>JALJCO010002985.1:1942500-2655000 GCA_023101725.1 Atherinomorus stipes | reverse complement strand
GCTTTTCATTGAATCTTTATGGAGTGCCAGCAGCTCGTGCGCCTCAGCAGGGATGCACTGAAGAGGACTACTTCCTACGAGACTTAGCTGAAATGATTTAAATGATACCTTTTTATTCTCTCGCTAAAACATGGAGTAGATGGTACACCATCTGGAGCATGGATGTGTGTGTCGACAAGCAGCTGTGCCAGTGGGAGGTGTGATGTCGGAGCAGCCCACTGACTGCCAGCTGTGCTTAAAAGTGAGAGTAAAACCTATACCTGTAAAGAAGAGGAGGAGGGGCCGAGATGCACACGGAGAGATGGCAGGGGATGCAGACGTACAGATGGCACTCGTTTGTGAAAATCTTCATTAAAACCTGCGCTGCTGACAAAAACGGAGGCAGGGAAACAGGCGGGGAGACGGGCAGGCTGATCAACGGACAGATAAAACTGTCAGAGCAGCACAAAAGCAGGGAGACAGGCTGACAGAGGGTATTAATGTGTATTTGATAGTTCATTGTTCCATAGTTGTTTCCCCTCTCCACCCAGCTAAATGGTTATTGATTAATCAGCCTGATCCATTGCCCTCCTGGAGTACTGATCAGCTGCTTGCGTCTGGGAGATGGAGGGTTGTTATTGATCCTGTACAAATGACAAAAGACCACCAAGAATTATTAAAAGACAACAACTCTCTCTTTCTCTCTCTCTGCCTGCCTGCCTCCCCATTCCCATTACTCCCAGTCTTAATGAATTTTATTGAGTGGAGCAGGAGAGTTCAGGCCGAGTCCATTTGTGCACTATTAGACTGTAAAAATCCTTTACATTTTCTTTTGACATCAGAGTTTCCATCCGTGGCCGTTTTTGCTGTGGCCTTTTCGTGTCTAACCCAATAAAGGTTCGATTTAATTCCCTTTGTGAAGGGGAAAATGGTGTTATTTTTGCAAGCAAACTTGACCACAAAGTAATTGGTCTGGGGAATAAATTCAGGAAAATGAACTCCTCTGGCCATCTCTCACATGGAGAAAAGTAATTTAAAAGTCATTGAAAACTATGTGTGAATGACTTTGTGATACATGTCTCCAGTTGCTAGTTTAATCAAACTTTTTGGGGATCTTTGTAAAAATAGTGTTTTAACTAATTTTAAAGACACACAGCGGAACTTTTATCAGTTTTCTCAATGACGCCCCCCCTATTGGGGGCTAAACCAGCATCCATCTTCCATCGTACATGTACTGTGATTCACTCCAGCCAGTAAAAGACTCTATCTTGACTTATCTTGACTCTTGTTCTGTCTCTTCCTCCTGTAATGTTTCCTTGCTTTTCTTTATCGAATCTGACATGATGTGCGTTCAAAACACCTGCTGTGTTCATATCTGGTTCATATCCATTTCCAAGTAAGTGACGCGGACCAATAGTCGGCTGCAACGTCACAGCCGCGTCCCAGATGGGAAACTTGCATACTGCTGTTTCTGAGCCTCGGGACGCCTCTGGGCAGTGACAGCTCAAAAATGCACATAATGAATGTTGGTGTGCCATCAAAACGAGTCAAACGCAGATTTTGAAGTCTAAAAGTTACGTTGTGTCTTTAATAGGCTTTTTTTGCTCAAAGGGTTTTTATAAACAAATTTAACCCTTAACACTTTTTATGCATAAATATGATTCAAAACTTAAAACTCATATGTGAGTTTATTGCAAAAATGACAAGACAAAAAGACATTTGCTTATTTATTTACTGCAGAACATTGCCTGATATACAGTACATCTGTGACAAAAGTATGTGAACCTTGTAATTTACTGACATAAGCCTCGTTTGCATCAGTAAAAGTCAAAACAGCTTCACTGTTATCAATGCAGAACATCAGCTTTGAAGAATTTTTTTCATTTTTATTCAGAGAACAGCTTCAATTCTTGGAGGTTGGTTGGGCTCAATTCAGGTCCTTCCACATCATTTCCTCTGAATCAAGGTCACTTTAACTTGCCATTTTAAAACTGTCAGCAACTTGGTGTGTCTTCTTGGTAAACTTTCATGGACAAATTCTTACAGTGGTGGCATTCATCCACGCCCCAATGCAGCAAAACGGGTCCAAACCACACCATCACGTGTTTTATAAATGAAACTGAGTTCTTACACTGGAATAAAGTCTTTTGATATTCAACATTTCTGCATAGCCTTTGAAACCCCTAAGCAACGACAGATGCTTCTACAGTAGATTCAGTCTTTTGAATTTCTTTGTGGAGAAATTAAAAAATAAAAAGGAAATTTACTTTTACACTAAATAGTCCCAAAACAAGCCTGTACCAAAAACTAAATACACACACACACACACACACAACCCGCTTTAGTCGTGTAAACTGAGGAAACTGAGGTTAATCTGCTTTGGGAAGACCCAGCCCCACTTCTGGCAAATGCACAATGAGTACTTGTGCGCTTCGTGACACTTTCTGACAGATGGCTGAATGCTGAATAAAAAAGTATAATTTCAAGTAAAAAAAAAAAATGTCTTGGGAGTTGATGCTGAATTTAAAATAGAAATATCCCATAACAAGGTTTACACAGATTGTCCCTGAAGGGTGGTGCATGAGATGCAGAAAGAAGCATATATGTGCATAATTTCTTACATATTTGTGCTTGTGTTTGTACATAGTCGAGTAAGTTTGGGAGGGAATGTGTACCTCTATACATTAAGGTCCAGATCACCTAACAGTATGTGCATTTGTGATATTTCTGAGTATCTTGGAGTGTGTATTTGTGTGTGGACATCTGCTGTGGGCTTCCCTTTTCTCCCTTGCTATCACGTCCATCCTTCTGTCTCCTATACATATAAGATGAGAGCACAGCAGGACGTAAAACAGACCAGTGCCCATGTGTGTCGTAGCAATGCTGTATATGTGCCGTTTAGTCCATGAGAGGATGTATGTGAATTTATGTGTATCTGTGTGTGCTCATCTCTGCTCCTAACGGCTTTTGCACCAGATGGTAGATGTGATGTTAAAGCTTCTAATTGTTTATCTAAAGGGTTGATTGGCGTTTGCAGGAGTCTTTTTTTTCAGTCACTTGAGATTTAAGCCCAGAAAGTTTAGATAAAAATGAAGTCATGCAGAGGACTATAATTGGGTAGTAAAAGGAGAGCCAGGTTTTAAAAATCCTCGTGGGAACATGTTTTGGTATTTCTGTAACTTGTTCACGTATTGTACAAGTTCACGACACTTGTCATGAAGTTTATGGTTAAGAGCCAGAGACACAAGAATCAACCAGTGTTTTCTAATGATTCGTTAAATGTCATCTTGTTTATTTTTTTACATTTGTAGTTAGTTTACAATTCATCAAGAAAATTTAATTGTTTTCTTTGATTGTATGGGGCTGTTTATATCAGCATTGGGTAAGGCTGCATCCATTGTATTGCTCTCTTCAGTTATGCATATCATGGGGCTCCAAATGGCGGCATGTTTAACCATCCAAAGTCCAAAGACTAATTTTTGTAACTAAAAGACATAGAAAACCTGGACATGTCCTTCAGGGTCAAAATAGATGCTGATGTAGTCATGCTTAGAGTTCAGATACTCCTGATGTTTGATCCAAAATGACTTATGGTGACATCATCATGAGAGATGTTCTTTCCCTCTGATAAGCATGATGATACCCAGCTCCAAGTTTTAAGAGATGTTGGGACTGAATGATACAATCTTTTTGTCAAATCAGATATCAAATATCGGCGGCGTCTTCAAAGGCTGATCCAACCATGGCCTGGCTCCAAAAAGATCAAGTTGTTAAGACCTAATTGCTGCAAATGGAGCTTCAAATCAGCAGTTCATAAACCAGCGGGTCTTGTCACATGGGGGATCTTGTATACTGCGTTTGCCCTTTTTATGTTTGTTCTTAATTTAAATGAAAAATACAATTTGGCAAAACATCTGCCAGCTGGCCTAAAGATGATATTCCAGCAAAAGATTTTCTCTAATTCGCAGTGACCTGGATATATCAAGTGGATATCAGAAGCTAATCTTGAGAAAACCTGACTCAGGATCTGAGCTCTTATCTAAAACACTGCAGTTTGAAATAAACACACTTGTGGTTCTAGTTAAATATGCAGATTTTGAGTGTTTCCTGTCCTGATCTGCAGCCTGCCAGTGCCACACCAACGGCTCTATATCTGAGGTCTGCAATAAGGAGACCGGTCAGTGCAGCTGCAGAGAGAATGTGGTGGGACGACAGTGTGATGAGTGCATGGTAAGTGAAATCCCCATTACTTCTAAATGAAGTAATTTTGACTCAGAATATTTTTTATTGCCAATTTTTATTTCAGCAATGTAACCGGAACATGTACAGGCACAGATTTTGCAGATTTAGTTGCAGCATTATCTCAGTATGTTGCACAAAATGCTCCTTTTCTAACGGAATTTTGACTTCATAACTTTCTTTCACTGCCCACTTATTCTCATTGGTCCCTTGCCCATTCGTCCATCTGCTTTGTGATTGGTCCAGCCTAACTGCTGGTGGGATGCTGAGCGTGAAGAATGTATGCCCTGTCGCTGCAGCCGTCACGGCTCTATCTCTCAGCGCTGTGACATTGAGGGCCGCTGCATCTGCCGACCCGGCTTCGTGGGTCAGCGCTGTGACCTGCGCCGCCTTGGTTACGAAAGGCGGGAGACATCTCGCCCTGTGGAGCGCATTCCTTTGGAGGCTGTGCAGCAGAGATGGAGCACTTCCCGCTCTGGGGGTTGTCCCAGGGGTGCTTACAGGCCTCAGACAGGGGTAACACACACTGCATGAGGATGCAGTGCAGTGGTTACGAAGCATGGGTGTGGATTGGTGTGCACAAATGCTACAGATGCAGATTTTTCAATTACTTGCAAATGAGTCAAACACTAATTTTAGTTGTGTTGAAGGTGTCATTGATTCCATGCCTGGATTATTAGATGATTGCATAGAAAAAGATGTTAAATCCCATGAATTATGTGAATATACACTGCATTTGTTTTCATGAATTTTAGTATCTAGATACATTTGTGCTGGTGTACTATAGTTTATAGAACAGATAGTGTAAAAAAATATATAACAATAAGACAAATAAATGAACAATTGATACAGGCACTTAAAAACGACCTTATGAGCTCTGATTGGAATAAAGTATACGTGAAAGATGTGGACGAAGCCTACCATGCTTTTATAAAGTTAATAGTTGAGCTGTTTGATAAATAAAAACATAGCTAAAAACCCGTGGTTTACAAAAGGCATTTTAAAAGCTTGTAGGAAAAAAAACAAATTGTATAAAGATTTCCTAATAAAGGGAACCAGTGAAGCAGAATTTAGATGTAAGACATATAAAAATGATAAATGATAAAAACAAAAATTCTGAGAAAAACAAAAAAGGAATACTATACTAAATTGCTTGAAGACAATAAAAACAATATAAAAAACACGTTGAATGTATTGAATACTATAATTAGAAACAGAAGTGGTACATCTAACTATCCTTCATACTTTTTAAATAATGAGACCATTGATGATAAGGCAGTGATTGCCAATGAGTTCAACAAATACTTTGTAAATTCTGGATTTTACCTGGTAAATAAAAATAAAAAAAATCCTGAAAACAGCAATAATATGAATAGAGTAAATTTGGAAATCATGGGTTCAATATTCTTAAAAGGAACAGATGAGAAAGAGATTACAGCTTTGGTTAAAGGTTTCAAAAACAAACACTTTAGGGACTGTAATGGGTTAAGTATGGCATTTGTAAAGAGCATAATAGAATGTATGGCGAAGCCTTTCACCCACATTTGTAATCAGTCTCTGAAGACAGGAAAATTCCCAAGTCAAATGAAAACAGCAAAGGTCCTACCAATATTCAAAGCTGGTGATAAACACAAATTTTTCAACTATAGACAGATTTCTTTACTTACAGAGTTTTCTAAAATATTGGAAAAAGTATTTTACATCAGACTGGAAAACTTCATCTCTAAACACAATATTTTGTATGACCATCAATATGGCTTCAAAAAAAATCAAACCTCTTCATTCGCACTTATAGATTTTGTGGAAGAGTTGACTTCTGCAATTGGAAAAAAAAAAAAAACAGTATGCCATTGGAATTTTTTTGGACTTAAAGGCTTTTGATTCTGTAGAACATAAGTTAATATTAAAGAAACTACAAAGCTACGGTGTGAGAGGAGTGGCCCTTTCATGGCTCGCTAGTTATCTAAATAACAGAGAACAGTACGTTGAAATAGATCAGTATGGAGTTCCACAAGGTTCAGTTTTGGGACCATTATTTATTTTGTATATTAATGATATCTGTGAGGTATCCAGTTTGTTAAGAATTATTTTGTTTGCTGATGATGCAAATCTTTTTTGTTCTGGGGACAATTTGGAGGAGCTTTTGGAAACGGTTGGAGAAGAACTTAACAAATTAAAGGAATGGTTTGACCTCAACAAGCTAACATTAAATTTGGATGAAACAAAGTTTATGATATTTGGAAACAGATTAATCAACATAAAAAAGAAACTTATGATAAATGACAAAGAAATTGAAAGAGTATCAGAGACAAAATTTCTTGGTGTAATAATAGATGAAAAATTAAGTTGGAAGAAACATATTAACTATATTAATACAAAAATTAGCTAAGATCAGTTTTATACAAAGCTAAATATTTTCTAAATCAGTCAACATTGTATACCTTGTACTGTTCCTTCATACTACCCTATATGACTTATTGTGTTGAGGTATGGGGAACACTTACAAGACAACAACCAACTCGGTTTGTTTTCTTAAAAAAAAAAAAAAGCAATCAGAATAATTACTGAATCTTCAAACAAACCCTTTGTTCATTAAGATGAAAATATAAAAAATTTGGGGATCTGGTTGATCTCAAAACTCTTCTTATCATGTACAGAGTAAAAAACAAACAAGTACCATCTGATATCCAAAAGCTTTTCCAGTTGAAAGAGAACAAGTTCTGTCTGAGAGGAACATACAGTATACGTTTAATAAACCAGCAATAAGAACGAATGCCAAACTCCACTGCATTTCTTCTAGAGGTGTCCAGTTATGGAACAGCTGCAGTGACGAAATAAAAACATGTCTAAATATCGGAAAATTTTAACAAATAATGAAATACAATTTAATAAAAGGATATGTCGAAATTAATAAGAGCAAATGATGACCATGTATCATGTCTATTGTCATTCATTTTTAGAGTATTAAGTGTTGTGCATTGTGATTTACAAAGAGGTTATGATTATTATTATTATTATAGTGATAATGGGGATTATGATTTATTTATGGTGAAAACTGCTATATTGTGATTTTTAAAAGTGAGTAAAGTTATTGAGTATTATTGAATATTGCAAATAATCAACATGCGTTCATTGTGGACTGTATAATTTTGAGAGTTTTGTTCTTAAGTATGGTGTATTGTGTCAAGAGATTCTGTTAAATGACAGTGAATGTTAAATTTAAGTTGTGTCTGACAAAAGGGTTTTGGACTTGATAAGTTTTTCTAAACTTCTTCCAAAACTCCTTTTCAGACTATGTTTTTTATATTAATGTTGTTACTTATGCCAAATGTGAGCGTTGTTTTTAATTTTAGTTTGAAATAAAAATAAATAAATAAATGAATAAATAAATAAGGGTCAATTTGATGAAGCATTCTGCATGTTTCGTTTTTCATTTTTTCTGAACTAACTACATGGGTGAAAATTAAAAGTATGTAAGCTTTAAAATTATTGCCCATTTGTTCATTGTTTGCTCTTTTGCATGTGTTTCGGTCTGCTGTCTAACGTAAATTCTCTACTTCCACTCACCTCTACTCATTGCTCGCTTTGTTCTGCACTTTGTCTCACCAGCCTCAGACTCATGGTATTGAAACGGGTGGAGCGTGCATCCCCTGTCACTGCAACTCGTTTGGTTCCAAGTCATTCGACTGTGATGAAACGGGCCAGTGTCGCTGCCAGCCGGGCGTCTCTGGACCCAAATGTGACCGATGTGCAAGGGGATTCTTCAACTTCCAGGAGGGTGGCTGCACAAGTAAGGAACTTCTTATCCATTTTGGCTGGCAGTAGAATCATCTCATTTTGTGCTGTAGTTTTAAAGAACAAATATTTTAACATTCCAAAAAATTCATTTCAGCAGAAGTGTGTAAACTTTTTATTGCCACCGTATATCAGCAGCTATGACAAAAATCACACAATTGCGGAATTTTCTTAAGTAGATGCTACAGTAGTTGAGCTTCTTTAAAAGAAATTTAAGAATAAGTTTAAATGGTTTTGCGGATTTAGGGTTCTTGAACAGTTGGGACCCCCAGGCTGCAGCCTTGGCCATCCTGTGCATTAATCTGTGCCTGCTTTGAAGACCGAACACACAGAATGATAATGAGTTGCCTGAATATATTATTAAGCTGCAAGATTTTGTTTCCTTTTTTTTTATTATTTAGTTCATCTTTGCTTGTGAATGTACAAAACGTTAAATAGATATGTTCCAAATGATATAGAGGATTGTTTGGGAGAGCTGGATCACTAAGAAATCCAGTTAATGACAAGAATCATCAATACATGCTTTCCAGTAAACTTAAAGACAAGAGACACAGAGCTGAGTGATGCATACGTGAATCTCACTGCATATTTGTTACCTCCAAGTCCACAATCTTGCGTTGTGTATTTTTTTAGAATTAAATTTACTCACATTTTACCAGCATACTGTATGTACAGTATCTGTCTGTTCCCATCCTGGTGTCATGATCAGTGATTTCATGACAAATGCTCACAAGACAAATGCTTACAACACAAAAGGGAAAAGAAGCAAATGATCACAAATTATTTATATTTAGACCAAAAAAATTATATGATACAGACATACAAGTATAAACTATTTTCACATATCATGTAATTATGAAAAAATATGTACAAATACTTTCAAAAGCCAATGCATAAAATATGTAAATGAAATTTGTAGTGCAATCATACCTAAGGTATACACTTTATGCAGGTGTATACTCCTTTGGTTTGGTTTGTCTTACCTGTTCACTCCATTTTGTCAAATTAGCGGAGTTCTAACATTTTATTTAAGAACAGGATTATTTCAAATGAATAAAGCTCCTCTTTGGTACTACCTCTCCAGCTTTGGAAAATACCCTTTTACATGGCACAGAAGCAAGCCTATAAATATTAAGATAAACTGTTGTTCTGCTTTTAAAATCTCTAATTAGGTCACTGTGATCTCTGAAACCCATGTGGCATTCAACAGACTGTTCAGTTAATTTTTCTTTTCGAAAGATAAACATATTGTAAAACAGTTTGTGCACATTTGTTTCTCTTTTTGTTTTCTGAGCATTTGTCTGCACACCTATGATCCAGACCATACAGGGATAAAACCATCCCTCTGCAACAGTAAGTCAGGGTTGAGTCTTTTTGGGAGTTATGACCAATTGCATATTCACACCTTTTTTTTTTTTTTTTTTTTTTTTTTTTTTTATTGTTGTTGTTTTTTTTTGCCTTTTGGTTTTTTTTTCGCTTTCTTTTTTTTTTCTATTCCTTGTTTTTTATTCCCCCTTTTTCCCTTTTGTCCCTTTTTTTGTTATTCCGACTTTCCAATCCTCTTCATTCCCCCCTTTGACTCCTCCCTCTGTTCCCCCGGCAATTCCCTTCCGGGATTACTTACTTCACCTTTCGCTCTTCCCCTCTGAGTTCCTCTCTTCAGATTTTTCACTCTCCTAACTTCCCCCCGAAAGAATTATTCGCTCTAACTATTTGTATAACTTTGACTTTCTATCTCTTCTACATCTTTCCTCCTCCATTGGTTTCTGCCCTTCCTTTCTCACCTTCATCTCTTCCTCCTTCCTCCTCTCTTTTCTCCTCCCTTCCTTCTTTTCCCTCCCTTTTCCCCTTCTCTCTCTCCCTCACACCCCCCCCTGGTTTAAGCTTTTACTGCCATCATTTTTTTTGCCTCCTTCTCCACATGCCCTTCTCCCTCAGCCACTCACCTTTTGCTCCCCCTCCTCTCGCGGGCCTTCCTCTGACCTCCCTTGTTGTTTTACCCCCCTCTTTTCTTCCCCCCCTCAGTTTTCCCTCCATCTTTTTTTTTCCCCACACCTTTCCCTCCCCTCTTT
Organism: Atherinomorus stipes; assembly: GCA_023101725.1. Taxonomy (NCBI): domain Eukaryota; kingdom Metazoa; phylum Chordata; class Actinopteri; order Atheriniformes; family Atherinidae; genus Atherinomorus; species Atherinomorus stipes. Next base: position 2,644,915 of record JALJCO010002985.1, on the reverse strand, counting down.
TGCGTGAGCGTCCCCCCCCCGCCCCTCTTTTTCCCTCATGCTCTTCTCTCTCCGCCTTCTTTCTCTCTTCGCTCCCTTCTCGACTGCTTTCTCCTCCTTGCCCTTCCTCTCCCTCCCCTTCCATACCCTTGCCTCCCCTCCCCTCCCTTCCTCTATTGCATCTTTTTTGAATTCTTTCTTCTTATGTTTCTGTTCTCTTTGTTTGCGTTTCTTTTGCTATGTTTTTTTTTTTGTTTTTGTTTCCTTTTTTTTTTTTAATATTTCCCTTTGTTTGATTTTTTTTTTCTTTTTTTATTTTTCCTTTCTTCCTCCTCTCCATTTTTCCCCTTTTTTGCTCCCCCCCTTTTCTGTTTTTTCCTCCCCCCCCTTTCTCCCCCCCCCCCCCCCCCCCCCCCTCCTCCTCTTATTCCCCCCCCCCCCCTCCCCCTCCATCCCTCCCCCCCCCCCCTTTTTCCCCCCCCCCCCCCCCCTCTCCCATCCCTCTGCCCCCAGGCCCCTTCCAATCTTCTGCCGCCCAAGGATTGTTCGCCTTCTTCCTCCTTTTTCTTCCCCCCTTCCTCTTCTCCTCCTGTCATTTTTCACATTTTATTGTTCACTTCTCCTTTGCATTCATCTACGCTCATTCCCTTCCCTCCCCCCTTCTCTATCCCTCCTCTCTCAATTATCTTTTCTTTTCAAACTACTTGTTCCGAATTTTCCTCTCACTTCCCCTTCCCACTTCTCCCCCACTGGTCTTTTCATTCCTTGTTTTTTTTTTTCCTTTTTTGTTTTTTTCTTTCATCTTTTGCTTTCCCTTTCCCTCTTTGCCTCCTATTCTCCCCCTTCTCTTTGTCCTCCTCTTCCTTTTCTTCTTCCCTCTTTCTCTTCCTTCCTACCCCCTCCTTTCACACTCCTCCCCTCCCCCTCCTCTTCCGCCCATCTTCTTCATGCTCAGTCCTCTTTTCCTTCTTAGTTCCAGCTTTGTTTTTCTTGGCTCATCTTCCTTTGCGTTTTTTCTCCCCCCTCTCCTTCTCCTCTCTCCACTTTTCCTTTCCCTCTACATCCCTCCTCCATAGCCCTTCTTCCTTCCTTAATTTCCTCCACACTTTTCCTTTCTGCCCATTTTTTACCCTCTTCTCTTACCCTGCGCCTCAATTTAAGAATTGAATATATGATTTATCTTAGCTTTTGTTATAGAAAAAGTTTTCTTGATTAAACCTTTTTCTTCGCATGCTTCTCTCCCCCTCCCCCTTCCTCCCTCCCCCCTTCTCCCTCCCCCCTTCCCTCCCTTCCATCTTTTGCATTTTAAGTGCTTTGGTTCTTCATTTTTTGCAGTCCTCTACCCCCCTCTCTTCCCCTACCCCCCCCTCCCTAAGCACTACACTACCTCCCCCTCACACCCTCACTTCTTTCTCTCCTTCCTCCCTCCGTTTTCTTTTCCTCTCTCATATTCCTCTTTTTTTGTTATTCACATTCCCCTTCCACTGTCTTATCTCCTCTTCCTTTTTTCCGACCCATAGTTTACCCCCGCATTCTGCTGCATTCTTTTCTGATTTCACTTTTTTTGTTCACATTCTCTTGGGGTATTTTACTGGTAGTCTTTTTCCTTTTTTTGGTTTTTTTCTTGGGATTCCATTCGGCTGCATTCCCAAGCAGAATTTCCCAACAACGACGGGGAGCACCCCCGAAACACCCCCTCTGGGCTTCTACTGATTCACTTCATCTGGCTTCACTTGGTCCCATGTTTCTCTACCACCTTTCCTCCGCCACTCCTCCCCACTTCTCCCCCCCGCTTGGCCTTGTCTTCCTTCTTTTCTTCCCTTCCCTTTTTCCACCACCCCCCTCTTCTCCCACCTAGTTTATGTTTTTTATAGTTTTTAAATTTGTCTAATTATTTCAAGAGTGATTTAAAAATTCAAAACTCAATTCCAACCCTTTTTAAAACCCCCCCTCCAAGGCCCCCCCCACTGATGACCCCTCTCAAGTTTCCATTTCCATTTGACCTTTTCCCCTTTTCCTTTTTCCCCCCTCCCCTCCCTCCCCTCTTTTCATTTCCTTTTTCTTCATATTATCAGCTCTACGAAAAGAGAAGAAACAGCCCACCTTCATCTCTTTCTCCACGGCTTCCCTCGTTCTTTCTTTCCCATTTGGCTTCCCTTCTTTCTTCTCCTTTCATTTCTTCCCTTCGTTCTTCTTTTTCATCTCCTTTCTGGTTTCCGCTCCTTCGCGTTGAACTTTTCCTCCCTACCCTCCCCCTCCCTCACCCCCTCCCCCAGGCAAAGGGCTCTCTGTCATATTTAACCTTTCTCCCCTCTCCGCCCTCCTGCAGGCATGAATCCGCATAGCCCCCTTTTCCTTTTCTTTTTCTTGGTACCGCGCAAGAGGGCAATGCCGTCCTCCTTTTCCGTGGTGTTTTTAGTTAGTCCTTTTAAGTCCCCCCGCTTTTTTTCCCTTTTACCCCTTTCCCCTCGACCCTTAGCCTGATCGTCTTCGACTCTTCGTGCTACTCAACAGTTTCATCTTTTCTCCCCTCCCCCCCCCCTCCTCCTCTTTCTTCCCCTCTCCCTTTCCCCTTCTCTCCCCTACCTGTTTATTTTTTCTTCTTGATGGACAAAGAATTTCTTTCCCCCCCCCTATACCCCCCTTTTCCCCTTTTGGAGACAGGACACAAACCTTTTTTTTTTGATCTTGGGTGAAATCTCCAACTTTTTTCAGTTGTTCTCCTAAAACGCCTCTTTTGGCTCCTTTGGCCCAGGAAACTGCCCCCCCCCCCACGACGACCACCCCCCCCACCCTCCCCCTTTTTCCCCCGGTCCCCCCCCTTTTTCCCTCCCCTCTTTCCCTTTTTTCCACCAAGACAAAACCCCCCCTCCCATCCTCCATCCCACCCCCCACCCCCTCCCATTCTCACCTTTTGTTTTTTCTCCCCCCCCTCAACGTTATTTTTTTTTTTGTTATTTTTATTTGGGGGGATTTGTGTGGACTCATTATTATCTTTAATAAAAACAATTAATTTTTCCTCTTTTTTCATATTTTTTCTTTTTTTTTATTATTTTTTTTTCATGTTTTTTTTTTTTTTTATTCTTTATTTCAGGTGTTATTAAAAGTTTTTTATTTTTTTTTTTATTTTTTTTTTTTTTTGCCCCTTTTTTGTTGCTGTAGTGCTGCTTGTTTTTTTTTTTTTGCTGCCGCCTTTTTTTTCTTGCTGGTTTTTTTTTTCCTTTTTACAATAAATAAAAAATTACACTCTTTTTTTTTTTAAATTTAGAATTTTCCCCTCTCCGGTTCTTATACAATCCCTACAACCTCAGATTAAAGGTCAAAGTTTGCCAGAATTGTACAGCAGGGATTTCAGCTTGCTACATGTTACTGTGGTGAGAATGATGGAAGTGGCAGGTATGTGGGAAATATGTAGCTTTCTACCACATTGCTCCTTATGGAACCGATGCCAAACACAAACGGCAATTAAGAAGACTAGATAAATTTTCAAGAAAACCCCATCATACAGCAGAAAAAAGCAAGATGGAAATGAGATTCGTTTGCTTTAATCCACTGCCAGCGTGCAGTCGTTAGATTGCAGGCATGATGAGCTTTGTGTGTCCAATTTATAGACAAGTTTCACGGCGGAAACCATGGGAGCCGCCATGTCTGCTCGTTTCTGCCAAGGGCTTCCGATTACCACAGTTACAGGATATTTTACACTGAGGACACACGCAAATCAACAACACGCATAGGAAGAGCTCCCGAACCCGATAACTGAAAAGTGGATATTGTTAAACCCAAAAAGCGCTCTTGTTCCTCCCTGCTCAAAGGAGCAGATAGTGTCGCTGTTGTGTTGTTGTCCAACAGCTTCATCCACGTCTCCTGGTATCTCCTCTGTGCTCTCAAAACTGTTCTGGGAGACACATTTCACATTCGCATAACCCTTTGAACATTGGCAATGTCTCAATCTCAGCATAGAAATTAAAGGTTGCAAATTAAAATACATCCCCCACACTTCCCTTTTCCAAATTTCTTACATTTTTTTCTCTACATTTTTTCACTTTTACCGTACGATTTAACTTTTCCCTACAGGGCATTGATGTCATCCCCAACTTTCTGAATAAACAAAAAAAAAAATCTTTCTAAGAAGGTCAGGTCAACATGAGGGATCTCCATTTTTGACACCTGCTCGTGGTTCTTACAGTAATTGGTACACCTGTTTCCACTTCCCTCATCATCCGCAGTTGTGTTTACAGCGCCATAATTTCTACCACTTTCATTTGGATTCTGCCTGCTCTGTTTAGTTTCTGATTTAAAATTCTTTCATTTATTTATTTTCTTAAATATGACAGTTTTCTTTTGGGTATTGAATATATATATGATGATAAAGAAACAGAATCACGGGCTAAAATGCAAACCTGTTTTTTCCTTTTGTTCTTCCAGACACATCATACAGACCAGACTGCTGTTGACACAACTCAGCTAGATTTTCTTCTCTGTTAAAAGCTCAAATATTGCCTCTGTTTAATTTGAGTTTTTATTCCACAGATCTGTGTTTTGCAGTATTATCAGCACAATACATTGCAGATTGTTGTTAGTATATGAGAAGATATACATCACAGTCATATTGCCATATGGTAGTATTGTTTAATGGAGACTGTCAGAATTTGTCCCAGGCTGTTTTTTAGTTTTCTGAGAGATAAGTTGTAAAATCATCACAGTAGCTGTCTTTGAACTCCAGTTTTTCCAGGTTTATTTTGGAATTCTTTGATCCACTTTTGCTGGGTCACTGGAACATGTGAACACCTGCATGCACTAAAATAAATTGACACGTACAGTATCTCAATTACAGTTTATTCTACCTATTAATCTGCAGAAATCTTTATATGGCTGCATATTATGCATATGATTGTTGCCTCAATCCTGTTCTGGAAGGTGACAGATGTTATAAATGATACAATCTTCAATGTATACATAATTCTAAGCTGAAATTTTTCATCCTTTTCAGCTAAATAAAACAGTCACCACCTGTCAGCCCAAAACATACAGCTTTGCTTCAGTTATAAATCTGTTCCCGAGTGTAAAAGAAATGACTGCAACATTGTTTAACCAGATGAAGTAAAATTGCCTGAAAGGTGTTGAAATTGTACTATTCTCCCAGATTTACCACTATAAGTTCCCTTTAATCACTTCCCCCATCCTCCCCCTTTTACAGCATGCCAGTGCAGTCATGTTGGAAACAACTGCGATGCAAACACTGGACAGTGCATCTGCCCCCCCAACACTATTGGTGAGAGATGCGACCGTTGTGCTCCCAATCACTGGGGCCATGATATCATCACTGGATGCAAGGTGAGCTGAGACATTTTAATATGGCTTGTCTTTATAAAGTGCAGCTTGTACTTGTTTTCTCTGCGTTTCTTTCTTTCTTTTTTACCGCCTTTTTCTCTGAGCTGAACAGTCCTCTTTTGCATTTCTTAATACAGCTTTTTTCAGAATATTCTAGTAGTATTTATTCTGTTCTGAAATGATCAAAGGGTCGAGAGGCAACTTCAATATTAAACTTTTAGAAGTACTGTTTAACATTAAATTACTGTAACTGAAAATTGGAACAACAAAGAGGTTTGGGCTGGATGGACCAACAAAACGTAGCAAAACAGAAAACCCCCACCCCCTCCCAGCCGAATTAAATAAATGGATAAAAAGTTCCTAAAGTGACACTAGAAAAGTTTATGAAAGCAGAGAGAATGCACCAACACCTGATGGAAATTCATAAATGCAGCAAGTATGGAACAAATAAAAATGATGAAAATCACTTAGCAAAGTTTTGTCTGTAACAGTGCAACTGCTGCTGTTGGGTCCAGTTATTCAGAATCCTCAGTCATTCTCATTTTAAGCTTTTTAACATTGCTTTTTGTTTGCAGCTTTCCCCAAAAAACCATAAAAAAAAAAAAAAAAAATGTTTTATGGTTTTCTTCATTTTACTGACACCCCTATGTATGTATTTATTTAAGAAGATTGCAACAAGGAAAATTTAAGAATATTAAAATGCTTTTAATGCCTCCAGTCGTGTATATATGTTCATGTCATTATCTACCTGATACACAACTCATGACTTGTGAACTCTAAACAAGCAAGATCATTTCTTACTTCACAGGCCATTTAAAATTATTCAAAATTTGAACCACACTTGTTTGACACCGTTCAGGTTGACAGTGTATACAATCAATAGAAAAAAGTGTGATCTGTCTCTTTTGTTGTGTCCATCTGTAAACAGGAGTGTGGCTGCAACGTGATTGGTTCAGTGACGCAGCAGTGCAACGTGAACACAGGCTGCTGCTTCTGCCGGGATTCCTTCAGAGGAGAAAAATGTGACGAATGCCAAATTGGTTACAGAGACTTTCCTCAGGTAAATGAGCCAGATGAACTTTTTTGTTGCTGTATTATCTTTTTTTAGATTTCACTTTCTTGGGATACAAAGATAAAGCCCTGAAGTAAAGAAATTTTGTCTTTGAGGCCTGAGCAGCTCTATTTTCACAAGAGGGAGAAATTCTAACATTCTAATGATGCAGATGCTACTGTAACAGCAACAAATATATATGTATACTACAGATATGTGATATTACTTCCTCGTTAAAGTTTTTCTCCACCACATAAAACTTTGCAGACTTTGACATTACTGATAAATCTTTACTTTTATGAATTTAAATCTAATTTCAGTGTAGCAGGTTTAAAGAAGCGTTCCCATGTAGGGTTTACTGGTATCATTGCATAGTTATATTTAAAATGGAGAAAAAACTGTCTTTAAAGCTCCATTGATGTATTTCAGCACAGTTATTTTCTTCAGACGTAAAGAGAAGTGAAAAGCTTTGATTTAACGTGCACATCTTTACATTGGTCATGGAAGTGAGAAAACTTTGGCAGTATTTGTATTTTGGAGTGAAGTTTGATGATTTGGTGAAGCACAAAGTAAGGCAACACTCTAGTAAGTCGCTCCTGAGCCTGCAATGATGTTGATAAACAGAGTTTGGCATTTTCTGCATCCCACAGTGCATCCAGTGCGAGTGTAACGTTGCAGGATCGGAGAGCCAAACCTGCGACCTGGAGAGAGGAGTGTGTGGCTGTGCAGCGCGAACAGGAAAATGTAGCTGCAAGGTAAAGTCTCACATGGCTTTTCCATGTGGCCTTAAAATGTTTTTTTCCTGTTTTCTTTGCATGTCTCTGCATATACAGGCCTCTATGATTGTATACAGGAACATGCAAAACTCACATGTATAATTATACACATGCAGTACAGTAACATACTGTAGAAATGAAAACATTCAGTGTACTGTACATGCATTCATACTGTGTTGACTTTTCTATTTAAACAGATACAGGACAGCAGAGCTCAATAAAAATGAAGGCGGGCATAAATAAGTAGCATGAATTGAAGCTACATGTGTTGTCAGACAACCATTACAAACGGCAGTGCCACCTAATTTAAAACTGCACAAAGAAAATCAAGTCCAAAGCATCTTTATGGATTTCACATGGCGTAATTTCTTTTTGTGATACATCGCGTGACCTTTTGTCTCAGGTTTTCCTCCCCAGAATGCATTTTGAGCAACTCATTCACATAACAAAAACTGACATCTCCGGAGTGCCGAGCACACATTACAGAGTTAGTTTTAGTGGTTTGTTTCATACATTCAGAGTTCACAGTGCTAAATGTCAGATTTATACAATTTTCCTACCCAGTCGCTTGGATACCGACTCCAGCTTAAAATCTGAGTGCAGAGAAGCTTCTTGGGTGCATGTCCTGGATGCCTGCTATGTGTTCTTCAGTCTTGTTGCTCTGTCTACAGTCGTTGTCTTCTCATCTGTCTGAAAGCTGACACAGGAACATTTAAATGTGGACTATGCTGCTGTAGGTAAATGTCAGGGAAATTTGTCAGTTACCTGACATTCAATCATCATCGCGGAATAATTTCCCCCTCTTTTTCTCTTTTCTTTTTCTGCTTCATCCTGAACAAATTTCCCTCAATTTTCCCTGATTTCAGGTGTAATTACAAACATTGTTTAGACTTTGGAAAGCTAAATCATACTCCACATATAAATAATAGTTCTACATGTTAACTTTTCATAATGGGCATTAAATGGTTCCAGAAGTACCAGCAGAAACTGCTCAAGTAAGATATTTTTGAAAGAAAGTTCATACTGGTAAATTTTTTAAACATTTTTTGTTTAAAAAAATGTTTTCCTTTAATTTTTTGTCCTTTTTTTATGTTGGCAGCTCTGTAAAAAAATTCATAAGATATGACATTTAATTCATTGATGCCTATAATCCTAGTAAATCAATATTATATGGATGATGGTGAGCCCTACAGTTAATGTAGAAAAAATTATGTTGGATCCAAACTGGCTGTTATTTCTATTGACATACCACCCATGTGTAGGCATGAGTTAACAAAAAAAAAAAAAAAAAAAAAAAAAAGGAAGTGACTGCTTAAAATACTTTAATTTCAGCATTACCTCCATACAAAATGTAATCTAAAACAAAAAATTGAACATATAATGCACATTTTATACTTATATAATGCACATTTTATACTTTTTTCTTTAAATGTTTGAATCTTAGGTACGATGAACCAATAAATGTTGTAGACAAAGTTTTAGAAATCAGAAAAACTCTTGAAGAATAGTCTCCCCAAAAAGCAAAAAATCCTGTGGCTTGGAGAATGGTTTCACAGGGTCACATTTTTTCAGTTTTTTTAAAACTGCAAACTGATTAAAAGAAACATTGATAGATTTGTATGAGTGTTTGGGAAACTGAATCCAGTTTCTCCATTCAGGCTTTTGATAGGAGCTCCCATTTTACATTTAGTGGTTTTCCAAACTGCTTAAAAAAATCTCACTCAAGCATGCATCAGAAAATCTTTCAAAAGACCTTGCACATTTCTGTTGAAATCTTAGTTTTCTTCATGGAGAGTGGAAAAATCAAAATTACACACAAAATTAAATAACTTGGTTCTTACTTGTAAAAAATGAATAAATGAATAAAACATCTATTCATCAACCCTGCCTCAGGAATCTGTAGTACTGTAGTTAAATCAATATTGTTCAAACATTATTTTTTTTCTACTTTTTTGTTATTTTTCAGTGCCTATCAAGACTATATTACTGGGGTAATATATTTTTAATAATAGCGTTTTTTTGTTTGTTTGTTTTTTACAATATACCTGAAATTTAATGGTTACTCTAAAAAAAAACTCCAATAAAAAAAATACTAATTAATTTGTTTATGAAGTTAAAAAAAAAAGACTGGACTGCCCATGGAAGCGCCCATAATAATTGGAAGAAAAAGAATCGTTGAGGTGTCTAAATGGGGCAAAACCAGTTTAAATCAATCTTCAAATCCTGAACACACAAGTGTACATCACACATAAATTAGATTTTCTTGGACATGTATATGTGTGTGGTGTTTCTTTTTGTGCTATCCAAGCAAACGGATGTAAACAGACTTGTGCAAAGGCATATATACACATATTTACCACCTACATATGAACTGTAGAGTCATATAAAGCCCATACTGTATTTCACACCTCTCATTCATGCTGTTATAAACTGACCATCTTATTTCTGAATCACCTTCCATCTGTACCTTACTCTGAGGCACTCGTGTAATAAAAAATCAATTTAGAGACACATTTCATTTGTTGTTTCATTCATTTCATTTGTCATTTTCCAAAACACTTTTTTTTGCACACTCATGCACCCACACTCACTGTCTCTCTCACACACACCTGATCCATGTCCTGTATTGAGGCTTCAGATCACAGGTGTCACTTTGTCTTTGACTCAGTTGTTTGTAATCTATTTCAATCTGTTGCGTCTTACCCATTCTCTCTATCCATCTGTGAAAGGCAGAGGTATCCATCTGTTTGGGCTTTGGCCAGTTTGAGATTAAAAAATGCATGCAACAGCATTAAAATTAAGTTTCTGCTGTAACCTTTTTTACAAAAATAGTCCAGGTAGAAGCAAACAGAATTGCACTGGAAATATGTATTTTTTTAAAAAGTATGCACAGATACATTTCAAAATGCTGAGCTTCCTGACATCCTGATGATTACAGGTATTTAGGATGAGTGGAAACATCATTAGTACAGTTTTAAAAAGACAAACATATTTTTGATTGTAGCTGTGCATGTTTTACAGCAATCAAAAAATATCATGGTCATAAAGTTTATCAGACATGCAACACAATATGCAACACCTGCTCCCATGACTGCAGATGTATGTGTGTGTGTGTGTATGTACTGTATGTGTGTGTGTGTGTATATATACTGTGTGTGTATATATATATATATATATATATATATATATATATATATATATATATTCCGATTTATGAAGATTGCAAGTGGAGATATAACTTGTCTAAAATACAGTTTAACTTGTTCTGAAATACCATATCAAAACTATATATATATCTGCAGTCTCTAATTTAACAACCTAGTCACCCGATGTTGATGACTAGAAAGGTGTAAATTCAACAGTAAGTTTTGAATTGGAGAGAAGAGTGTGGCAGAAGGATTTTCTGACTTGCTGATGTGCCTTTTAGCAATACACAGATGAATCCTAACAATGCTTTCACTGCTGATGTTCTCCCTGGCCTGGGGCAGAAAGTTTCTCAGGAAATGTTTTAATGTTGACCAAACATTAGAGAGACAGGATCAAAGCTTACCTTATCAAGCTGTCTTTTCATGTCTGTGTCTCATTTTAGGAAAATGTGGAAGGACACAACTGCGATCGCTGTAAGCCGGAGATGTTTGGATTATCTGTCAGAAATCCACTGGGGTGCAGCAAGTGTTACTGTTATGGACTGACACAGTCATGCACAGAGGCAAAGGGACTTATAAGGATGTGGGTACGTATGCACATTTTGTTTTATTTATACATTTTTTGTGAGATTAATGGCCCTTTTAAAAGTTACACAATTAACCCTGACTTGTTCTTCAATAGCATTCATATACTGTAGTTGTTTGTGGATATGGTTTTTCTTCTACTGGTTATGCCATACTCAGAGGTGTTGAAGGTCTGAAAAACTATTTGCTGTGTTTTTCCCTGTTGTACAGCAGAGGTGATTCATACAATTACAGTACTCACAGATGATTTCAATGCCTAAACAAGGCTCAGAGTCAAGTTCATTTTTACGTATAGAACTCAGATGTTTGAGAAAATGACTCCTTTCCATTATGACCTCAAACTTTTTCCTGGTGGTTTCATGGTCTTGATTGCATGTTTCACGTGTTTATTACAGCAGCAAAGTCAGCCCACAAAACAATGGATAACGTATAAATGGATAAAAACATTTCTTTTATCCAATCTGTTTAAAAGTTGGTATTACTTTGTTTAAATTATGTCCAAATCTTGAGCAATGATGTTTACCTCATTGTCTTTATTTAGGTTGTTGGCATCATGCAATGAGCTAAAAATGCACTTAATAGATGATGAATAAATGCGATGGATATCAGTGGTTAGTTTAAGTGTTTCTGAATTTTAATATATGGTAGATATCTAGAGTAGATATAGGATAATATATAGTAGTAGTTTAATATAAAAGCTGAATTTAGCAAATTTAAGAAGGTCATTGACGTTTGAACTAAAGTGCCTCCCTCTCTGCTGTGCTTAAGCTTTGCCTCCCTACTTCTTTCATGTAATCAGTAGCATGATGATGATCTTTCCACACACGTCTTGCAGTAGGCTACTGTCAGTTTTTTTTTTTTTTTTTTTTTAATGTTGCCTAAGACTGCTTTGAATAGAAACCTCAACCTGCTGAAGGAACAAGTCGGGTGTTTCTGTTGTTCATGATTATTAAGACAAACTAGTACTGGAGTCAATTGTTAGTAAAGCTAAAAAGTAGATCTGTTTTCCTAGTTTGTCCAAGCCATGTCTCCCAATTTTCTTTGGCAAGACATACATATACATTTACATGTATGCACAGTATATGTCTTGCATATAAGACATATATATATATATATATATATATATATATATATATATATATATATATATATATATATATATATATATATATATATATATATATAGCAGTGGAAGAAATTCTCTGACAGATGGTAAGTTTACAAACAGTTGGTGAAGGTGGGTGAGTTCAGAAAATTCCCTTTATTGTGGAAACGGTTTCCATCTGCAATAAACTGCCATTTCCATGGTAACCGGAGAGTTTTAGGATGGCGAGAGGCTTTATTTGATCAACAAGCATTGACTTCATTTATTGTTGACGGAGAGAGAAGCAGAGAGGGAAAGCTGGACAGAGAAAGACATGAAAAATGGAAAGTTCATTGGAAAGGAGGAGATTTTTTCTGAACCACTGAATCGTGAGATTACACTGAGTGGTATGGGACACAAACACTTGCAGTCGCATTCTTTAAACACACACACACACACGCACACATCATGCAAACGCAGCCATATACACATTGATAAACTTACACAACATGGGATTACATAGTTGAAAGGAATGTATGCACATGCACACATTTTCCCCAGAAAACTCCATGTCTGATTGAACAAACATTTACTGGGTGTTGAAATCTGCATAAATTTTTGCAACGATACAGAACAGTCAAATATGTTGCCTTAATTTTTAATATTTGTAAAAGAAAACAGAGGTGAAGTGAAAGCTATGACAAAAGAAAAAGTACGGAACACAGTCATGATTGACACTAATTGTGAGCAATAGTAGCTTTTAGCTCTCAAATAAAATTGTCCAAAAACCCTTCATTAAACTTAAGTCCCTTTTTATACACCATGTTAGATAAATAAAAGTTATTAAGGCTTCCTGTCATACAGGGGGTGAATCATCATGCATGAAAAATTGTGGCTCATTTTGTTGGTCATGGCAAATATTTTAAATATTTGATCGTTATTATTTGCTGGCAATAATGGTAGACTCATATCAAACACCTCTAGTTTCTATAAAATGGTGGTTGATTTAAAAAAAAGAAGTGAATATTATACATAAAGACGAGTATTTAAGTAAACCTTTGATTTTGAATCACAAATGGACTGTACTTATATACAGTAACACTTTTCCAGTCATGTTGACCGCGTGAAGCGCTTTACACATGCCACGATCGCCCATTCACACACACATCCACCCCGATAGGCACATGAGGATGCAACCTGAGGTACACTGTCTTGCCCAAGAACGCTGGACATGTAGCCTTGGAAAGCCTGGAATCGACCCCCCAACCCTCTGCTTTTCCACCTGAGCTACAGCTGCCCAAAAAGCCAAGTTTCAACAGTTTTTATTGCACAAACGTTTGCAGAGAATTAGAAATAAGCAGGAAGTGCCCGTTCCATATGAAGCTGCTGTTGTAAATCTGCTGCAGTTTAATTCCTGAATATATTTAGAGATAAATCATGGAACATGTGAATATAAGCTTGCTGCACAAAATCTCCTTTTAACATGACTTTTGAAGTTTCACTTGAGTTTTAAAGAAAAACCTTTTCTATTTTTTGTTAGTCTGTTTTGAAATAAAATTGATTTCAAGTACATTTTAGACAGATATATGCAGCTCCCCACATAGCCACTGGTGCCAGTACAGTATGTCCGAGCTAAAATGAGTTAATAAAGTTAAGATTATGTCTTTTAAACCCAAAACCACTCTTCCATAATGCCTCAGATATTATTCACACAATACCCACATAGCAATCGAGAGCGACTCAGAGATCCAGGCTTGAGCAGATGAATCTATTTTTGAATTGGTCCATTCAACCACAGCCCACAGTCAATAACAAACCCTGATATTATTCAAGCAATATTGAAATATCAACACATGAAATGAGATCCAGAGAGAATGAGAAAGAGAGGTTCAGTTTTTCTCCAGACTGTCAGCAATAACTCAAACATTATTCACATATCAGAGAGCAAAAGGACTGACTCCATAAGTTTTGAAGTTATATCCAGAAAGGAGTGATTTGCTATTGACTTGCTATTGACTGACTGTGACTGGTAGCATAAATAATAACTTAAGATCAATCTTCACACCGACTGAAACTTGGAAGAATAATCTGGTTTTCCCAGTAAGTGGAGGGCTAGGTTCTTCTTTTTTTCTTAAGTGCTTGGTTTCAGTGGGTGCTCTGTGGTTCCATCACCAAAAATGTGTCTGTATATAATGCATCCAGTACACATACACACATACACGTTAGCAATGCCATTCAATGCTGTGCTGAAAGTAGTGTGTAGAAATTTTTTTTAAAATTAGTGTTTTTGTTCATTTGTTCAGGTATCACCGTTATTGCAACAAGACATTTTGTATGCAAATCCAAATGTGACTAGATTACAAGCTGAATACTAAACATCTTCACAGTACTATAACTGAGAGGACTCAAATCTATATTTATATATGTACATATGTAAATATATATAATATATGTATGTGTCGTTTGACTCCTGACAAAGACTGCCTAATGAAATGTTATGGTTAAGAATGAGGAAAGTCGTGTTTTTAATCATACATTTCTTTCCATCATTTTGACCCGTTTTGGCACCTGCATCAGTGTCCCTGGCTGGGAAAAAAACATAAGAAAGAAGAAGGGATAGAAAGAAAATATACTGACACTTTCTCCACCAAACAGGCTATGAGGAAAAAATCCATTTGAAATGCCTTTCTGAGAGTCGGAGGATTGTGAGGGAGGAGCATTGTTTGAGTCAGCATCATTAGGAGATGTGGGACAGAGCAGATTTAGTGACTGTACAAGAGGGGGGCAAAGACACAACTTTTCAAGGTGTGTGTGCGTGTGTGATACTGCATATGAACAAGACCATGCATGTGTGAAAAAAAGGTTGAATTGCTGACTTTTTTTCCTTTTTAAATGATCATGTACTTGTGCAACAAAACTAATTCTTAAATATGGCATCTCTAATGCAAAAAGCACTTTAATCCTGGAATTAAGCAGTAATTCTGGTATTGTTGTGGATTCTAGTTGACATTGAAGCCAGAGCAGACGATACTCCCCCTGGTGGATAAATCCAACACAGTGGAGACGAGGAGAGGAGTCAGCTTCCAGCACCCTGAGATCCTCGCTCATGCAGAATTGGTCACACCAGCTCTGTCAGAACCTTACTACTGGAAACTGCCGGAGCAGTTCTCGGGCTCGATGGTGAGATTCTGCACTGTCCTCATTGGGTTTTATCTTTTATTAGTTGTGTTATGACATTTCTGACAACCGAGTCATTTCCCTAGAGTTTACAAACTGCTCTTAAACATTTAGCTGCTCCATTATCTATTTACTAGAATATACTGGCATATATCATAGTTTTCAGTCTTTTACTTTTCCATTCTTGGAGCATTTCAGCATTATTTAATTTGACCAAAAACCTTTCAATCCAAAGGCAATCTGGCACCTCAGATATTTGCTACAGAATCATCTCTCAAAGTAGTTCCTGGAAGCTGTTTTAAAACTACGGGAACTTTAAGAGATACTTGGCGCATGATTAAATGAAGTATTTAATGTGTCAATTTTAACTGGTCAGATCAGCTGATAGGTGTATATTAGTAAAGTACATACAGTAGCTTAACACTGGTGCTTTTCCATTCTGTCTTCAGATTACAGCCTATGGTGGGCAGCTGAAATATGCAGTTTACTACGAAGCCAGAGAAGAAACTGGCCCTTCCTCCTATGAGCCTCAGGTCATCATTAAGGGTGGTCCTAACCACAACATAGTGATGACACGCCACATCCCAGGACTTCAGATTGGCCAGCTCACCCGCCACGAGATCGACATGACAGAGGTACAGTTTGATTCTTTAAAAAAAGCTACATTAGCAGCATCTCAGGTACAAGTTTCAAGAAAAAAATCGAAAACACAAGATTGGCTAGCAATCGACCGAGAAAAGGAACCGGATTGGGATGGGGAGTGGGAAGGTAGCAGGCAAAGACCTAGGTTTTTTATAAATTTATATCCCCATATCTTTATTTCATGAATAATATAGACAATATATCCCCCCCCCCCCCTCCTTCAATCCCCACTCCCACGACGGAAGGAGAAATGCTTGTACAGAAAGGATAACTTGCCGACTACACTAATTAGATTAGAATAATATTGTTACTCTCTTTATTCCTCAGCTGCGCCCGCCCCACATCTTCATCTCCCTCCTCCTCATTTATATCCTCCCAGAGTGTGTAGTTTTTCTTTCAGATTATATATTTCCTTCCATCCGGTTCACCCCCCACCCCCTTCCCTCCCCCCAGCCCCCCCCCCACACCTCTTGCTCATTTGTCCACTCTCCCCTATATCTTTTCTCATGAGGGTGAATTGAGAATTATTTCTCTTGATGGTATGTTTTTATTATTTTTTTTGTTTTGAATAAATGAATTAATTTATCACTCTTTTTTTTTTTTTTTTATTACTCTCTTCATTTTTCCTTTTTCTTTTCTTTCATGGGTTCATTCTTATTGCTGTATGTGATACTTATGTTTTTATGGCAGTTTCCTTTGTTTTTAAAATATTTTTTCTTTCTCTCCCTTCCTCAACCCTCACTGACTCAAACTTGCTTACACTTACTCAAGCTTCGTGAGATTTTATCGTATCCTACATCACTCAATTTGTTAATTACTTTTCTTGGTGGATTTGGTCGATTTGATTTTTTTTCGTCCTATTTTTTTTATTAAAGAGGGACTGTGCTCTTTATTTTACTTATTTCTGGGCACTTTAGCAAATCCTGTTACCCAAACAAGGTTTGCTACAATGTCAGATCAGAGAGATAAAATAAATCTGTAAGTATATTAAGTTGTTTTGTCTGTGTATTTGCATATAGCATGAATGGAAGTATGCAGATGGCAGATTGATGACTCGAGAAGACTTTATGGACATTTTGTTCCATGTGGACCACATCCTGATAAAGGCATCACACGGCAACATGATGAGACACAGTCGGTAAAACACACACTCAGTTTTATGAACCTCCATATAGTGTTGCTTAGTGTTAAATGTAAAACATGATGATAGCTGAACTAAGAACAACTTCAAGGTAAAACAACTTTTTATTTGTATCTTACAGATTTGGCTTTTAATTTTATTTTACCAGTTTACATCTAGTTTTAGTAAAACTGTTGATATTCTCTGCAAAATAATACTTTTATAGCTGGATTTAGCAAAAAAAAATTCCCCAGTTAACACAAATAAAATACTTGCAAAGTCAGATTTTTACTGTGAATGACTTTTACTTCTGTCTTCCAGTATTTCAGAGATCAGTCTTACGGTAGCAGAGGAGGGTACACCAACCAAAGAAAGTGAGAAAGCCCATCAGATAGAAAAGTGTGACTGTCCAAGTGGATACTCTGGGCTTTCCTGTGAGGTATGCACACAATTAGATACAGTTAATACACAAATGTCTTTGTGTGCAAGATGTTAACCTTTTTTAAAAGGTGTCGTACTGTAAGAGCTCCAGTGCATGTGATGTGTTATCAGCAGCGGGGAGGTAAAAAGGCTATATGTAAAGGACTGTAGTGCACTTCTATTAATATTCTAGTTTTGGGTTGCATTAAAAGTGCCAGTGAGATACATCATTAGACTTTTGGATGTAGAAAAATCAGGCCGACATATTGAGATTTTACATAAATCAATTCTTGAATAGCTGAGAAACTCTTAAAGGCTCATTATGCTCAACATTAAATACGCACACAGACGGAGCCTTTTTACAGCCTGCTGCTTTTACAGTATTTTGTGCATTTTCAATCTGTTTTCAGAGAGCTTGTGGATGTATAACCAAAAAGAGCAGACAGAGCAGTGCCACCTGAAATTTTGTGAGGCACTATAGGTAACATGCAACCAGTAAAAGGAACAAAGAAGAAGAAGCTGCCACAATGTATTTAATGGCCGCACAGGCCGCCACCGTCTACTGCACTCATTTGAGAACGTACATTTTTACAATCTCTTGCAACGTCATCATGTTTACTATGTTGTCATTGAAACTGATGTAAAACTCAAAGGTGTAAACCCTGAAGCCTACCCTGCCTTCTAGTGTGTTTCCCAATCCTGATCTCGGGGACCACTGTCCTGCTCGTTTTAGTTCTAACCAACTCCAGCACACCTGATGCAGATTAATTGAACTGCTCGTTAAGTTCTTTGCAAGTCTGCTGACGAACCATTTATTTGAGTCAGGTGTGTTAAAGTATGGGCATCTCTAAACTGTGCACGGTTCCCTGAGGACTAGGATAGGGAAACCCTGCTGTAGTGGATGCATTGCCTCTCAGAGGTCGTAGAGGCCATTTGCATTGATTTCCATCATGTTGCCCCAGGTCAGCTATGGCTACATATGTAGTTTACCACAACCAATTACGATGAAGAATAAATTAATAATGGAGTTAAGTTTGGGTGCCTTGAAAAGTGTTACATAAATCTAATCCATATAATTTATACATACAGTATGCCAGCATAAAGCACTCATGGGAGTATGTAGACTGAAACATTTGGGATGGATGACCCTATAGGTCTGCAAAAGAAGCATAAATGAGGTTTAAGTGTTTTAGTTGATCTGTAATTAAGAGATCTAGCAGATATGAAATCACTTGAAGGAGGGATGACATAGCATTATAAACTATTTCATGTAGTTGATATTGCTGCACAAGTCAATTCTCCCAAGAAAAATGACTTTTTTTTCAGGAGGGTGTTGGCACGCCAGATATCCCTCCTCACTAAAAGTGTTGGGTACAGTAATAACATGATCTGCCTGCAGACCAGTTTTACTTAATCTTTGATTGACCACAACCTTATTTGGCTATAACCTTATTTACAGTTGTGTGAGAAAATGTTTGCCCCCTTCCTGATTTCTTTTTTTTTTTCACAAGTTTGTCACACTTATATGTTTCAGATCATCAAACAAATTTAAAAATCAGACAAAGACAACACAAGTAAACACAAAATGCAGTTTTTAAATCACAGAAAATTACCAAAAAATCCTGAAGGAGAATGTCCGGCCATCTGTTGGTGACCTCAAGCTGAAATCCACTTGGGTTCTGCAATAGAACAATGGTCCAAAACGCACCAGCAAGTCCACCTCTGAATGGCTTAAGAAAAACAAAATGAAGACTTTGGAGTGGCCTAGTCAAAGTCCCGACCTGAATCTGATTGAAATGCTGTGGCATGACCTTAAAAAGGCGGTTCATGCTGGAAAAGCCTCCAATGTGGCTGAATTACAACAATTCTGCAAATATGATTGGGCCAAAATTCTTCCACAGCGCTGTAGAAGACTCATTGCCAGTTATCGCAGACGCTTGATTGCAGTTGTTGCTGCTAAGAGTGGAACAACCAGTAATAAGATTTAAGGGGCAATTTTATTGATAATCTGAAACATAAGTGTGACAAACACGCAAAGAAATACGAAATCGGGAAGGGGGCAAACACGTTTTCACACAGCTGTACATAAGTGTATGTTCATGTATGAACATACACATGCACCGATATCCTATGTTTATGGAATAGGATATCAGTGCATGTGTATGTTCATACTTATACAGTATGTATGTGTATGCATGCATGTGTGTGTATGTATGTTTGGGTGTAGGTATGTATTTATGTATACCTGTATATGACACAGGAAACTGGGGGGATATGTCAATGTAATATTGACTGTGGGAGAAGGGGTAGGATTAAATAAGATTTTTGTTCTTCCTACCCCTTTTCAGACATGTTGATTGCTTGTGACTCATGTCTGGAAAGAATTAAATAAAAAATAAAAATAAAGAATATTTAGAGAAACTAGGTCAACCTACTGGTAGCTAGTGGTCAGTTTGTTTGCTAAAGGCTATCTGTTAGCATCAAGGGCACATCAGACACTGATCTATGTTTATCAGACAAGACAGCATTTAGAAATTTAATAAACTTATGGGTAATGACGTTGTGATTATTTTATTTTTTTAAATCCGTTTGTTTGAAAACCCCAACGTGAGTTCACCCATGTTTAGCAGTCAGGCTAGGTCGACTCATGCAGCTGTATCAGCTGGGGGAGGATGGGAGGGGGAAGAAAATCAGAGAGGGAATGCTGTTTCGCATGATGGTGTGCTCTAATTGGAGAGTATGAATTACGTAGAAAACTGGCTATGCAGAATGATAAGTTGCCGTCTGATAACCATTTTTGAACAAACAAAGCTGACCGCACATGAACAGGGACTTTGATACTCGCTCTTGACATTCACATGGCCTCATCAGTGCACAGCAGATCATGTCATACCCCCCATACCACAGAAAAGTGAAGTCTTGACACCTTTAACATAATCTGTAAAACTTGACTCACTGTTTTTAAAGTTTTGAAAGTCTTTGTGAAGTTTCTTCTTCATGAAACTATCAAAATCATGATGCATAAAAAACAGACTTTAAAGAGCACCTAATCAAAAAGGCTATTTCAAAACATGTTTGCAATTATACAGGTTGTATTAGTAACATTAGATAAGCTAACATCTCCTTCAGAGCTCTGCCGCCTTAGGAGACACATGAAGGTCACACACTCTGCATCTCACAGGTTTCCAATTTAGATTTAGTGTTTTAAGCCTCTGCAAAGTCTTTTGAGACTCTTGTTTCTTTAAATTCTTTAGGTTTTTGAATTTCTTAGTCGTGCTTAATCCTCTTTGAGCATCTCCTCTGCTCAGTCGTGATTCTGTCAATATACATTCAGTTTCTTCCAGCTCTTTCTCTTAAGCCACAGAAATCATATAGCGGCGACCCTGTCTTAGTCTAATGAGGATTTTATGGAAACAGCTTATGCTACATGGATGGTACAGTAGTGGGTAATTCTGCTGGACTGCAGTGCCTGAAAGTCATTTAGGGTTTCATTGTGTTAATCTCAGTGGAATGCAAGATTTGCTTGCAAAGTTTCAACTATTTCTTAACCTCTGTTTCACTGTGGTATGTGTGCAGAGCAGGGATCGTATATATTTGCCTAGAATATCAGCCGTGTACATAATTTAGAAGGTATAGATGCTGTTGAAATTATGCCAAATAGGAGCCAAACAGCAAACGGTAGCTAAACTTGAAATGTACAGGTCGTAGAGGGCTCGCCTGACAGATGGCGGTTCTATTTGTAGCTGCCGTCGTTGCTAATAAAGTATTTTTAAACGGGCGTTTAGTGCTAGCAGAGGGAACAGATGGCTCTTTAAATGGACTCCATTAATTATTACTGAACAGGAGAGAGAGGAAGAGAGAGGTTCCTTGCATGCCTGTGTGTGTTTGTACACTGTTTGTGTGAGGGTGTGTGTGTCTGTGTTTAAAAGTTACTGAAGGGAATAACTCTTAATTGCGTGTGTGTGTGTGTGGGTGTGTGCGTGTGTGTGTGTGTAAAAGAGAGCGGTCAACAGTTACCTCGAAGTGACCATTAGGGATAATTGTGAGTTTGCGAGTGTGTGTGTTTGTATGGATTCTAATATCAGGAACAGTGTGAGGTTGCTGTGGAAACACATGTTCAACCAAAGCTAGATCTTAAAGAGTATTATCTCTTCCAAATGTCAGCTTCCTTTATCTCCCTCCTCCTGTCTCTGTGCAGGAGTGTGCTGCAGGATTCTTCCGTCTGCGCCCGGGGTCCCTGATATCTGTTCCAGCATCCAGGGTGCCCACCGCTACTGGCATGGGCAGCTGTGTTCAGTGTCAGTGCAACGGGCACTCTTCCACTTGTGACCCTGAGACATCCATATGCCAGGTAAATGTGTGTGGGGGCACCCTGCCTCTAGAGACCCTTACAGAGCCATATGCTGGATAGTTTGTGAAGAAATTGGATTGGAAAAAGTTTTGTGTGTGTGTGTGTGTGTGTGTGTGTGTTGGGAGGTGTGTCAGTTATTGCCTCGCAATATTAAAGACTTCCTGTTTTACTTATTTTCCACAATTTCCTGTCTTTTGGATCTGATCAGAAGCTATATTTCTTACTTTGATGGAAGATTTTATGATGATCATGTAAAAAGACGTGCAACTCAGATACACTTAGAAACATAACATTGTTGCTTCATTTAGGTAAATAAATCCACAAGTCATGCTGTAACATAACTTTGTTTTCAGTGTGATTCACTGAGATTTAAACACGATCATGTTTCACATATACTAAGAAGATGAGTAGAATACTGTAGTCTTAAAAAGTAATTGTGACAAGCAATTGAGATGAATCTGTTGTGGTGGATTTACAATCCTGATGTGCATCACTTTGGCACCTCTTGCACTTAAACTTGATTATGATCAGCTAATTGGATACTTCCTTTCAGAACACAATGATGTTCAATTTAACTCAACTTTAACTACTGCTCAACTCAGCTACATTTGCAACATAACAGCATGGTGGTGAATTATAAAAGTTTGTCCAGATAGCTTCAACAAGTCTTACCCTGCTGATGGTTTGTCTGAATTCCTGGCTGTTAATGCTTCTTGCTTGTCATTATGGAAAACTGAGGTTTAACTAAGGTAATGTGTCAATATCTAATACATTTACAATCAGGTTGCCAAACCATCTTTTCAACTTGAAATGTGACGATTAGAGCAACTGTTTGGCCTTTTAACTGGAAGTTTACATTTTTTGCAAGAACAGTTGTTGCCCAGTACAACCACCTCATGTCCAATGCTGGCCTATTTAAAAACAAAAAATGTGGGAATGAAAATAAATGAATAAACCAATTGGAAAAAAGAAAAAAGTTTTTACTACAAACAGGTTTTCAGTTTTTCCAAAAAATAAAAAAAAATAAAATAAACTAAACAAGCTAGGACCCTTTTTGATTGCTCTGTAATCTCACTTTAAAGTTTAAACCGTGAGTCTTGTGCTTGTATCCACCATAAGTTACTGAAACTAGTGCCAATCCAGCTCTGTGTGGTTCTCGTCAAATTAAACTTGATGTGTCCAGAATGATCCAAAGAGAAAAGTACAGGTCTTTTACTGGAAATGGGACATTGCTCACACGATGAATGTGACTGTTTTGAGACGGTGGTGATGTTTTTTGCAACCTTGACTACTGTGACGGAAAATCAGATTTAAGACACCCAGCTTCACTTTTCAGACCTCAAGGATGCGTGTATCTGTAACTGGCTGTCTATGACGTCCATGTGATTTAGTGTTTTCTATGTCTCCTTCAGTGTTCTCTGCTTCCTAGTTGTTTTACTCTTTTCTGCCGCTGCTGTCCTTCTCCTAGTCTACTTATTTAATTCTCCTCCCTCTTGTCTTTAGGTATGCTACTTTTTTTCTTTGTTTTTGTCTTTAATCTACTGTATTCACTGCTCTGTTTTTTTTCCTCTTTCTTAGTCCTTTTTTCCATCCCATCTCACCTCTGCTTAATTTCTCTCATGATACCGTTTGTTTATTCCTGTCTTTTGCCCCCCCCCCCCCCCCCCTTTCTCCTTCTCTTGTGTTTCATTTCATTCCCTCTCTGCCTCCCAGCCATTTTCTTTTTGCTCATTTCTATCTCGCTCTCCATAACGGCATCATTAGCATTTTTCTAACCGAGCGGGCTAAATTGAAAATGCTAAACGAGTTTGTTTCTTTGGTAATTAGCAATAACGAGAAACACAGGAAGTTAATGGAAATGACTTGCCTCGTTAAGAGGCAACTTCCTGTTGCACTGATTGAAGTTCTTATTTTCAACAAACAAGTCGAACACATAAGACAGGACCCTGGGGATAGGAAGAGGAGTGGGCTTATGTACAGTTCTGTTTAGTGTGTGTATATATCTGAGTTCATGAAATGTGTATGTGTGTTTGTTGTGGAGGTACTAACTGTTTGCCTCTGTTTTTGTAAACATATTTCATTCTGTATTGTATGAATACTGCAGTGCATTTACTCTATTTTTCCGTGGTATCCATCAGACTATTACTAGGAATATAATGTTTGTGTCCAAATGAAGTTTGAAATAAAGCTGAAAATAAACTGAGACAATTGCAGGCATGGAAATAGTTGGGATAAATTCATGTTTGGGTGTGCCATTGTAATATTGTGACTATCTCAGTCACAACAGGTGAGTGAAATCCTGCCGAGAAAATGAGCATTTCAGATTTGCAGCTCTTGAAGAAGGAAGCTTATTAAACTCTGACGTTGGAGATCATACCTGTCAGCTAACAGCTAGCTTGCTGCTGTTCTGCACTGACCTCATCATGCAGGGTGGGACTGAGCCCAAAAACTATTCATTACTCTGTGTTGACAACTATGCCTCTTATCTAAAATAGTGCAAGCTGGATAAAAAAAAGTTTGCGAGTTTGAAGGCCCAGAATGGCTCAGAAACTGTGGGTGGTGAGGCAAAATGAGTAATTGTTTCTCTGCTGCAGAGATGCTCAACAATGCAGAAGCAGCTGCGATCACACTGAGCATCTCCCAGCTATTTTCTAAATGTGTGTCTGTATGTAAAGTAACTGCATAATTAAAAAAGCCGCTGTTTGGTTCTTTGGAGAAAAAGGGAATTAAACACTGATAGCAAATTAATAGATCTGAATAGTATTTAAACGACCTGATTAGATTAATGCTGGAGACTCCCAGTTAGACACAAATTAAACACAATTCTTAGTAGCTGTTTTGTTTTTTTGTCTTTAAACTTGGGTTTGTTTAGCCCTGAGCTGAGTCCTGGTCATGCATCACGTGAAATTCACTGACAAACTGATATGTGGAAATAAGCCTGGAGTAGATATACTGCTGGATGAGCGGCGTTGAGAGCCAGAGGTGACTGGCAGTAAAATTGGTTTAGCACGCCATGTCTAGACATACACAAACACACAAAGGGGAGGGGAGGGGGGGGGGATGAAATGAGGATTAGGGGTGTTGCGGCACGACAATGACATTTTCAGTGCTGTTTGATCAGTAACAACCCTGTCTCATCTCCACTCATTGAAACAATTGGACATCATAGGAAGATGGTACAGAGAGCTACAGATTCCTTTATCCAGAATATCTATGCAAATATGCTCTGCAAAGGATTGGTTCTGCAACAGGTTTTTGTCTTTCACACACAGACGTCGTCTTTGCCAGCGGCAAATATGACATCCTGATAACGCTAACCAAATTTCTGTCAGATTCATTTTGACAATTAGTCTGATTTTTGTATGGTGCAAAGCCTTTTTGATAAGCAGGATGAGGGTCCCGCCTCCCTTCAGCTGTGTCACAGCTGCATTTATTATGCTCCCAGTGACATTCTCCATTTAAAACCGATCACTGACACCTAGAACTCATGCTGGGTGGAAGATGATGCAAAGTTCAGCACTTATAAGCTGGAGTCGTGGAGGACTTGGAAAAGTGAATCGTGTCTTTACAATTTAACTTCATGCATTTGTCTTGTAGAACTGTCAGGACAACACGGAGGGAGATCACTGTGAACGCTGCGTTGCAGGATTTTACGGAGTAGTTCGAGGTGCTCCTGATGATTGCAAACCGTGTGCCTGCCCCCTTACCAACCTGGAGAACAAGTAACATTCCTGTTTATTTTCCCTCTACTATCTTCAAATATTTATTTTCTGAGCATTTTCACATGTAATTTTCACCATATTTTAAGGGATTTCTGTGAATATTCTCTTTCTGTGTCCAGCTTCAGCCCTACTTGTGTAGCTGAAGGATTTGATGACTACCGTTGCACCGCCTGTCCTGAGGGATATGAGGGGAAATACTGTGAAAGGTCAGATACCTTTATTTTAAACTATTTCAAACTCTTCTTGAAATGGATTCATTTACCACCTTTGCACAATTTCTACAGTTTTCTACAAATAACAGAGTAAAAACAAACTGTCTTCTTATGAACACTTAACAACTAATTCTGTATGAATCTGTAACTGGACTGTTTACTGACTACTCAGTTGAATCATTTATGTAGGAATAAAAGCTGCAAGTCTTTTGTGAAATGACCTTACAAGTTAGAGATTTCCTTTGAAAGTTTCATGTATTTTGAAGACATATTTATTCTCAATCAGGTTGCACGTTGAGTCAGTTATGACCATTGTCATTCTCTCCAGAGGTGCTGGACT
The DNA here is from genome assembly GCA_023101725.1 of Atherinomorus stipes. Taxonomy (NCBI): domain Eukaryota; kingdom Metazoa; phylum Chordata; class Actinopteri; order Atheriniformes; family Atherinidae; genus Atherinomorus; species Atherinomorus stipes. The sequence continues at coordinate 2,618,979 of JALJCO010002985.1, read as the reverse complement.
GGGTTAAAGTCAAGATTCTGGCTGAGCCACGCTTATGCTTTGCAGTTTGCCCTTGTTTATCATCTTGGTGAAATATCAACCTTTTCCTTGAGTCTGAAAGAATCTGAGATCTGCAGAACTCTGAGAAAAGTTTTCACTCAAGATTGTGCTGCATCCACTTTTTCTTTACATCCTGACTGCCCTGTTTTTTGTATTCCTTTCTAGTCCCTTTCCAATGACCCATTCTTTGAAATGCCTTTGTGTTGTATTGATGCGGTGATGCTCCTTGTTTCCTCTCTGGAGTTATTCATGTGCCTTTTCCGTGAATAATGACTTCTTTTTGGCCTTTGTGCCATAAAGGCCTGATTGGTGGGGAGCTGAACCCATTCTTCTACACCTGTAAGATTTTTCCATCTGTACAGCTTTTGATCATATTCATCGTGACCATGGGCATGCTGGTTACCTTGTCAGGGCCTATTGTTCCTGGTGTCAGCCTAATAATGCCCAGTAAGTTCAGCCATGCACAGGGGGACCCCAGTCGACTTGATGAAGCATGTCAAGGACACTGACTGGATAACTGGCTTGAGAAAATGGACAAAAAAACTCCATGTTGTTTTGGTTTTAAGTGTATAAAATGATGTATTAAGAATTGAAATTATCTTGCTTGTCGACTATAATATTGGACAAAAAATTTTATTTTACATAATTCAACCATGCATAATTTTTTCGTCAATGACAACATAAACCTGAGTTTTACATGAAAATAAGACATATTTGTTATGTAGCCGCAGATTCTTGCACATCATCTATAGATCACACTATCTGGTGATGCTTGAGCTCATTTACAGTCGTCAAAATTATTCATACCTTCCAATTACAGAAAAGGCTAAATTCACAATAGTAGTTCAAATAACAAGAAACTGTTAGATGAAGTTTTAAATAAAATAAATAGTTTTATTTATTAAGAAATAATAAATAAAATTTAAAAAAATATAATTCAGTGAAATTAACAACATACCTGTCAACAGGTGCAGACTTCTGATTGGATGTTACAGAAAACACCTGATAGCAGTGATTGCCTCAAAGTGTTGCTCAACAAAATTTTAGTTCAGGAGCCCCATCGTACTTGTTTGTTTTTATTTTTTTGTTTGTTTTAATATATCTGTTGAATGACAATTCAAAATCATTGTCATGATTTTCATAAAATGTTTATGTATTTGTTCCATTTCAACTTATTTCACTGACAGCTGAATTTTTTCCTTATTTATTAGGAGGGTATGAATAAGGACGACGTTCTGAGGGGATATACGTTGACTGTTTCACATGATCCTCTCCTTTAGGTGTGCTACTGGTTACCATGGTAACCCAAGGATGCCAGGTGGCCGTTGTGAGGAGTGTAAGTGTTCTCTGTGGGGGGCGTTGCCCGGACCGTGTGACCCTATCACCGGCCAGTGCCGTTGCAGGGTTGGGGCATCAGGAATGTCGTGTGACCAGTGCATGGAAAGGCATGTGTGTGGACCAGCTGGGATCATCTGTAAGACTAACACACACATCACACATTTTTTTTCCATCCCTTTTTTATTTTGAGAGGGAGAGGTGGTCCTTATTGTTTTGACACTTCAAGACTTCTCATTCAAAATTACACATAGAAGAAAAAATCTTTACAAAAGAATTAGAAGCATTACAAAGGTTCATGTTTTACTGGAAGTGTTGCTGGAACATGGTTCCTTATCACTGAATGAAATTTTAAATTGCAGTCATTATAACATTTTGTCTGTAACTCCAGAAGCTGTCACTAAAGTGAGCCAGCTTTGCAGCACAGGGCACCACACATAAGTCCAGACCCCCTTTTTTTCCCCTTCTTCCATTTTCCTCTATTCATTCCAGTAGCTCGCCCATCTGCAGGGTCACCTGATGTAATCATTTTGACTTTATTTTGGCAATGAATTGCAAGTCATGGGCCTTTTCTCAAGTTGCCATGGGAGACAGGAGATTGTAGCACAAGTCAGATTCGAGTCATTCAGAAAATAATTTCAATGTCATTTGGAGCTAATTTAAACTTAATATGACCATAATGGCCGGGCCAATCTGGTGCCATTAGCATGTCTAGAGGTAAGCGTGCGCATGCAGGGAGAACAGAAGAGAAAAAGGTCATAAAATAGAAGCTGATGTGAAATTGCTGCTACCAGGTCAGGAAGAAAATTGCTTGCTCATGTCTTTGTGTTTAAACAAAAAAAGAAATGTGTTGATAAATTGGCAGTGCATGCGCTGAAGTGCACCCTGACACTAGACCTCTCGCTTCTGCATCCAGACCATAATGACAAGTCCTGGTGCTGATGGTTTTCCCACAGTTGGACGATCAAACTGCTGCTCAATTGTGGAATGATGGCACTCTACATTTTACCTGTTCTCTTTTTTCCATTAAGTCAACAACACTGAATACTGTGGGTGGTCTTGTTGAGGGGAAATGCAGACAATTGTCATCGCTGTGTAATTCAATTAGCAAAGAAATGCAGCTAAATTTTTTTGTAATGTTATACACTTTGTTGCATTATTAAACCATCTTCACATTTACCTGAGTTGTTATGCTAGAAAAAAAAAAAATGCATGGCTATGTTCATGTTTGCAGGCAAGTTAAAAATTAACATAAATTAAACCACATTAGTTTCAAAACAGTTTGTACAGCTTTGTTTTATTTGATTTTAGTCTTCTATTTGTTCGATTTTAAATGTTAAATAAGACTAGAAAGGCAGGAACAGCAGTACATAGTAAGCACAGGAGTTTTCAAACCACAATCACAATGCTTTCCAATTAAGTGGCTAAATAAAACTGTGAACTAGTTAATAAAAAAAAGTCCAACTTTAAAGTTCACGTTAGATTCTTATAGTGTGCAAACCAAACAACCCTGAGGTGAAAATGTCAATTTTTATCTTTTCTTCTTTATCATAATTTGTATGACGTTTGTAGTTTAAAGCAAAAATAACTAGAAAATTTATTTATGCTACACTATTGGTGTTTCCTGGGTGTAAACAACTACATATTGCTCCATTGTCACACTGAGAGCTCAATCAGAGAGGGAAAAAAATGGGAAAAACACCAGAGGGATTGTAAAGATGAATTACTTTTTATTATCCATTTTCTTACTAAAGTAATGAGTGTCATTAACATCTGACATGGGCAGACTTGAGCAAGTCTAAGCTTGCTAACATCAAAATCATTAAGCAAAGTTAAAGCAAAGCAAGTCACATTTGGTGTCCTCGCATGTGGAGTAACTGTGACTTCTCTTAACTAATATTGTTCCGGACAGGCAGCCATCCAGCACCACAGGGAGCTGAAAATGATGCAAGTGAGGCTTCGTGTGAAACATCACAAACTGTACCTGTGTCACACAAGATGTTTTCACACCTTGTGGATGTTCATGAATGCAATCCTTGAATGGTGGATGGTGGTTCTCGGCTTTGACAAGCTGTTTTTTATACCTATGAGCAACGTAGATGCACATGTGTGGGTTTATGCATGAGGTTGCATGAATGCAACAGTTATTTAGTGTGTTCTGGTTTTGTCAGAGATTGATAGACTAGAAACAGTTTTTATTTTATTTAATTTATCTTTGATTTCCCTTGTCAGGAATTTTAATTTGTGCAATAAATCAGCCTCTGGCTGCAGAGAGGAAAAGAACTTCTCACACACCATACAGAGAAATATGTATGCGTGTCTTAGTTAATTCCCTGGTGTGTGCATGTGCATTAGCGTGTGTGTTTTTAGCCTGCGGCCTGTTCTTATAATAGGTGCTTGCCTCTCTGTGTTGAGTTTTATGCATCGGCAGGCCTGTCTTTCTGCTGCCAGAGTCACTTCAATCCAAGACACAAGCAGGCACCTCAATCACATCCTGATGAGTTCACACACAGCGTATACTGTATAACCACACATTCAAGTGTTAAAAATACCATACATCTATATGACTTCCCGTCTTTCTCTTATTTCTATCCGCTAAATCAGAGCTCAATTTGACATTCACATGAACACAAACACAACATTGTGCTGACCGTCTGGGAAAAGTCTCCGATGGATTTAGCTGGTCTCATTACACACCAGCTCATGCCTAACGGGTGTATTTATCCACTCCTGTAGCCTGTGACGATGAGTGCTCGGGTTTGCTGATAAGCGACATGGACCGCCTGTATCGCATCATCACTGAAGTCACTCTGACCTCACCCCTCCCACCACCTTATAAGGTGTTGTACCGATTTGAGAACATGACAGAGGAACTGAAGGTAAGAAAATCTACCTGTTCATGTTGTAACTGCGGGTCATGTCGTTATTTGAAGTTATATGACGAGGTGCAAAATCTCTCCACCATGTCCAGGGTCCCCCCAATGGTTTTTGTTCCAATTAGGCATGCTGGAAAGACCTGGGAGGTCTATGCCACTGCAGCTGACTCCTTTCGGGTTTGAGGAGCAGTAACTACTTTGTTTCCTCCAAATGCTCAAGTTCCTTACCCCATCTCTGTGTCTTAGCCCTGCCACCCTCTGAAAAAGGTGCTGGGGTTTGTTTACTTTATCTGAAAGTAGATCAACATAACCACTGAATCATGGTGGATACTTTATTACCTTGTTGAATAAATGTGGTTCATGAGTCTTTAAGACTTTCACCTTTGTCTAATAGTTTGTCTGCTTCAATTGAGACTCACAGTCAGGATTGATCTACAAGAAAAATAAGATACAGAGAGTTTAAGCCATGTGGTCATATAAGGAATCATCACCCAACAGGTCCTCTAATTAAAATGTTGTTTATGACATTACTGTAAATATGACTCTTAGTGCTGTACAGCCCATACAAAGAGCATGAAATGAAAGCCTTGAGCCCTCTCTTGACTTCTACTTCTGCATTGAAGTACATCATGGTCATGTTGCATCGTTTGACAAGCATCAATGTCATAAGGATGAAGAGAAGATGCTTGCATGGATCAATACCAACATGTGTTCTATCAGTAACACCAAACACTTTAGTAAAACACTTCTCATTTCCTTAAGGCTTACTTTGGTACAATTAGAAAGCAATGAAGTTTTATGCTAAAATCATTCTGACGTTAATGGAAGCCATTTCACAGGCAGCCTCTTCTGGTTGGCTTTAGACTGTAACATCACTTGGTTAGAAGTAGAAATCTGAACTGCTTGCTTCAGGTTATGAAATGCCTGTGTTTAGGGCTAGAATACTTTTTTTTTTTTTTCTTTTTTTTTTCTTTTTTTTTTTTTTTACCACCATTGACACCATTTTTAGCTCTCACCAGCAGTTGCACTCATGAAGTTACTGTAAATATTCTTTAAACACAGCAGACCGTTCTGCCTGTGTGGATTCACCACATGGACATGTTTTAGAGGCAGAAAAATCTCTAAATATCTCTGAATTTTAAAAGGAATGTTCCAGACATCCATCAGCGAAGTGAATCTTTAGAGAAAATGGGTCATGCAGCAAACAAGTTGTTCTCCCAAGAAGAAGATGAAGCTGTTTTGCTGTGACATTTTGGTGGTGTAATTCTTCCTCGCCTCTTGCTTTTGCGTGTCTTGTTTTCAGCCCTGGAGTTCACGGTAAAAGCCTGGCCCCCGGCCACAGTATGACAGACATTTCACTCTGTAATTCCTTTGTCTTTGTTTCTCTCTTAAAGCACATGTTGTCACCTCAGAAAGCTCCAGAGAGATTATTGCAACTGGCTGACTCCAACCTGGGATCACTGGTCGTTGAGATGGACCAACTACACAGCAGGGTACAAACTTTTTAGTTTTCCTTTCAACTCACCTGTAGCCTTTGTCTGCCTTTTCTACTCATCCTCATTTAACTGTGGACGTGGAACAAATCTAGACTGTGGCAGACAGTGACTCATAGCTGAGGGCAATGGCTGCTCATTAGTTCAGCCAGGATTGTTCGGTCTCCAGAGTGAGAACTTAGAGCCATATGACATATTGGGCACTTGATTAACCTTAAAGGTGTCTTCTTCAGTTCATGGGCAACAGTTGTGTTAAAGTCTTTCAGCAACAACATATAAAGCACATTTGCTTCCTGGTTTATTTAGTTAATTATTGCAAGCTCTGTTGATTGTATGACTATTTCCTTGCAAGTAGTCAGCTTTGTTTTTATCTGTGCCCTATGATTTTATTTTGTCAACCAGAATATCTGCAAACCAAACAAAAAGTGGTTTGATGCGAGTGGGATATACTGTATGGCCTTGTTAGGGCGAGTAATGAGTTTTTGTATTAAAATGATCAGTATTTATCCGTCTTAATCAGACTGGACGACTCGACACAATCTTTGTCTTTCTGCACATTCACTTTTCTGCCTTTTTTTTTACCCGATGTCGAGTTCCACAGTCGTCTAAAATAGAAACAACTTTTTTTTAGTAGAAGGGGTCTACACACATCAGGTGGAGGAAAATAACACTCACATTGATGCTGTCAAGCTACACCCTTTTAGGTACTGAGGCCTTGACATTAGTTGACAACCCTGCTATCCCCCTCACCCAGTCATATGTGCTCACTACCACACACCAGTTTAAATGATATAACATGGCCTTGTCAAATCTCAGCAGTAATTACCTATACTCACACACTCACTGTGTGTGCTCGTTTGCGTCTGTGTGCATGTGCTAAGTTGTGTGTATTGGGAAGTGTTTTCACATCTGTCAAAAATTCATCCATCTCTTGTGTTTCTGCTCTTGGGTGTAACGTAGTGTTTTCTCTTTATGTCAGTAAGTCATCAATCTTTGTGTTTAGTTTCTGCACTGTATTATTGATGGTGTGTGTATATTGTGTATGCGCTGCTGTCATCTTCTTCCATCTAAGACCTCATCCGTCCCTCTTCAAGCAGAAGTCGAAATGTTTACTTATTTAACACCTGTTTATTATTTTATGATGTATCTGTGTTTGTACAGGCCACTAAGGTGTCTGCTGACGGAGAGCAGGTGGAGGATGATGCTGACAGGATTCATAAACGAGCTGAGGACCTGGAGCGGTTCATCAAGGACACACTGCTGGGAGCTAAAGGTAGCAGAAATAAGCACCACCTTTCTTCCATTAGCTGCCTCCAGCTCCTGCCCGCTTGGTTTTCTGGAAGCATCTGTCTCGCTAGTTTCCTTTGTCAGTGGAGCACATTCTATTATGTTATCTGTAAATCCAATTTTAAGAATAGGAAAGATTTAAAAAAAAACCAAATAGAATAATTATGACATACCATGTTAAAAATTGCATTTACAGTAAAACGACTTGCACCACCTTTGTAGCCAAGGTAAACGGAACATGTGACACCTGAGATGACCAAGCTTCTCAGACTTTGTGGTGCTACATATCCTATGTACACACTTTAAAAGGCAGACAACTGAAACAACTTCCTACTTCCCTGTTTGCTTGATAATGAAACAAGTCGCTGAAACACTGGTTCATGGCCAGCTGCCAGCACCTGGTGCCAGCTGCTGGTGCAAAGTGTTGTATGAACAATAGAGACAGATCCAGCAGGCTGCAGCTTTACTAACCACCATCATAATAGTGTGCAATGACTCATTTTACTTTTATTCTTTTGCAGCAAATTAGCAAGTAGTGATGCCAGTGCTTTGGGGGGATGGCTTTATGTGGCTGCGAGCAAAGCATGTTGTGAAATGTATTTAGACATGGCTGATGGAGGGACCTTGATCAAACATTTCACATGCATGCATCTTTTATTACAGCTGTGTTTTGCTCGTTTTGACAGAAAGTGTTGTATTTATTTCCTTTTCTACTTTGTTTGATTTAATGAAAAATCCTCAGGGAAGAATTTGACCCCCCCCCCCCCCCCCCCCCCCCCCCCCCCCCCCCAATGTTCCTTTATCACCATCTAGTTTTGCTGATGTTGTGTCTGCCTGCTATACTGCTTAGTGGTTTTAGCTTTTAGTTAAAAAAACGACTGCCAGCTGTGCCTGGGTGTGAGTGGTAACAGCAAAGTTGCAAACTAGAAAATGAAAACAAGCATTGAAGTTTTTCTGCAGGGTTTTTACTCCCAGCAATACTATTCAAACACACAGAAAACATGCACAGAAATACTGCCTGTGTAACCTTAGTATTGCCTGCATATTTCTGGCTTATTCTAAGTTATGAAGTAAAATGTTTATCATCTTATATAATATTATTTTGGTACTTGAGGGGTTTTTGTTAATAAAATATGGATTGTATCACTTTGACATATGAAATTATTATAATTTCATTTATTGTGACAGTCCTTTCAGTTGATTTTAGTTCCTACCAACTCTTATTTTTGGGGGAGTGAGAAAAGGGAGACATGAGTGTTCAAGGGAGACGTGCCCCTGAGTTTGACGCTCTCCTGCTGTATTTTGGATAAATAACCTAAATGAAGCTTAAAGTTCATATTCTTTCCAGAAAAAAGAGAGGTTGTGTCATCAGCAAACATTATAAATTTCAAGGTACTGGATACTGTAAAAATGTCATATAAATATACTGTAGTATTTAAATGACATTGAGAAAAATTGAGAAAGTATTTATTTCGCAAACATAACGGCAACATAACTTTAGATTAAAAAGCTGGCAAGATTTTGGTGTTAAACATCCTCTGCTGCATTTTTTTGCTGTTGCAACTGCAGCATTCCTCATCACTTCCTCTTATCAAGAAAACACAGGAAAGACTGTCACTAAAAGGGGCAATAGTGTTTTCTGAAGTGACTAAAAGCCTTCAAGTTAGAATTAGTGTTTTGTCGGTGGACATAAGTTGCACATATTTTCTGTTCAAGATCTCTTTGGAAATCCTTCTTCCAGGAGAGCCAGTTGTTCCATTTTGCAGGTCAAGGTGGTTGTTTGTGCTGTTTACCTCTCACATCCCATTTAGACTCTCCTCTTTTCTGTATTTCATATCAACAATCATAATTTTGTCTCTTATTAAAATGACCTGAATTTGGTGGCTAACGGACAAATTTTCATGTCTATTTTTAAAAAAGAAGGTGAGAAAGATTTCCATGTTACCAGATTTCTCCCCTGAGACACAGAAAGAACTAAAAACTTTTTTTCCTGTGAATTGCTTACATTTGATATAAATCTTGTATATGACTTTTGCTAAATAGTTACAATACAATATTAACTTAAGATACTGTAGTATAAGCCAGTAAATTGGAGCATGAAACTCAACTCATTGACTCCAGCATCTCTTTCCCTTTCCTCTTATGTAGCAGACTATGCTCAGCACACTGGTCATTGTACCAGCAAAGTTTAATATCTAGACTCTGTTGGAAGTATCTGTAACATCGCTTAAAGGTACTGTATATAAGAATTACTGACATCTAGTGGTAAAGATGGTCATTTGAACTAAAGATGTTTTCTTTCAAATGACTTCATATTCCAAGCACTGTTGTGAATGTACAGTGTGGTGGTGTTAGTTTGAATGCACAATTTGTGCAGCATGTAATGGGGAACAAATCAGGAGTTACTCATTCAGCTTGAATCTGAGCTAAGTGTGGAGAACACAGACCATAGACTTGGATTAGATAGATAGATAGATAGATTAAAAAAAACCTGCTTACAGACAGTAAGCAGTCAGGGTTTAAAATTAAACATTATTCTTAAACTGTTTAACAAAACATGCAGTTTTTCTGCAGTTTGCTGGACCTCTGTGCATCATCTGGAGACTTTTCCTCTCTGAGATGTTTTATCTTGTCATTTTTAGGCTGACAACGTGTTAAACTCATTAGTTGAAACGTGTTCCTCCAGCTGTTTCTTTTTAGTACCGCTCACTTTTCCAGCATCATATTGCCTTTCTTGACTTTTTAAGAAGTGTTGCTGCCATCAAATTCAAGAAAGCCAAATGTTAGATAATATCTCACAGTCTTAATAGGATTTCTGTTTAAATTAAAATATTGCTTGAATTTGGAAATCATTTCATTGGGTTTCTGTGCAGCATCCCAACATTTTCTATATGGGGAATGTAATGTAGTGTCAGAGAATTATTTTTTAAACTCCAGAAATCAAATTTATTTCAGTCTTTGAGTTAACTATGGGAAGCTCTGACTTACAGTAGACTTAACAGGTAAACACACAGAGACTTAAGTTCTTTCTCTTTCTCTCTCTCTCTCTCTGTGTGACGGTAGAAATAAATGTGCTTTGTATGAAACAGCAAATCAAATAATTTGTTATTTTGATTACTGTTATGAATATTTTATAGCTTCAGGGAAGAAAAGAAAGTTACCAAACCAACACATTTGGGCTGGCTGTGATGAAACTGTCCTCTCATTGTTGTTGCTCCAAGCTCTCTGGCCCTCTGCCTAATCACAGTGTGATTATAGTGTGTGTGTGTGTGTGTGTGTGTGTGTGGGGGGTGTGCATGCGTATGTTTCTGAGAGAGCAAAAAAGAGAGACTGTGTCCTGGCTCACTGGATGATTGAGAGTAGCAATTAGAGACTTAATTAGTGGCTATCACACATTCACATACACACCAGATACACAAACACTGATGCCAGCATGCACACGTTCATACAACTATGCACAACACATATGCACACCATTTTTGTGTGTGTGTGCGTGCACTCCTGTTTACTAGATGCATAATATGATTTCATCCATGTTTTAAGTGTTTAATTGGTTTTTAAATCCTGCTATGTAATTATATGGCTGTGACACACTCTTATGGACAGATACAGTAACACCCACTGGCACAAAAGTAACATGCACACACACACACACACACACATGCATTACAGCTGTTCATTAGCATGATGACTTTACTTGCATCTTGCTGTAATCACTTTATGTTTACATTTCAAATGAGAGAAAACGCTGCATCGCCATTTTCCCCTTTGAGCATTCACACATATACTTGTCAGATTTCAGCTTTTTTTTAAAAAAAAAAATCATATCAAATTTACATTTCAAATGTAAGGGAAGGTTTTGTCACTGCAGACACAAGGCACTCAAACGTCTTGGTGCATTTAAACACATGACAGAAATAAATATGCACACTTATTTTTGTGTTTTGCTCTTGCACAGATGGAAGCACATACATGCTCCTCATTAGGTCCCAGCAGTTCAAGTATTATTCAAGAGAGCCTCCGTGTTTTAGTCTAGTTTCATCATTGATTAGCTTGAGATTTTCTCTTTTTTCATCTAATTTGATAGAAAAAAAATGTAGGGCAAACACACAGCTGTTAAAATCACTGGCTTTTCAAGGTGTTAAGATAGATCACCTGTGATTGTGTGTCTGATTCTCTGCATGAATCTGTGACTGATGACTGAAGATCAGATGCTGCAGTTTTCTTAACACTCTCTGAGCCATTAAGAGGACTCAGTCTGTTTCAGGCTGTACATTTTTGTAAAGACTGTACTTTACATACAGAGTGTTTCAGAGTATAAATAAAACTACTGTCAGTAGAAATGTTCTCTCCAAATGTTAATGTCTGCTTATAACCGTGGGACAGCACTTGCATCCTCTACAGTAATTTTAGTTGAGCTGTTTTTCATCAGTTTGTTTGCCCATTTTTGGGAAAAAAAAAAAAATCAATTTACATTGTTCATGTAAAATAAGATATCCATGTAAACATTGTAAAAGAGCATCTGTCCCTTCAGAATTTAACTATACAGATATGTAGTAATGTTCCTGATTCATTATCAGCATTGTCCCTGCTGCTGTTGACTTTTTTTTTTTATCTTGTTACATAATCAATAAATGTTTGATATGCAACATAAAATGAGCCAATTGTGACAACAAATACACTGCGAGTTTAAGCTCCAGTGTACAGTTGGGTGATTCTACTGGTAGAAAACACAACAGAAAATATGTAGAAAGGAAAAAAAAGGGGAAAAAAAATCTGCTTCTCTTGTTTCATTATTGATTGAGCCATTTATATCTACAAATTGTCTTCCTCAGATTGCATTATACTACTGTGCCATGTTTCTGCAGAACTTCAGAACAGACTCACAAAACACCGTGTTAAAAACAGGTTTTTCATGTTTGTACCAGACATTATTTCTTCTCGCCTGGAGAGAAGATGAGGCAGGGGGAACATATTTGGATGCAGTTCGCAGTTTGACCACCAGGTATCACCAAGTGTTATATCTTGCTTTCCCAAAACTCAAATATTAAAGCTCTAAACAGCCCTGTTGACCCCTCACAGCTTTCATTTAAAATGTCTTTGCAAATGAGATTTTGTTTCTAGAGATACACAAAAGAATGGATTTCTTATTTCTGGAACGGTATGCTAACATGCAAATAAACTTTCAGCTGTCTGCATCTCTCAGCTGGTTGTGAAGCCTTTTTCCTCAACGTTCACAGATGGGTGAAGACAATTGGAGCTGTCAAGACAAATGCTAAAGGACAGTCAACAGTCATCTGAATGCATTTAATGCTGCATATAATTAGCAAAGTTTTCCCTGATACTTTCTCAGAGGAAGTATAAACAAAATTGAAGAATTTTGTCATGTACTGTATGTACACATCCAACTTGATGAATTAAGTATTTGCAGTATAATCACAGCAGCCCGTCTGTGTCCGTGCACCCAGACCTCCAATCCAAGGCTGCCGAGCTGAACCAGACCCTCTCGCGGAGAGATGGAACTCCAGACAAAAGCTTGAGCGAGATGAAGGACGAGATCCAGGCCATGCTAGCCGAGATGAGAAAACGACAGCTGGGAGGGCAGAAAAGCATTGCAGAGGAGGAGGAGGAGTATGGAAACACACAAAAGCACACACACATGCAACAGAGGTCACGCATCTCTCTCCCACACACAACAGAAACACAGACTTGAAGAAAACTTCGTAAACAGACAAGTCTTTGAGATGCGTGAGTGTCCAGATGCCATCGATGTTAAGTTTCTAAGAGAGTAAAGAATCCCTGCTTTTGTGCCTTTTTCTTTTTTGTAATTGTTTTTTTAAGGGTCATTTAATTTTAGATCCTGTTGGCAGAAATGGCCACAACACCAATACTTTTGTTTGTTTGCAAGACATCTCAGTTTTCAGTCCTACGTTGTTTTGTTTTTGCAACTTGCATTTCTTGTATCCTGCTGGGACTCATTCCCCCTTGCCGATGATTTTGCTCATTGTCGTATGATGCATTTCCCATCTACATGTTTTACATTAACCTGCACAACAGGGGAGAGAAACAGAGGTAGTCAAACCTAAAATAAATTACTCTAAAATAGTCACAAATTTAAAAGAATAAGCCAAAATTAAAGTTTAAATCCATATTTCAGAAATGTCTGCACTATTACATAATTTTGCCTCTCAATCTTTTTTTTTTATTGTCTAATTGATTTGAGAATGAATGAATACAGCTCAGTGCCTGAAAACATTAAAACAAAATCTACTCTTCATGAGCAGTAGCATAATCTTGAGAGCATACATTTTAGTAAAATGGAAAAAAAAATAAACCATGCAAAATCTTCAGGTTTTTTTTTTATGCACTTTGTTCGATTTTGTGATTTCTTGCTTTTTGTTGCTACTTGAATCATCAGCTGTAAACACTGAGCCGACATCTGATTGTTCCATATCCGAAAGCCACGATTCTGTTGATGTTTTAACAGAGCTCTTCTCACTTTGTCGTTCTCATTAACTTTCTCTCTCAAGGCGTTCGTGGAGTTGGTAATCTATCCCCCACCCCCCCGTCTCTTTCAGCAGTAAATGTTGACGAGGTCCATGAGTTAATTAAAAGCATCACCGTAGGGGCAGAAATGGAGAGACACAAAGAAATAAAGAACATGTAGTGAGATTGAAGAACAGAGGGAGAGGAGAACAGCTGACAGATGGGCAGAAAGAATGAGAGAAATGGAGACAAAGAGAAATTGCCACAGCCACTGAATGACTTGGCCGTCAGCCTGCTGTTGATTATTTGACTTAACCCCGGGGGGGAGATTTCAGCCAGTGCAGCGAAGAAAAAAAACACAGGCAAAAACAAATGGATGCTGAAATGAAATGAGCAAAGCTGGCAGATTCATAATCTGTACATTTCTGGGAAAAATGTGCATACTGTACATGTATGTAATTGACTGCCAGTATGCCATAGCAACAAAAGCATCATATTTCTATCTTGTGTAAATTTTTTAAAGTCAGATCCAAAACAATTAGACAACTGTCCTCTTGTTTTCTTTTAAAATCATTTCTTTTTTTTCTTTCTGTTTCCCTTGGGGTTCATTAAAATGTTATCATATCCAATCATTACCTTCCATATATCCCCAAACTGTATGAAATTGTCCTCTGAGTGATGTTAACTAGAGGACACTGGATCTTAGTTGTCTTAATTAATGCTGCTGAAGTGAAAAAATAACTCATTAGGCAGCTTAATGATAAACATATGGTTATTAAAATGTTTTAAATGTTTACAAAGTATGATAAGAGTATTTCCAGTAAACACAGCTGCTTTAAAATTACTAACAGTGCACATCTAATTACAAGTGAAAGCCATTGTAGTCATTTTTTACCTTTTTGCATTATCGTTCCATAGTCTGATTAAATACTTACTGTAAGTCTAAATGGCTAAGGCGTATCCATTATGTCCTGATAATTGTCACCTCCACAACTGTCACTAAGGCACTGGCTGGGTCTACATCATTAGCATTAGCTGGTTGTGGATACTTAAGCATTAGAAATAAAAAGTAGAAATAACACTCTGAATATCACCAATAGAACTGTTTCTTCATCCTGTCTCCTCTGAATTTCTGACCTGCCTTTCCCATGAGGTGGACGATGGATCCCACAGTCCTTCTAGCATTTCACTGAACTAAATAGGTGAAAACATTTCACCTCTGTTCTCTGGAACAGACTCTCCTAACTTTGTATTTGCTTTCTGATGACTTACTCCTGCCCACAGAAATATCAGAACTTCATATTTCAATGAGCTTTGTGTCGCAACCTGATCCCAGTGCAGCCTTCTACTCCCAGTATTGTTTTTCCTCAACTCCGAAATGCTGCTTTTGGAGTTTTAAATAAACCTTTAGTACACTGTTTTTTTACTTCAAACCTTGTGCTCTCCACCTTAACTTAGATTTATACATTCACCTTGTGGTGGATAAAGTCCCTCCCAGGTTTCACACGTAGCCTCCTGTAATCTCCGTTAACTGCAGCTACGATGAGAGCAGTTGCAATACTTTGATGTATCTTAATGATCTGTTTTTTTTTTTTAACAACCATTATCAGTTTCATTTGTGTGTGTTTATTCTCCAAATAGTTGCACATTTTTCTCTGAAAACTCTGTATCAAATCATTTTAAATATTCAGGTTGGTGTAATAAGAACTTTGCCTAAGTGTCAGTTCAAGGAAAGAATTTCATCATATTTATTGTAGGTTAATCTAACCCAGTTTTATGTGTTGCTGGTCATACTGTAGAATACCATGCTACCGTGCACATTTACACATCTCATGTCAACCCCTAACAACCCTCAGCCAAACACAAATGCACATCATACTGATATTCTAAATGCTTTGCAATGCTACAGTTTTCATTTCGATTAAAACCTAAGGGGTCAGTAGAAAGAAGACTGCAGGTCTATGGACTAGTTCTTGTCACACATCAGCCGTCTCTGTCTCTTGTGAATTTTGGTATTCACATGTGCTGATTTATTTCTCTACTTCCTGTAAATGTAAATAATAAACCCGCTGATCTCTCCTTCCAGTCTAGCAGAGGAGCTGTATCAGAAAGTCAAAAGAATGTTTGGTGATCCCCATCAAGCCACAGAAGACCTAAAAGCAGAGGTAACGATGACCTTGTCTTGGTTCTCTTTTGTTCCCAGATTTATTATAAATGACTGGGATTAACATGTTTCCCTGCTGGCTTTCCAAGATAAATGACAAGCTGTCAGACCATGAGGGGAAGCTTCAGGAGGCCCAGGATCTACTGAACTCTGCCCAGGGAAAAATGCGGGAGGCTGGATCACTGACTGACCAAAACCAGGCAAACCTTACAGCTCTGGAGGTGCATGCACAGTGTGACAGCAAAAGATTAAATGCCTTTTATTTTATTTCCACGTCGTCAACAACACTGAATTGTTGCAAATGTCCTCTCAGATGCTCATAACTGTCATTTGTCATTTGTTTCAAACATGGAGATTTTTTACTGATATGCTCTGTAGGTACAGTACAGATCCCCAGTTATGTGGTGAAACTTCAAAGTAATCAAATGGGTATTATACACAGAAAACTACTTGCTAAAAGTAGTAAGTAAAGTCAAAAGCTAGCCTGCTTGCTACTGTAGTCACAGGTAGCTAGCAGTCGTGCTGCATTCATGATGTCTGCCCCAGTTTTCTGCACGTACTGTCGTGCCTCACAGATCTTCTGCTGTGCAACAGAGTTGTTTGGTTTTACGTCTACTGAGAACCATCATCATTTATGTCAGTCCCCATTTTTTAGTAATTTTGCTGTTGTAGCTATGTTCCTGTACTGCTGCCAGAGTTTAGCTTCCTCCCATTTAACTGGCTAGAAATAATCCTGTAGAGGCCTTATGATTTTACCCTGAGCACAACTTTTATGCCTCTGCTTACATTCACATTGACAAACGTCATGCCAGCCTTTGGGTGTTTGTCAAAATTGGAGCCTTGGATGCTAACTTTTAACTGAGCGTAACTGCCGTTATAATAAGCAATGCATAATGGAGTGATTTTTCTCTGCGAACACAAAAAAAAGTTAGTGTATTAATCTCATAGATTGAATCTCACCTTCAGTAAACTGCTTATCATTTTCCTTTAAAAGTCTTTTTGCATTTGATTTCTTTAAAAGGAAAGCTCAGAGGCAACATCTATAACTACCAGGAATAAAACAAGCTTTTATCAGAAAAATTATCATGCACGTCCTTGAGGAAATATACAGGATCTCTCCAACACACACACAAAACACACAGCATAGAGTATCCCCTTTCTTTCCCTGACCATGACTTCTTTTGCTTGATAAAGAAAAGCTTTTTACAGAACAGAAGGTGGAATGTGCTCCACACACCTGGTTGTATTGAGTTTGTTCTTTTAAAAATCCAATCACTAATTTTTGTTTCTAGTGTTCTTATGGTGCTTTTATCATTTTTTCACCTTGTAGCATAACGGGTTCTTAGAACTAGTCTGTACATAAAAGAATCCTCCAATGCTTCTCTTTGATTACACATTTTAAATCTACTACTACTGTATTTACATTCTCATATTTTAGGGTTAAGGTGACATCATTACTACCAAGTTTTATGGTTTTTTAGCTTTAAGTGATCAAATTAGAATAAAGAAAATGATTGTTGTAAGGGGATAACAAAGCCTTACATATGACTTTAGAACTCATTCAAAGCTCAAAGTTATCACTGGCTCTGCTGGTTGTGATTTCATGAGAAGGCATCGAATGTGTCATAGTTACAGATCCAAGTTTGTATTTTTACAGAGGAAGCGGTCTGGAGTTGATGCGGTGAAAAAAGAAACACAGAAGGCCCTCGGGGAAGGAGAGAAGTTACTCGAGGAGGCAAATCAGCTCTCCGACAGCATCAACAAGGAGCTAGAGGTGCGGACATCAATCTTGAAACCCTGCAACTTTTCCAGAGTTTTGTCTAGTTATGCCGATTCTGCCTGAGGGGGTTTGTCGTGTGAATGAACGCAAAGTACTTTACTGATGCCTGGGGGGAATTATAAAATGACTTAACAAGTATTATTCATAAAATAAAATTCCTAGAAAACTCAAGTTATTAGATTTAGAAATGTTATTAAGCAAGAAATGGTTTGGAGACAATTAAAAATTCAATATTTCTCTGCTATCTACAGGACTTGGAGGAGATGGGGAAAGAGCTGATTCCTCTCCATCGCCAGCTGGATGATAAAGTCCGTCGCCTCACCAATGGGTTGAGTGATGGTAGTTTGGCTAACCGTGTGCACGATGCAGAGGAACATGCCAAACAGCTGAATGACTCTGCAGCCATTTTAGACGGGTAAATAGACTGAACACATCACCACAGCTTTATAATTAATCTTTCCACCCACAGTGCAGCTTTGGATGCCAGATATCCACCCACACTAAAGAAATTTCCACCCACACCCAAACCCATGACATTTAAATTGTTCAGTTTTTTTTTGTGTGTGTGTTTTTGTTTGTTTGTTTGTTTGTTTTTTTTTTTACCAGGGAAACATTTATGGGAATCCCCCATGGGGTACCCATCCTGTTGCAGTTGTCTGTCTAGAACTGAACTACAGAAATATTACAACTTTGTGAAGAAATATCAAGAGCATAAAATCATTCACTAAAATTTTAGGTATTTCTCTTCATGTGTCCAAAATGGTCCAAAAACGGCAACGAAAACCATCAACTGAAAAGTCTTGAAATTGAAGTCTGGAAAAATGTGGAATTTAATAATGGTCAGTGTTTAGGAAGCTTGGTTATAGCTTATTTTTCTCTTTCATGTTCATTTAAAAGGATTATCTGTAGTTTGTTTTGTTAACTGTTTGAAAGGCAGAAGCGGTTTAAAGAAGTCCCCCAACCAAAGTGTAATATCCTTGACATTGTGTGGGTTTTTTTAAAAGCATATATTCATTTTGAAGACACAAATATACTTGTGGGAAACAAGTTGCATTTAAGACAGAAAAGCTCTACAGTGAGATTATTCAGTGTGTGCCATCATATAAGAAATAGGACTGAGGTATTACAACAGATACTTTACTTTACTTTAGTACTTTAGTAAATGGTTTAAGTGACATCAATAAATGCTGAAATGTTTAAATTCCCTCCAGTGACTTTTTTTTTTTATCACTTAACAGTTATATATCTAGTTGTACTTATAAATTGATGTCTATTTTATTACATTTTTTTCCTCTCATCTCTGCACAGAATTTTGGCCGACGCGAAAAACCTTTCCTTTAACGCAACAGCTGCCTTCAATGCTTACAGTAATATTAAAATCAATGTTGATGCAGCGGAAAAAGAAGCAAAGGCAGCCAAACAGAGGGCAAGCGAGGCGCTGGCACTGGTAAGAGTACTGATACGTACACGCTATCTGAACATGCTAAATACATCTAATTTTCCAGGTTTTATACTTTTACTATCACATTGCTGGCAGAAAATACTTGCCATGAAAAGATGGAATGGATATAGTGTATATTCATGCCATGTGTAATCCAGCTCTGATACAGACACACAGGACTAAGCACAAGTACTTCAGCCATCCACACCATGAAAGTGTTCTTTCAGCACAAAAGATAGTGTGTCTCCTGTATGCAGGAGCAGTAATGTCAGCTTGTGCTCTGCTTTAGTCATGGCTGAGAGATCAAAGCACTTCTCCGTTCCTTTACTTCTTTTTTTCCTCCTGTCCCTTTCATTACACAACCGTGACTACACACACCTGGAATCTTCCCTTTTCCTTTCCTTACACTATTTAGTTTTCCTTTTTTGTTCCCATTTTTTCCTTTTCCCTCAATTTGACCTTTTTTCTATTTATGTTCATTTTTGTTCTCACTATTTAAACAGTTTTCTTCATTTTATCACTGTGAAACTTTGTTTCCTTTTAAATCAGTCATTTCCTTTTCTTTATCTCTCTGCTTTCATTTTAACTTTCATTCAAATTAACGAATAAAGTATTTATTAAATAAAGTTTGAAAGCGTCATGAGGCAAAGGTTTGTGACTATTGGGTTAAAGTAAGTTTAATCTTTTTCTTAAAGAATAATTTAGCAATGCAAATTAGCAGTCCTCTAATCTTGCATAAAGATGGTACCATATGCTGACTACGGGCCATGTTCTGAGATCCAGAATTACCTGGAAGCATTTTTTAGTTAAAGTATTGATAGTCACACATTTTGTCATAATAGATACCTTATAATGGGATGTTGTGCTACTTTGTCCTCAGGCGTTAGGTCCAGATGTTCCAGTAAAGGAAGCAGCTCAAAGTGCCCTGCAGAAAAGTCAAATGCTGCTGAACAAGGCCAAACAGCTTCAAAATGATGTCAAAGGTAAGGAGTACTGAATTAATGATTCAAGTTTTAAATCAAATTCCTTTTTTTAAAAAAAAGTCGTATTTACCTTTTTTTCAGATTTATTTATTTTCTCTAAGCCTTACCATTTTGTTGAAATTTGCACTGACACACAGAAAAAACACTAAGGAAAAAAAAACAGAAATTTCAAACAGGTGTTGCTAAATGTCTTCAGGTAATGGTTAATAACCACACATAACAATCACCTTGAGCCCCCAAAAAGGGTTTAGTCTTGATGTGCAGCCCAGTATGTTTTCTTTCCTTGTCCATTGCTCTGCATTGAAAACTTCAGTAAACTGCGTGAAATGACAATTTCTCAAGTTCTTTTTATTTAGCAGTTTGTCATCTGCTTGCATTTGCTGTCAGTCACTTTTAACTATTCAGGACATGAAGGAGACTTTGTTAGGGAGCTTGGTAACAAATCAAACCATCGTCATCATCATTTACTTTGTGTGTTTTCGTGTGTGCAGAGAATGCTGACAGTGTGGCTGGGCTTAAGGGCAGAGTTAAAGCAGCAAGAGACAAAAGCAAAGACCTTTTCAAAGCTGTTAATGGAACCTTGGAAACGCTCAGTGCCATTCCCAATGGTATGACTGCACAATTACACCGTTTGTGTGTTTTTATGCGATGTGTGTGAGTATACAGGGGGTCACAAATGCACAATTGTTAGAAAGATAAAGACAGGATCGATACCAGTAAGCAGATACTGTAGAGGTCAGCTGCTCTGCAGTGATAATGGAAGAGCAGAACCGAGGTAAAGCATGTCCCAAATTATCACAGGACTTTAACTTTAAGTTCAAATTTGAAGTTGGACATTACTACATCTGGCTCTCAGTCAAGTTATTTCAGAAAAAAAAAAATATATATATATATATATATATATATATATATATAAAATATATATATATATATATATATATATATATATATATTTATATACAGTATATACACACACTACTCACAAAATGTCAGGGATATTCAACTTTCGGTTATAATTTAAGGAAAATGTCAAATATTCACACCTTATTGATATTATATCATGAACGTTGGGACATTTAACTGGAACTATGATGTGGTAATTCCTCCATCTCAAACAATTTAAAGTTAGGTTTATTCTGACATCGTACAAAAACCCAAATATCCCTAACTTTTTGACATTTTTCACTTCATTTGAGCTTTCAGTTTCAAACCAATCTGATTTACATAAATTAGCATGACAATTGCAAAATATTTGAAATTGCTATTATCTGCACAACACTGTGTATCAAAACAAGTTTGATGTCTTTGCAAAGAAATC
Organism: Atherinomorus stipes; assembly: GCA_023101725.1. Classification (NCBI taxonomy): domain Eukaryota; kingdom Metazoa; phylum Chordata; class Actinopteri; order Atheriniformes; family Atherinidae; genus Atherinomorus; species Atherinomorus stipes. The sequence goes on along the minus strand of JALJCO010002985.1, from coordinate 2,597,777 downwards.
TGAAAGATTTCATTCAGTTCCTCTGATATTATCAAGACAGTCCACTTGATTTATATCCCTCAGTTTATGCTTTCCTTCTTTCTTTGATGTCAAAAAGCAAAATATGTGTGCATATATGGATATACACAGATCTAGATATTTAGATATGAAATAAACTGCATACGTATATATATTTGAGTCTAGATTTTACACAAACTCTTCCTTTTTAAAACAGATACAGCAGCTAAGCTGGCAGCTACGAAGGCTGTAGCAGCTGATGCCAACGCCACAGCTATAGAAGTCCTTGAACGCCTCGGAGAGTTGAACTTGCGCCTCGGAGGTCTGCAACGCAACTACAGCGAGCTGGAGGATACTGTCAAGGCAGCCAATCAGATGATCCAGGACCTGGAGAAAAACAGTAAAATGCTTCACTATTGAGTCATCACATTATCTTGTAGTAGCAAAGTCAACGGAGCAGGAACATATCTTTTTTTTTTTTTCTTCATGTGTCATTTAATATAAATACAAACCTTTTAACGAGAAGTTATTTTCTGTGATGACTAATTACATTTTAAGTAAGTTTAACACCACTTTTTTAACCGCTGCTTACTATTTCTGGAGTTAAAAGGGCCTTTTAAAATAAAGTAAAAACCCTGGTTCTGTGTTACTTCTCACTCTTTGGGAAATATGCGATTTTTGTTTCAGAGCCTCTTAGATTGTTGAATTCTATTGAATTGTGATATTTTTCTCTCTCTTTCTCTTTTTTGTCAATCCCCACAGCAATCAGTATGTATATTTCACTTACTCTAATATGAGCCTTCATTCATGGAAGTGGTGCACCAGTACCATGTAGCTGTAACATTATCTCTGTGGCAGCACAGATTTCTAGACTTTTTTTTTTTTATTGTTTGTTTCTTTGTGGAAAGACATTTTAAATCACATTTTTAACACCAGATTACCAACATGACTGTGTTAATGTGGTGCTTTGGGATTAACTGATTCCAATATGTAAGCGTAAACTGATTTGGCAACGGTATTGGTGCACCATACACTAATCTTATCTTTTATAGCTGTAAAGTAAGCAATAGTTGCTTCTAATAATGCCTCTGTTCGGCATGAGCATGAGAGCTCTACACATTGCAAGGCATAGAAACTTCTCTTTAAATTTCATTTTCTAATTTTTCTCTCTCTTTTCAAGTTTTAAACTTATGCAGTATACATTACACAGTATGAAAGTAAAGCAATTCTGTTTGAAGGCTAAGCTACACTAATTGTTTGGCTCTCGTCTCGCCAGCTTGTCAATCTTTCTCGCTCTTTGTCAGTATTTCTTATCCTTAAGTGATTTCTTCTCCTTGCAAGCTTTCCACTTTCTCTCAGCTTTGATATACTTTGGAGTATTAGAAGTATTTTGCTTTCCTGTATATTTACTATACTTAACCTCTCTCTACCCCTAGTTCATGCTGCAGGAGCTAAAGTGAAGGACTTAGAGGATGAAGCTGACAGACTGTTGGAGAAGCTGCAGCCAATCAAAAAGCTGGAAGACAATCTGAAGCGCAACATCTCACAAATCAAGGAGCTGATCAACCAGGCCAGGAAACAAGCTAATTCAGTAAGTTGTTCAGATGCTCACCTGTACAGCAGCATGCAGCTGAACACTGTCCTGCTGCTCTATGGTAAACTCATTTAGCTTTAAGATTTAATATATATGCGTTTATTATGGCTGCTCTGTTTCCTGAAGATGCAAATTGCTGTTTTTCTCCCAGCTAGTTTATCATAAAATTAGTTAAGTAACATTGTCCAATTAAAAATGACATGGTTTTAGGTGACAGATGTTCACACCTTGGTGCCCTCTAACAAAAGCTAATTGGCCTCCATCTTGCATTCTGTCTCTTCTCTGAGTTCTCTCCAGTGAGTAAAAGCTGGTTTGATGTTGCCTCTAATGTTTTACAAAAATGTCCACTTTAGTGTCATTGCTGAATCACCCATTGTGCACGTCCAACACAGCCAGTGAAATGATATCTAGGTGCGAGAATGTGACATGGTGCCTTAAAGGGACTAGAAGCAGGAATTGTGAAAGAATAAACATGCATGTCCAGTTTTTTTAGACCAATGGGTGATGAAGCATTAAAAACCAAAGAGCGTTTCCACCCATGTCTCTCACTGTTGCCTTGAACAGGCTGTGTACTGCATAATGCGCTGCAATTTGGTGGCCGAATTTCTTGCGCTGCCCTGCGGATGCGACATCAAATGACGCTGCATCTGCATCCCTGACAGTTTTGATCCAGGAAGTGAGACGGTCACGGTAAATTCAAACATTGTAAGGGATAGTTAAGGATTCTTCTGCCGTCAGCAAACGATCCAGATCAACTGAAAGACACTAAAAAGTGTAACTACGAAGAAAAAGACTTTATCAGCATAATAAAAAACGTTCTAGCTTCAGTTTGTGCTCCCGTGACGGCTTGGCTCGTGGCTTCAGTTACCCGCAGCGCCAGTCACGGCAGTCGCCTGTCTCATTTCTTCATCTTGCCTCAAGTCCTTTTAAAGCGAAATACAGCTGTCACATGATGCTCCAGACTTGAACACAAAGTTGTGAAATGCAGTTTCTCAGTTCCACGATTCTGCAGGGCAACGTTGGTCCACATCACGTCTCTCGTAGCTTTAGATGTAGGGTTATCCAGGAGCCTGTACTGACACAGCCGCTTATTCCGTTCATCCTGAGGTACAGTACACTCAGGATGACCAGTATCACAAAGCTGGTTCACTTTTTTACCAGGTTTTATCACCCTGGGTAATAATCTGGAAACCTTTCCTGCTCCAGGGGCAGGTTGTGTTTCCAGGATTTACATTTGTTCTCAATTAAGTGCAAAAATTAATTAACACAGCCAGTCAATCAAAATTTATTTGTATAGCACTTTTCAACAAGAAATTCATTTGACCAAAGTGTTACACATGAAACAATTCTACAGTTATAACAAAAAAACAATAATAACAACTGGTTAATAAATAAATTACTGGTCATATCTAACTGGCAAAATGGCACCTTTGTGTGTGGTATGCTGTCGAGGTCTTCTAAGTTTATTTACGTTTATCATACAGCCAGTGGCACATCTGACAGAATTAAAGCAAAAAGCTTAAATCTATCTTAAGATTTATCTAGTAAATTTATGTCAAGAACACACTTGCAACACATTAATTTGATAAAATGCAAAATCATTAATTGTTCTTTCATGATATGGCAGTGTTTCTGATTGACTTATGAAGTCACGCATTCACATGGTCGTTACTTTTGTGCTGTTCCTTTCTGCTCCAGCTGCAGCAACCGTGCTACTTTTTCGCCTGTCAATGTTTAATTCTGATCGGTCAAATGCTGTCAAGTCTGTCCGTTTCTGTTGACATTATTGTATACACGTTGAGAAAATGGGGGTTGATGAATAGCATCAATGAGCAGTCATCCCTTTTAGTAAGATCTCCATGGTTAGGGTTAGTTGCCCAAATAACCCTGGGTATGTTTAACCTGCTTCAGAGTGCGTTCACGGTCCATCCAGAGGCATTTTTGCTATGGGCCAGGGGTGACCAGCTCTGGTCCTCGAGGGCCACAATCCTGCAGATTTTCTTTCCCTCCCTGCTCCAACACACCTGACTCAAATTAATGAGTCATTGTGCAGGACTGCATTTAATTGTGTCAGGTGTGTTGGAGCAGGAAGGCAAAAAAACGGAGAGGGACCCAACTGCAGTTACGGTACGTCGCCATATATCCAATCCATGCTGGGAGTCCCAATTGGAAGTTTCTTTTTCATGTAACTTACTAAAATCTAACCCTAACCCTGACCCTTCTCCTAACCCTAACCACCTGACTACACTATACGCATCTGTTTGCAAGCTGCAGATAGTTACTCTTGGCGGTATTTAACTAACTTCTGCATGAGACATCCTGTATGGATTAGATGTATGGCGGCACCCTTGTCGGTCATTGTAACTGCAGTTAGGTACTCTTGAAAAAAAATTGCAGGACAGCGGCCCTCGAGGACCGACTTTGGACACCCCTGCAGGAGACTGTAGAAAATCGATAAAGACGTTGCAGCTGGTGCAGGCACACCTCAAAATAATTAAAATATATCTGGTTACAATAAATTCCCATTTTAAAAAAACATAAGAAAATAAAAGTCCACTTTGGTCATAAAATTCTCTCAGTATATAATTCCTTTCATAGATGTTTTTTCTCAAAGATCTGTGCTTTTTTTTTATTTAATTTATTTTGTTATTTATGCAGGTTGTCTCATTGAGATCCAAGATCTCATTTGCAAAGGAGACCTGTTTAGATAACCATTTTCCAGTGTGCTTTGCAGTATCACACCACAATTGCAGTGGGTCCAAATATATAGACCAAAGTTATGACGATGAAATGCTTAATGTAAGTGTTTTAAATGGAAGTTCACGAGTCAAAGGGTTTGGCACATCTTTCCATCATTAATTTGTAGTCTATGGTCTGTGCCCAATGATGCCACACCAAAAAATTAAGTAGCTGACTAATTCATCGCACTGCATTCATCTTTCAGTGAAAAACTAGACCTATATTGTCAGATAAAGGCAATAAGGAGAAAGGAAATATAAGTTCTTCATCTGAATATGCTGTTAATTCTTCTTTTGTTCTGTCCATTTCCAGATCAAAGTGTCCGTGTCGTCAGGTGGTGACTGTCTCCGCAGTTATCGCCCTGATATTCGAAAAGGAATTTACAATTCCATTGTCCTTCACGTTAAAACAACCACACCTGACAACCTCCTCTTCTACCTGGTGTCTGCCAAATATGTAAGTATACGTTTTACATGCAGAACAAATTCCTGAGAGTTCACACAGTTCAACTACCTGTATTATTTAGAAAAATATACTGGGAAAGGGGTAACAGTGTAAACTTTGACATGTTAATTTGGTACGTATATAAATATGTTGTATTTTATAGATTTTTTATGAATTACAGTTCCTCCTTTCAGAATTGCCTCAATTCAATTCAAAGGAAGAAGTAAATCTAGTCTACATCTTGGTTCTCAAGTACTGTAGCTAATAGTAATGGTAATGATAATAACTGTAAACTCTTCTAGAAATTTGGAAAACCCTGAATTAAGTGAAACCAAAGCACTGATTTATTATTTTAGCAGAGACAGAGAGGTAATTTCACAGCCCTCTAAATCATAAAGGGGGAGATGATCTGGGGGAAATGGTAAAATTTCAAATAACTTATTTCTGTTTGAAGTTTCATGTTAATGCATTAATCATATTTAGTATAATGTTGAAGTGCTTTATACCGTGCAACATTCATCATACTTGCAAGGGCCTGCGTTTCAGCACCCACAAAAATCTGCATGCACAAGAGAAACACATGTTCATCCATTACATCGTACACACAAATCGGTGCTAACACACAGCCTGCACACACTCCCAGAGAGATTCGTCTAATATGAGAATAATTAATACGTCTTGACACATAGCCAGCAGCACTACTATAAACACGGAACACCTCTGTTTTAAGGTACCATGATAGTCCCAAAGTGTCTGTGTGTTTGTGTTTGTATGTTAAAGACAAGCAGCAATTAACAACAAGTTTATGTAGCTCTAAGCTTTAGCCTGATTTCCCCTGAGGAATCTTTGCTTTGCTTCATCTGACTGGGAAGTCTTAAACGTGCATGTATATGTGTGTGTATGTGTGTATGTGTCTGACTGATATTCTAATGCAGTATGAATAGTAATGCTGTGTGTGTGCGCACACGTCTAACATCTCACTAATAGTGTGTAATGCTAGTTGAATAATAACGATGCTGCCCTGTGATCTGTGCTAATGAATAATCGCCTTCACCCTGGAGAGACCTGAAGCGTGTGTGTACTTGTGTGTGTGTGTGTGTGTCATTTGTGTCTTCAAATGTGACTCCTTGATAATCTCTAATTGTGAATAATTTTATATGAATAATAATGCTGTGTATGCACCTCAAAGATGGCATCCAAACAAGCATGTGCTCTTTTTTTTTTTTTATTTAGTTTGACTCATTCATAGGGATGTATACCGAGTACCGGTATCGTTTGGTACCGGTTCCTAATCTTAACGATACCAGGGTACCGTTAAGATTCTGGACAAACGATACTCTTATTGATACTTTTTGTACATCTACCTAACCATCGAATTATCATTACACAGTCAAATAATCACAGAGATGGAATAAGACAGAGACAGTTCCCTTATTTTCCCAACTGTCCTTCACCCACCTTTATGTCCAGGCTTCTTCAACACCATCTGAACCAATGCTCTCCACCACTGGATCTTTTAACATCTTGTAATGTCTTTATAAATTTACTCTAAATTGTGTTATAGTATCAATAAGAGAATCGATAAATACCGGTATCGATAAGGAGTATCGATATTGGTATCGGTATCAATAAAATCATAACGATATACATCCCTACTCATTCATAAGTAATGAGATTGTTAATAAGGCATGATCATGTGAAAACCCGTTTACAGGGACAGGGAGATTTTGGACACCTCTTAATCATCATCTTGGTTTTCCGCCAGCTGTGTTGCATAACTCCTTCATTCTATCATCTGAAACAAAAACCAGAAGTGTCATTACAGGTTGTACAAGTCGCTCTGTAAATAAACCACTCTTTTGCCAAGCAGCATTTTTTCCAAATCCTCCTCTTCACAGCGAGGGCACACATGTTGGGTTGGGGTGTATCTGATGCAGTCTAGTTCAGAAACGTGTGGTTCGATGTGCAGCTTGCATAACTTGGCTGACTCAAACCTGAATCTGACCTTTTATATTTGCAAAAAAGATAACACGGAAGACATTTACACTGCACGTTGTCTGAGTGGAGGGTGTGGTAACAGTGTTGGTGTTTGAGCCCTCACAAAACATTGGATTAGTTGAGAAATGCCACCTTTGATTTACCATTTCATATTCCTATCACATTCAAAAGCCAGTGATATTACGCTGTTCCAGATTTAAATCTATGAAATACATTTATATACCAAACTCTGGAGTTCCTTGCCACTACAGGTTAGAGAAGCTGCATCACTGTCCATTTTTAAAACCTGTCTGAAGACCCATTTTTATGGCCTGGGCTTTGATCCAGTATGAGTGTCTGCTTTTATTGTTTTATTGATTTTGCTTTTTGATTTTAGTCTGCACCTTCTTTTTTTATATTTTGCTTATGGTCTGTTCAGCACTTTGTACAACCAACGTTGTGTTAAAGGTGTCATAACCTGCTGTTTTACATACACAACCCTTCTTAAATTATCTTCAAATGAATTTTTAATTCTAGTTGGGTGGGAGGAAAATTTAATGAGCTCATTTTAACCTCTTTTTATCCCCAACTATTGTTTATCGCGAGAATACTTACGAGAGTTAGACCTGTCTGTAAGCGCGTTCACGAGGCAAATGTCAAAGCCAAAACAAAGTTTTATCAGGACAGAGCAGGTGAAGGAAATGATGTCCCAACAGAGAAAAACATAACGGTGCGGTTGACAGAGAGGATCCGCGGAGTAAAAGGGCTGGACTCTGATGAATATAAGGAGCGGACGTCTGACGTGAAGTTAAACAGACAGTGTTAGCTTTTGTAGCTACATTAGCAGCTTGTCCGTTCGTCAACCACCGTTTACTGGTCTCTGACACAAAAGATAATAAGTTACACAAGCAGCAACACTTACCGACTGCAAATCCTCACTGATAAATATAATCCACTGCTCCCTGGTAGTGCTGTCCCTCCTGTTAAAGCACTGAAAACTGCTGAACTTCCGTCGAGGCAACTCAGCATGGCAATTTGAGCTGTGGACTGATGCAGCTACTTTGTATTCAATCATGAGTATGTGTTGTAGTTTAAGAAGAAAAGTCAGTGTTTTTCCGTTGTGTAATGTGTGTTGAACCAGAGTTAAATTAAATCTCCAAATTGGCTTAATGCAGCTTCTGTAATACAGCTATTTGCTCCAGAAACCAATGGACAGAAGACCTCCATTTATTTCTTAATCTTGCTTCAGTTCTCAAGATGCAAAATTAAGGATTCAAAACATTCAGGAGAATTGAAATGCTATTTGTCTCACCAAAAGATGAGATTAAAGGTAAAAAGATAAAGTATAAAGGGATGGAATAAAGTGTGAGATAAATAGATGTACATGTTCAAAAGAGCAAGTTCCTTTCTCCAAGGTTTGCTTATTTAAATGCCTCAATTGCAAAGTTATCTTGTGAATAATCTGCACTTAAAAAGGTAAATATTATGTTGTTAAACCACAGGCGCGCACACACACACACAAAACTTTTACAAACTTCAGTTTAGTTTGTTGACATTGGACTTAACAAAAACAACATTCTGCACAAAAACAAAACAGAAAAAAATATTTATATACTGTTTGCTTCTCTGTTTCTCAGGTTGATTTCTTGGCCTTGGAGATGCGTAAGGGGAAAGTAAATTTCCTTTGGGATCTGGGCTCAGGTGTGGGAAGGGTTGAATATCCCCATCACACCATCCACGATGGGAATTGGCACCGGATAGAGGCATCTCGGTAAGAATTACATGCACGAACAGGTGTTGCTCCTCTGGCACATTTTCTTGCCCTTACGAGTATTGATGTTTGTTGAGTTCCTCAGCCAATCTTTGCATCCCACCTACAAAACAGCCGAATGGCAAGACAAAGATATGAGACACATAAAGTCTGTTATTGTCATGTTTTTACTTTTGAATGCTGATTGTAGATATTCTATAAATCAGTTTTTTTCTCTTTTCCTTCAGTCTGACCTTATTTACCCACCAACAACCAATAGTAACAGCAAAGATAAACCAACAGTAACCACAGGGCATCATCTTACTCATGCTAGAGTAGAAAACGCGTTGTTTCACTTGGGAAATCATGAGTTTGCAGCCGTGTCAGCCTGTGGCACATCATTACATAGATGTGCTGTAATCCAGGTTTTTTTTTCCCTGCCTGTGTAAGCTACAGTTATATATACACACCATTCACCCAAAGTAGGTTTCTCACCTGTGCCGTGCATTTTCCATCTGAGAGATTTCCCAAAGGTGTTTACACATCGGATCACAGACTATCAGTCTTAAAAATGTTCCCCTGCACAACACAGAAACGCTCTTTCCATCTTTAAACAAACTCAGAGGGGTGGTTGATTTCACTGCCGGACTTGGAGGTTCCCCAGGAACAAACTGCTTCCACTCTGTGTTCTCATCATTCATCTTTAACACCAAGACTTCATATAAACCTGTTCCATGTGGTCCCAATGTCTTCAATCATAGCAACCATCTTCCAGGAAGAGCAGAATGGTAAACGGCATTACACTCAGTTAATCGTCTCTTTCTCTTCAACCACAGCAATGGTCTGAATGGTACCATATCGGTTTATCCGCTGGAAGGTCCGATGGCGGGCATGATGCCAACGCCGACCAGTGCCAACTCACCAGCAGCTCACAACAACTTGGATGTTGACCAGAACGCCTACCTGTTTGTTGGGGGAATACTCGGAACAGTCAAGGTATTTGTCCAAAACATCACAAAGCTGTCTGGATCTCTCTTTTTTTTTTTTTCTTTCCTTTCTTCCATCCTCTTGTTGTTTTGTGTCTTTTAGAAAGCAGATGCTGTAAGAACATCAACGTTCACAGGCTGCATGGGAGAGACTTTCTTGGATAGTAAACCTATTGGACTGTGGAACTACAGAGAGAGACAGGGAGACTGTAAAGGTTGTGTTGTCAGGTACACAAAGTCTGCTTATTTTTCTTTATAACTGTATGTTTTGATACTTGTCTTGATGCTAGTTTTGGTATCAGGTGTTATTATGTAATCCTCTAACTCTTACTGAAAATGATTGACTTTAATAATGATGACACAAAATTAAATTTCAGCTACTTTCGGATTAGAAAAGCAGATATTTCATCTGGATCTCACGATTTAAATGTATTCAACAGGGCATTTCATCATCTTTCCAAAAATATATTTAGTCATTTATGATCTCTTAAACTTTTCTGGTATTCGGATTGAAAATGTCTCAGTAAGAATTTATTATTTATTTTTCTTAAAGCCCTCAGCGTACCGACATAGAGGGGACGGTTCAGCTGGATGGTGAAGGCTACGCTGCAGTGGGAAGGCCCACCAGGTGGAACCCCAACGTTTCCACCATCACCTTCAAGTTCCGCACTTTCTCCTCTGATGCTTTGCTCATGTATCTAGCAGCTGAAGACATGGTATGTGTGTAAATTCCAGAACAGACTACATGAATGAATTTGATGCCAAATATTCGTCAGATGTAATTCTCAGATATTTCTTATCAAACTGATACGGTCTCCAAAGTTTGGTTACTAAATGCATGAAATGAAAACACCGGCATCCGGGACGTGAAATTTGGTTTTCAAATTATAGTGTCATGCTTTCTTCTTACTCTCAGGCCTTTAACATTTTACACCCTTTTTTTTATTTCTGTAGAAAGATTTCATGTCCCTGGAGCTGTCAGAGGGAAAGGTGAAGGTGAACTTTGACCTTGGATCAGGAGCTGGCAGTGCCATATCAGCCAGCCGACACAATGATGGACGCTGGAAAGCCCTCACAATGACAAGGAACAAGAAAAAAGGTATGGATCCAGATCAGTACCAACCAGTTCTTTTTTCTTTAAGAAGTGAACGCGATGAAAGTTAAAGGCGTGATAGGTGTGTGTGCTCTGTTGCCTCTCATGTCTCTTTACATCTTTCCAAAGCCACCGTGACTGTTGTTGACATTGACAGCAGCACTGAAGACAAGATTACAGCCACATCTCAGGGTTCAGCTACTGGTCTGAACCTCAGGGAAAACCAGAAAATCTATTTTGGTGGGCTGCCAACAATTGGAAATTACAGGTGCACGAAACATTAATACACCCTCATTCAGACAGATGGATATTTACATGTGTTGTAGACGTAATGTTTTTATCCAAAGTACTGAAAGGATCCTTACTCTTTCTAAAGACTGCATTAGTAAAGTCATTAATTGCTCAGTAAGATTGTTGATATATTCATCAACCATTTGTGTAAAATGTTTGTGAAGTGTTTTCATGCTTTAAAATATGTTTTGTCTTAACAGCATGGCAGCCAGGTAAATAAATGAAAGAATAAATTGATCTAAGACACATGATTTATCACTGCATGATGCTAGATGTACTAATAATGCTGCAACCCCAAAGTCACTGTATATACTTTTTCTTGGCTTTCACATAAAGGCTGTTGCTCCACATGGCAGCTGAAAATCAGATTTTTCTTTCTTTTATTAATCTGAATTTGATGTTTATCAAGCAAGATTTCTTTGGAATATCTGATCTGTGGCTCCGCTTTATTGCCATCATCATAGTGAATATTTTAGAATAACAGTTGTTGCAAGGGGGCTGCATTTACTTACCAAAATACATGAAACTGTGTTATTATGCTGCTAACAGCAACACATTTTCTTATGATGAATCATTTTTTGTTGTTCATGCATAATTTTGTAACCATGACCACACTGATGCTGCAAATCAAAATCAGTTCTGTAGAAGGAAAAAAAATAGCATATCCTCATTAATATGAATGAACAGCATATTCAGATTACTCCTGTTGATGTCTAGGCATCACTCTCTTCCTTGAAAAATGATGCAATAGTTTCACTGCTGCTGTAATCCGGCAATTTTCTTATTGAGTTTGACTGCTAAGAGACCAGAAAGTCTATTTGGGTTTGGAATTTTTTCAGCAGAGAAAATTCTTCATTGAAATTATTGTCTCTTTTTACAGGTCAGAGGTGAATCTGAAGAGATATGCAGGCTGTCTCTGGGAGATTGAAGTCTCCAGGACACCATATAATCTCCTCAGCAGCTCAGATTATACGGGGGTGACTAAAGGATGTAATGTGGAGGTAATGGTGTCTATTTAAATTTTGACTTGGTATTTTACAGTGTTTTTAAACCACAAAGGTGATGTGATATTACAGATTTAAACTTTTAAACAGGGCTGTCAAACAATTCAAATTTTTAATTTGATTAATCACAGGATATCTGTGGATTAACTGAGTTCTTTATGGTTTTACTTCTTGTGTCTTTTCTCCTATTTTATAACTTCTTTTTCATTATCATTTTTTTTTATAATTTTATTCCCCCCCTACCCCCTCCCCCCACTTACCACCACCTATCATACGCCACACTCCCCTCGTCTATTGCCTCCGACCCTTTCACCCCCCCAGTAAAAATTCCCCTCCTAGATATACTCTCTCACTGCAGAAATATTCCCTCAGAGACATTCCCCATCAGCAACAGACTTTTCCCAGTTCTTGATCCTTTTCTTCCTTTTTTTTTCCTTCTTTTTTTTTTTTTTTTTTTTTTTTCCTCTAAGTGGGGGAATTTATTTTCGTTCGCTTTTTTTGTCCTGCGTGGGTTGTTTTGTTTTTTTGTATGATTTTACTTTCCGAAGTTGTTAGATTTATTTTGATGAGAAATTAACTAACCTTAATTTCTTCTCTCTCTCCCTCCAATATTTCCTTATTTCTGATTTTTTTTTTTTTTTTCTTTTTTTTCTTCTAGTTCCTTTTCTTTCCCTACATAACCCCCATTTACAAACTCATCATCAGTTTTCCACCTCTCTCCTCTCCCCCTCTTTTCTCTGTTTTTTTTTTCTCTTTTTTTCTTTTTTCTCATTTTTTCTGTGTTCTTCTGTTTTTCTCTTGTTCTTCCTTCTCCCTTTCACTCCCTCTCCCCCCCTCTTCCCCCCCTTCACTCCCCCCTCTTTTCCCCCCCCCTTTCGCCCTCCATTTTTCCCCCATTTTTTATATATTCCTTTTAATCCTTCTTCCCCCCCCACCCTTTCTTTTATTTTTTTTTTTTTTTACTTATTTCTTTTCTTTCTTTCTCTCCTTCTTTCTTCTTTTTTTTTGTATTCCTTCTTCCTCCCTTTCCTTCTCTTGGTCCGCGCCCACCTCCTTTTACCCTGTCTGTTTTTTCTCCCCTTTCCCGGTGTTTTTCTCCATCTTTTTTCTCTTTTTACCCCCATATGAGAGCTGCCGCCCCTGTTCCACATACTATATTATTTCCCTTCCTCCTAAGTATCTCCCCCCCGGCCCCTTTATAAAAGTGGAAAAAACTCCTTCTTTTGTTCAACACCCCCCCGGTTCCTTATAATCCCCCCCCTTTTTTCCCCTTTGAAATTTGATTCCTCGAAAAATTAATTTTTTCCCCCAAATTTTTTTTTTTATTAAAAAGAGGAAATTTTTTTTATTTTTAATTTTTTTTTTTTTTTTTTTGAATTTTTTAAAAAGCATAATACAGCTCCTTTAATCACATTTTCTCTTATTTAAAAAAAAATTGAATACCTAGCTTGCAGTTTGCCCAAAGCTAAGCATTAAACCTAAAAACCGTGACCTCAATGCTCAACACTGAGACAGAGGTGCTTTGGTAAAATGAAAACTGCTACATCTGCGAATGACACTGTTGATTGTTTTGTCTGTGTTTTTTTTGTTTTTTTTTAATTCTCTGACTTCCCATTTGAATAGCCGACAGGTTTTTCAGATTTTTCCATCCCTCTCTGGTCATAATCAGACTTTACATAAGTCTAATGACGACTACTTCTTTTTTCTTGTTTTGAGTGTGGACTGGAACATCAGATGAAATAATTGAGTGGTTAATTCTGTGATGTGGCTTGATAATGTCATAATCTTTATGACGAAGGAGCAGTTGTTTGGAAGATAGGTTTACTGCTGTGACAGGGTACTTGCATGCCCAAAATTAGCTTCTCTTGCTGAGATTATGCCAAATTTGGAGTTTGAATATGGCAAGAATAATAACTTTAGGCTTTAATGCACAGAATGAAAATTACACATTAATTTCACTGATTACTCTTTTTGCATAAATTTGTTATTGGTAGGTAGGGGTAAGAGCAAACAGCTGCACAGATAACAGCAGCGAGCAGCCATGTTTGTGTACACTGAGATGTTCACGGTGTGTTGCGAGCACGGGGTGGGGGGGGCTGAGGGAGAGACAAAAGGCAGTTCAGTTTGATGGACATATCATTCAATCGATAAGAATGGGCTTTTCAAGACGATTTGATAGGTTTTTTTTAGTCCTGTCCGTTCCACAGGTGGCTAAAGTTTTTAATTTTTGTGTCAGAGAATTTAATTAATTGACTCCAATCATGGTGTGAAGGAGATTTTAAGCAATATAGTAAAAAATGCTCCTGGAAAACATCATCCACCCTACCGTTAAGTTTCAACACCCCCATTATAAATTAACATGTTGGCGTGATATTTGCATACTGTAATACAAAGATTATTTATTATGTAAATTGGTGCAAACAAGTTAAAGATTAAATGGTTTAAAGAGTGTGTACACTGAATCAAAACGTGCAGGAACTTGGCTTTGAAAAGGCCTTGACATGTATTAATTGGATGACCTCCCTCATCTTCATCCATTCTTGACCCTGCGTCCTCTATTTTTTCACATGAGTGCGTGTCTCTCTTCTTTGTCATTCACTTGGTTGCTTTTCACATGGCCTCATTTAGTATTCATGCAGAGAACAAACAGAAAGACAGGAAGGTCAGAGAAGCAAAGACCAGTTCAAGGCGTTTATGGCTTATTTTCCATTAGCACTCCTCTACATGCCTTAATCAGCTCAGTCTTGATATGCAACATGCATCATTTTTAAACACAAATATCTCAGTACTGAACCTGTAGTGGAGTGTGTGAGAAATACACAGTATTCACCATGAAATTAACTGGTGTTAAATGCATTTGTTAGTCATGATAGGTTACATCTTTTTATTCCTTAAGTGGATGTTTGTCAATGGGAACTAAAACGGTCTTGGCCAGTTTGTGTCCCACATTAATTTAAATCTTAAATGTTTAAGGCTAAGCTTTGCTTTAATGGTGAGACAAAGTGGGATGTTGGTCAGACCAGTGCTATTTACAGGAAGCCAACAGTGAATAAAAACTGAGATGTTATGTCCTCTAAAGTGATGGAATCATGTCTGTGTGTGTTTGTTAGAATAAGGTAACCACACTTGCAGATAAATGGCACATTTGTTAGCTGGTGAAAATCTTTCACTGCATTTATTTTTCAATTTATTTTTCCCCCCATATGCAGGTTGAATGTTGGACTATAACTGTAACTGAAGCAGCTCATTTATTTATTTCTCCCAGAACCTGTACACAGTCAGTTTCTCTAAACCAGGATACATTGAAGTGAGAGGCCTCTCTCTCGCAGTCGGCACTGAGATCAGCCTGTCATTCAGCACTTTATCAGACACTGGGACCATCCTGCTGGCAGTGGGACAAACTTCAACAATCAGCCAACAGGTTTAAATTTTCTCTCTTTTTTCTAATTTATTTTAAATGAAATAAAATGGAACTTGTTTACTTTAAAACTGAATATTAATGGAACTTTTAAACTATTTTTATTATGAGCTGTGTATTTTTTCCTTTTTTAAGATAAGACAGTATACTGACCGCAGTGAGTGAACTTTAACTTACATTAGTGTCTGTACAAAGTGAATTTATATCAAATTAATACTTAATTTTGGAAATAATTACCATAACCTTTTCTCCACATGGCATGGAAATAGTATTTGTCACCTTAAATATTGTTGTATTCTCTTATTTAATTGAAGAATTTTCAGAATAAATTAGATTTATCTATTTTTTTTTTTAACCATTGTTCATACTATTATTATAAAGAATGGATCATATAGTTGATGGAAAAAAAAATTACAAATTAGAGTAAACATTCAACAGTTTAAGTTTGGTGTAATTTGCTGCAGCTGAATGACATTAACAGCACACCTTCTGTCAGTCATGTTGCCCCATAAGGAGTTTTTCCCATGTGGATCTTTTGTAGGTAACTTCCCAAGATTCCCAAGAAAAACTGGGAAACTAACTGAAGCATAAAACAGAATGTCTTGTCGCATTTTACACTTTTTAAAAATGTTCCCTCACAGATCCGCAACTCAAATGCTTTTAGTCCCAAGAGGAGACGAAGACAATCGGGAGAGGTAGGTTCAACACACTAATGTGCAGCCAAATACTGCTTCTGTTCCTGAAGTGAATGCTGATTACATAAGTGCATATTAATAAGATTTGCATTTGTTGGCAACTTGGCTAATTGGATTGTGTTTTTTCCAAAAAACCCACTCCCAGTAATGCCATTCACATAGACACAAAGACATGAACACTTAAAGAGCCGTAGTAGCTGCCCATTGTGAAGTAATGATCTAAGATTTCAGCTGACTGTGCCAACACACTTATACAGTCACACAAGCACCTTTTATCTAAGTGAATTAAGTTTCCATGAGTGCATATTAATGAGATTTCACTCTTATGGCATCTATGCCGATTAGACTATTTCACAGCTAAAAACATTCTGTTTTGCGCATGCATGCACGCGTGTCAGCAGTCGTACAGTAGCAGTTATTTCTGCCACACTAGCGCAAAAACATGACTCATCAATCATGTACTCTCTGAAAGTAAAATGCAGCTTGTCATATTTCTGCACATGCATGTTTGTTTTAGGTTGTGTACGTGTACATGTTTAAGCATGACATGAATGTGTATAAGGACCTTTCTCTTATTCATTTTAAAAAAGGAGGGGGGGGGGGTGTCTATTAATGTGTGTGAGGAAAGAGAGGACAGAGGGTTACATACAGCTTATCCATCATCACTGGTTGTTGGGCATATAAATCTATTTTTACTAACTATGCTGGCAGGCAGGGTGTGTGTGTGTGTGTGCACATGCATGTGTGTGTGTTTGTGTGTGTTTAAAGAAAGGTTAAACGAGGTTAAAAACATCATCAACTCAACGTGGCCTTGACTAATGGCTGTTTTAGAGAGGGACGGAGACAGAAGGGGACAAGGGAGAAAGGATGAATAAAGGAGGAAAAGAGGTGATGATTTAAAGGTGAAAAGAAAGGATAGAGAAGAAAGGAGATCTGAAAAGAAACAATGGGTGGGTAAAATAAAAGAAAGGTGTAAACATGTGATGAGTTACAGGTGCACAGATATGAGGGGATGAACACAGCAGAGATGGAAAAAGGCAGCAGAAGAGAAGCGAAGGTGAAAAGACCTGTGATAGTGGATAGGAGGATAAACCGGTAATAGAATGTATGATATTCATCACAAAGCATTTAGCACAAAAAGATATTTATATTTAAATGATTAAATTATAAGATGAGAAATTGAAAATTGTGCAAAATATCAGTTTCAAGCATTAAAAATACAAAGACAACAGCAGGAATTTGTTTTTTTTTTTATATTGGAAACAAAAGCAACAAATATAGTTGAATCGCTCACAAAAGTTTTGTTTCTTTGGATTATTTTACCCAGTTTCTGAAAAAATACATTCCATCTGACATATGGTATCTTAGAGGTTTGAGACCAATTTGACGTTTCACTCATCAATTCATTAGGTCTCTTTATTTTGAGTTTGAAATGCATCAAATGAGTTGTTCATGCTCACATTTGAAACTGCTATCGTCAACTTTAGATCAAATCAAACTTTATAAAGCGCTTTTCCTGCCAAAAGCAACACAAAGGCTCTGATTTACAAAGAATCCACATAAAGATCGCTAATTTCTTTGCCGCGCAGATAAATGGCGTGCACTCTCTTCAGCGTTTGCAGGTGATCTACAAAGATTACACACGCAATCTGTAACAGGCACAAACAGCAGTATTTAAATGAGGATTTAGCGTGCGCTATTGCTGCGCCATGGAAAGTTCAGAAGAGCATGTGGTAAACGCAAAATGAAATTCATCCTGATAGAGAGATATTAGTTCCAAAGATATAATATGAGGCAAATAAAAAAACAGGATATAAGATAGATGTGAAGAGTTCATTTGCGCCATTAAGAAAAAATGGAGTTAACTGCTTTTGCAAATAAACTCTTCATTTACTTTTTGAATATTTTCACCAAATCAAGCTTGCATGAAGTAGAGGATTTTAATTACCTAAAATGGAGATATGGTGTTTTTACAGCGAAAAGCAGTTAACTCTGTTTTTCCACAATGGTGTTTGTCTGTTTTTGCAAACGAACTCTTCATATAACAACTATAAAATAAAAACAATGCAGCAGGTTTCCCTGTGGGTTGTATAAAGAGGTCCGTTTATAAGGATATGGATAAGGATACGCTGTTGAAGATGGTCTGATATTACGCTCGCAGTGTGCATACTTTGGCACAATGCCAGGTACTGGACCTGCGTAATTGCCCCCCACCCGACGGAAAACTCAGTAAAAAATAGTATCAAATGTTTGTGCTACGTAACTGGTTATTTTCACTGAGTTTTCTGTGGGGTGGGGGCCAACTTCACGCAGTACAGCAACCTCAGAGTAGCAGCAGGAGCAGCGGTCTGGAGAGGACGAGCGCGCAAGAGTTGATCTTAATTTAAAAATATGCCATTGGCAAAAAATAAAAGAAAATAAAAAGACAATTTCGGCTTTAAGCCTACCATTATCCTAGAGCTGCAGATGTTCTCATTCATCTGTCTAGAATAACCCGTGTTAAACAGTTGTGTTGATTGTTATTTAATTAGATATTGAAAACTTGACGTGTCGCCTGCACACCTCCATGAGAAATGATTTTGACTGCTGGATGTCTGCAGTCCTGTGTGCAGCACTCTTTCAGCCATCAGTGCATAAAGCTTCCAGTTAACACCTGCTTTTCAGACCTGCTAAATTACACACAATTTTTTGCACCCGCTTTCCGTTGCACGGTTGATAAACCACATTGCGCAAGTTGTTTGCATAGTCTCCTCCCAATATTTTACACCTTCTGGCAGATTGGATTTTTATCTACAACAGACACGCAAGATGGATAGCGGGGCTATTTTGCCCATTAACAGGCGCAAACCTCCTCTTGCCCTGCTTTGTAAATCAGCTCCAGTGGATTATTGCGCATGTAATGAAGAGAGTGCACATTTTAACATGTGCAAACCTTTCGTAAATCAGGGCCAAAGTGCTTTACATGATATTAAAACAAATACATATTAAGATAAAAATAAGTTTAGAAAAATTTCAAAGTTTTTTGCATTCCAAATACACACACTCTTATTTCTACGTTGCAGTAATTGTTTAAAAATATATATGCGACTCTGTCACTCGTCGGTGCCACCAAAATCCTTTACTTTTGCATGACTCCACGTGTGTGTAGTCCTTCACTGTGTTCATTTTGTATGAGTGAGTACATCTGTGATAGTCTGCTTTTGTCTGGATGTTTGACATGTGTCTGTTCATGTGTGTGTGCATGTGCTTTTTGTGGCCGTGTACGAGTGTGTGGTGGTGCAGTGAGAGCCATGTTGTAGCTACATCTCAGTTCAATTTGTCCCCGACCTCAAATTGAAATTCCATTTTCAGGTGGTAAATTGTCTCCCACTTCGCCCTCTGGCACACAGTGAATTAAAATTCAAATTAGCCTGACCCTGCACCACTGCTCTCCAACACCTCTGTGACTGTCTCACTCTTCCTCTTTCTCTCCTCCATCTCTATCTGGCTCGCCGCTTTGCTCTCTGCCCTCTCATCTCTTCCCCCTATTATCCTCTCCTCTGTTCCTCTCATCTCTTGTTATCCTTGCTCTCCTCTCCTCTACCTTTCTTATTTCCCCTTTCTCCCTCTGTTCTCCCCACATCTCTCTTCACTTCCTATCTATCCAGTTATCTTTTGTGTCTTTTCTTTGCTCTCCCTCCCCTGACAGTCGTACATAGAATAGCAGCAAAACTTGTATTAAAGAGCTTTAAAAATTACTGTTGAAGTGGGATGAGATTGATATGTAGCAGATGGCAGCTACCAGTAACCTGACTGTTTGTATCCAGTCACATTCAACATCTTTAAAATGAAGCTTTGAATTGCTTTTGGGGTTGGAAAAAGGGGACACTTTGCATGATGAACATCTTGGCTTTTAAAAACTAGAAATAATCTTTGGGTTTTGTCCAAATAAACATTCAGTCTCAGCTCTTTTGATGGTTGAACTTCCCAGAAACAGCCTTGAACAGGATAATTGTGCTATTTTTTTTCCTAATTTGATCATCTCAAGCTTATTTGTGGCGTTCCCACCTTCACCTTGTCTCTCAATATAAGAAAATTCAATCATGTGAAAAATCTTGTAAGAAAAAATTGTTACGACCCCAGCTCAAGAGCCGTGACAAGGAGGGAGGACACAACGACAGATACCCTTAATCAGGCATTTATTCAACAAAATGAGGTCCTCGACCAGGGCGGAGTATCAAAGCAGCAGGCCAGGCGAGATGACGTGCACCCAGCAGCCGCCGACACGAGAGAGAGAGCAATAAACACTGGTGGAAGCCCTTTTATAGTCCGGTATCAGAGCACCACCTGGTTCCCAGACACCACCTGATGAAAATAGACAATGTTAACACCAGGGCCGTCACAAAATATATTTTACTATTTTAGCTGTATTACTTCACGTCTAGATTATGTTTTTGTTTTGTTTTTTATAGATGGTAGTTCATGGGCTCTGCCCTTAAAGTTGTCTTAATGTCCAGATTTCCAAAGTTGATACAGTTTACGTCTAACTTTTGCAGCCCTACCTCTCAGTCATGCTGAACAAAGGTTCTCTAGAGGTCTCGATATCCACTGGAGGTTCCAATCCACGTCAAGTTATCAGAGGACCTGACGAAGGGATACTGAATGATGGCAGAGAGCATTCTTTGCGCATTGAGAGGCTACCTGGGAGGTGAGTACTCTGGACTTTCTCAAGGCTGTTTGTGCAGTACTGTCGCTGTAGTTAAAAATCTTAACACAGCACAGTTTAAAAACTACTTGGGCATTTGTCTGTTTTTCTTTAGATCCTTTGCAGTTCAGGTGAATGAGGAGGCCAAAAGGGAGGCACCACTTCCCAATGACCAACCAATGGGCTTACAACGCATCTTCCTGGGTGGCATTCCAGCTGAAGTAGAGCGGACATCCAACAGAGCCAACATCCCCTTCCAGGGATGCATATGGAACCTCATGATCAATGCTGTGTATGTCATACGGGCTATTTATTTATTTACTATTTTGCCTCCTTTAAACCTGATCTACGGTGACCACATGGGCCTAATGTGGACAAAAGGTTGTTCTAAAACATACTGTATCAGTACTCATGCAGGGCATTGTGTGATCACCTCCTTTTGATGCTTCCCACGACATTTACAACTACTTTGTCAAACGACAGTCAGACTTCAAAGGAGCAGAAATAGAAGCTTACAAGACGTTAGAAGCTTATAGTCTATCTGATGCAGTTTGCTGTACTTTAGCAATGCATGGTCATAATTTTACAGAGAGAAATATTTTCAAACGTATACCAGCTCACCAAAAATATACTTGGAAAGCGTAGGAAAGAAAGGTAGCAGGAAACTTGCCACCGACAAAGTGTATCCCGCATAAAATGTCTGAAACTGTGTGTATATATGTAGGGGGTATATGATGGGAAAAAACAGTCTGTTCCGATCACCGCCAACATTTTAAAACGAATTCCAGAGATGATACTTTTCAGATATATTTAATCTATCCTCGTGTAATGAAAACCATCTTCTGATTTAAAATGAGACAAACTAAACTGAAAGCTGCGTCGCTCATATTGAGTATTTTCTTAATGTCATGAGCGAGTATTTGATGAGTACAAGTACAGCAAAATGGGCCAGTATCGGAATGAGTACCGAAACTGGCATCGGTATGGGGACATCCTTAATGATGACCCTATAATTTCCTCTGGCAGGAGACAGCAGTCATTTGGACATCACACACTGCTGGGTTAAAGAGCAGCTAATGTTACAGGAGGAGGTCAATGATGGTTGTGTTGATGATGATAAAGCCAGTGTCTTTCTGCCTGACGAGCAGTAATAGAACTGTCCGCCATCATAAACATACTCATAACTCAAATTACATCATCCTCGTTTGTGTGTTTGTTTGTTGCTCACTGTTGTCATCAAACCAGCCTAGCACGGTCTCTTTTGTGTCACCATTGTTTTTTTTTTCTTTAGCTATGCGACCACTTTGGAACATGAAATGTGTTTAAAGTTCCAAAGTAGTTTAATCAAATATTACTTTATCACTTATGTACTGCGTTAGTCTCTTGCAGTGTGATTGTTGTTGGTGTGTAAAGCAAGTCAACTGTATCTGCACAACAGCAGTCTGTACATTTTGCTTGTAAAGAAAAAAAAGTGCTTACTGTAGCATCCCGACCACAACTTTAAAGCTTATTTTGCTCCTGTTTGTATCAGCTCAACACATAACCATCATTTTATCCAATTGTCTGTTCTTTCAGCCTGTCAGATTTCTCCCAGGCCGTTTCCTTTGAAAATGCTGAAATCGGCCAGTGTCCTAACCTCGCCCCACCACCACCGCCTCCTCCTCTTCCAGAAGAGGAGGAACCTAAGAAGGAGAGCGAGGCATCAAGACCAGTCACCCCAGCTCCCGTCACACCAGCACCAGGTCCTCCTGCTGTAAGTGGCTGAAGATGACGTGTGTAAAATCAGGGAAAAACAGCAGAGAGTGCTTTAGAGTAAGAAAGTGAATGGTACATATGAATTTTAGAACGGGCTCTTTTGTTTTAAACATCTGTGCTTTCACAAAACAATGCGCCCAGAAAGACGTCTATAAATGTATCTATTTAATAAAAAATCACAACAAAGCACACACATTTCAGAAAATCCTAGATTTCCCGGCCTATTATGTATTATTTTCTGAGTGTTAGTGGGAAATTGTACTGTACACACAAACATGCTCCTATTTCTCTCTGATGAAATGCAGCCATGAGCCTGCTGTGCTAGCTTAGCGATTTATCACACTGCACTTGTACAGCCCATTAACTCTTCTTTATAGTCCCTTTAGCCTTGAGTCACTAAACTCCACCTCTGGCAGCTTGTCATATACACTGCAGTGCCATGGCACTACTTTAGGCTAACTGTGCATGCCGTTTATGCTTTATGAGCGCACAGGAGCCAAACACTCTGAACTAACATTTAGCTACTATGCTAAGAAACTGGCAGGCAGTGAGTTATTCATTTCATTCACACTGGGATAGTCAAAATACATTTAACATATTTAATGAATGTCTTACAGTCGCCATAGGTTATCAGTTACCCACTTAGCTGCTAAACTACACCTCTTAAGGGACATTGATCATGAAGCACAGAGCCAAAGAGCTATGCCGTCTCAGCTATAACTCTGTGCTTTGTTGCTTTATGGGCTGTAAGTTAGTCTGCTTTATGATTTAGACCGCAGGCTGTGAGAAGCCGTAGATCTGGGGCATAGTAGTTACTCATGTAAATTATCTTTACAGTTAATAGTTTTTGTTAGGTGTTAAATGAATTGCAGTAAACAAACAGATATCAAGCATTATTACTGAAAGTGACTTTAAATACGTCCATTTCGTTTTATTGTATCACAGTCAGCACATCATAAAGTAACAAGGTTCTGCTGGGTTTACTCTTCATAAGTGTGTAGGCTACAGATCAGCGTGCCACTGAGAAAATATCCACAGATTCTAATCTTTTAATCTGTGAGATTTTCTGAATGAAGATGCAATCACAAGCTGAATAACATTTAAGTAAAAACAGAAGTCCAAGTCAGTTATAACTATTTTCTACTTTAGGTTCCCCAAATTGCTGAAAGGTAACAAATGACAACCAGAAGAAGCTCTGAGGAGCCACATGGCAGTAAAGAAGTTCTGAGAGATTAAATTTAGAGTGCTTTCCTTTTTAACTGGCTTGTTATAACATGACTGCCTCTAATTAGCCTTTAAATGACTCTCTGATCCTCTGATAATTGAAATGCATAAGTAATACAGTACAGCTTAAGATATTTTTTCCAAGTGTTACAAACTAAGCATTTTTTGTTTTTAGACTTCAGTATTTTCTCAAGTTATCATGAAATCTACAGTATCATGGTTGGACATTATAGGTTTCTGGGAGGTTGGACTTTTTTGTTTTTGTTGCCTGTGCTCCTTCTGTGACCTTTCTTCATGGCATCATGGCCTGCCTGTTGCTGTTAGTGCTTTTCATCAATGCCATCGCCTCCCTGGCTCTGTGGCTGCCACTCATCTGCTTCCTTCCTGCTCTTTGACTACTGACCCACAGGACGCCACATCCCCTGCCCAAACTGCTGCCACACCTACTGCACCTGCTGCTGTTGCACCACCCACTGCTAAGCTGGATCCTAGCACAGACTCGGTATACACACACACACACACATTTAACAGTTAATCAATTCCATGAGAAGACCAAATCAAGGAGAACATCGGTGGATTTGTCTGTAGCTTTTAGCCTCAAATCCAAATTCAGATTTAGTAAAGTTGACCAATAGAAAGTTTGTGTTTTTGTCAACAGCCTGCAGGTAGTGTGTGACTGTCTTAGTACCCATTTTTATTTTAAAATTGCCCCATACTGACATCATGCCTCTTACTGATTCCTAAAAGTTTGGAAAAACAGGACCTTTTTAAAAAACGGCGTTGGTAAAGAAACTTGTTGCTTTTGGGTCTTTGCAAGCCTTGAAACACACTTGAATAGTCTCATGAGCAGAAATAAGTCCCTGTCCTCAATTTCATGTCTGTTGTTTTTTCTAAACCAGAGATGCCACATGGTTTTCCAATATTTGCACATGAAAAATGCTCTGCATAAAGCAACTATTTGTGACTGTCCAGATCTACAACGTGACATGTATTCTAAAGTCCTGTTTCCACCAGTGAGTCTGGGACGGGACGATGAGGTGGAGGATGGAACAGAAAAATCCTGATCTCTGTAGCATTTCCACAGTCAGCCGTACCTTTACCCAGTTGGTGGCTTATCAGCCAGACAGGGAGCTGCATGAGCTGCAAAGTAGTGTGACGTCAAAGTGGTGCGATGCCAGACCTAAATTATAACCACATGGAAACGAAGGATGAGAACGGCTGAAATCCAGCAGTTTGGATTATTTCTTCTTGCCATGTGGCTTTCAACAACAAAAAGCAACTGTGTAGTTCATCATGGCGCTGTCGCTGCGTTGATGTTGTCTCACCTGTGCCGAGGTGCACAGGAAGTGATGACTTAACTAATCAAAGGATTGTTGAGTGTCAACCTCCGCCTTTTTGGATCAGCAAGATTGGTAGCCAAATGAAAAGGTCCGACAAAAGTAGGACAGATCAGGTCGGATATAAGGGTACCCATACTAGTTTCTGCCTGTAAAAATGCAGACTGCCCCATCCTGACCTGGACTCGCTGGTGGAAACGGGATAACAGGTAGGTCACCCAGCAGTTTAGTGATTTTCCTTTTAAACTGTATGTGACAGTATTGTTTTTGTTTCTATGGTATCTATTCTAAGATATGTGCACTGTTCTGAGGTGTAGCCACAGGCATTGTGATGGCCTTACTAAATCTTCACACTGCACTTTGAGGTTGCAAGCTAATTAAGGTCTGATATCATCATTACCCAGATATGTTCATATTACCTGCCATATTGCTGATATACTATTCAATGCAGATCAGACTTGACTGTTCCTAATCAGAACTACAAATGTCTCTTTTTAAGGAGTCTAAAATATTTTTTGCATTTTCTTTTAAAAATACTGAGTGTTGCACTAAAATTGCATCTCAGTTCCATTGTACCATGTTTAGTGACAAGTACCTAATCTAAAAAAAGAAAAAGGAACTCCTCTGAAATGGAAGCTATTGCAGCTAATTTGTGGATAACTCGAGCACTAAACGACAGAAAACATTTGTCCGGCTATGGAGGAAATCCCATCGAAGCCATTATTAGCATCCTCACTAATCACACAGCTAAGAACCAGATATAAATCCTATCTAGGGCCACAAATTAGATTTGGAAATCAGAATTTAAGTTTGGATATCTGTGTCCATACAACCTGAAAATGATCCACTGGATGGAAAAATAAATGTGATTTGTGGCGCTTTAGTCGGGTAATGTAAGTGTAGTTCAAGTCAGTTATCAGAGCTCTCCCTGGTCTTGCAGTAGTTGTGCACCAGTTGCACTGACTGCACCTGTGCAGGTGTCAATCAGAGACAAGCCTGGTGAAACTATTGGGGAGTTTTCTAGACGTGAGGCAACAGGTCATCACTCCCATCTCCAAAGATTTCAACCAAATCCCTTTTTGACACATTTAAGAAAACTTATTACTTTTGGAAGAATATTTGTTGTGTATCAGTTAATTTTACACTTGCTCAGTGGCAAGATAAATTCTGACCACATTTATATGCTACTTTACACAGATAAGAATAGTTGAATGACCACTGGAAGATTTTTGACTTCACTTTTGTGGCTACAGCAAAGGCCGTAAGATTCTCTTTTTATTTTTGGTAAAGCTTAAAGTGCGACAAGCAAAGTGTGAACTTCCTGCATCTCCAGAGTGGTGGCAAGTCTTGGCTTCATCTCCACACCTTGGCACATATACACAATCCTGACTAAACAACATCTGGTTCTTTTGGTGTGACCTCCAGTGAAAGACCTGAATGGAAAACTGTCTTCCTATTGTTAGCTTAATGGAAAGACGAAGAAGAGGGGATGGAAAAAAAAAAAAGAGGATGAAGGAGGGAGAAGATGGAGGACAAAGCAGAGAAAAGAGAGCACCCTTGGAGGAAGGGAAGAAAAGAAGGGAGAGTCTTTCTGAACAGAGCGGCACTTGCCTTTTGTTGACTTAATGGAAAGACGGAGGAGAAGAAGCCAGAGAAAAATGAAAGGAGAGGGAAGGAAAGGGCTTCTGAGCAAGTGACATCTCCCTTTTGTTAGGTAGGGGAAGCATAAGAAAAAGAAAAGAGGGGGAGGTTGAGGAGGAGGAGGAGCGGATATGAGGACAGACAGAGATAAGAGGTGAGTGTCAGCTGTAACAAAGCAAGGTCACAGACAGGGGAATGTCTTCACTTGAAAGGGAACAAGAGAGGATTGGAGATTGAGACACACAGACACTTGGTCGTCTCAGATTTCCTCTTACACTAACTTTGTTTCACTCTCACGCTGTAGGTAAAGCTCAGCAGCTTCATGGTATTCATTTTTAAATGAAGGGCACATTGAAAACACAAAAGGAGGGAAAGGAAAAACGAGAGGGAAGCGTTGGAACGGTGGAAACGGACACTAGCAAAGGTGTCCCATAAGAAGGTGGATTATGAGGTAAAAAGAAAGTAATGTAGTCGAGGCAGATTGGTTAGGACTTCTGACTGTAAGGGATAGAAGGTAAGTTGGAGCGATATGAAAAGATGTGGGGAAATGAAAAGGATGAGGAGTGGGTAGGAAAATAGAAGAATGGTTAATGAGTCAGAGGCTGAAGAGGTTGTGATCAGGGGAGAAAAGATTAAAAAAGCAGATTATCCACACAAGCAGCAGCAAGCAGGATAGATGATACAAGCATGAAGAAGAGGTGACTGTTAAGAACCAAGAAAACATGATTTATGTTTAAAAGAAAAAAATTTATAGAAAAGCACAGTTTAAGAGGGAGAGGAGAAAAAATGTTTCCAGTGCAGGAAAGAGAAAAAAAACAAACATCAGAAAGTAAGAGGAAAAGATGGGAAAGAGGATAAGATTAAAGCTGGTGTGTGTGAGGGTGAGCAAACCAGAAAGGATGAAGTTCTATTAGAGAAAACATGGAACTCAGACGAAGATGAGCAAACACGGAAGAGTAGACAAAAATATGTGGAGATGTGAGATAAAAGAGCAGATGAGAATAAAGGATCAGAGAATAAGAAGTGGTGGCAGATGGTGGCTCAGGAGTGCCACCTGAAATGAGAAAATTTGGACAAGAAAGAAAAGAAGGTATAAAGCAGAAACAAGTGGAGTAAAGGAGAAAAAAAATAGGAAGGGAAAAGTAGACTGTTCCAAAATAATCAGATGGATTACAACAATGACACCTTGTGGTGAATGTTGGAAGTGCACTCTGGGATAAAAGACTTCAAACGTTTCACAGTTTGAAATCTTAAAAGGAAAACACTTGTAACATTTGGTCTAGATTGCATTAAAATATATGCAGGATTACAAAAATAATCAAAATACAGAGAGTCTTTAAATGTATAAGAAAGCCAAGTCCACCTAGACTAATAAAAAGTAACGATTTAAAACAAAACTGTTACAATCCCAAACAATGAGGATGCTAATCCGTTGCATGATGCTCTGTAGGACCTTTTTTTTTTTTTGTTTGTTTTTTTAGTCTTTTGTTGAAGTTCAAGGATATATTGAGGGGGGGGGATAATTGAAACCTTTTTAAGTTATCATTAGTGTAAAGTGCTGTTTTATGGCTTATTGTGACCTGCCAACCCCTGGGGTCTTTTCAGATGAGAAACAGGAACCCTATTAGTGTGATTGGCATGAGTTCCACTGGAGTGTAAAGGCTCCTGTTGACAAGAGGAAATGAGTGCAGGGTGGTGAGACCCTGCCAACTGACATGTTATGTCCAATCTTCAGGATTCATGTGCATCTGCTGTGGCCCCAGCAGCGCTTGAGAAGGCATACCAGTTTGGACTGACCAGGAACAGCCACATGAACTTCACCTTTGATGACACCAAAGTCAGAGAAAGGTAAATTTGGAGTAAAGAATCAGTTGACTGCTGTTCTTTTATGCTCTTAGCAGCAGATGAGACTCATCTTCAGAGAAACACGACAGTAAATCTGAGAAATATTAGACAAAAACGGGGATTCCCAGTCCTGGTCCTCGAGGGCTGGTGTCCTGCATGTTTTCATGGTAACCCTGCTGCAACACACCTGACTCAAATCAGCAGACAAGCCTGACTCAGGAGTGTTGTAACCTGAAAGCTAAATGACGCCACATTTAGCTTCACTTTTCCCAACACAGTTGAGTCTTAATTAAGACAACTAGTTGTTGTGAAATCAAAGCTGTGGAATAAAAGGTACAGCCTGAGATGTTGTTGACCAGCTATGAGCACTGTTAATTCTGTCCCTCAAGATTAATTTCACTGTTGGATGAATACAATTCTCAGCCAATCCAAAATGTCACTGAACCACAAACCTGAATATTCAATCTGGGGAAAGAGAGTTTATTTTTCTGTATGGATTATTTAAGCTTGCACAGTAAAGAGGCAACTGATAACTGTGATTTACCACACCGATCTTTCCTTTTAGAGTAGATGTATACTAGCAGTCAACTATTATTAACATTAGTTGGGAAAATTGGCCAAGATAGTTGCAACCACTTAACTATAGTAAAAACACCATCAAAGCTAAAAAGTACCAAGGAGAAATCAACGTTAATTAAAGCAGTTTCTCCTGGGGACCCATGCTCTGCATGTGTTTTAGGTAATCCTACTTTCACACACCTGACTCAAATGAGTGGCACGTGAACAGGTTTGCAGAGAACTTGATGAGGAAGTTCATTCATCTGAATCAGGTGTTGGAGTAGGAACACATGAAGACATGCGGGGCTGCGGGTCCTGAGGACCGGAGTTGGGAAACACGGAAATAAAGTATCTGTACTTTGATTTGTTTTAAAATATTTTCAGAAGTGTGTGATAAAACCAGCTCCTTCAGCCCAAGGACCTTTGCAGGTTGTTCCAGGCAGCAGCTAAGACAGAGCCGTTACAAACTGCTGCCACCTAGTGGCACATTCCAGAATTTTTATAAAATGAATCTACATCTAGGAAGAAAATGTCTGCCATAATAATTAGTGTTGTAGGTCATTTCCCATTTTTTGTTTTGCATTACAACTCCAAATTTGATGCCAGTGTTCTGACTGGAAGCCATTTTAATTTATACTGTAGTTGGATTAAATGATAAATTCTCTAATCGAATGTTTCAATATTGGTTGACACCACAAAAAGAGATCTTTTCTTTTTTCATAAGGACCATTGTTTATATTATATGTGTTGTTTCAGCAGCACTTATTTAGAGGCAACAGTAACAGATGGTCTAGCAAAGGGTAGTAGATTAATCATGTCACTCATTTCATAAACATAGGTTGTTCATAGAAAAAATGTAATCTGTTTCGGGGCGTTTGGCCCAGTAGAGCCCTATGGCTAACACCACCCCCCATTACTGTGTATTTTCCTTTTATTGCAGGTCAGCCTGATAACAGAATCAGTGTCTTATTGTGCTGTGCGTCTGTCAGAGCAGGAAATCCCATTTCCAACTCAAGAGATTTATTTTTGTCCCTTGCTATAATAGTCTAGTTGACATTGTAATGAGTATAAACCATTAACCATTCATGTTAATTTTCTACGGGGAAAAGATATAGTAAAAGTAGATTAGCAAACGTTTTTAAGCATTTGAAATGGTAAAAATGCATTTTTCCTCTGTGATACTACTGTGAAAATAGTTTATTCAGTTGTACACAATGAGTGCAGAGTGCATTTACATTGATGTACGGTAATTGTTTTTAACACAAAGGGTCTGTATGTTTATGTCCATTTCAGGCTAGTATTAGAGTTTGAGCTGAGGACAACGGAGCAAGCTGGTCTCGTTCTTTACATGGCGAGAATCAACCATGCCGACTTTGTTTCCATACAGGTAACCATCCTTTTCTCCTCATGCTGCTTTTTATCTTTCTTACAGCATTTTAACTGCAATGGTATTTTATTTCCACTGAGTCATGATCACTCAAGATTCCCTAAAATTCAGATTCAGCAAAACTTCTTTTGTGTGTTATCCTGTAGATCAAGGAAGGACAGATTTGTCTTGGTTATGATCTTGGTCATGGAAACATTTCTGGCTGTGTCCCTTTTTCCATTAATGACGGCAACTGGCACAAGGTGAGATGATCCTTTGTTTTATTTTTTCCATACTTGTTTGGTAAATTAATTTGATTTTATTTGTAATAAGCGGTATGCCAATATTTCCTCACCTATATGTAAAACAGTTTATTGTAATAAAATGAGCACAGTGCTTTATCTGATTGATGTCCAATATCTACCCTATGACATGTTTGCAATCCCCTGGTTTCTCCCTTTCCTCAGATCCGTGTGAGTCGTAACAAGCAGCGAGGTTTAGTCATGGTTGATGGGCGATACAGCAAACCGATGATAAGTCCAAAGAAGGTACTTTGCTTTATTCAAATAAGAATTTTCAACAGGTAAAAACATTACACAGTAAGAAGAAAGGAGTTTTTTTTTCTCTCATACAGTAGCCATTTATTGAAAAGTGCTATATAAATGTGATTGATGATTAATCAGTTGTTGGTCTTCTTACCAGGCGGATCTATTAGATGTGGTAGGAATGCTGTATGTTGGTGGATTACCACAAAACTACATCACCAAGAGAATAGGACCGGTAAATCCACACCCCCCGACCCAGTTGAACTTGATTTTTATGTTCAGTCTGACTCACTGACGGGTAAATGTTTTGTTCCCAGATACTTTACAGCATCAATGGATGTATTCGTAACTTAAAGATGGTTGGAGGACCCGTAAGCACCAAGTCACCTGCAACAGGTACGGGCTGTTGCAGTAATGTCGTCATAGTTACAGCTTCATAGGCTCCATTTAAAGTTTCCCTCATCCTGTCTCTCTTGTCCCAGGTCGTACTGAGTCCGTCATCGAAGACTTTCAACTCGACATGGCTACACCCACCGCCAGTTACATGGTTGGAAAGTGTTTCGTTGCCACAGAGGTTGGCACCTATTTTGATGGTACTGGCTACCTGAAAGCAGGTGAGCTGAGACTGATACGTCACCTACACCAAATACAATCATCCTCAAAACTGTTCATACCCTCAGATTAAAGACGGAAAAAAAATCAACGGTCAGTGAAATAAGTTAAAACTGACATTTCTTTCAGACCACGATTCAAAATAATCAGAAAAATGAAAATAGCATAATGTAGCTCCTAAGCTAAAATTTTGAAGCAATCAAGTGTTTTCTGTGACATCCAATCAGACACCTATTGACAGGTAATGTGGCCAACTGTTCATGAGCAATGTGCTCTAATTGGTCTGGGACAGTTTTTTTTTTTTTTTTTTTAAATATTCCACTACATTATCATTTTATTGGGTAGTTTCTTATTTGAACAACTACTGTGAATTTAGCCTTTTCTCTAATGAGGGGTATGAATAGTTTTGTACCCTGTATGTACCCGGTACCATTCAAACCATTCTTGTTTATGCAGTCCAGGCTTACAGGGTCGGCCTTGATGTATCCATTTCGTTGGAGTTCCGAACCAGCAGAACCAATGGAGTACTCTTGGCTGTCAGTAACCAAGCCGACGATGGGCTTGGTCTAGAGATCGTCCAGGGCAAGGTACTCAATGATGGATCACCATTTAACTAACATACAGCACATTATTACTGACAATGGCTAAAGTTCAGAGTACGGGTGGGTACTCTGAAGTCAGGACCACATCCAGAAAACAGAGGAAGGTGACCCTCATCAGTTTCCTGTTAAATCTGATGGCTTTGTCCATGATGCTCCTTTAGTATCTGTTGTACTCAAAACACAGCAAGGCAACAAGTTTAAGCGCTCCTATTTTCTCCCCCAAAGCTGCTTTTCCATGTAGACAATGGAGCTGGACGAATCACAGCAGAGCATGATCCTGAGGGGGAGGGTTTCTGTGACGGTCAGTGGCACAGCATCACTGCCAACAAGCTTCGCCACAGGGTGGAGCTCGTGGTGGATGGGAAGCAGAGCCAAGCAGAGTCTCCTAATGCACGCTCCAACACCTGTGACACCAACGATCCCATCTACGTTGGAGGATATCCTGGTACGGTTGTCTCTATAGCTGTTTAAAAAAACTTATTAAACCTGTAATTGAAATGTGTTTGTTATAAAGCTGAATACAAAACATGCACACCTTGTGGGGGGTATCCTGTTGTTCATGTGTGCTCTCTCTCAGATGGCGTTCGTCAGGCAGCTCTTTCTACCAGCACATCTTTTGGAGGCTGTATGAGGAACCTGAAGATCACCAAAGCTTCTAAGACCATGAATGTGCAGTTCAACAAGGCTCTGGAGATAAAAGGAGTCCAGCCTCTCTCCTGTCCTGCTGTAGCTGCCTAACTGCTACCAAAGAGCTGGTTCCCTTTGTCGTCTTTGATGTCTCCCTGCAAAGCTACCCCAATAATGCTATAAAAAGTGGAGTTTTCTGCATTTAGGCTAAATCCATCTTCCTTTTATCACAACACTTGGTTTGAAGTTTTAAAACCCCAGTACTAATGTGAAATATTTCATCCTCTCCTTACACAGATACGAAGCTGTGAGAATCTACTAAACCTTCAACTGAATAATGATGCAGCTTTATCTTATCTGCTTTCTCTGGTCTCAGTCTCAATTCTCAAGCTTCAGAGCCAAACTGGGTTATTTTACACCGTTTGCTTCCATGTCTTCCTCTGCACAAAGTAAACACCATTCATTTACACATTTCAAACATGCATGTTGTTCTTTGCAGCAAAATTTGCCCCATACTGCTGAGACCGTCAGAACAAGGTTTGACTTCATGAATTGTATAAGGCCCTGATCAATAAACATATGACTATAAAGTAAGGTCTGTGTTGGGTTCTTTCCCTCTTTAGCATAAACCTGAATTTGTGTCATTGTTACAGTAATTTTCAGCAAACTGACCACGCTCACTCGGGAGAAACATTGTAGAATCCAAACCTAAAGTTTTCACTTTACAGCAGTTAAGACACAAACTAGTGAGTACTTGTCACAAACACATGGAAAAAAAAAAATCTGTGACAGGGATTCAACCTACTGATACAGACAATAAATTGAATATATACATGTAGATAAATTAGGAAGCAGTGTCGGCAAGATACAATGCTAACCTCTTATGTTTTACGCTCTGCTGAGGAAAATGCATCTTAAAAGGTACTTCATAAATGAGACATGAAGTAACTTTACGGGTAGAAGTTTCTGACCCGTCACAAGTTTAAACGACTATTTTAAATGAGCAGATGGCTCCAAATTTTTACTGGTTCTGCTGAGGAAGATTAAATTTAGCTTTATTTGTAGTGCTTAAATGTTTACTCTCTTACACCCAAAACAGGACGTATCTGCACTGCCATATCATGTACACTAGAGGGCAATATTTACCTGAGATGAAAATGCCTTCACGTCTAGCATGTTCCTCCATTACCTCAAGATCTGGCTGGAGACTGGTGAATTAGATCCTGAAAGAATTAAACTGATATGATTAAATAAGGGTGCAGATCCCTCTTCATTCGGCATTCATTTTTTATTATCATCATGGTCCCCTTTACATAGGGGGGTGAAAAAAAAAAAAAAGCAGGCCATCAACAAAACCTGACAGACTTCCAAAAGTGGAATGTTTAACAAACTGTTCAAATCTTCTTACCTCTAGGTAATCAGCACATTTTTATGGTGAGATTTCACATTTGAGTGTTTGGAATGTTTTTGGATGGTCAAACAACCAACTTGACTTATCTGCAGATGAGACAAGGTCTAGTTTTAGTAATGACATGCTATAATTTGGTTGTGTGAGTTAAAGACAACCTGATATCCAAGACTTCAAAATGCAAGATTTGAGCTCTTACATCATGCTACTGTATAACTTAGCCTTCAGACAGCAATACGCTGATTGGGCAATACAAGTTTAAAGTACTGCCTAAACTTTATCACAATAAATCAGCAGCCATGAAGTCCTGGAGGGGTGGAAGTTGTGAAAATAACAGCTGGAGTCTAAATATCAGCATAACTGACAGAAATGCTCATATTGGATTACTAGTATGACAAATCTGGGCCCCAGTTAAGACCCTCAGTGAGCTTTAGCATGTCTGGAGTTTTGATGCACCATTCATGGCATGGAGAACATTTTAGTGCATTTTCAAACTATTAAAAGATTCCAAAGAAAAAGCTATGATGTACTTCATTCTGTTGGAAATCATCTCATCTTTTACTCACGAAACAAATATTTTCTTGTGCTTCAGGTTCGGCCATTTAATTTTGCAACAAATTATGAAAAAAAAAAAAAAAAACCTACACAGGGTGGAGCTAATTATTAAACATTTCTAGCGTTGTTGGCCTGGATTAAAAGATCTTTTGTTTTGAGAAGCACTTATTTCAGTTTGTGCTTTTGTGCACTATTAGCAATTTTCTCCTCTGGTACATCTACAGTATCTACCAACTACAGTACTGTACCAGGTACTACCAGCTACTTCTTCAATTAATTGTGCTACAAAACAAACAGAAAAGTAGAGTATTGGACATATAGAGTCATATTGTGTCATACCATTATACGCTGATCTAAAAGCTTGTTTAAAGGAACACCATGCAACTTTTCACCACTAGGAGCACTACGTAAACCTGTCATTTTCCCACGGGCCACACAACTGTGGCAAAATTTTACAGTCTCTATTCGTGTTTTGGAATCATCTTTGCAGACCATTTTGATCAGCTGATAGCAAAGTCTCAGAGCCATAAAGCAAGGCGCTCCAGATCACATGATCCAATAAGAGATGGATCCGCTACAGCAAAGTTACAGTGTTACAACGACATGGGTAAAGTTCTGTGTATTGACCTCGGAAATCATCTATTACTACTAAAGTTAGGCCAGTGTTTGGGTCAAAAGTTACACGGTGTATCTTTAACAGATTGGTGACTACCTGTCAGTTTAAGTGTTTCCTAAAACTCCCTCTTTCCCTTTTTCCATCCCAGTGAATGATGCAAGATAAAACAGCTACGTACAGCATAATAAGTCTCATTTTGACATGGTCAAGGCAATCAAGCATTCCATATTTATATCACTGAAAGTAAAGCAACAGCCTCCTCAGCTACCGCATTAACATGAGTGTAGATAGATACAGAGAGACGGCCTGGCTTTAGCATGGAAACCTCCGAAGAATAAACGCATTGTTCATCATCTGTATTGTGAGAGCACTGTCCTGGTGTCAGGTCTGGTGACTTATTGCATGCCATCTGTCCTTTTCAACTTATCTGAGGCGACATCCAGATGTGGTGGTGTTCCGGTCTAGCAGTCTTTGCTTGTTTTGCACGCTCATCCGCCTCCCACAGTCACACACCCCAGGGTCATTTTCCAACTGCAACCCATTGGTAAGCATCTCCTCCGGGTATGGATCCTCCTACTCTTGATCCAGACCTTGTCAGGATGACTGCATGAGGCCCGTGAGTCGTTTGCCCGTCAGTGACTTGCCCTGGGAGCAACCGGAGAGGAAGGTAGGTGAGTGTGACAGCTGTCAAAATGCCTTCAACATGAAAGCTTTCTGGAGGATTACGGGGAAAAAAAGCATGAGGAGGAAAATGGAGGAAGGGTCAGGTTTGCAAAAATAAAGTTAACTTAAAAAGGAGGGTTTAAGTGGGAGATGCTTTGTTTTTGTTATGGTTGTGTAACAAAAGCTTCTGGCGTTGAGGTGAAAGAAACCCCCCCCCACACACACACACCCCCCCCCCCTATACTCTAAAGCAAAACAAATAGCCCCAAAGCCAATGGTGAGCAGGGAATTGTTAATCCTCTTAATTATAATTTCACACTGCAAACTTCTTTGTTGTACTCATTTTGCATCTTCTCTTCACTATTCGTACAATCAGCTCTTTGTTCTCAGTCATGCATCTGAACAAACTAATTAGCGCTTTGGACAACTTGTAGCCCCCAGTCAACTAATCACCAGACCATTTCTTGAAACCAATATTAAGAAAAAGAATGGCTCCTTCCCCGAGGGGACAAAGTGCAGCCAATTACTGAGCACAAGCAATAATTAAATCAGAACTTTTGCTAGATCTTGTAGCTTTATTATTATTATTAACTGCACAAATGGAACAAATGGATTAATAAAGTGGTCTAATGTTTGATAATATAGCAGCTGAAATAATAGTCTCTCCCTAAATAGGAAAATGAATGTTTTACATCTCCCGAAGGTTTAGCAGTGGTGGGTAGTGCTGGCTTGGTTTTAACATTGCAGTTTTCATGAGAGGAAGTGGGACACTCACCACGCTGCGAGTGAACTTCTCCAGGGAGGTGCGTCGCCCCTGCTCCATTTCAGGCTGCAGTTAAAGAAAGCAGAACATTTTGGAAGAAAGAAAAGATGAGTGTA
This sequence comes from Atherinomorus stipes, assembly GCA_023101725.1. Classification (NCBI taxonomy): domain Eukaryota; kingdom Metazoa; phylum Chordata; class Actinopteri; order Atheriniformes; family Atherinidae; genus Atherinomorus; species Atherinomorus stipes. Next base: position 2,560,872 of record JALJCO010002985.1, on the reverse strand, counting down.
GAAGAGGGACAGAGTTAATCTCGGTGTGTTTGAAGCGTTTCCCATGTATAGATTAGTTCACCCAAAATCACACAAAACAACTGACTCATAGGTTAATGAAAATGACAAACACTCACTTTCTTCCTCGCCATCAGCAGGTCCTGGTACACGTTGGAGCGAAGGAAACGAGAATAGCTGTCACTTTTCATCAGCTTGTAAATGTGGTCCTACATGGGCAGAAAGTTGGAAAAATAATTCACAGGAAGATTAGAATTGCCCTTTGTCCCTCTTTTCCCCAGGAGACTGTATTTAGAGACAGAAAAATTATGCCACGTGTAAATGACAAAGCCCAAATATTTTGGGAACCACTTTACTTGACTTTTATCTACAAAGTAAAGCTGAATTTATAAAAGCAAATAGCCAGTGGTACTGTATGTTTTTTTCATCCACCATTGTTCATTATTCTACTTATTTCCTTTTAACCATTATGGCTCAAAGACAACATACTGCATCATTAGCGGGAGAAAAAAAAAAAAGTGTTGAGCCCAATAAGTTTTATCAGTGTTGAATCGGCATTCTGGGTCAGTTAACTTGGCAAACACATTACCTCTCCTGGTATAATGATTAACATGCTTTTCATAAAAAGTGACTATAGTCTGGACAGACATATTAGCCATCTAAGGAGCTAGTGATGCTGAATAAAAGCTCCTACTTCAGCTTCCTCATGTTAGCTATCCCGGCACTTTTCCAATGAGTTACAGTCACAGCTGTTAGGGCTGTGATGCCTGGTGTTTGGAAATTAAGACAAAACTTTACCCCCGCCCCCATTCTTTGACTGGAAAATCTTTTATGCACCTGGTAATAGGGATTTGTGCCTGTGCAAACATGCTATGCTATGAGGGAGTGGGTCCATGTTCCCTGATGAGAGTACAGACGCAGCCTTTCAGAATGATGAGCTGCTTTATGTGTGGACCATTCACTTCCCAGCTGATTGACTGGAAAATCCACGGCTAAAAATCAGTCCGCAACATAAACCCTCTGGTTTACACCAGTAAAGCATGCACTGCAAGAAAGACAAATGAGGCAGAAAACAGTGATAGAGCTTGTAAAGTATAAAGTGGATTACTAAGCATTTAAAGTGAGTGACATTTACTCTAAATGTTCTACAAAATAAGGTCTTGTGATAAAAGTACAGTTGGACTCAACGTTTTGGTTAATGTTCTTTGCTTTCTTGGAAACGGATGAGAAGATTAGAGAATATGATTGCTGAATATGAAGCTACAGTAACCACTTAGCTTTGCACAAGAAAGCTAAAGCAATCCAGTGCATGCTTACCCACAGTGTAAAACTTCATACTGTCATTTCACTGTTTCTGCAAGCTTCAGACAACAAACTAAATGTTTTCCTTTAATGCTTTCATGCAGAGCAGCAGGTGTAGCATCAATTCTCTCATCTCCCCAGATGTTCAGCCACTACATTTCAGAGAAATCTTGAAGGGTCAGCTCTGACATTTTTCCTCAATTTTTTTTGTTAAATATAAAACAAAAATATCTAATTATCATCACTTATGCTTCACTTTAAAAAGCCCAAATATGGATATTTGATTAATTTCTATGTATGCCGTAATCTGTCTGATATGTCATCGCCGATTCTTTGTGTGTCTCATTTCTTTCCACCTGTGCGTCCTCATAGCTGTATCTTCCAGGGTCTTTCAGGTTTTGGCTGGTCCGTTCAAAGCTGTGAGAATCCAGATTAATGGAGCTGGGTGCCCCCTCAGCCAGGAACTCTGTCCAGATGTCCTGTGCCCTCTGTGCAACGTCCTGCTGGGGAATCCTCTTCAGGTCCTGAACTGCCAGCCAAAATCTGCAACAAATTCATTCACAGATTTCATTTCTCATTCAGCATTTTATGGAGCTTTCAGTGCTCACAAAAGGTCTTTAAAGTTGCAAAGACAACCTCCAAACTTGGCACTGAAGGCCTCATTACTTTTTTGCGTCACCACATTTGGGTGGTCACCTATTGGACAGAAATGGTCTAATACAAGGATGCAAACCAGATGCTTATGAGCAGAAATGTGCAGAGTAAAAACATATTTTATAGATTTTATATTTATAGAGCTTGTTTACTTTGTTATATCTTGCTCTTTAAACAATAGACTTAATATACTGTAATAAACTGTCCTTTTCAATGTTGAATTGGGTTAAAAAGACCATTTAGACACGCAAATGATCTGTTAAGAGCTCAGAAGATAAAGTCTAAGTCTGATCTTATAGTTGAAGCAGCCAAAATTTTACGTGAGCAGGTTGCAACCTCTTGTTCTGTATTTGCTGGCATTTACCCTCCACTACCCTGCTGCTTAGTTGTTACTGCATGGTACTTTGACAGCACACACTTGTAGACCAGTTCCTGATATTAACTTTAATGGACGGGAAGACAGGTTTGTTTGGAGAGCAGATTTCACGGACAAGACAATTCAACGTGCTTTAAGAAAGACTTGACCCTGATGACCTGGGGGATCTGGCTGGTTCATAACCAACCAGGAGATCCTGAATGTGCTTTGGCTGTAAACCATCCAGTGCTTTTTAAACTAACAGCAGGATTTGAAGTCAATTCTTTGACAAACGGGAAGCCAGTGTAACGATCTGAGGACTGCAGTTATATGATCCACTTTCTAGGTCTTAGTGAGGGCTCGAGCAGCAGCATTCTGGACCAACTGCAGCTGCCTGATGGACTTTTTAGAGATCTGTGAGGACATTACAGTTATCTTGTTATAGATGAAGTTTTTACATTGACATCTGTGTGCAGTTTACTGTGCTGTGCCAAGTTGGCCTAATATTACTATTGCATATAGATAGATAAGTTTTATTTTGGTATATCAAAACAATACCAGAAACAAATAGAATATTACAAAACAATTTACCAGAAAAGGTATAGGCTGAAGCAAAGGCTTATAATTGCCTACCCTATTCCTTTACTCAGCAGTCTACAAAACAAAATTACCTTCTGTCCATTTGCATAGATACATATGTACACATATACACATTCATAATCAAATATTGATTGATACTACATTCTCATGGTTACACAATATAGCTACACAACAGAATAATCTTTTATAATTTTACATTTTAAGGCTCTTTTAAAGTTCACCAAAAAAGCACATAATTTGAGTTCATCATTCAGTTCATTCCACAGTTTCACACCGATAAAGAAACACATCTAGATTTTACTTTACTTCTTTCTTTAGCATACTCAAATACCAACAAACCTCGTAAATTATATTTACTCTCTCAACTTAAATAATTTCTGAATGCCAAAAGGAAGACTTTTGTTCATGGCTTTGTGCATTACTTCCAATATTCTAACATATACAGTGTCTTTAAATTTCAAAGTATTGCTTTCAATAAAAAGTTTATTAGTATGTTCACAATATCCCACTTTATTAATAAGTCTAATAGCTTTTTTTTTGTAACTTAACTAAAGTGTAAATACTTTTACTTGCATTTCCCCAAATTTCTGAACAATATGAGTAGGGCATAAGTAGGGCACAATTAAGGCAGAATATATAATATACAAACCTTTTACATTTATTAAATCTTTTACTTTAAATAATATTCTGATAATTTTTGCTGTTTTATTTCTAATATATTCAATGTGAGGCTTCCAACTAAGTTTACTGTCTATAATGATACCTAGAAATTTGGTCACATGAACTATCAATTTCAACCCCATTTATACGCAGCCTTATATCATTGTAGATATGATTACCAGAAAATACCATAAATTTAGTTTTTTTTTTTCATTTAACAATAGCTTATTATAATCAAACCACTTTAACTCAGCAAGTTCTTTTCCTACAATTTGCATTTGTTCGTCCATATTCATATAGACTCTGTAGACTGAGCCAGACCAACTCCTCTTTCAATTACATTTTTTTACTAGATAAGATCAATCAGAGGAACAACTATGGATCATTAACCAGCTGTAAAGATTAAATTTTTACGTTTTAACTTTAGAAAAAAATTATGAAATGTCAAGCAAAACTAAATAAGCCAATACAACTTCATTATACTGTGTGTAGGGTTGTGTTGCTGTGAAGACATGAGCACAAGTGCTGTGGTGAGACTGTGTTCACAGCAGCAGAGAGCCGCTGGCTGACTAATATTAGTTTCTATCTATACTGATCTGTGGACTGCTTCAGCAATATAGAGAGAAACACCTCTGGGGTCTGCTTCTTTCTCTCAATTCTTGTTTTTGAAGGGCCTCTACAAAAGCTCCCCTCTAAAAGAAAACACAATTAAAGGTCCATAGATCAGGGTGAGGAGTCTGCTGGGACAGCCAGAGGGTGAGCAGTGATATATATTTCTCTCACCACCTAAATGTGTGTGTTTCTGCGTTTCATCTGACTCAGAGGTATCAACAGCCTCCACATGATTAGTTCATCTCTAGAAAGCCATTCCAAACATATTTCTCCTCACTCACACAGTGCTGGCTCATAAAAAGGACTGAACATGATGCAGTGTGTCTAAATGAAGGATGAATTTAATATTTTCTTTGCAAATCAATAAAGTGAAAACTTAGGAGAAAGCCTCCCAAGCACTAATGAGGCACAGAATTTTCCTCTGCTGCCGATTTATGGAAACCCTGCTGCTGTTTGCCTGCATCAGTTGTTTAGAGGCTCATCTGAGAAGGCAGCGAAGTGATCGAGTTATTGATGAGATGAGTAAGTTCAGAGGAAAAGCCGTGATGGGAACTGGTCTAAAACAACATGCCAACAAATGGGCTGTGCTGCAGTTGGGATAGGCAAGTTCAGTCCTCCATAGCCAGTCCTGCAGGTCTTAGATGTTTGCTCAAACAAACCTGATTCAAATGAAATGCATCCAACAGCTTGACTTCTGCTTAACAACTCATTTATTTGATTCAGGTTTGAGGAAAGATCTGAAACTTGCAGGACTGCGGCTCTCGAGGAACAAACTTGCCAAGCCCTTGGCTAAACACAGGAGTTTTTTTTTTTTAATAAATCAATGCTTTTTCTCTTTTAGATTTATAATAGAAAAGTCAGATTTTAGGTAAGGTAAACAGAAACTTCCTGCAGCTTTTTATTAGAAAAATCAATTCTCAGGTTTTTGTATAGTGTATGTTTCACATGACGGCATCATTGGCTCTGGCATTGAGCTTAGTATTTTGAGCTTTTTTTTCCCCTCTCCTCTAAAATCAAACAAAAGATCATAGAAGAAAATAAGCATTTTTATCTTCTAGTAAGTTTGTCATACTTGTTTTTTGTAATTTTGTTCTGGGTCTCAACTACAATACCTTCTTGCTGTATTTTCACACATTTCCAGTAAGGGAGTATTTAATCCAGACGCTGCTGTCAAAGTGCCACTCAGGAGATGATAAAGCCAAATCAGACATCAGTTACACTCCCACAAAAAGTAAAAAAGTAAAAATAAAATGCACCTCAGCACTGACAAATCCTTGACATTTTACATGTATTGTTATCTTTCTGCAGTTGCAACTTTGTTCTTTGTTTTCCTGCTTCATGGATAACTTGGAACTGTTTGGTAGCCAGAAAGATCAGACACTTCGGCACCCCCTCCCTAGTAAAAATGCACAAATGTAGTGCTGAACAGTTTGGATTTGATAACATAATGTATCGCAATATTTCAGAGTACTGATACTGTCACACCCATTGTTCACTTAGAAAAAAATCCAATCTACTTTATTTATATAGCACTTTTCATACATAAAAACAATACAAAGTGCTTCACATAATAAAACAATTTGCATCATAATACTAGGGATAAAAACAAAACGGACCCACGCATACACATGCATCATTATCTCACACCCACCCGTGACCCTACAATCACCACCACCCCCCCAACAACAACAGATGAAAGAAAGAAACATGGCTGGTACCAGGTGATGAAACGATATCCATCATTATGTTGCAATATCATACATGTATTGATATTGAAACAACACTATCGATATTTTTTACTAACAAAATCTTGCGAGAGTTCATCGTTCTATTCCGAAATCTCAAGATTGATCTTGTTCTGTTTGCAATGGTCCAGCATGTAGAAAAGTCCCTGCTTTAGCACAGTATTTATGTGCAGCCTGCAGGACACCTGTGTGTTCATAGACCACCCAGTTATTTGAGATTAAAATGCACTAGCTGAAAGGTCTATTTTTCATATGCACTAATCTTCATTTTCATACGCTCCTTTAAGAAGAGCCACTGTGCACTTTACAAAATTCACACGAATTGCTGTCACTTATGTGAAATTGACAGTATTTCATCATTTATAATGGATTCACTTTGGTCAATAAATTTGGAATGTCTTCAGTGACACATTATTGTGGTGTATTGTGGATAAAATTTATTGCAATATACTGATTATTGCAGAATTGCTATATTGTGATATTGTTATTGTAGGCAAAATATCACAGTAGTATAATATCAGGAAGTACCTAGTGACAGCCACACCTAATGTGAACCAAGTGAGGAAAAAATGTTCTATGTATTTAAAGTAATGATCCCAGCCAAAGTCATGGAGACCCCCTGCCCTTCACTTTTGAGATTTTCAGCTCAACAGTTATTCATCAAGCTCTGCCTACGAATGACTATTTATTTTCATGACTCATTTGCATATTCAGGCATATTCAGAAACACATTCAGTTTTCTTTGAATAGTTTTTGGTTGTAGCATTTTTATTTATTTATAGGATAAACCCCTTGAGATGTACCATCTCGTTTTCGAGGGGGTCCCCAAATTTTTAGAAATTTAGGGGTTTTTAGATTCATGGAAGACAAAAAAAAAAAAAAAGACTAAAGCCTCTTCTTAACAACCACGGGTGGTTTAGAAGGAACTGGTCGAGCGATGATTGTAAAAATCATTCATCTTATTGTTCAGCTAAGGTTTGAAGATGATTCATAAACATTTTGAGAACCCACCTCAGGTTCTCTGAGCTAAACTCAGACTCCAGAAACTTGAGGAAGAGCTCCTGTCCCGCCGGGTCCTTCAGGGCCTCCTCCAGAGAGAAACCCCACTTCTTCACCCTCTGCTGACTCGGCTCCTTGCTGGGAAAGATCAGACAGCATGGAGCGGTTTAAAATTCACCTGAAACTAATGCAGGGAGGTTAAGATAAAATGGATATTTAAGAGGATTAAAGCATGGGGGAGTTTGAAGGGCGGGTGTTGTGGCAGATTAATACTGAAAGGAATAAGATATTTAAAATTAAGATGTGATTAGTCATGGAGCAGTCTGAGGGGGCAGTGTTGATGTGATATCAGCATCTACAAAGCTGTGTTTTATGACAATGCTCATCTCAAATCCAATTATTTCAAACTCTACAGGGATTTTTTTTTTCTATTCTGAAATTGTTCAGTTTAAATGAATAATTTAACTAAAGTAGGCACAATAAGTATTTGACTGCTCTCATTAGTTCCTACATAATTCAGCTTGACCAGGAGTTTGGAGCATTTGGCACCTTGAGAGTTGTATAGATGACATGACCGTGGAGATGCCTGCAACACAAAAACTGACTTGTTTGATATACATTGACTTTAAAAAAAAAAAAAAAGCCATTGGACTTGTACATTTCCCCCACTTGGCATGCCTGTAGTATTGTTTCCATTTCTGTTCTTGCAGTAATCAAGTGATAATAAAGTACTTTACAAAGTTGAATGAAAGGGGTTGAGGCTTTAACATTTTCTCATTTCTACATACTTTACCTGATTCACATTAAGAGATCGTGTCCTGCACCAGCATGTTAATGACTCATTCATTTAAAATCAGATGTGTTGAATCAGGAAATGTTTGAAACCTACAGGACAGGTGAGGGTTTAGCGTTTAACATCCATGCCATGAAGGATAACTAACTCGTGGCTTCATCCCTTCTACATCCTAATAAGCATTTGTGACCATGTAAAAGCAAAATGTGGATGTCGTCATGTAGGAAAAAACTAAATGCAGGACATCAACATTCTGACAAATTGACTCTTGACCTTTATCATTTGGAGTCAGTAGAGGGAAAATGGATTCAGTGTATAATTTGAGTCACTCTTGTCCAATTGTATCATCTTACACAGTTAATGAATGATGCAAATTTCACGTCAGATGATTGCTGCATATGGGGTAGGATACGATTCCAAAAGAATACTCCTGGAAAATACTTCGTCAGAAATGTTTTTGTTGTTGTTTTTACTGAACAAGCATCAGTGCTCCCACATTATTTTGGTGGTCATTTTTTTTTTTTTTTTTTTTTTTATATAGTACATTTTCACCCTTGCTGTGTTCAGATAAAATTGAGCATGATTAAACAGAGATGTATGACAGTAGCATTGCTTTAGGTATGGATGTTCCAGCACAGCAGCAACATATTTCAAAGCACTGATGCCTGGAAGTTCTGTACATTTGCAGTCATAAATGTGACAAAATGCGAAGGCCAGTCTCTCCATTCCTGAGTTGTGGCATTGAATGACTGACAGGAAACTGATCAATAGACCGTTACTATGCGACTCTGAAGCCGACCAATTCCTTCTGGATGTGAAAATAAATTAAATGAAAAACTTTAACCATCACCTTTATACAAATAAGACCTATTTCAAGTCTAAATGAAAGTTTTTGCCAAGTTTGAAAATCGTAAGAGATCATTCATAAAAAAAACTGGTGTTGATCTGGTAAGGACTTAAACCTGAAAGGCAACCGCTAAGGCTACGTTCACACTGCAGCTCAATTCAGATTTTTTGCCCATATGTGACTCTAATCAAATTTTTTTCCATGACAGTCTGAATAGTGCAAATGCGATCTTTTTTTTATATCCAACCCCGGCTACTATCATATGTGGTCCTAAATCAGACACATATCCGATCTGTGTCAAAGCGGCCGCAGTCTGTACAGCCTTGTTGCATTTCATCACAAAAGATAAGATAAGACAGATGTCTTATATCTGCGCCAGAGAAGACAGGGTTCGCAAGATTTAATGTGAGCAATCATCAGAACGTTTTTTCCAGCTCTGATTGCACATCTACTTCAAAGCCAGTACATACATTCTAACAAATTTAGCATCCATGTTTACCTCTGTAAACACAACAACACGTGTGACATCACGTCTTCCTCTGCACATGCGGGTTTGCTTCAGATTCACCTGTTCATACTGAAGTGTGATGGATGCATAGAAATGATAGCATGAACGACTACACGAACAAATCGGATATCAGTAAAAAGAAAAAAAAAATGGGAATTGAGCATCAAGACCAGCAATATGAATGTACAGTAGCCCATGTCCAGGGTGCTAAAATCCAGTCCTGGAGAGCTTCTATCCTGCAGCATTTAGATGCATACCTGAATGAAATGACTGAATTCCCTAATGCAGATCATCCAGCTCTGCGAGAGAGCTGGCTTTGTTTCTGTGTTGGAAAACAGATGCAGGATAGTAGCTCTCCAAGACTGGACTTGGACACCCCCTGATTAAGGCAATACAGACCAATCCTAAAAAACATCTGTAAGTATCAAAATTCTCAGCCCGTAGAAGTATATGGCAGTATACTGTATACCTGTATTTTATGCAAAAGCACTAAGTTAGACCTAAGAGCTGTTTGAATGTGCGCTATGTAAATAAACTTGATATTGGCATTGTTTATTCCAAACATGTTGCAAGTATGATTTCTTTTTTTTAATTAATTAGAAAATAACTTTTTAAAACATTGTAACTCCATCTGTAATTTACTTTAAATGATCACTAGCTGTGAAAGTGGAACTGTTGTTTCTGGTTTTTACCTGGCCTCCAGATCCCAGAAGGTGGGGTCATCACTGGCCCAGGGATTGGATGGTTCAGTTGTCGTCACAAATGGGTCATACTCTATGTACTGCTCAGTGTAGGCGATCAGGCTGACAAAGATGCACATGAACACACAAAAAACAAAATATTAATGTCATAGACGATCAGAAGTGTAAATGTGTAACAGAGTTCAGCTTGAATCTTGTGACTTGAATGTCTTGAACAGTAAACAGAGTAAATCATAAAAAACAATGTAAAAGGAACACCTGGCTCACCCAAAATCAAAGCTCAGATTTGAGACTTGTGTGTCTCTGATAGTCTGAGACAAACTAGTGAAGAGATGTGGCGAGTCAGAGTGGGCTTCATACCAGCAGCTCACAGTTCAAAGGATAACGTGTACTCTTTCCAACACCATTTCAACCTCTGCACATTTTCTACTGTATACTGTACAGCACTAAGCTGTTTAAGAAGGTCCAGAAATACTGAGCAATCAAAGCTTGCAAAGGACAAAAAACAAAAATGGACACGTGACCAACCGAGTATGTTCACTTTATTTCACTATGCCCAATTACAGTATAGTGTACCACCAAAAATATACCTGCTTAAAGGTGCCATGACATCAAATTTCACTTTTCTTGGGTTTTTGGGGTATAATATGATCTGTTGTGCACTGATGAGGCCATGTGAATGTCCAGAGTGAGAATCAAAGTTCCTGTTTATGGTCTGTCAGCTTTGTCTCTCTGCTCAGAAACAGTTGAATCAGACAGCAGGCTATCATTCTACGTATTTCTATCATTCTACGTAATTTAATTGCTCCAATAAGAGCACACTATCAAGTAAACAGCACCCCCCCTCTCTCTCTCCTAACGGCCTATGCACCGTCCGCTCCCCCTCCCCTCCCTGTCTGATTCAGCTGCGTGTATGGAGCTAGTTGTAACTTCTGTGCAGTCAGGTCTGGATTTTCAAACAAATGGATTTAAAAGAAAACTTCTGCAGCAACACTGAGGGAGGGGGCCACAACCTTGTCATTACCTGTAAGTTTATTTATTTTCTAAATGCTGTCTTGTCTGATAAACGTAGCTCACTGTCTGGATTGTTGCTAGCAGTTAGCCTTTAGCAAACTCCGATCGCAGCTTGACCTAGATTCTCCAAATAAGGTCATAGCCAAATAAGGTGTAGCCAATCAAAATGAAGTCAACGTGGTCTCCGGGTAAAGCTCCATATCATCACCGCACCCAACTGTATTACTGAGGAAGTGAGGTCTGGCGTTTCAAAACAATACTCCGCTGTAAAAAATGCCGTTTTTTTCTTTGGAGTATTTACATATGCAGTAATGCCAACAACATAAACTAGTTTTTAACTGCTATGTCATCACTCCTTTAAAGCTCAGTTTAGGACGTTTAGCTTATTCAAAGTTCTTTGATATCACAACAGTGTAAAAACTTCCAAATACTAAATGTCAGGATGAAACATCTGCAACACAGCGTGCATGTAATGATTGGACCAAAAGAAGAAACGTATCCTTGTTAAATCATCACTAAACTTCCATGCACGAGGCAGAAGAACGTGACCAAAGACTGAGAGAACATGTACGGAATCCACCAAATAATAGTTTTACACTAGAAGATGTTTAAGCAGAGCTTTCTGAAACATTGTTAATTTAAGGGAGGAAAGATGCAAGCAGTGTCATATAGTTGGCTGGACAGTAAGAATCAGACTTCCTCAAACTGAACTGTTTAATCATCTGCAAGACCCTGTAACTGCTAATATGCAGCAAAGCAGCTGCAGGATTTTAAAAAGCCAGCTTCTCAGTACAGTAGGTACAAACAGAATCACTGGTTTTCTACTCACATTTGTAAAGAAGCTGTTTTATATGCAGTGGATTTTACCAGTTTGCAGATGCACGTCGTCGAGAACAATCAAAACCAAACAATGTAAAAGCAACTCTGACACCAACAAACCGCTTGTCTCAAGAGCTGCTCTTCCTATAAATTATCTGAAGCACAAACAGAAAATCCCTGGTATGCTGACTGAACAAAAATACAGTAGATGATAAAATATTCCTGACTGATGAACGGCTTTGACATGTTATTTTTTTACAGTGTACAGTCGTTGTCCCGTTTAACTCCAGTGAAACTCTGCTCCACACACGAAGTCAGGAGGTTAAAGAGTTTCAGACACAGAGCAGCAAAACTCAAGTCAGCATTTCTTTGCATGAGCTGGAACATTGAAGGTGCTCAGACTGACCTCGCTCAGACATTTGTCAGGCACCCAAGAGGGGCTCAACCTGTACAAGGACACACACTTTTACAAGGCTTGCAGTTTGTCAGTTTTTGTTAAAGTTGTGAAAAGAGTGAAAAGTTGTTTGATGTGATAGCCAAAATTTCCTCTAATGATGGTCCCCTGCATTATATTGCATAGTTCACAGCATGTAGCATCTGTTGTGCTGTGCAATACATGAAACTGTACATTGGTTTTATAGGTTTTTTATTCTTATTTTGTTGTTTATTATTAAGCCTCTTGTGCAGCACTTTGGGAACCTTTTCTGGCTGTAAAATGTGCAATTACTCAAGAAAGGTTTTAACGTTTAATGTTGTATAAATTAAACAGAAAAAACAAAATGTGAGAGGTGAAAACTTCCTCAAACATTTTGTCATGATGCACTGTTTGTGTCGTACAACAACTAAGTCCTGATCTATCATCTGACGTTCTGTTGACAAAAGTTATGTTTTCTAAACACATTGATGCAGCAATAAAATCAGCATCTTAAGCAAACCTCATCTTTTCAATCAAACAGACTCAGCAGAACGTTAATTTCAATACACATACAGTACTGTAGTTGAAAATTATGTTGTAAACGTTAAGATGTTTGATCCCATTTCAGACTTCTGTAAATGCAGTTCCACATAGATCCCAACATGGACGGTAAAATGCTGAGCTATGTTTCACCATTTCATCTCTGTTTCAAATAAACCCATAAATCTGGAAAGCAGGGAAATTCAGGGGACAACTGCAAACCTGACTTTTAGTCAAATGTAACTGAGCATATTCACCAGTGTGATTTAAAAACACTTGTGCGGAATAAAAGCTGATTTTCCATTTCCTACTTTCAGTGCAGTCTCTGAACTCGCTGTAATCACAGGTTCAGATAAAATGTCAGATTTAAAAATACCTCCATGTTTCACTGGTGTATTAGGGCTGACATAAAAGGTAAGCCAACAGCAATTACAGACATGTAGAGATAAAAGAACATATGTAGGCAACCTCCTTCAAACTGTATGGACAATAAAAATAAAAATCAGCATGTGTAGTATTTGTAACGTCTGTGAGCTGTAAACGTCCTCTACCTGTCAGCAACTTTGGACATCTTCATGCAGTGACGATCTAACTGGGCGTTCAGGAACAAGATCTGAAAGTGAAGATGACAGCTGTCACTTTGTTCATGTAGTAAAACATAAAAGTGTGGTAGACCAGGGCTGAATTTGAATATGATTTTGCAGCTGCAGCAAACAACTCCCTTCAGGATATCGGTAACAAATAAACAAGACTGTGTGTAATTTGGTTGGCAGGGACCATCTCCATCAGTGGTATTGTTGGCTCCTATTGCTTCTCATAAATGAGCCGTATTTGTGCCAGAGAGCAATATAGCCGATTTTCCACAAAATTCCACACAGCAGGAAGGCAGATAAAACTCGGGGCTGCCAGTCATCTCTGTTATGGCCTTGAGATATCAAACATTTCAAGAGTAAAAAGCAGACAGCATAAAATACTGAGATGTAACATTCTAAGAGCTCATTTTGGCATCAGCTTGATTTTTATGTTTTACCTCTTTCTCCACATCTTCTTTGGTGCCTTTCCTGCAGTGGTGTGAAGGAGTGTGTATTGGACTCTGTGACTGTGTTCCCTCCTCTGCCAAGCCATACACTGACTGGGCCATTTGATGGCAAAGAAAAGAAGTCAGTTAAAGATGGAACATTTATTTATTTTCTTCAACTGACTGAATGGACGTTTTAAGGTTGCATTGTGTTAAAAAATTAAAACAATGATTCTTGTTGGCTTAAATTCTTGTGTGATTGCATGAGGATAAATTACAAAATCAGATTTTTTTTTTTTTTTTACATGCACTTTTACACAATTTTACAACAAAGGATAGTCACTTAGGTGGTTAAAAAGAGAAATGATTGCATAGGAGCTAGTGTTGCACACTTATCTTGAGTTATACCTTCTTAACTCTGTGGGGATTCTTCATGCGTCTACATTTCCTGATGTCCATCTCTGTGGTGTTAACACATCCAGGCTAAAGAAAAAGAAAAAGTAAGCAGAGCAACATCATTATCAAACATGCTGTAAATCTCAAATATTGCACCTGAATCCTGTTTTTTTCTTTGCAGTGATGCCAAACAGAACTGTGAGAAGATAAAAAGGAGAGATTGGAGATGAGGTGGGCGGCTGTAATCTTGCATACACAGACAGTGGCTTACCACAGGCCTGTGGACGTCCCAGAAGGCTCTCTCCTGGCTGTCAAGGATCTTCCTCTCAGTTTTATCCTTTTTCCGGTCGATCCTGCAGAAGAGATTAGGCAGTGTGAGAATTTGGGCTTTCCTAGCTTCAAAAACACATGCACCATCAGGACTGAATGGTGAGGAGGAGATAGAGTCTATTGTAAAAAAGTGTGGAAAGTCTAGTTTTATAACATTTTTTAAGCAGTGATGTCAAAATGGATGTTAAATCCAAGGTTTTATCAGTAGTTGTGTAGCTTAATGTTTTATACAGTAACTTGCAATAAGATGGGGGACGGAGGGGTGTCGAGTGGAGTTTAGTTGCTCACTCCAAACCCTAAAACCAGCTGCTACGAAAAGAGCATATGGTTGTAAAAGGTAACCATTCTGATGCATCTCTGTGGTTTTAAGACTGAAGCATTTTAAATATATTTCATTCGACTTTATGATGTTGTGGCCACTTGTAAAAAAAAAGAAAGAAAAAAAAAGAAAAAAAAAGGTGGCAGCCATTGGCTTTTCCAGCTATATTCGCTCTTAAAACTAATATCCCTCATGCAGCCAGCTTAAACTGCTACTCCCAGACAAGTTTTCAGCCAATTGCAGCCACAATTTCCTGCAGCCTTGCAGGAAATTGGCTGGGAAGTAAAAGGCCTGTGCATGAAGCTGACCTTCCTAAGATGCTCCTTTGAAAGAAGGTTAAGGTTTTTCAGGGTGTAGGCACTTCAGCTAATGACATAAGCACAAGTCTGCAGGACTGGCGAAGGCTGAACTCAGGTCTGGAAGACCAAGAAAATTTGGAGGAACTGCTAGTAGGACTGCTCGAAATGCAAACAAAGCCATGTCTGACTGTTAAAGATCCTCAGAGATATGATAATGATTAGATAAGCTATACAGTGGTGGTGCACTGATTTACTGTGCAGCCATTATTACATACTGTAGATACAACAAGGTTGTAGTCATCTGCTAAAAACATTTCTTGTATCCTAAAAAAGATTCAGCCTCAGAAGGTAGAGCATTTACTCAAGTCTGATGAATTTAGACTGTATAGTGAAGTCTGTGTAGAGAGTAATTGTGTAGACTCAAGACGAATATCCCTTATGGTACAGTAGAAGTTCACATTGCTGGTGTTCGTCACACACGGGCTTCACTGGTTGGAACAAGAAGTAGATGTCATTTTAACATATACTTTCAAGTCTATGCAATTCTTAGATTCATGTCAAATAAAAAAAAGGACTTTTAAAAGCTTCAAAAAGAAAGAAGCAGGTAGATGGGCATCTTTCTTTCCTCCTCCGTTTCCATTTTCCATGCATTCAAAAAGGCAGCCGCCACAGGGTGGTGGTTTGAAAAGAAGATTCTTTCCATTTCATCCACCTCAGAAACTTTCCTTTGTCAGAAACACTCATACTGAAGAGGTCACATTAGATTTTACTTCACTGTTCTTTTACCTTCAGAATGAACGACATCAGTACATGTGCTCCAATTTCATGTGTTGCCTTGGCAACACAACACACTTACTTGACCTGGGCCTCAGCCTGCATGTAGATAAACTCCCACTTCCTGGCAAAGGCTCTCTGTAGCCTGGCTAAGTTCTCCTGTTAGTGAGAAGATACAGACATATTAGAAATATCTTAATATGATCTAAGTTAAACCAATTAAAAAAAAAAAAAAAAAAAGACTACAAAGTTCGAGTCTGCTCTGGGAGGTGATTTAGAGCTCAGATCTAAGCTATACAACTTTGACCATTGAGAATTTGTGATTTTTTCTGCTCCAAGCTTGATCCCCTCTGATCAATACAGAGTGGTAATATCTTAGTTTAGCACTCACCGCCTCGTAATCGGCCAGCTCCAGCCTCGTCTTATTTTGCATGGTTCGCTTGCAGAGGTAGATAGCTGGGAGAGAGGATCGAAGTCAGGAATTTAATCAGTGCAAACATTCCCCTCACTTCATCTGCTCATCTGTGTACTTCATTCTCCATGTGCCTGCTTCACCTCTCCCCACCACCCATAGTGCAAGATAATCAGCTTCAAGCTGCCCATCCACCTTTAGGATGCCACAGAGTGTGAAGAGGCACTAAACTCCTAAGCCTTAAACTCCAGCCATGGCTGCCTCTGTGACATGATGAGGGGCAGGAAATGGAACAGAGACCGACTAATCCCATCAACTGTTCCTCTCCACGGCCCAGGGTAACGCTTGTCGTGCTTCACTGTGGATCTCAGAGGCTGGTGTCATACACGTCGTTTATGCCATGTTTACTGAGCTTTGACAGGTTAGGTTTGTTATGATTTCACAGACTAGTACTGAAACTAACTTGAAGAAACTTGTATTATGACAGCATTTAGTCAACATCAAGTTAATGATATCAGTCAGCATGATTTGATGCCAAGATGATAGATACGGAAAATTATACCTATTTTACAAGAATTTACTAATGCAGCTAAAGTGAATGCAATAAATAAATTAGAAAATTAAGGTGTTTATATAAAATTGTTAAAACTCAAAATCAATTTTTCTTTCAATCACCGACAACAATCAACCACCAGATTGTAACAAGAACAGCCTGAGGGTCTCGGTCAGCCTTTACACCGTAGGACAGGGGTGACCAAACTCAGCCCTCGGGGGCCACTGCCCTTTCTGATCAGTACAGAGGATTTCACAGTTTCCCTGCTTCAACACACCTGGATCCAGCAGCCAATGCTGTTCTGCACAATGTTGTAGAGAAATGTTGGAGTTTTCTATGATCATACTTCCTTTAGAGGCAACTGGATTTATGAGTCAAGGTCACAGTTAAGGCTGCTTGCTTTGTAGAGCCGAGAACAGGTTTAGTTTTTATTTATGTCCAAAAATGAATTACTTTTTACAACAAAGGTTTGTTCTTTGCCAAACTGATATATAATTATTACTATGATTACTATGATTATTATGAAAATCATAATATAATAACTATAATTATACTACTATTTAGATATACTGCTATTTATAGTTATTGTACAAGCTACACACATTTTTCAATGCTGCAGGTACCCTTAGGGTTGAAATGGTACAAATTTGTACTTTATATTACTTTGGACCCTTTTTCATAGTATATAAGTACACTTTTGACCAATATTGTACTTTTGAGAGAACATTTGTCAAAAATGTACTTACAGCTACAGAAATGTTCCTGTTTTGTTGATCTATTTTTGAGAATATTGAAATTGGATGAAAACACATGAGTTAATTTGCCTTCTGCATTGCAGGACCTGCTATGGGACTATTGCACACATGTACATTGAGATTACGCTGCTCAAATGATGTATTGTGCAGGCCTTGTCACAGTTGAAAAAAGGATTTTTTAATCTTTTTCTAATAATTTATTTCAAAGCTTAATATTTACATCAGAAAAAAATTGAATCAAAATGCTCCAATTTATCGGATTATAGCATAATGCTTTTAGTGTTTTAACTGTTTACCGTTCGTCATTCAGCTGTAATGTGTCAGATCAATTTATATAAAAAAGTTTTGCAAACATTTAGACTCCTTGTACACACACTTTGTACTGTACATTAACACACCACACAGCGACTTAAATACATCTCCATCTGTTTGAGGGCAGTGTAGGAAATCACAGAGATCATTGCGTCTCAATGGAACAGACCTGGTTAAATAAAGGCTAGAAAAAAAAAAGTTAATATGTGCAACACTATGTAGAGTTGCGCTTGTGTTGCAAGAACAGTTTTTGGTCCTTTAACTTTGCTACAATCTCATAAAACAGAATTTAAAGTGGACAAAGATCTGCCTTGTTGAGTTGAACCAACTATTAAATCGTACACACTGCACAGTTTGTCTTTTTTTTAATGTTTTTGAGCTTTTCACACTCAGTTCTGTGTTTATCATTTTTGACACTTATGAAATCTTCCTGTCCTACTCAGTCTCATTTTTTTTTTTAACTTGGGACTGAACTAATGTGAAGTACAATCTTTGTTTTTACTTCAAGGATTAGCTAGAAAAAAAAAAAACATCTGCAGGGGCATTGCAGACAGCCTTCGTCCCCTTTAAGGGTGTTTCAAGGTATGAAGCAACTTATGATTATAAAATGCATCTGCACTGAGAAAAAAAAAAAAAAAAAGCCTACTTCTTCTGGAGGTACAGTAGCAGGATCTGCTTAATGGGAAGCTGATGAAGGTCTCCATGGAAACATGGATCTGAGTGAGCAGAACAGGCAGTCCAAGATGCTTTTCCTAAACATCTTGTAGGACAAAATAACCATCTCCAAATGTTTAGACTAATTTTTTTACTTGGCCCAGGATAACGTAATTTAAACTCGTCACGATATCTTCAATATAAGTGAAATCATAACATCTGTCCAACCAAACATGATGCAGAACTTCAAATCATGTATGAGTTTTTTAAATCAGACATTCACAGCATCGTTTTTCATGCTTCAGACCACAGTCCCCACACGTTGCCCATGCAGCATGTGTGGGTACAATTACATTCAAGATGTCAGCAACAGTGGTCGTGAGAGTGACTGTATGTAAAGGTTACAGTCACATTGTGAAAAGTTTGATGTCTGCTGCAACATGGAAATGCTTAACCAAGGTTTATTTTCCTCATGCAGCTTGTGGGAGCGGCACTTTACAGGACAGAATGATAGGTCATATTTAAGTGTGTAAAAAATGACAGATACGACTGTTTCAGTCAGAGAGCATACATTATTTTATGAATTTCCAATATACAATCTTATGTTCCCACCTGGTGTCCAACTATCTCTGACCAAAACAAAAAGCAGCAGACCTGAAAATAAAACTTTAAGCTTTTTCTGCAGGTCTCCATTCTCAATAACTTGTCCTTCACTAAGCAATAAGCTCTTTAACTTTAGTACATATTCTGATTAATGGCCAGAAACCTGAAAGTCTGCTTGTTCTGTACTGTACCTCTGCAGCAGCTCATTACACAAAACACACAAGCTCACATTATGACTCACAAATGGAGACAGGCGGCACCGTCTGGTAGGAGCATCATTAAACCACCAGATCATCATGTAACAAATAGTTGTTTGCTACTTTAAGTTATTGCATTATATTCCAAGATACTTCATTGAGATACACCATCACCTCATAAAGAGTGATAAACAGCATGATTTTATATCAGTAATTAAATCTTATAAAGCAGAAATGTGCAATTTTTAGTGAAGAAAAAGGTGTTGGTGCAAAAGTAAGATGCTTCCATGTTTCTGTTCACGTTCCAGACTGTTTGATGTTGGGAAACTGTACCAATTAAATGTTTTGGCATATTTACCTCTGCCAAGGGGTGGGGGTTATGTTTTCATCAGCATTGGTTTGTCTGTTTGTGAAATAACTCAAAAAGTTAAAAACAAATTTGGCTTACATTTTCAGACGAGGTGTGTATTATGACAGGCAAACTAATTTTGGTGCTTATCCGGATCATCGTCTCGATACAGTAATTTTTTAATGAGTCTTCATCACTAGTAGACAGACCCAGTCTGTGTGACTGCGAGCTCCTCTGTGTCTTTATAATCATCTGTCTCCTAATAAGCGATGATAAAATGATGTGGTTAGATCAAATACACCAGCAAACTTCATCAGTGGGAGGGTGGGAGTTGTGTATGCAGCGGTCCCAGTGCCAATAAATGCCACACGTGTCGTTATATTTCTGTAGTTTGTTACCATTAGCTGTTAATTACATTATCTGCTACATTTCGCATCAGTGGTGCTTTGAATCAGCTTCTGGTATAATGATTTTGTAAAAGAGAAGGGGTGCTTTTCTAGTTGTTAATTCAAACTGAATTGATAGGCGTGTACATGCATTTAACACCTACTTAGGTCACCAAAAGCTCCACTAGCTTATTTCAGAAAGTTTGTCATGGTTCATACATTCCTGCTGGTTAGTATCAAATCTGGATGCACAAACTGAAGTTGCATCTTCAATCTGTTGAGCTGATCTCTGCAGCCAACACAGAAATATTCAAGCACATCCAGAAACATTTCTAGTTTCTTTCCTTGATCCAAAGTGACTTATAGTAAAACTGGTTTCGTTGAGCATTAGCACTGCACTGGGACTAAAGAGAGTAAAACTATGAAGTTATTGATATCCTGCTAATGCTGGGGGTGGTGCCTCCACTCTGTTAAATGTCTTGTAAGCACTTTCAGATCATTAGATATGCTATCTGATTGCACCAATATTTCATGCACTGGGAGAATTTTAGACATCCAGCAAATCAAATCAAATTAGGTAAAAGATGCTGTGTATTCTAGGATCTTTAAAAGTATGTTGTTTATTCAGCTGTACTGAACTGTAATTCTTCCTTTAAAGACGCACAACGTAACTTTTAGACCTTAAAAATCTGCGTTTCTGACTCGTTTTGATGGCACACCAACATTCATTTTGCGCATTTTCGAGCCGTCACTGCCCAGAGGCGTCCCGGGGCTCAGAAACAGCACTATGTAAGATTCCCATCCGGGACGCGACTGACGTTGCAGCCGATTATTGGCTGCAGCACCGCGTCACTCACTAGCAACCGGATGTAAACCAGGGATCAACCCCGCGAATGTTTTGAACGCACATCATGTCGGATTCGGTAAGGAAGCATTACAGGAGGAAGAGAGGAAAAGGAAGAGAGGAAGGGACAGAACAAGAGTCAAGACTGTCTTTTACTGGCTGGAGTGAATCACGGTGCAGGTACGATACAAGATGGTTGCTAGTTTAGTCGCCGATAGGGGGCGCTTCACTGAGAAAACTGCTAAAAGTTCCGTTGTGTGTCTTTAAAGTAATATTTTTCTTCCACCCACAATAAGATTACTGTAATTCAAAACTGGAATAAACTCAATTATATAACCTTACTCTGAATTAGCTGCTCAATGTCGAGGTTTTTCTGAAAACATCTTACCATAGTCTGTGTTCTCAGGCTCCCAACAGTTGGATGGCCAGAAATATGGTGCCTGAAGAAGAAAAAGAAAAATCAAAGGCAATGCTGCGTTGCTGTTGATTACAGTATGAAACTAATCTACAAGTCAGCATCATCTGACAATAGTGAAGTGATGACAATGACCTTTACAACTGTTTGTGTCTGAAACAAAGCGCTGCTTATGACTAACTTGCTCATGAGTTTCATTGTTAGATGAGAATGGATCCTGCACGGCTGATTTTTGGGGGTGTTTCAGAGACATGAAAGTATCGGCAACATAATAGAAAGTTATGAAAGCTAGAGGGCCGACAATAGATGAACAACAGGCAAACAAAATTTGTTTACCAGACTGTTATTTAACAAAACTTCCATGCTTTGCGCAGTGAGCAGTGATATTAAATTCGTTCATCGTTCAGATTTTCAGTTTGGGTTTTTTGTGTGGGTGTGTGTGTTACGCTTAATTTGCCTTCAAAACGAATCTTTAATGAGGTGTGATGATGTCTAGAAAGTTTTTTCAACCCTCCTCCTCCACTTTGAAGTAAGAGGACAAAGGTCAGAGAGCAATGTGCAGCGCTGTCCATTTTAATTAAACAGCTCCTCCAGCACTGATGGATGGGTGAACCTTCCAAGAAAGAAAAGGATCCTGCAGAAAAATAATTCCAGTCCCACTTTGTTGGAAAACACAAAGCAGCACAAAGGAGTCTGAAACTATTATTCCCTTTCTGAACGATGAAAACAGTCAGGCATAAATAATCTGACTAACTGCATAGATGTCTGAAGAACAGGGAGGAAAATGTCAGCAGGCTTTACTTTACTTTGTGCTTTCATGAGATTTGTCGTGGTATACGACTCTACTACACCATGCACCCATGATGAGCTTTTGGTTGCCAACCAAGTTTAAACCCAAACTTGCTCCCACTGCTCGCTCAGTTAATATTTTAACAGATCATTTATTTCCAACCGGGTCACAAGATCCAAACATGTACTGAAGAGGCGGCAAATGGTGAGCAGGGCCTTTTGTCATCAAGATCAAGAAATGCATGCAATTCCATGAGGAGGGAAATTACCTTACAGTCAAAGCATCTCTAACAATTACAGAAAATACTGTAAAGTGGGGGATAAGGTTTAGGTGTGGTCCAAACTGTTGTCACTTTTTACATCATTGAAATACTGTCATTATTCCCCATCTCGTAAAATACACAAATTCAAAATATTGTGTTCGAGATGAATGATCTGAAAATGTGATTTTCAATCAATTTGCGATTTTACTAAGGAAGTTTGTCTTTAAATCTGTGCAAACTCCTGCATATGTGAAGTTTTAGCAAGGCTAAACACTGTCATACTGTTTTGAGGTAAATGGTACAACAATATGGCAATGATGCCAATTTACTAATGTTTCAGTATAATACTGTATACACACATTTTTGTTTTCACTAAAATACAGTGTCAGGGTTGCCTGAGGACATTGCAACACATGTAGGAGTCTGAAATCTTATCTTTGAGCTGGAGGATGGCCTTTCCTTACACTCAGTAATGACATCATTAAGTCAATCCAGGTTTGTATTTTCTTCATGTGTGTTCACATTTGTGTAAGTTATACATTTACAAAGGTACCATGCAAAAAGAAACTGGCACCAGAACCTAAAGCAATGAAAACTGTCTTGCAGTTCTGCCTTCAGCTCACCTGAAAGCGGTAGAAGGTGCCGTCATCTTTGAGGGTGAGGACATGATCAGAGATGGGAAAAAAGTACCCCTGAGCTGCGATGAGACTCCCAATGTGTATGGCCTCAGCTACAGAAGGAGCAGCACAAATTACAAGTTTCTTCACATGTGATCTTTAATCTTCAAAATTATGCCCCCCCCTCCAAGTTTTAAGATTCAAGGAGAGTAAAACCTGTATAGCCTGTTTACAACTTACATAGTGTGTGATCCTTTGGATTTAAACTCACTGGGACAATTCCAAGTTTTTGCCACAGCTGAGTTCAGTAGCAGAAACATTTTCTGCAAATAGTCTTATTTTCAAAGTTAGATAAAGAAATATAGATGAAAAGGAAAATTCCCTTAAAGTTTTTTTTTTTTTTTTTTTTTTTTTAAAGCAAATTTGATGTCATTCAGTGCCGAGTCTCCTTTTATAGAAAAGTGTGGCCTTCATCTTAGAAATTACAGACATCAGTTTTCTACACATACCTGAATCTTCAATGGAAAAATTCTTCATCAACCACTGAACAATATCTGCACCTAAATTGGATTAGATGGGAAAAGACAAACAACTTTGTGTCTTAAAAAGTATATACACATCAAATACCACCACCACACAAGAGGAAAGACATAAAAAAGAAGTCATTTCATAAATGTGAAAGCTTAGACACCCATTCCATTTTTTTTTCCCGTTAGCCAAATTTAAAGGGATAAATGTCAACCGTTGAGTATAATCTCCCTCAAAAAGGTTAAAAAGGAGCAATAAAAAAAGGTTTAAAAAAGAAAACTACAGTCAAATGGCACAGGAAAGGGAATTAACTGGTAAATCAGATGTGACTTCAAAATTGCAAATCATGTAAAATGAGCTTATATTGAGGAAATATGAGACAATTTCTTTAAGATGAAGACCTAAAAAGCCTTTGTTTCAGTGGAATTAGAGCATCTTCTCATCTGTTCTTCCCTGCTGCTTTCCTGAGTGATGTGGTGTTTAATTCCCCATCATTCATTAGTTTCCTGGCCTTTAGCATAGAGCCACAGACATCTGAGCTTCTCTGCACATCAATTTCACTGCTGTGGTAATTGTGTTTATTGATACACTTTGCTTATGACATATTGGAGTAATGGATCTTCCATAAAGGCAAAGGACTGAGGAGGAAAAAAGGGAGGAATGTTAATAGCTTCTTTGTTTCATTATTTGTTTGGGGTGTGTTGCAGCTGCACAGTGACTCAGCCTGACAGTAATTTTAGAGTTTATAGACATGGTGGCCACCATCCATTCCCAGCTAGATAACCCTGCCTCTTTTATTGTTCATTTACAAATTTTGCCCAATACTAATGCAGTTTAACTCATTACCTCCTACAGTTTAAGCTCTACCAAAGCAGTCAGGAGTTGATTGCCTTGCTCAAGGGCACCTTGGCAGTAGGACGACAGCATGACTTATTTTCCACAAGTCACTCTTTTTCAAACATTTAATCATACTGTATGTAGACCTGCTACTTTCCCTCAAGCTTTACAGCCATTCTACTGTGAAGTATTCCAGACGTAAGAGCATAATGCATCTACAGCATAAGGGGTGACTCGGCACAGTCTGTATGTGATAGTGTTACTGGAGCAACATTAATGTGGGAATGCCTCATGAAATTGCTTTTCAGACATTTACCCTCTATAATTTTTACAGTTTCAAGTTCAGTCCTTTTTTTCTGATCTCCTGGCTCCTGTTACAGAAAAACACCCCCACACCATCATGCTGCCATCACCGTGCCCGAGTGCAGGAAAGTCAGTGTGGCATAAAGACCATTTCATCTGTATCGTAACAAGACATCCCTCAAACTCACCATCACACCTCATTTATTCAATCTGTAGAAAAACTGAAGTGCAAAAAGGACAAATTGCTGTTTTACTGAGAAATGAGTTCTTATTTTCATGCAATTTCTGACAAAAGAGCGAATAAGAACATATCCCAAAATGTCAAATAAAAACACTTTCCCTTCACAAATTACCCTGGGAAAAAGTGAGCAAAATGTCATCTGTTTTAGAAGAACAAGAAACTGAGAATCTCAGCATTTTCTGGGATGTCCTTTTGTCTTTCATGCAAGTCTGTTCAGCAGGCACTGTGTCAATGATGCGCCTCTACAGTTAATAATCATGCAGCTGTCACAGACATCTCTGCCTTTGTCTCTCCACTTCGTACCTGTAACCACACTGGGGATCTTGGTCATGAAGCTTTTGACAGTTCTGATGGGTACGCCCTCAGTCTCATCTTGAATTCGAGTGACAATATCTTCAATCTGTAGAGCAAGAGACAGATGCCAGAGAAAGACTTTAAAATGAAGTTCTACCATACATCATAACTAAACTTTAACAAAATTAACTTGTTTTAGTAAACGGCTTTAAATTATAGAGTACAATTTCCTCATACTCAACATATTAAAGAGAAACATATTCATACCATCAGAAATACAACAGAACAAAAACACTCCAAACCCAGTTCAGTCTTCTTGCGGTGCTTTCAGTTGGATGATAAGTAAATGCTGCCACAGCACCACCATATGAAAGGCAAATTTCCGAGCAGAGTCACATGAAAATTGTCTGATAAGCAGGAATTATGTTTCAACAGAACAGCACATGCCCTTGGCCTTTTAAAACTACTGCACAGATGTCGACTCAAACATGTTGCCCTCTCCACGCTGAAGTTATATTAGAACTTGATTAACTTGACTGCATGGTTGACAACCCTCTCTACACAGATGCTTTTTATTTGCGTCAGAGAGTGGGAAGTGAGAAGTTGGTCGCTTTGGAGACAGCGGTCGCAAACTACCACACAACTCAGCAGCTATATATAAACTCTGAATCAAATGAGTGAGGAGAAAGAGTGGGGGAGGCATATGGTTTCACACCTGATCACATTAAAAGTTGTGCATGAAAACCAGAATATAAAAGACAACACTTGGAGATGCAGAAAGTTGATTGTATTGCCTGCATGACCATGTGCGTTTCCAGTTTCCTGCTCCTTTTAGTTTCATTAGAATATTTATAATGTGCAGGGTAGCTATTAGTAGTGTATAGTTCCACCATAAACCCTCGCTGGGTCAAAGCTTGCATGACGACTTCCACAACAGGCTCATGAAGACTGTAATAAATGTAGCATTTATTAAACAGACCCAGTATTAGAAAACTGGATCAGAATCTCTGTCATGTTGTGATGCAGATATGCAGCACTGCAGATGTTCAAATATTCCTGAAAAAGTGCCTGAAATACTTCACCTAATCAACTTATACATGGATGTTGTATTATATAAGTTTATACATGTTTATTTATATAGCACATTTCATGCACAAGACAATTCAAGGTGATTTACATAAAATATTAAAAGGCATTACAGCAGGGTGCAAGGGAAGCAATAAAGTAGGAATATATACTGTATTGATTAGACCACCACCCAATGTTAGGTTTATGCCCAACATTAATCATCATCACTTTAGTCAGAGTATAGAGTCTCAGTGCTGTCTAACATCTGATGGGAAGACATGGTCATTTTGTGTTAAGTCATCAGTATGTTAAGATATATAAAAATAAAAATTGATTATCGAGGTTTGTAATTAAGGAAGAAAAAGGGCCAAAAGTGAAACGTTGTCACAGGCTGCTCACACCCACCCTCATATTCATCTACATGAATCACAGTTACCGCAACTGGATAAACAATTATTTTTAACACTATAACTACCGATACACAAATATCACACAGATATCTGGGATGGAATCATCTTTCATTCAGAAAAGATGGTCCTGTTTTTCTTTTTTTTTTTTTCCGTGTAAAAGGACTTAATCAAGGAAGCACTCGAGCTTCTCTGATTAAAATCCAGAGGATTCAGACAGCTTTTACCAAGACTGTTACTCAGATATTTTATGCTCATTTTATTCAATAAAGAACCGTCCTAAGCATATATATATATATATATATATATATATAAACACACAATATAAATGGAGGTCAGTACCTTCGTTGATTTGCAAGTCCCCCATATATTGTCCACTTATGCACCCAAGTAGCTTTACAGACGTTGAATTTCTACCATCTTCCATTTAGCTCAAAGGATGAAGCATCAGCAATTAAAGCTTTTTTTATTTAATTATTTTCATTAATTCACTTCCATCTCTTCAGCAGTTTTGGAAACGTAAATGTTTTAAAAATTTTCTTTTAAAAATAATGAATAGTTTTTAGTCACATCCAACTTACAATAGGTCCTTAAATACGTAAGAATATTTATCTGTTACTAGAACAAGGGATTTCCATCAAATTTCCACTTTTGACCTGTGAGAGTTTGAGTAGTGCAGCTGGCAAAACTTTTTTTCCTGACAAATGTTACAATAGGTTAGCGGTTTAACTGACCATTTCCTGACACGTCTAAAATAAAAAATGATTAGCAAAAGCCTCAAGTGATGAAAAGATAAAAATCTGAAACACAAAGTGTGTCCTGCCACCAGCTCAAACTTGATGGATAGAAATGAAAATGGCTTCACTCAGAGTAATCAATCAGTCCCTTTGAAGAACTCATGGTGGTAGCAGACGATACATAACCATGTTTTTTGCAAGTGTACTGCACCTCTCAGGCTTAATAACCGTTACTACAGAAAGCAAAGCTGGAAAAAGTACTTTTCTTCTTCACTTATAGCACAGATGCTACCAAGCCTTCTACTTTTAACTCTCTGGCCATCTGACTGCTGTCACCTTGTTCTTTTCTCATTGAACAAAATAGATGTTGGCTGTCTGCCATTAGCAAAGGCACAGGCAGCGCTGGGCTATGCTTCAGAATCAATACAATAATATGATTCTAACAAGACCTTGATGGGATGTGGAGACAGCTGCTAGGATGGCTTTAATAGTCTCCACTGTCAGGACAAATCTACTGCTGACCGGCTAATCAAAAGAGGTATACACAGCAGCTTATTCAACATTATCACAGCCGCCACACAACACAAGGAAAAGATGAAACTGAATAAACAAAAAGTTTCTAGTTTTGTGATTGGGTAAAATTTAGGAACATCTTAAAATTGCTATGTCATGTGTGCCAATATGTCAAGAAAGTCTAATCTGCAGTACAGAGTGCTTTCTGCAAGTTTCTGTCATATTATTTAGTCTAATTAACATCAAAGCAAACCTGCTTAAACTACCCTTAAATTACCATTTAGCAACGATTTTAAGGCACCGGTGATCTTAACAGGCTCACGCTACGATATTCTATTTTTTATGGGATTTGTAATTGACTAAAGCTGACAACAAATGAATGATGGTTAACCCTTAAAACTTTTTTGCCATTTTTGGTCCACCTGAGGGTTTTTTTCCCCTTTAATGTCAAATGAATGTAGAACTTTAAACCAGGTATCAGCACAGCCTCAGTTGTCAGATTATAAGGCTAAAATGGTGTAAAATTACAGAAAAACCATCATCTTCAACTTATTCCAGTCATAAAGGATCATTATTTTTGTTCATTTCAAAACAATCTCTTTGGCTGCTTGTTTGGATATTATAAAGGATGTGCACAACAAATTGATTCATCAGTTAGTCAAAGCACAGTACAAAGTCAACATTTTTTTTTTTTTTTTTTTAAGTCAGATGTTATGAGTTACTGTATGCATCATTGTGCAGACATGGTGATGTTTACTGGTAAAACAAAAATGGCTGCTCAGACATGACAGAACAGATTACAAATAAAGTATTGCATTTTCCCACTTCAGCTAAATCTCTTATTTAAAAACAAAAGTACAGTTCCATTGTTCAAATAAGCAAAAGGAATATTTTTCCTACCAATAAAGTTGCCAGATTTAGCTGAGCTAAACTCCTCAGTTGTTTTTCCTCTGCTGAGACTCAGAGTGATTCACAGGTGTTTCAACTTTACATAATTAGTTATCTCCTCTCATCACTGGCACAATGAGAACACCTCCACTGGAAACACATGTAAGACTTCAGTTCCACTTCAAATGATTCAGTCCGAAGGATTTTTTTTGTTAATATTGTGTACCTCTTTTTCAGTATTAATTATGGGTTCAGCTTTGCTCTCCAGAGACAAGCACCAGATGAAAAAGTTTTACAACATAAAGGATCACCAGCCCCAAATTAGGAAAGGGACAGTTTGAAAAATGTTTCAAACAAGAAAGCAGCACAAGTGTGTTTGGAAAACTGGGACAAAATTAATGCTGTAAGTAGCAGACAACAATGAAAGTGTTGGGTTTATGAGAACATAAATGCAAGTCTGTTTTACACACAGTCCAAGATTCTTCTGATTTAGAATTGTAAGGGGATCAAACTTTATTAGATGGCTTTGAGATTAACAGCCTTTAGAAACAATAGCTGTAACATGAACAATTATAATTACAATTATTATTTTAATTAATTAAAATTATGAATCATTAATTATCAATTATATATGATACATTATTCATTCATTCATTCTCTATACCGCTTATCCAGTTCAGGGTTGCGGGGTTGTTGGACCCTATTGCAGCTATTATCAGGTGACATGCAGGGTACACTATGGACAGGTCGCCAGTCTGTCACAGGGTCAACACAGAGACACAGACAACCACGCATGCTCATATTCACTATAGGGACAATTTAGAGTTACCAGCAGGGGTGCAGCAATTTGGTTCAACAACAATTGATTCATATCACAATTCATGGTTTCTGATTTGATTCATGGGGGATATTGGTTCATTTAGAACGATATGATTCAGTGACTAGAAATCTAATCAAAAACTATGAAGGCAATATGAATTAAATAGTCATTAAACCAAATCGTTTCACCCCTAGTAACCAATTAATGCAACATGCATGTCTTTGGATGGTGGGAGGAAGACGGAGTACCCGAACCTTCTTACTGTGAAGCTGTGGTGCCAACTACCTCACCACCGTGCAGTCTACATTACATATAATAATAGTAATAATAATAATAATCAACAATGTAATATTTGTTATACATTACATATATGTATGTTATATAATAATTATATTGATATAATTATAATCATAGTTATATATAATTATCATAAAATTGTAATGTAATAAGTTGTGTGGTTCTCAGTCTTTCTTGAAGATATTCATAAAATATCAATATTAATATTGACATTAATATTATATGACGCTCCAGAGGTATGAATACCTGTTTTCCAGCAACATTACTGGCTCATCATTGGCCTGATCAGCATCTGGCTTCAACAAGGATGTAGCTTCTATAGCATGTCAGTGGTGTGAATTTTGTCCTTTTTCCTTTACCATACTTGGGGATGATCACTGAGGAGGTGTTGATATAGAGCTGTTGGTAAAATACTCTCAGCAAAAGCCAGGCAATATCTTATTCTGCAAAGAGAAACTAGAGCTGTGAAATAAATTGTAAAAAAATAAAAATAAAATCTTGTTCCATCCAAATAGAGCAGATTGAACACTCACTGTAACTAATGAAAGAACAATCTTTTTACACAAGGGCATTTCAGAATGAAAACTGTCCCCTGAGACGGCCACATCGACCCATTTGAAGATGCCACAATAACTCACAGCTGAGCCTGCAACCTGGCATGCTCGCTCAGACAAATGCAGAGCAGGCCGATAAAAGTGTGCATCGCTGTAACAGCCCCCTCTGAATTCCTGACCCTGAAACAGTCGCAATTAGCCTTTCCTGGCACAAAGAAAAAGTCTGTGGGAGAGAAGACAGACTGGAGCTGTAATGAAGCAGGTATACATCCTGCTGAGAGAGAAAATGTCAGCCATGGCCATGAGGGGTGGTCATTTCTGTACTGTGCTACCTGGGTATCGCATTTTGAGAGAGAGAGAAAAAAGAAAATTAGCTCCTCTGAACCGTGAATTTTCCAAGCCATCCCCACAGTGACAGTTTAACACACTGACAGATCGATTGCAGCCTGGCTGTGGGCCAGTTGGAGAACAAGCAGACAGCTGACTGGCAATCAAGTCAACAATCTAGTTGTGGAAAATCCGTGTAGCTTACATAGATTACACCTTACTCGTCTGAGATTTTACCATTAGACTCCTGTTACCTCTGTCAAGTGTGGAGCAGATTTTCTCAAATTCAAATCAGATCCTATTTAAATCAAGTGGTTTATTACAACACCAGACCATGACAGGTCCTCAAAGAAGGTTTGGAAGCAGCTTCAGACAGTAAAATCCAGAGCCATCACCTTTGTCTGAGACCATCTGCATGTATAAGACACTGCTGTGCAGTTCTTTGGGAGCAAACTGAACTTACATCCTGACTGAACGAATCTCCTCACAATTATGATCTTGCAAATTACACAAATCCAGCAAAACGATTTAAACTGAAAAGCTCATTTTTGTATAATTCGCATAATATAAGCACCATTTTAAAAACAATCTTTAACATTTAATTCAAAAGACAACTTTTTATTTAGTCTACACTTAGTGTATATCCAGGACAACAAACTTGCATCAGTCTTACCTCTGTGGGTTGGGGAATATCAAGGAAGTCAATCTCAAGGGACCACCAGGCGATTAGGTTTCTTCCAAAACTACTTTTAGCACATCTGCATATTACCTTCATGAGATGCTGCATAATCAACTGATTGCAACTTATTTCTCTGTGCTGTAAGTGGTCCTCGAGTACAGACAAGAAACTCTCACAGAAGGTCAAGTGTCAAAGGAAAATGAACTGGGAGCTGTGAGGAAGGTCTTGTTAAGAACCATCCAAACAGATAAAGCCTGTCAGAAAATGTGGCATAATTAGGTATGAGCTTGAAATATTAACATGTACAGGGTTTTATCAGTGATGCCCTGTATTCGGCAAGCAGCTTGGGCAAAAACGTGCTCTGACTTTTCCTGACATTGTTGCAGGTATGCAGTGAGGCTGCTGATATAGACATAATGAAGACATGGGCTATTTATCAGTTTCCTTCAAGTAAAAGTCATCTGTTTGTACAACCACCTCTAACCTTTATGGTTTGCAAAATTATGCATTTTAAAACATAAGCACCAGTGACTGCAATGAAAACATTGCACTTTATTTTACATCCAATTCCATTTCAGATACTTTCAAGTAGGAATGGTCGATGTAAATTCTTCTGTTTCAAATAAAGCTGAATTGAAAAATCAAATTGAATACTTTAAGATTATCCAGCATTTTGCGGTGGGAGTTAACATAATCTATCCAGCATGTTTTTTTTTTTCATTTTCTCCCTTACAGTCACAATCATCTCACATTTAACTGCAGGCATGACACTGCAGCAAGAAGAGGCTTTTGTTCAAACCCTTCTTCACACTTCAACTTCCTTAATGAGCCTAATTTACCCCATACTGTTGACATGTTGAGGACTCAGGGTTCAAATCATTTTTGAGCTCCTTAAAAAATAAATCCAGGGATGTTTGAGCATCAGGTGCTTTTGGTCAAATGCACTTCACCTGTGTGAGACAATTCTGACACTTTTACTCCTTCCCTCCGTCCCCCCTGGTGCCTACTCAAGTTTTAGCTGTGACACAGTCAAAGAGAAACAGTGAGCTGATGTCATTTTGAAAAATAAAAATAGATTAAGTTAAATTTCCCAACAGGTAAGCTTAACGGACTTGAACTCTAATAGAAGTAACTTTTTAACTGTGCAACAGCCAGCAACTAACCAGCCTATAACAACCAGTAGAGGGACTAATGGAAACATCAATGACTAAGACCACTGAACTGGAATTAAGAAATGGATACACATGTTCTGCGACAATAATGAGCTGGGTCAAAAGAAATGGTGTGGAAATATTTCAGTGTTTAAATGCTTTTTATTTAACAAACTACAAAACAAATTGTCCATTTTATCTGATGAGATGCCAACATGCTCAAGCTTTAATGTCTCTAATAGGCTATTCCTTAATCTAACAATAGATAAACCCACCCAAAACAAACAAACAATGATTAAGTAAGAAAAAAAAATGAAAATGAATTTATAAGGCAACCTAATGCAGCCCCCCACAGAAACCAGAAGCTTTTCTGGAATAAAAACCGGATGCTCCAGCTGAGATACTTTGGAGGAAAGCCCAAAGTATATCCCAACAGTAACCGTGTGATGGCAAAACTGACCATGCAAGTATGTCCCACAACTATCACCTCAACCAGGAAAAGCCCAGGAAGAAGATGGCATCGGTTCAGCTGGAGGTGGGATGGAAAACTACCAGTCTCGGTCATGTGATCTAATGGGTGCAGACCAGAGTGTCCATGAATGACAATGTTCCATATTATTGTTATTTTCCCCACCCACCACAGTACCTTACTATATAAGCCATCATTGTGGCTTTCCATTGCCTCCCTCACTTCTAATGCCACAGGATCAAATTTTATGATATCTGCTAAACAAAGTATCATTGCAGAGGATGTCACTAACGAAAGGTTAACAATTAAACCTCTTTTTCATTATATTCAAATGTGCAATAGCAGGTTGTGATAATCTTGCCTTAAACAGAAAGATTCACTACAGTCTGGGCACGTACAGCTCATGATTATACATTTGCACGAGATTGCTGAAATAAGAGAACTTTGGTAATTCCACGTTTAGTCTAATATCTCATGCAAGATAATAGCTTTCCACATTTCAGAGGAGAATCACCACACCAACCAAGCAAAGGTCAAATTAGATTCATCAAGTATATTAAACGTGGCGACTTCAATCAAAATGAAAATGCACTTTTCATGTTAACACACTGCTTCACACACATGCACGTCTCCACTGAACTGTGAATCTCAGACAGTGGGTGTAATGACTCATTGCAGAGATGGTGAAGCCATTTGTCTGAAGAACGCACACTTTTCTGTCTGAAGGTCAGATTCAACGGTTATGTGACAGTGATGACGAGTTTAGCTGGTTTCAACCCGGTGCGGTTGCTGGGTGACGCAACTGTTAATGGAAGTGTAATGTCAGCGGGATGGCTTCACCACATCTGAATGCTTGTCCGTCTGACAGCTGATTCCATCCCAGAGTCGTTGCTGAAGCTCTTTGGGATCTTTGAGTGGATGTTGAGATATTTGAAGATGAGCATTTCATTTAATAGCAGGTGATAGATGCCAGCAGTTGAAAGAATATGCAATACATTCTCTCACTTGTTCACTTTGACAGTGTGCAAAAACTGCTGCAAAATGAGCAAAGGTGTGCAACAGATTGGGACTGTGTGAAAAACAATCAATCACTGAGAATGCAATGCAATCCATCTGAAGTATAGCCTGTGGGGAAATACAGAATTGATTCTTTAAATCTGCCTAATGATCTATATGACTTGAATAACCTTGACAGGAAAATGCATATTCTGAATACAAATGCAGCCCTGAACTCGCTCATAAAATGAGTTATTTCCCAGATCTGTATGAACTTGGAGCAACTTGTCAATTTTACGGTGGAGTAAATTACGTACAGTATGCACCTCTACATCCATCTCCCATGAAGCAAAAAAAACTTAAATGCAAAGGTTATAAAGGGAGAGCTGGACAGACACGATGTTGGAGCCTCAGTCTGGTATGCTGAACACCTTTGGGACATGACATGCTGCACAGAGAGCAGCAATACCTGAGAGACAGTACACCAGGTCAGCTCCCTGACTGGAGGAGCAGCTAGATTTGGGGTTAATTAACTCCTTTTACCAGCTTTTTCCTCAACAAAATACACAAGTCTTTTGTTTTTTAAGAAGCTTGAAAGTAGAGCTGCACGTTGGCGTGGTGGTTCGTGCCACAGCCTCACAGTAAGGTTGCTGGTTGGATTCCTGGCTGGGGAGGGGTTCGAACAGTTTGTGGCCTTCCTGAGTGGAGTTTTGCATGTTCTCCCCGTGTATGCGTGGGTTCTCTGGCTTCCTCCCGCTGTCCAAAGACATGCATGTTAGGTTAATTGGTCTCTCTAAATTGTCCCTAGGAGTGAATGCGAGTGTGAATGATTGTCTGTCTCTCTGTGTTGGCCCTGCAACAGACTGGCGACCTGTCCAGGGTGTACCCCGCCTCTTGCCTGATAATAGCTGGGATAGACTCCAGCAACCCCGCGACACTAAACTGGATAAGCGGTACAGAAAATGACTGAGGAACAAAGTGTGACAAAGTTCTACTTCTGTAGGAAAGTAATAAAGCTCCAAGACGGCTAATATTTTCTTTTTCAAATAACTAGTATCTTAAAAAGTATAAAGCCCTAACATACTCAACATACACAAAAGGCTTTGCTTATCTTTTCAAAGTGCCGTCAGAGTAGATTCTACTTTGCCTTTCATCTCTGCAGATTCTGATGGTACAAAGATAAAGAGACAAATCTATTCCAAGTTCAATCCAATTTCCAAAATGACGTGTGAAAATTGGAATTTGATTATTTCCTGTATGCATTAATCCAACTTTCACCTGCATATACTTGGAAGAACTGTCAAAAAGAATTTGCATCAATTTCAATCAATAAAACCTTTTAGATTGTGGTACTAATTCAACACTTTAACTCAGTATTTATGCAAATTATGCATGTAAGTTGCATTGTGATGTATTGAAATCAGCAGATATTGGTAATAATATTCTGCATACAAATCAAGAAAGAATGCTGATTGCTCTGGAAACAAAGCTGGCAAGTTTTCCCTCTTGGAGTCCCAGAAGGACAATTGTGTTCATTCCAAGTGTCAAGTTAAATTTTTAGCCACAATTCTGAAGAGCCTTTAGCCCTTTGTGTCTTGTATGCTTCGTTATCAGGTAGATGGGTGCTGGCTTGGAGGCGTGTTTTAAAACCGAGACTTTCCTAATGTTGCAATAAAGTCTTTTGTCCCTCGAAGGACAGAAAAACTGCAGCTTACTGTGTGTTACCAAAAGACTTACTTCTTTATATTGTTAAACCCTGTTGCACAACTGTGTCCTCCAGCACGGATGATTTCTTTTATTTGAGCATTCACTAATTCCTTGAGGCTCCTTTTATCTTTTTCCATTTTACAGCCTAATGAATTTTGACACTGTAATATATTGATACAAAAATAAACCAAAAATACACTGAACTGTAGTCTTTGGACAGCAGAGCTTTTAATGCTCAGACCTAAGTAGAAATATCCTTG
The DNA here is from genome assembly GCA_023101725.1 of Atherinomorus stipes. NCBI lineage: Eukaryota > Metazoa > Chordata > Actinopteri > Atheriniformes > Atherinidae > Atherinomorus > Atherinomorus stipes. The sequence goes on along the minus strand of JALJCO010002985.1, from coordinate 2,524,950 downwards.
GATCACTTAAAAGATTTAATTTGATCAGACATAAGGGTGGATTGTTGTGCAAAGATAAAATTTTCCAATTGCTATATTTTAACAAATGTATAAAGTTAATTTTGTTGTTTCAAAAAGCAAAAAAACTCTTGATTTAAGTGGAAAAACCAAAAAATATGTAATTAAAAAATGTAGTACTGAGTACTGGCCTGATACTGATTGGCGCAGCTCAGGCAATGCTGTAAATGAAAATATTGAACAAACCAAAAAATATATATATATATATATATATATATATATATATATATATATTTTTTTTATAATAAACACTCAAAAACCCCCCCCCACCCCCCCCCCCCCCCCCCACAAAATAATTTTATTTTATTTTTTTTTAGAAGTTTTGCTTCTTTTTTGTGTTGTCCTCACCTGCCATATTTTCCCCCATTAATTTTTTTTTTTTCCAAAAATTTTAAATATTTTTTTAATGTGTAATTATGTTTATATGGTGTTTGATGTTAAGTATTTATTAGGGGGAAAAAAAAAAGAAAGAATCAGAAGCTGCGTGCAATAAATACTCATGTTGCTCCTGTTAACACAATGTCAAAACCCTTTGGCAAAAAAAAAAAACCTTTGAGCATTTATTATTTACTGAGTCAATCTGGCCTGTCACAGAAAAGCTGCATCTTTAGGGACACAAACAATGTAAAACAGATAAAGTGTGAATTCCCAACTCTATCCTGCATGTGTACAATGGCTTTTACAAAGATCTCAGGGCCCCAGTCCAAGCTCTCATCACAAACTTAGTTCAGAGAAGCTGCTATTCCTGCAGACTAGTCAAACAGAAAGCCTGGTAAAGTACTGTCGGGTTCTTAAGTTCCTACTGGATACAATTCATGAACTGTGGTGACAGATTTGTATGAAACATATAGAACAAAAATAGGTCATCCAGACCTTTTCATACTGAATACCAAGTTTTCAAAAGTAGAAACATAGAGTTTAAGTTGCAAGAGACTGTAAAATGGTGCATAAGTTTGCACAGAATTAGATTCCCTGCTTCATTTCCAAGTTGGTAACATGTTGGTGGTAGACTGCAGCTGAATAAACTTAGCAAAAAAAAAAAAAGAAAGAAAAGAAAAAGTAAAGAAATGTGTTTGATGAATTATTTCTTTGTTATAATCATTCTTCTTAGCAATAAATATTATGCCAATGGAGAGCCCATTTTTTTTACTTTAAACAGAGCTACATTTTTGATAGAAAATTCCATTTAAAAGTGAAATAAACAGGCATTGCTCCAAAGGAAATAAATTTGCAACAGCAGATATATCAACAAAAGACAGAACTTTCTGAACTGAGCTCTGGCCAGAATGGGTTTCAGTTTGTGCCACAATTTCCTGAATATTTTGTGACAGAGATACCACGAGTATGTCTATTTCAACACAATCCAACTTATTTTGTCAAAGTGAAGCAGAAAAATCCTCGGGAGAGAACAAAGTTTGTTTAAAAACTTTGGTTTCCTTTCTGGCATAGAGCTTACCAGCCCCAGACAGGAGAAAGTGAACTGAGGCCAAACACTCCCAGAGCAATAATCAATCCAGACAACTTTTTCATTGCCCCAAGCAAAAGGAGACCAGCAGAGCTGACCTCACGTCACAGAGCTAGATACATCTATACCTGGCAGAGAGTGAGTAATCATCACGGGTGGAAGCTCATTATTTTTCCTCAAGCTTACACATGTGGGAATCAAAGTCTGAGAACAGGAAATTCTGTTAACACTGCAAACCACCTGATTTATCCAATATTTTCTTCATTTAATTCTTCTAAAAGACAAAACTGGTCATTTTATTGTCAACACAAAAAACAAAACTTCAAGTTTCACACACTCATTTCTTAAATCATTGCCTGAAGCAATAATATTGGTCCTTTTAAATGTTCCTTTTGGTTGCTTGAGCCTCAGTGCCAATTACTGGAAGTACAAAGAGAAACGTCATTCTCAATTTAACAAAATGTATTTTTCAAAAAGGAAAAAGGAATAAAGCACTTGGCGTTTCCTTTCACACACACAAGACTTTTGCCCATTTTGACTTCAATCCAAATTTGTCAGAGAAATCCATTAGCCTCCAACGGTTGCTCTCCAGCAGCACATTCAAGGCGAATAAGGAAGCGTATGTGGGTGTCTCTGGAGCCTCGCTCATTAAAACCTTTTTATCTTACCTAACATTTCAAAGATTCAACATGAAAAAGCATCGACAGAAAGAGAGTAAGATTGTTCTGCTCTTTTGGGGCATGTCAGGACTCTTTCCAAAGCTTTTTTTGAAGGGGGTCTCATTAGAGCTTTGATGTCTGCCAGAACATTATTATTGGTGATGCCTGTCTTTTATAAGAAGACCATCCAATAGTGCATCTCTCATTCAAATTCCTCATCACACCTTAAAGGAGGCTTACACATACAAATGCAAAGGACTATTTGTAGTTTGAATGTGTGTAACTCTTAGCATCCACGAGTAAGCATCTATATTTTCACCCCACACTCTAAACAACTTCTCTCAGCATTAACAGGATGGATAAGTCATAATGTGATACAGATAGGCACGGCTCCAATAAACTTCAGCCATTCCCCGCCTTTTCATTTAGTGCAAGGCAGAGAGCAAAGTTTCAACTGATTACCTTGGAAGAGAGAAAAATGCCTACAGAAACACACACGGTGAGTCTTTAAACAAAAGAAAACTGTACAATGCAGCACTTCGACACAAATACTCTGTAGAAACTCTTTTTTTCTCTTGACAAAACAATCCGTCAGGTTTGACGGCTGTAAGAGCACTCTGTTAAAATTCTGGTTTAAAGCTGTATAAGTTTGGGTTTTTGTGATTGTATGTGATATAAATTCTGAGAGTTCTTTAGAGCAATCAATCTGATCATTGTACATCCCCACAGAGTGGGTAGCAGAGCTGTCAGGATGCAGACCGGGTCTGATCGGAGTGCATTTGTAAGATTTAAGAATAAGACAAGCAAGTGTTGATAGATCAGCCCCCGTCCTGGGTAGCAGTTTTTATAGCACTTTTGCACCACACAGAACAGCAAGATCTAAGAAACTGGCCAAAGGCCCTGCTCTCTGGGAATAAAGGCTGAGACTTCAATAGCTCAGAGAGATCATCTCTCTGGCTCTTATCCTTACCTCTGTTCTCTGCTTTACTTGTGCTCCATCCTTCTTGTGCCTCTTTTTGAAAGCGTTTGCCAAAGCAGTGAATGATGTTTACAAGAAAGAGTGAAAAGGAAGAGATCAAAGTCTAAAGCAGACATCTTCATGGCCTTTTGGTCTTATTGAGAAAAAAAATGTGTTAGAGGGAAACAGCTGGTGAGGAGAATCTGTCTTCACACCATCTGTTAGACACTATCCTTGGCTCTGTGTGGCAACTCAGCCTAATCCTTTCAGCCCGTGTAGAACTTGAGAAAAAACACAAATCTCTGGATGCTTTTGCTTTATGATTTATACATGTTGTGACTTCTTTGAGGGCCAATTCTGAGCTCTACTGTGTTAACTAATTGGTGCAGTGAGGCCATTATGGACTAGAGAAGAAATTTTCAGAGCTGTAAAGCACACAGCCCGAATTTCTTATTCACTTTTCTAATTTTATCTGAATAGCTCAATTAGTTCAAATTTGCTGCTGCTTTTCTTGAAAATTCATATTTTAAAAGGACAGAGTGGAATTTCCACATTAGAAACCATCATTTCAGCAGCTTCTTTTGCGCTGCACAGTGGACGATCAAGTTCTCTCTTTACTGAGAATGCAGAAATCTCTGCACGCAATGTCTAACTTTGTTAATCATAGCTGGCGTTTAAGTCTTTTGAGGATGGTTTGATTTACACATTACAAAAATTATTACAAAAATCTCTGAAACTTTTTGCTTTTCCTTCTGTCTGTTTTTAAATGCAACTTAAAAGGTGAATTTTAACGACAGTTGTAAATGTTTTGTTACATTTTAACTTCTCTTTTGATGTCTTCTGTTTAAATGTTTTACTGATTTTTTTTCCCCTCCCCCTCTTGCCCTACAGGTGCCTATGGCACTTGCCAGACCAGCATCGTAAATAAGAATCTTGTTCTTAATGTTTTTACCTGGTTAAATAAAGGTTAGATCTAAAAAGAATAAAATAATTCTAAGTTTCATCTATTCGTAACAACTAGTTAATTATGACTGGCACAGTAACGTTGCACTTTGCATGCACTCCCTGTATGTGTTCTGTTATGAAGTCTGCACTGAGCAAGGAGATGCCTGAAAGTCTAGAGAGTGGTTCCCCAACACATTCAACACCAGAACAAGCTGCACACGTAATGTCCTCAGAGGTCCAATTACAGCAAGGAGCTCCACACAGTCTACCTGTACCAGAAAATACTGTAGATCTGTAGCAGCTTCCACTGTTGTCATCCTTCTTGGTGCTTTCAAAGAAACTTTTTTTTACCTCAGTTTATTTGTTGCTAAAGTCTGACATTGTTGGAAATTCATCAAGCCAGTTTTAGCATCCTAAAAACTGATCAAAAAGCAACTTGGCTGAAGGAGAAATCGGCATAATTTAAGAAATAATAATGGAAATAAAAAAAGTATCATTATCACCTTTGTGCCAAGTCAGGTGCACTCCCTGTGCAGAGGGACCTTTTTGACCAATTATACTATTTTGCAATATTTGACAGCCTTGCAGAAAGGCTCAACAGCTTGAGGGATTGTAAAACTGAAATGTTTGTGGAATAAAGACAGAGCCCAGAGAGACCTTTGGCTTCTATGGTCTCACGATGCTGCCCTCAGTTCATATTGTAATATTAGGGTAACGGAACAGAGTTATACTGCAAGAGGCACAACCTGCTAACATGCAGGAGCCGGAGGATTTCCTCCTTTAGGGAAAATTTAAAAGTATGTAATCTATAATCTTAAACCTACTTCAATCTATGTCAATTAAAATGCAATCATGAATCTTACTGTACACTGCAGGGCTAAATTTGAGGCGATTTCAGGCTGCAAGTTTGATTGAAACCCCAGAGCAAGAACTCTGAATATCTGTGACCATAGTCACTGAGGAAGTAATTTACTTTTCTTAAAAAAAAATGAAGCAGCCGCACTGAATCAATGTAGTCACCTCCTCAGGAACTACTGGCTCAGCATGTTAGCTATGATACGTTGCAAAAACAGAAATGGTGCCCCAGCCTTTTAAACTAAACAGAACGAGGACCACTTCATCTGTTACAGGCCAAAATAAGGGAACAAATGAACCAAAAGCAACTGATGTTAGTTATCAAGGTGCAACAACAACAGACAGGTTCCTTCTGCAATTGTTGAGGGCCCTCATTTTTCAACCTTGCACTGAGAACTGCAATCGATTGTTGTGATAGCCCGCCTGGGAGCTGATGGCCTGACAGAACAGCCTTGTGTATCCTCCCAGGGTTGACGACAGGCTTATTCATCCTGGCCCATCGTAGAGCTTCATTCTTTGTGCTGTCAGGCGCAGGAGATGAATATGCCTATTGGTTTTTCCATTGTGGAGACTATTGGGTTCAGAACTTCTGCTGCTTTTGAACCTCTCGAGAGCCCTCAGGCACAAAAGCAGGCTGTATGGGTGCAGGCTTTAGCGGAAAAATGCCACAGAAAGCACTTTGCAAATAAACATGTGAGTAGGGCCTAAGGATGCGTGGACAAAGGGGAAAAAGCACATCACCAAGGTTCATTCTGACTTGAAAAGAAATGGGCAGGAGGACTGTTATTCTTTTACAAAGTATCATCTCCACAGCAGCCACCAGCGAGTAACGGTTGTGACAACAACAAACAAAATGTGGTGAAGCAGGAGTATGGTGTAATGTCTTCTACACTGCTGCTTCTAGGAACTTGCAATTACACACCAATCAAATTTAAAAAGTCATTACCAAAAGAGCTTGCAAGTTGGAGAGGATATGATAGGATAAATATAAAATTTATTCACATGTTGGTCAGTGAAATCAAGCTAAAACACAGAATACCTTTAACACACTCTGCCGCTCTCCTGATTTCCTGTCTTCATTACAACATACTTCCAAATAAAGAAAAAAAAGCCATAAAAATGTCACTTTTAATAAAAGAAGAGATTGGCTGGAATGTCGAGAACTGTAGCCGGGGCTTCAGTCATTGTTGCTGAGTCGGGCTTGAGCAGTCAAGGAGAGCCGTAATGTTGGAAAGTCATTTCTTTTCAGCGCAGCGTGGAGGCAGATAGCAGCATGCCATTACCAGGCACAAGGAACGCTCGAGACGGTTATTCCTCAGGGTAGCCACAGGGAGATAACACACACACACACACACACTTCAGTCTTTCTGACACACATGCACCCGCTCTTTGCACAGGTTGCTGCATAAAGCCTTTTTCTGATGGCACGTCAAAGAGAGCAGAGGGATGAATAAAAATGTATTTGATTTTGAGTCGGCGAGGGAAGTTAGTCAGGAAGAAGGGAAGGCGGGAAGTATGAGAAAGATGCACATTAAAATATTGTCCACTATTGGCTACAGGCAAAAAAAAAGGAGGAGACTTCATCTGAAGGATCAGGAATTGAACTCACCAGAAAGTATTTCCAGTCTTTCCTCCAAAACTATCAATTATTTCCTCATGGATGCAAAATCTCCAGAGCAGAGCATGCATACATCAGCATCTCTTTGTTTGCACAATAATATGAGTGACATGCTTATTGTAACGCCAAATGTTCCCATCCAAAAATCTTTCTGATAAAATGATTCCTGCATACAAGTTATTCTCAACCAGTCTGCAATGATATTTCAATGTGTCAAAAAACAGTAAGGGGCCTGCAGTCAGCTCTCATGCTGTGAAAAGCCACGGTCCGCTTATGTCAGGAACTCAACCTTTGGCCTTTTAAATTGCTGCTCATATGCTGTTCATATGAAATGCTTCTCATTCATACCACTGTACAGTAGCATTGCTCCGACATATCAAAGGTGATGCAGGGGAAAGCAGCTTATTCTAACATTAAAAGGGACTAGAGGCAGGAATTTAAAAAAAAAAAAAAAAAAAAAAAAAATCAAACATGCACTTCCATTTTTTTGAATAATAACGGGTGATGAAGCGCTAATACCAAAAAGAACGTTTCCACCCATGTCTCTCTCCCTTGCCTTGAACAGGATGTGTGCTGCAAAATGCGCTGCAATTCGGTGGCCGAATTTCCCGCGCTTATGGATTCTTCTGCCGTCAGCAAACGATCCAGATCAACTGAAAGACCACTAAAAAGTGTAACTACGAAGAAAAAGCTTAGTACAACATTATAGCTTCAGTTTGTGCACGCTCCTGTGACGGCTTGGCTCGTGGCTGCAGTTACCTGAAGCACCAGTCGCGAGTTTCATTTCTTAATCTTGCCTCTAGTCCCTTTAAGGCGTTATAGTGAGAGAAGTCGAGCACTCTTGATGGATAATATTTAACATGTTAAACCGTGACAGATCCAGGTCTCATCCAGACCACCAAAACCAAATTTTTCCCACTTAATTTTTCCCCAGCCGCTGACTTTGTGATGAAAAATAATCCAGTTAATTAGAAAGACATTCAGATTTTACTCAAGGTTGTTGCTGTGTTCTGCAAATCAGCATTCATTAAGTATTCAGCTCATCTTTCAACCTCTCTTCAAAGTTTTAATTTGGGCAGCCAAAACCAGCTTTACCCCCTGCACCTTCTTACTGTCCAGCGTATCTTTAATTAAGATTAATGCTAAGTGCAAAAGAAATGTAGCCAATCTCTCCGCTAGTATCCTTCCCTGAGGATACCAGAGCAAATAAACTTCTGTTTGGAAGCATGAAATCTCAAACATCAGAAGTTGATCAGGAGATGTGTTGCAAAATCTGTTCCAGCATCAATGACAGAAGAAACTAACGAGCACTATGAGATCACAAGGACAGAGTGTAAAAGGTACCGCTTGAGTCTTTGGGTTAATTAGGAGTGTGTGAACCCTACAGATGGAGATTCTCCTTTGAAACCTGGCACAGTCACCACTGATTAGTCGTCACACACACACATATGCACACTTCCATATATATAGACCCTTCCTGCACACAGAAAGCATTACAGCAGCCTATACTTTTTCCAAGAAGCTGCACCCCATTCATGAGGTCCTTTGCAAGGATGTCAAACTCAGGTCCATGAGAGCCACCATCTTGCAGGTTTTTATCGTTTACCCTGTTCCAACACACCTGATTCCAATCAAATGGATGCAACAGCTTCTTAACTTCTTCACAATGACCCATTAATTTCAGTCAGGTGTGTTCGAGCAGGGAAAAAATAACCAGCAGGATAGCGGCCCCCGAGGACCAGAGTGTGACAACTGGGCCTAGAGGACTGATGCATGAGTTTATTCAGATAAGAAGTCCAGATAGCATGCTGTCATGCATAACCCAATGTCATATTTATTATGTTTCCATACTAGAAAACTTGTTCATACTCAACCAGGATTCTGGGATTTGCTAACGTGTACGTAATGCCAGGAAGGAGCAGGTTAAACTTCTTAATCCACAGAGACATTTTCACCCATTTCTATAAGCATATTTCAGGAATATGCTGGTGGCTAATTAGTCACATCATGTCTGTTTCAAGCTTTGTTTCAGGCATTTTGCCATCGTCCATTATTAAAAGTTTTGCTTTAATCCTTAGCTTGCCTGAATGTGTAGCCATTGCCAAGTAGTATGCAAGTTCAGAATAAAACTAACCATGTAGTTTGTTTTTCGCTAATAAAATGTAAAGCAAACAAAATATTTCCTAAAAATTATACCATCTAAAATCTTTGGGATTAAGAATTTACACTAGATTTGACCTCCCCTTTCACACACAGCTTTCTTCTGCATGTAAAGGTTCACAGCACACAGGTGCACACTGAAGATAAACTGCACTTTTCAGATCAACTTCTTACAGTTTCACAAATTAATGTGAAGCCAGACGTTAAATTTTCTTTGTTTTTGGTTTCTTGGCAAAATCCTAACCTGCCAATCGCTGCTGGCTTCTCAGTGAAAGAGAGAAAATGAATAAACTGATGCTGCTCCATATACATCACAGCAGGCAGCGCTAAATTAAGATTTCAGACCAAAGGGGAAGTTTGTGTAAAATCAAGCCCATCAATTTTATCTCTTCAGAGCAACACACATCTGTAGAAAAAATGACCTGCCAAAAAGTTTTCAGTTTTATTTCATCTTATAATAATAACATACAGTATGCGGATGCATCTGCAGCAAACTGCTCCATGGTTTTATTGTGCAGTTAAAATAAAAAGCCTTGATAGCAGTACAAAACCACTTTTACACCTTTAAAGCAGCAGCACATTGGCCACTAAGCAGGAATTATGCAATTAATTCATTAGGAATTAATGTGTTTCCTTATGATGCCATCAAGAACAGCTCTGCAATCTTTGACATCCAGTAAAAGCTACAGTTAACACACAGGAGGAAAAATGTTGAATTGTTTTCAAAGAGGTGAATAAATAAGGGTGTGAAATGCAACAAAGTCTCTGGATGTAAAAACCATCCTGGTCTTTTTAAATTACCATATGAATCTAGAGAGTCAAACCATAAATAATTCTTATTTCCTAATTATCTGAGATAGAAATGCATGTTGGAAATTACATTTTTTGCTTAATATGCAACACTGAAAATCTAAAGCAGCATCAGACAATCAGGTTTCCTCAAAAACATCATGAACGAGTTTAACTTCAAAGTCTGCAATTGAATCCTCTATAAATTGCATGCATGACTTTGTACATTAAAAGAATTATTATTCTATTAAAAGGCAGAAATTGATATTATATGCACAAATCCTGAGCGAATGGAAAGCTTATCCATGCCAATTTATAAATCCACGAGCATGGTTTAGTACAGATTTGTATAATGCGATTCTTTCTAGGCTGATATGACTCTTGAGCTCACGCTGAAATGTGTCGAACACCTTTGTACTCAGACTCTGATGCAAAGTCACACCAAGCGATGACCTTTGTGCACGCACTGGGAATGCTGTGTCCTGCATGTGTTACTGTAGTTTCATACAGTGCTGCAATGGCAAGCGGTTAATCCCACCCACACCGAGGGGATTCTGTCAGCAGCGAAAAAATAAAAAGTGGAGAGCAGTTCAGCTGTCAAGAAATGGAAAAACTGAGTCGTGACTGCCATTTCAAGATTTTACATTTTCACACCTTGAATGCTTTGCTGCTATGATCTTATGTTCAGTCTAGTCCTTCATTTTAGTCATTTATTCATTATTTTAGGTTCTTCCACCTTCAACATATTGCTGCTATGACTGTTCAGTTTTCCTCCAGGGATTTATCAAGTCTTACAATTTGCTTTGTAAAAATTCATGGCATCGACGATGGCGTATTCAATATAATCACTTTCCATCTTTTGAGAAAATCTTACTTTCTCATCAGCCTCAACTAAAGTATTCTCTGCAGACAAATGAGCTTAACATTTTATTCACTGTGACCTCAGAGACCTGCTAGACGACCATTTATCTTTTAATTTTTAGACTCTTAAGCTGCTCATTTACGTAGATAATAAGAACAGTACTATTAAAAAAAAAAATCTTAAGTCAATCATGGTGGTTTTCAACCTGGGGTCTACAAAGAGCACAGGGGGTCTGTGAGGCTTTGGCTGTATTACTGTTTTTTACCTGTGTTATTGTTAATCAAGGCCATGTCCACACAGAGACAAGTTTAAATTAATCTGTTAATAATTTAGACAATTTAGACAACTGATGTCATAGGAGCCTGGAAAAATGAACTTTTCAAACCAGGTCGAAAGTGAATAAATTGGGGTCATCAAAATCTGCTAAATATTTTGGAGGTAATTTGTCAAAAAAAAAAAAAAAAAAAAAAAAAAAGCTACTCAGTAGGCCACCCCTTGTGCATCCAGTCAGTTTTAATCTATGTACATTGTGGTTTATAGTGAGTAAGTGGAGCTATGGTAGCAAATACTGTAGTTTATGTCCATCCTAACCTTGATTTTCCAGTTCAGTGCAGATAAGCAAAAGCAAAAACACTAACCCCCCAAAAAACAATGTTTTATGTTGATAGTTACCTTGGTAACCACCCATGACTGTTTGGGGACTACATGAAGGGGGGGGGGGGGGGACGGGGAAAAGATATCTAAAAAGGGAGAAAAAAAGAATAATTAATTTTTTTTTTTTTTTTTTACGAATTTTTCGGCCACCGCTTTTTTTCTTTTTTCCCCACCCCCCTTTCCCTTTTCTTTTCCGTTTACCTTTTTTTTTTTGAAATTCAAATTTTTTTGGGCCCCGCCGGGGGTCCTCGGGATACATAGGTTAGGGACCACTGGTCTACCAGACACCAGTTTGGTTTACAAGCATAATGTGTCATTAGATTTATGTTATCTCATGTACTGAAGGTTTGTTAGTTTGTCATTATGATTGAACAACAAGCTTGACATCAAGCTCTGCTCTAGTCTGCTAATTAACCACTGATCTGAGCCAGGTGTGTTGTAGCGGGGGAAACTCCTAATACCTGCAGGATGCCGGCCTTCGAGGACTGGTGTTACCTAACCCTGCCCTAAACAATTTACAATTACCCAGCTGGATTGTTTCTCCAGACCAACGTGCACAAAAACATATTTATGATTAACGGTTTGATTCATGTAGTCAGAGAAAGGCAAATAACAGGCTGTACTTATACGACTAAAGTTCAATAAACCAACTACAGGAGAAACCCACGAGGGTTTTTTTCTTGCACTGGTTTAGCGATGCCAAGAATTTCCAAAATGACATTCCTGTTCAGGGTAAATGGCCCCTTTCCATTTTCCCTAAAGCTGCAATGCAGCTCGGTAGCATCATCGCTGCTTTCTGCAGTAATGACAATCATTTGTGCAATTGAAAACCTGCGTAATGGCCTTTAGGTGAGAGCAGCTGCACAGAGGCGCTATGTTGCAGCTTGGCTGACACCTTGCTGCTTGTGTGAAGAACCGAAAGCAGTTCAGAATGGGAAACCTGGATTATAAGACACCCTAGACTTTCCTTCCATTTAATGTTAAGCACCAGAAATGCAACATGTGCATCCTTGTGGTCTAACCAAAGTGCCAAAAGGATTTCTTTTCTTATTAATGATTAAAGTCATGCTTTTGCTGCGCTACATCCTGTTAAATTCACATTTTTGTCAACGGTTTTGTTTTTGAATGTCAGCATATCTTTGGATATTATAGCCAGCTGTTAAGTGGACTGTTTCTTTGTTAGGAGCTGTAGCCTTCGTGATGACTGCAAGAAGCCACCGAGTAATATCCTCCAACTGATGCTTTGTGTTATTTAACAGAGAAAGTAAATAAGTGTACATTTAAAAAGACATACATCTTTATTAAATTCTATTGTTCAGCAGTATATTTCAAAAAATATTGGTGAATTGAAAATCTTGAACTGCTGGTATGTGAAAGTCTGACTATGAGCCTGAGCAGCTGAGTGGATATTCAGGAAACTGGCACAACTGTTTCCAGCTGCAGTTTAGTCAATACTGAAATCACTAGGGTCAATACTGGGGGAATAAAAAGCCTCTGCTGGTGTATCTGTCTGCACAGAAATTTTCCAGCATCTAAATCAATATGTGTGAGTCTGACAGCTTGCACAAAACATACTGGATCACAAACAAGTTCTGTGATGCCATAAGCCTCTACTGAAGGTTGTCAATTTAGAATGTAGAGGGAGAAAATGAGCAGGGATAAGTTTGCCAAGAGAGATCTCATTAACCAGAAACTGTCCTGTAATGAACCACCAAGCAGAACCATTAAAAGGTTAAAGAAGTGGAGTTTTTTTTTGTTAGCTGGAAGTAACGGGGCCTGAAAATAGAGCATGATAACCAAACTCATGCCCGTTGTGTTAACTGCTTTTCGACAAGGTGACAAGATTAACATTGATTTGACAGCTGTGCAGGGAAATTAACTAGATAATGTTTCAATATCTGGGGAGCAAGACTGGTATCAGTGCATGAGCAGAGTAAGGGCATTCAGCACAGAAATTCATTTCCCCTGCAAGTAGGGATGTCACATTTACTTGATTTCACAATTAATTGTGCTATTAAATGCCACAATTAATTGTGCTATTAAATGCCACAATTAATTAATCCAGAGAAGATTATTCCCAAGCTGTAATCAGCAGATCGATGCAACTCGTGCACAGAACAAAAACGAGGCTACGTTTTATCCGTGTGCTTGTGGTGCTTTGTTTTCGCTCCATGCGAGTTGCAGAGGTGGTGTACTGGAAGTATGCAAAGGAATTACTTGTTGGATATTTGATAATCCAAAGTTGAATTTCTTTTTTTTTTCTTTTTTTTTTTTTTTTAAAAAAGGCCAATTCAAGGTGTTCATTGTGGAGAATGACTCGCCAGCCTGCAGAGCAAATCATAAACGTTGCAGTGAAAAGAGGAAACATATCCAATACGTTTCACCACCTGCACATTAAGCACTGGTTTTGGATGACGAGTAAAGGGTTAATGAGCAGTGACTGGGTTAAAATAATGTTTACTGAACACAACACTGAAATGAAACATTATCATGGGATTTACAAGTTGTGATCGTGTAGGCCTCTTGTTGGGCTCACATGCAACATGAAAAGTTCAGCAGCATTAAATTTAACCTTATATGGATGGGGGAAAAAAACCCTTTTTGATTTACAGTTTTGCTGCACGTCAGAATCATATTTATCTTTCATGTAGTTTACCCAAAGACTATTAAAAAGAAAAAAAAAAAAAAAAAAGGACATACTGTAGTATCTGTTTACATTTGAAGAAAAAGTGAAGCCAGTTGGGCATTTCCCACCGTCGCCATCTTGCCATGTAGTGCGTGTCATCACTCCCAAAAAAATGCTAAAATGGGCAAAGGCAATGCCTCTCTGAGCCACGGGGCAAATGATTGACACCCAAGCTAATGCTAACTGAGCTACTCCGAAGTGAACAGTAAGATAGGCGGTCTAAAGGTGAGACACGCTCAGACTTCCTGTTAACCAGCTAAAAAACACCGTTGTGCAACTCTTCTACAGGCTGAGGCTTTCCTGGGAGCAAGCAGGGAGCTACTGTAACCATTAGCCTCCACAACTAAAATTGGCACCCAGTCTGCTGCCTGTCAATCAAAAGGACATGCCCCTAATTATCATTTTAAGTGTAAATAGCATCTGAAGTCATAAAAAAAAAAAAAAATTAAAAAGGTCTTATAGAATATGTTAACAATTTTTGCAATATTCGATAAAATTGGATTCACTACCACATACGCTATGATTAATTAAATGCCTTAAATATATAATTTTTATACATCACCTGTGAAAGTAATGGGACTGAAAAAACACCCTTCAATCATCTCTGCATTCCTTACATTTTTCATTTGTCAATTGGCTCATCAATCACTTACTTCCATAATGGGTGATTGACGGGCAATTCATCAGGTTATACTGTAGTCCAGACTGATCAATGAGAGTGATTGACTGGCGAGAGTAATACTGCGTGCTGGAAGCTGCGTACTCTCGTCTGAGGTATACAGTTAATCATTCTGCTACAGTAGCAGTTACCGGCGTTCAGACAACGACATCTGTTTTACTTGCGTTTGTGACATGATGGGAGAATCTGTCCCTGCTGTCTGCTAAACACCGGAGTGGCTCGTGCACGTTGTTCTGTGGTCGGGGGAGGGAGTTGTGAATCTAGCAGGTTGGTCTTGTGCATGTGCTTTATTCAAAAACTCGCCAACAGTCTCTGCTTTCTGGAATGCAGAAAATATCTTCTATAGCGCCTTTAAGGTAACCCATTAAATCTACAACGATTTTTGAACCAGGCTGTAAACCCGTTTATTTCTGCTGTGAAGTTGGCCTTTTTAACATGGGAGTCTATGCGGATTTGCTCTGTTTTGAAGTCAGTCCCTAGTGGATGAAGAAAGAACTACAATTTTTAAACTTTACTTCCAGGTTTCCCTTTTTTCCTGTTAATATAGGATTTATTTAGCATTTATAGAGTAGAGCTGATTTCGTTGGAATGTGACTTGTCACTTTAGTTTGATACATTTTGTAACATCATCAAAGGTTGGAATGAATACAAAGTCTATAAAAAAATGTTCATGTTACTTTACATACTTGCAGTGCTGGAAATTAATAAAACGCAATAAATGACAAAATCCAGATTTCTGACAATAATCGAGCCATCCAGCAAGCTGCTCAGTCTAAAAAACCTACCTGAAAGTCTATATATCTTGTTAAATTAGGCAGAGAAAGTGAGATGGATTCCTCATTATTCCCTTTTGAGGCACAAAGTACTGCTTTCTATAAATGCCATCTTCTCAAAAGGGCAGAGCTCACTGCCTTCAGTGCATCACAGCTTGAGGTTAAGTGCTTGAGGTTAACTGCCGTAAGGCAACATTAGCTGGTGGAGAGTGTGTACAGCAGGTCTAGAGCGTAAACAGAATCCTCATTCTCCTTCAACTCCATCCTTCCTGACTTTCTAGAATATTAAGCATGGAAAGTTAGGAGAAGCCAGCTCCCTAAAACTTACAGCGTCATTTTTAATAAAAATTATGGCGAAACTGGCGCAGATGCTTATCGTGGATCCCCTAGTCAATCCTCATTTTTCCATCCTTTTGTTCGAAGAGAACTTATCATGAATCAGAGTCATGCTTTTACGTATTAGACCCAAAAGCATTTGTAGGAGTAAAAGCTCCAATTATTTAAACAGCTTTCTGGAGCTCTTTAGCAAACCACAAGGCTTAGAATAAAAGTGCATTTCCACCAGAAAGCTGTTTGAGCAAATTATAGGATTACGTCAAAGATTGTAAGCAACTCTTGCAACCATCCCCAACTATCAAAAAGAAGAATTTGGTCCAACCCCATATGGGACCTCAGTGTATCTCTCTGGATCCAAGTTCAGTCTATAGTTACTTTTATTATACGTCTTCAGCAGGGAAGCAAAATACTGCTCGTCATCAGCGCTCAATACAAAATACACATATTGTACAAAACCATAACAAAAAATGTCAGATTTAAAAAAAAAAAAACATTGATCTTTACTCAGTATGAAAATAGTCTTTCTGTAAGGTAGAAGCACAACTGTGACATGGGACGTGGCCTTAAAAATAAGGTTGTGTTAGAATTGGCTTGTGGTTCCATTGGCTTAACAACAACACAAACCTCATTAAAAAGTGTCTGCAATGTTTTTGTAGCAGTGACCCAGCAGCTTCAGAGCAGAATGGGAAGGCACAATTCAGGAAAACTGACAGCATCATTACAGCAAAACATTCAGGCTGCACTTTAGAGGAAATGACAGGCCTATTAGCCATTAGTGCCACAGGAAGCATCTTGAAAACATGCACGTGCACCGTCACACTCCATCTAAACGCCTATATGGCATAAAGGGGTTTAAGATGTTTCAAGCATGAATCAAAAGCAGTGAAAAGCTAGATAGATTCCTCAGACCAATCACAGTGGCAGGGCATTCTCCAGGAAATCTACCATGCCTTGCAAGGCTGTTAAAAAGTGCAGAAATATCTAATTTTCCTCTTAAGTAATAGTTGAAGAAATAGTTGGATGATAAATTTGTCACTTAAGGCAAGATGATAAGAAGAGGAGTAATGAGGATGGCCCGTCCTATGGATGATTAGGCAGTGGGACCCAAAATTACATTAAAGGCTATGGATTCCAAAGTCCTTGGAAATGTTAATTAAAAACTAAGTAAAGCAAAAGTCTATTACACCATTCAGCCATAACATTAAAACTGCCTGTCTAATATAGTTTAGATCCTCCTACTGCTCAGTTCTGCAAGCACATCACACAGATGCACGGACAAATTAGGATTAAGTTTAGGAGACAGCCCCTTAAAATGATTTTCAAGCAATCCTGAGCTGTTTTACATGTGCTGGGCCACAGTACTGTACCTCACTGAGGGAGGAATCCATTATCAACCCAGTTTCATGACAGAACAAAAGGCTATTACTCCATTTCCTACAACCTTCTATAGTATGTCTCCATACATCCTGATGAAGTCCACTATACGTCTCAGTAAGAGAAGAAGCCAAATCACTTGAATCATCATTACGACATAGTTACAATAGGAGGCAACATCTGTATTATTGTCAGGAACCAAGATTTACTCAGTCATTGCTCTGGTACATGATGAATTCTATATTCTAGAGGTTTTAATGTCACTGTTGCCAAAAGATAATCCAATAAAAAATAAAACTAATTTTCTAATTGTCTAATATCAGCTGTCCTTACAAACCCATGTATACTTTCCTTGGTATTTATGTAACAGAAATTCTGTCTGAGAAGTTTAAACTGTAGCCATAGTAACTATACAGTCATTTAACCTCCACTGGTTCTCTTCTGTTGTTCTATACTAATCTCATCAGAATTCATATTAAGCCACATTATGATTTCATATAACATGAACATTTCCCAATTTATTTTATATATATCATGTTCACTTACAGTGGATTCATTTCCAGCCAAATAATCTGACTTTGCAGTGCAAGCCCACCTACAGCGGCTCCAGCATTTTCCATAGTTTCATCATCATTCAAGACTTAGAAAATGTTTAAGGTGTAGCTGATACACATAGTAACCCAGGACGCAATACATCAATTTGAACTTTTAAAAAAAGGGATTATGCAGTCAGTGTCAGTCATGCACTTTGTTTGCCCTTTACTCTATAACCAGGCTGATGATGAACATCCTTCCATCAGTCCTGCCATATTTGTCCCAATCATTATGACCTTTAACAAAGTTTCTTTGTCCCCCTTTTTTTTTTTTTTCCTTTTTTTAATCTTCACCTACAGAGATCACCACAAAAACAGGGTCACACAACTTTTCAATTTAAAACACTGAACTGTAAACACAGTTTTACAGCTATGCACTCTTTCACACTAAAGAATCCTGTTGCAAAACACAGGAAAGAAAAACCTCATAAGCCCCAAACAGCAGCTCCTTCAACCCACACAGTTACAATTCTGCTAATCTACTCCGGATTTCATGGAGGAACACCAGCGTCAGGACCCATAAATGATTCAAAATTTACAGGAAGACTTGCTGGTTTTGTGCTTTGGTGTTCGGCAACTAGTGACAAGACTGAATACTAACAAGTTAAACTATAGCTGAAGGAACCCTTTAATATTCCCTGCAACCCCAGAGGTAAAAAGTCTGAGTCAGTTTTTTCCCCTCACACACACGCACACATAAGGGGCTTAAAAACAGTTGGTACAGTAAGCAGTCTTTAAACTTCTCTCCACCAGATGATCAAGTGTAAGGGGTCCTCAGAGGTGTCTTCACGAATAAACTTGTCAAATACACTGCACTCGTCCTCCCATCTCTGATTCTTTGAACCACTTTCAGACTTGATAAACCACAAGGTTCCTTCTAAACCGAGTCCTATACCGTGAGCATGTGACTAAAACTGGGCGGAGTGTGACCAGTCTGCCTGCTGCTGAATGGCTGCAGAGCGGTTTCTCAAATCAGTTTTCTACAACTCAGGGCCCCCCCACACCTGAACACTTGTATTTTCCTACTTTTGCTTCTTCATATATAAACAGCGGAAAATTGTTTCTTAGATATGGGTTTCCTTCCCCACGCTTTATAAGCTACAACATCTTAAATTATTAACGTCCCTTTTCATACAGAGAATCATTTTATTTAAAATAGTTTTACTAGTTCCTTTACCACCTTGGACACTATTATAAAACAAAATCATACAAAACCTGATGTCTTCTGTCCTCTTGATCAGAATAAGATTTCATTCATTTCATTAATATATCCATCGTATCTTTATTGTTTTGTTTCATGTCTAAAGTAACATCTTAGTCCCAAACAGGTGAGTTGAAGACTTAATTACTTCTGCCAAGGTTGTTATGTTTTTGGTAGCATTGGTTTGTCTGTCAGCAACTTTATGGAAAAAGTACTGGACAGATTGACCTGAAATTTTCACCAGCCATGTGCCTCAGCCAAAGGACGAACCCATTACATTTTAGTGGTGATCCAGGAATGATTTTGTTAAGGATTCTCCATCATTGTGAGATAAGCCCAGTTTTGGGAATTTTTACATACATTTCCATACAAATGGCCCAAGTGTTTGGTAAAAAAAAAAATTACAAGAAAGGATCTCAATGAGTTCTATAATGTTCTCAAAAGCTGATCCAGATCTAGAGAGAATTCCGGATACTATGATCCAGAACACACAAAAATAAGGGAGTCGAGCTGCTTGGCGAAGGTCTGCACTCTCCGAGTGCTTTTCTAGTTGTTTAAGAAATGCGTTTGCCCACACAATGTAGGCCAGGCCTGCAAGGGGTGATGTAGCAATGCCACAGAAATGCACCAAAAACAGAATAAGACATGGAGCACGTGCACAGACATGTACAGTGTAAAAAGAAATAAGAAGAAGGTGAAGAAACAAAAGGAGGAGACATTTGTGTGGACTAATGAGGTAGAGCTTCTGCTTTGGGTTACACCTGACCTGCAGGTCAGTAGCTTCTGAAGCATGAGCAACACTAAAATCTGCCATTGTTGCAGCTGTGGGTGAGGTTTCTGCATGCAGGTCAGGGGAGAATTGGGGTGTTTAGCATCAAGGGTTCAGGAAACAGGCACGAGTTAAAAACATGAAAAGTAAAGAATGGCGTTTTCACATTTGTTCTCTTTGGGACTCAGTGTGTTTTTCGGGCTCCCAGCACAGCGGCTCCATGTGGACCAAACATCCATCCAATCTAAACCAACCCCTTGCTTTCAATACACTTTGGTAGTCCAAGCATCCGATCACAGGATCGCCTCAGTCCAGTAAAATTAAGTAGCAGCTAGCAAGTTAGTCTGATGACTCCATGGCTCTCTGGAACTGAAATGCTAAAATGCTAAAAAGTTTGAAGATGGATATAAAGAAGGCAACATTTAGATTTTAAAGTCAGCCTTCATTGAAGTCTCTAAATGTGTTTTTTATAATGACTCCTTCCCACTGTAGACATTCAAAGGAAAAGCCAAACAATCTTTATCCTCACAGTGACTTCTACTTACAGGAATCATAAACAACTCAGAGGCTAATTATGGTTTGATGACAAAGTAACTTGAAGGCCTTCAGGAAACATGAAGAATCCAACAAAAAGATAAATTAAAAGAACCAACTTCTCTGAGCTTGTTGGAAAAAGAGTGAGAGACAAAACTGTAAAACAGAAAGGAAACAGATTGATGAGAGAGAAATGGCCATCTAAAGAAAAATAAAAGATTTGCAAATAAAGTGTCATATTATTGCTCAAAGCCAGAAATTCAGCCACTGAAGAATGGCTTGATGTCAACAACTTACTCCACTGATACAAGAAAGACATCTATAAAATCTATCTTCATCTGAATTGCGTCAACACTTCCTAAAACTCTGCTGTCACACTCGAAGAATGCAATAAAATTTCCCTTATCTACCCATCCGGACAGATTTATGTGGATCACAATTCTATTCTTCAATCTTGTAAATAATTTTTCTTCAGCTGAGCAACTGAGGATTTTTTTCTTCACTTCTCATATTCTGACACTCATTTTCTTTTTGTCTTTGATGGCTATTTACAAGTACTTAGAAGTACTTTTATACCCTTTCATTGGTTCTGAAGCCAAAAGTCATATTTATGATACCTTTGAGTATTCCCCCCCACTTAAAAAAAGAAAAATACTTTAAACATTTTAGAACATGCCCATATTTCAAGGGAAAAAAACAAAAGCAAACTCATAAAAAAAAGTTTTCACAAAAAAAAGAAAAAAAAAACATTTATAATCTCCCAACCGCTTCATTACATATACCTTACTGTTGAGGGCCAAATAATAAAATGTGTCACATTTGACCTGTTTTTTCTCCCCTCTCTCTTAACAATGTGACTTTCTTTCATGCCTCTTTAATCTTGGCGAAATAAACATGGGATGCAAATATCTGCAGCTGCAAAATCAAATCTGCTGAATAATGCATCTCTACTTTTAAGTTTCTCCCCTGGCTCCTCAAATCAAATGTGGTAATGAGTTCATATGGCCACAGGCCTGACACAGAATTCTAATATCCAATATCACTCTATCCTGCACGTTGGGAGATGCAGAATACCAATGTTTTTTTGTTTTGTTTTTTTATTCAGATTTAGATCCTTTTTTGTTGTGGTTGAACTGAGCTTTGACAGATTTATGCAGTCTTTGCCAAGCCTCAACAAGAAAATGAATTTCATGATAAATGTTATAAACTCTGTCCAAAACTAAAAAAAAAAAAAAAAAAAGGGTGCAGAAACTGAGTTGATATGAGTGGGTAAAAATATTGATTAAAGGTCTAAACTCAAGAATATTATGCTTCGTATTAGGAGGAAATGGACTGACTATACCACCCGACTTGCGGGGGGCACTGTGTGTTTATTGATACAATCAAATGGAAACCATTTTTCATTTTTAGATGTTTTGTTGCTCAAATGTGAGGTGATAGCACCACGTGTTCATATGGGCATGGAAATATTTACAACAGAAACCCAAATTATTTGTGCATTTCTACTTCTTACTGAATCAACAAAGCATTTAAACAAATACTGAATCAAATAGATATTGAATTAAAACCCAATGAATTGTAATCGAATTGAATGAGGTTCTTAAACACCCAGCACTAGTTGTTAACGTCCATTTTGTTAAAGCCGGCGTTCATACATGATTCAAACTTGTAACCTGTAACAAAGTTTGTTTTTTTCCACCAAAGCTCTCGTCAGCCATGACCAACAGCAAAGTTTGAAAGCGTAAAGTCCTTGAATAATAATGAGTCATATTATGTTCAGTCTGTCCTCTTATGTGACTTTAAGTGCATTCCAGTGTCATTGTCCAACACCTGTATATACAGAACTGTTTTTGCATTTAAAAAAAATGCAGATGTGTTTAGTTTTTGGTGCCAATGAAGGAAAAATATCACAGTTCTTCAGCTTTAGTGTTAAAACTGACATTGCTTTACCAAATATTTCCTATAAATTTGACTTAAACCAAGCGAATCTCATTCACTTCTGATTTCAAAACTTTGTAAATGACGACTATGCCAATGAGTAAAATTCACCCTATAAACTTAACCTTGGATGAAGTGAAATGACAAAATCACATCCAAAAACACCAGGACACGAACTGCAACTTGACTGGTTGGTAGAGGCATATAACCACTCAGAGGTTGGAGCTTATTTGCATTTATGCTTTAGGTACAGTCAATCCATTTCCTACTAATACTAAGCGGAATATTCTTGAGTTTAGTACTTTACAACTTTACAAGTGTACCAACATCTTATGATTTTCTGGCAGCTGAATTTGAGTTAAGAAAAGCTGAAATTTGTATCATTAGCCTTTAACTATAAAGCAGTTGCACCATTTGAGGAGCACAATAACTGTAAAACAAAGAAAAAACCCAAAGTATCAGAAATTACAGCACAAACTTGACCTGCAGCACACAGACTGTTTTTCTCGTGCACACAGAAGAGCACTGAACTCTCGTCAGTGGTTGATAGCAGCTATCTTACAGCACATCAGCTGCTCATATTGGCTGACTCACCAATCTCACTGTCACTCATCTGATCGTATTACCCTTGCTGTTGATGTGCATTACACTCATCTCTCCATCACCACAAACTCATCTTTTAATGGCTCTGTATGCTGAGTAAGCCATTACAGGAGTATGTCTGGTTTGGGCTGTGTTTTTCACCTCTATTGAATCATCTCCAAAAGTTCCCCTTTATCCTCCAGATTTGTTTAGAAAATCTTTTAAATTTATTTGTTCACGGCTAAAAAGGTGTGGATAATCAGCTGTGAAGAAATAAACTAGATAGAACAGAAAAGAGGCACAGCAAACCTGATCGTAGTGATAGCAGCTGATCCTCAGACAGATTAGAATCTGTAAGAGGATTTTAAAAGAATTCGAGCTCCTACAAAGTCAAGACTTTTTTTCCTTCAAGTGAAACTGGCAGCTTGTCAAATCATACGACTCTCCTCAGGTCTGCAGACGTTTCTTCTCCAGGCTGCATGCAGACTGGAAACTCCTTTTCAGGAGGAAAAAAGGACAGAGCTGAGGTTTGATTAAAAATCACAACTTGAAGAGCCATTCATTAACAAAATCTTTGACAGTATAAACATTTGCGTACCAGCTTTGTTAGACGTTTTTAAAGTTTTAAAATGATATGGTTCCACCATATTTGTTAGACCTGCTACATCTTCATCTTCAGGCCTCGGAGTTCTGAGCTCCCCGGAGGTTTCATATCAGGCTCAAATCCAGGCGTGTCAGAACGTTTTCAGTGGCTGCTCCTAACAGACTGACGTACTTTGACAACCTACGATGTTCAGCATCCGCCCTGCATCCCGTCTCCTCTGAGCTCTCTCCAGCCCAATATAAACTCCAGCTCCGTCACTCCTTCCTTTGATAAAGTCATCTTGGGTTTCTTTGTGGAATCAGCCATTACAGACCACAACTCTATTTCTTTGCTCTGAAAGCTGCCACTGCCCCATCACTGAGGAATGATCATTACATTAGACTGTGGACTCACATTAATATTTCACAGTTCAAATGTAAACAATATAATCATAAAAGGAAAGTTAATAGAATACCACCACTAAATCTATTTGTCTCACAGAGAGAAAATAAATTTCAAGGTGTAGTGAAATGTGAAATAAAATGCAGGCTGCAGAAGAATAGAAAATTTCCTATCAAGAAATGCACACATAATTTCTCTCCCCCCGCTATCCACTTTGTAGCTCATTTATAAGCATGCTGAGAAGCTGCCGTTTCTCTGTTAATTATAAATCCTCAGGTGCAGCAACAATTTCGCCACAGCTTGCTCTCCTGCAATGAGTTCAGCGTAACAATCCAGCAAAAGAGGAACAAGGGAGAAACAAAATGAAAGTCATTAAACGTATTATACCTTTCTGCTGAGTGAGAGGGCTGGCGACAGCTCCTGCCACTGCGTTTATCCACCAACAGAGCATATGGAGAGGAGCGAAGCAGCTGGTACAGTGTTCGGCAGAAACAAATAGCATCATAGAAATGCTTACAAGTCACTCAAATCTAATCTGTTCTCAGTCACAACAAATTCGAAAAAACACCATCAGAATATTGGACAACAGTTAATAGGATTTACTGCTTACAAAGTACATGTACTCATTCAGGACCTCATATTTCTGCAACTGCAACATTCTCATCTCATTATATATTAATCAAAAGCCCTTCATGTGAGTTTTCAGTGCAAGGTTACCCCTTTATCTCACTTTCAGAGAGCTCAGTGAACTGCATATCGCCAGTTACTGTTCTGCAGCAGGAAAACGGTTTTAAGTGCTCACTAAAAAAAAAAAAAAAAAAGCATGCAGGTTGGAGGGACGTAAGGGAAAGAAACCCACCCATGACTTGTATGTTCATGCAAGCAGAAAACAGCCTACAAACTAGCCGCATGTAAAATGTAATAAAAGGAGACTGTAGAGTTGTTCAGCTTCATCCAGTTTCTCGTTTTTTTCCCAGATTACTGAAGTGCAAATCCTTTTAGGTCATGTTACAATATTAAAGTTTCCTTAAATTGCTCTAAAATGACAAGTTGTAGACAGATGTAGATGGTTTTGTTCAACCTCCCCACAGACTTTGAAGTGAATGAATATTAAAGTCCACAGTTCCTGCATCTTCAATTAAAAGTCATACTGCGTCCCAGTTGTCCCGTTTTAACGCAGCATTTAGGCCTTGTTACAAGCTTTCCTACTTACATTCTCTCTGGATGATAAGCATTTAGCTGCTTCTAAAGCTCCACCTGCTTTGATTTTGTGAACTATTTTTCCATGAGGGGAGCTGCTCAGAGTACTCCATGGATATTATTTTAAGATAATGTTCTGTTTTGCTATAAAGGTGGCATCTGTAAGAATAAATGTACAACTACCAGCTGATGCAATCAATTGTTCCTAAACCTTTTTTTTTTTTTTTTACAAGTCACCCACTGGTAGCAGCTCCAAACTGGACGAGCTTGAGACGATACTGGAGTTGAAACTTGACAGTATCTCAATGAGCATTGGAGCTCCTGAGATTCCCTTGGATCTGCTCCAAGTGGAGCTCAGACACAGTCTGGCCTACTTCTCATTTAGCTGAAGTGCAGTTTCTGCCAACACTGAAACAAAACGGCACAACACCACAAGATGGATGGCAAACGGTAGGAGAAGGGAGAGAACACGGTGCAGAAAAAGTAGAGCAGGTTGAGATATGAAATGAGGACATGAGATCACATCCAGAAATCACAATCAAGATTTGTGTAGGCTAAAAATAGCAAAGATTTGAGTCCAGATGTGGCAAATTCACCACAAGAGTACCGATTTCTCCAACTTTCATTTAAAGTTGTGATGGCTACGTCAGAAAGTTCAGAACATTTGGCAACAGAAATATTTAGCTTATTTTTAAAGTACGTGCAGTACTTTCAAGCCGTCTGCATCTTGCCTGCAGCAGACAGAGCGCTCAGTTTAGAGACTCAGAAACTAATCCTGGTGGCAACAGAAGCGAAAAGCTTCTCAGGAGGGGGCAATGAGAAGATCCCAGAAGATTTTGCCATCTAAAATTACATGATCTTCAAATTTCATAGCGGTTTGAGTAACAGTTTTTGCACCAAACCATTTCTCGCAGTGGTTTACTAGACACATGGATCAGACTGTCTAATCAGAAATACAGCTTACAAATCTGCATAATTTGTGGCTCCTTGGCCACATTTGCAGAACCAGTGATACTATTTAAAGCAGAAAATGGAGACTCCTTTAAAATGAGCATTGTCGTCTGAGTTAATGCCACCTTAAGCTTTGCTGGTGTCATGCCAATAAAAAGTACCAGAAACAGTCTCTGCAATGGCGAATTCGTGTTTGTTGATGAACAAGAATTCAGAAAATTATTATTATTCATGTGTCAACCTCTTAGAAGCCAAAAGAAGAGGAATTAGGTTGGACAGACCAACTAAAAATAAAAGAAATGAAAGATTCAGATGACTTTAGGCTAAAAGTAAAGAGACGGTGTGCAGGACTGATTGAGGCAGGCAGAATAAGAGACGGAGCACAATGAGAGGAGACACTAATGGAAAAACAATGTGTGGTCTTACTTCATCATCCATCAGGGAAGTATGGGTCATCTTTTCAATTTGTGTGTGTGTTTGTGTGTGTCCAAGTTCTCTAATGGACTTTGTGCTACAGGGAGAGTGTGCCTGACAAAAGTTCACATTCATTAATCATAACCTGCCACTTGGAGATGCAACCTTTACCATCTCTGTTTCAGCCATCTGCAGACTTTCATAGAAATGTCTCACTCAACTAAAAATACAGGCCAGAATCCATAACACGTCAGCTTTCTGCTTCATCTGTGCAAACTCAAAGAATCATGATGTATTCTTAAAGTTGTTGTGGACATTAACACACTCAGTAGCTATTAGCATAAATCTGTTAAACATAAACATCAAGTAATGAGAAAGCATTCTTACTCATTGACACTGATTAAAGTAAATGATTAAAATTACATTTTAAGAGGAATTCTAAAAAGGGGCGATGAGGTGACCCGAATGTGCAAAGGTGATCGAGTCCATGATTTAGGGGCACTGACAAAGAAAGCCCAGGTATGAGGAGCATTTCAAAGAGGCAGATCCTCTCAGGTGGGCAGAGGTTCGTTTATCTACTTCAGTACAAAGTGCATTTAAAAAATGTGGAATCATTTCTGGATGTTCCTCAGTATAAAATTATGAAGACTTAAAGATCTTACCCTCTACAGTGATTAATATCAAAGAATTCAGAGAGTTGGGAGGAGTTCCTGTGTGCATGAAAGAAGGTCAAAGGTCAAAACTGATCCTTTAAGCCCTACAGTGGCACTACATTAAAATCAGACATGACTATATGGAAAAATGACTGTATGAGCTCATAAATCACTGAACACATGTCACCATGCCAGATGCAGGTTGAAGCTCTATGATGCAAAGAAGAGGAACCGTGAACATGATCCAGAAATGTTGCATCTTCTTTGGACCTAGACTCCTCTAAAATGATCTGAGGCAGCGTAGTAAAACAGAAATTTTGTTTGAAAACCGTAGACCTGTGGAAAAAAAGAGAAAACATGAAGGTTGTTCTCAGCAGACAGTTGAAAAGCTGCATCTCTGATGGTTTGGGGTTGCATGAGCGCCTATGGCGTGTGCAGCTTATATGTGTGAGGCTCCATCAATGCTCTAAGTACAGAGGTGTGTTCATCTGCTCCCATCCAGACAATGCAGCTTTCAGGGAGGACCTTGCAGATTTTAGAAGGACAACTCTAAACCACAAACTGCACAGGTGAAGAGTCCGGGTGCTGCAGCAGCAGCAGCCGGCCTGCAGCTCGCACTTTCATCATACGAAATGAAAAATAAAGGCGGTCCAGGAGCCAGAATCAGAGCAGCTACAATCCTGCATCAGACACGATTGAGACAACACTCCTCTCCTAACTGCAACTGGTCTCAGATGCTTGCAGACAGTTGCTAAACGACGAGGGGACGCGGCGCAAGGTAAACATCTCCTCCCAACAGTGAGTTGTGGTGCAGCATTCTAATTCAAAATAAGCTAAAAACATAAATGTAATAGTAAAATGTCTCAATTTCAATGTCTGATTTGTTGTTTCTGTTCTTCTGGGAATAAAACATGAATTTTAGAGATTTATATGCATTCAGTTTACTCACATTTTACAAAGAATGTCAGTCGTATCTTTTTGGCATTGAGGTTAAAAAGTATTAAATCCTTTAAAATGACTTTTACCCAACTTCATGCAGTGAAATTTGACAGGCAAAACTTTTTATAATTGAATCTACAACTAAATGGAAGACAAAGCTGATAGCTGCACGACTTTTCACTTTCACTTAGGACGTACAGATATTCAGACACTGTGACAGCTGCCTCGGGGCAGAAGATGTCGGCAGAGGACACCAAAACAGCTTACAGTCAAAAATCCAAAGTTCAGTAGAGAGGCAGAGATCAGCGGTGCAGACACAACATCCAAAGTCCAAAAACAACATGAGGAACATCCTTAACCAATATGTGTTAGGAACACTAGATATACAAGATAAACATGAGATTCCCACTTTAAACAGTCAAGAAACAATCTGGCAGCGAAGAGGAAAAATTAAAGTTGGCTTACACAGCAAGTGTGAAATAAGCTAAAAATAGGCATAAAAAGACAAACAAGTTAGAAAACACGGGGAAAAATAGAAAAACTAAACAGGGTCCCTTTCCACATATACAGACACCCTGTGGCGCTGTGTGCCAATAATAAAACACACTCCTCCATCCTTCCCATCTTTCAGGTACGGTCATGAGAAAGTCATGTTTGTCATTTTACATCAAAGTCCTCAGCTAGATAGAAATGGAGGATGTTTTTCAATGTCTGATGTAAGACAATCTTGTATGGCAAGCCAGAACATTACATTCATGTTCTGGTATAAAACAGCTTTATGGATGAACGATGTGGAGGAAAGCAGGTATAACATTCCCTCGTTTTCCTCTGTTCTGTCTGCAGTCAAAATCCCCGTCTCATCTTTTGCCTCTGGCTCAAATAAGCCTAATAAAGAGTCATAACACCTCATGTCCATTCACAAAGACCATCATGTTTTCAGTTTAGAGATGTTTATAGCCCCTCTAGGTTCCCCGTAATCAGCCTTATAGACAACATGAAGAGGGAAAAAGAGCAAATGCATGCTGTACATAACGCAAGATCAAACGTCTACATTAAACATGGACCTGCTGGTCAGAGATGCTGGGATGATTTGATAGATTAGCTTTGTCATGTTTTCTCCTGAGCTTTTAATCCTGAAAAACAGACCAGGAACCACGACACAGCAGCCTTTTCAGCCCGTTTGAATTTTATATAACCGAGTCACAGAAGTTTAGTCAACCCCCCCTAAAGTTTACTACATGATGAGAGGAGACAATCTGATGTTCAGATGCTGCAGGGAACACCTTCATTATTTAGACGATATTTTGGTAAGTTAACTCTTCATTCGCGACCATCCTTCGCTAGATGGAGGATGATGAGAAATAACCTCTGCTGCTTATTTTTTGGGCTCCGTCTGCTCAGCTGGCTGCTGCAGAGCAACAAAACGGGTGTCACAACATCAGGCTGAAGCAGCTCTATGGTGCATTAGCACAATAATGGCTGCAGGTGTACTTATTTACAACAGAGCTTAACCTCCTACCCAAATATTAACACCTTTCTGAATACAGTTACTGCCACTCTGTTGAGCTCAGCTGCTTCCGTTTCTCTCTCCCTTTTGTTTGTAATTGTGTACGAATGTGAGGAAGATGGGAATACACGTATATATAGATATGTGTTGTGCTCTTTGTGCAGTTTTAGCCCTTTGATGTGCAGTCCTTTGTAAATTCTGCCAAATTTGACAAGCGAGTGAGGAGGTTGTACTACGTCTCATTACAGCCCAGAAAACGCCTGCGTCATTGTTTCGCTAACAAAACAATATGTTAATCCAGTTACACCATGAATATCTGGGAGATTAATTAGGGATTAAACAATTTCCCCTGGAGACAAAAGCACTGAATTTATGATTCCACAGATAAACAACAAACTGCTCACTTATCCTGAGCTGTTGCAGTGTTTTACTTATCATCACCATCTGCAGAAATACATTTCATAAGCAGTGCAGAGTCACACAAAAGCAAACTCAACACACAGATGAGGCTCCGTTCCAGCCAAGTGGGGTTTAAAATTGAAAAACCCCATTTTTCTTAACATATTTTTAGATTTCTGATATTTAAACATTATAATTTTGTGTTTCTAAGCTTCTGGGTACAAAACAGTATCTCATCATCGTCGCCTTTGTATGATCATCATAATCAAAGCTCTCCTGGCACATAGATCAATTACAGTTGAAACAATAAATATAGCATCAACTTGAAATTTGAGATGACTTTTTCCAGTGGGATAGTAAACATGAAGTGTTTGAAGTCATGTTAATGCTAATTTTTCCTCTCCAAACCAGACTGTCACATTAAAAAATAAACCACGTTGAAGGCTTGCACATAAATAACCATTATATTTTTAGCAGTAGGGGAAGAATTACTCAGATCAGTTATGCAGAACACTTATGTAAGAAATATCATGCATGCATTTAAAAAGAAGAGGTAGAAATAATAATAGGAAAAAATACTTTTATCAAAAAATAGAGCCAACTCTGCAGAAGAAACTGGCCACTGTGACTAAAAACGCATTATGGTATATTCCAGGTGACATAGATAATCTCTGTAAGCAGCAGCTGAAAAGCTGTGGTTTGCACAAGTGTGCTGCACTGACTTAAATAAATGTGATATTTGGATAGATAGACAAACAATACCAAGGTGCTGTGTGGGTTATTTTGCTTGTGACCATCAAGAGGAGCAAATAGGGAAAATTACCTGAGAACTGGAAATACTGTTAATATTTAAACAAGTGCTTCAGACTGTCTACAGTATGGATCCTAAATTTGTCCAGCCAGGTATCCAGTGTCTTTCTTAATGCCCAAAATGTTCAATTGGGGCTCCGAGGAAGCGACAGAGTGACTGCAAAATGTCAAATTCAAAAGTTTCACATTGCTGTTTTCATACGAATGGAAGATATCACTGGGGTTGCCACTGGTCCTATAAAATACTGATTGGTCCTTTAATTGATAATCAAATCTTACATCATGCATTGAACAAAAAAAGGACACAATTTGCTCCGTGTTTCCATAAATGTCCATTACACGTCTCTCACACACATCACTAACTACAAATAACAAAAACATAGGAAATACTAAGGCCAGCAAAATGGTGTGAACTTCATGCAACAGCAAAAAAAGGTCAGATACGACTAAAGAAGTTCTGATCATCTTCAATATTAATTTGATGACCTTCTTTATTTTCCCCTATTATTTTTATTATTATTATTATTATCATCATCATCATCATCATCATCATCATCATCATCATCATCATCATCATTTAAACCAGCTCCCATTAACTTAAAATTAAAATTGTTGGCAATGAATGATAAAGCTGTGAAAACTTTATATTCTCTTCATAAATGCAATTGCGCATTCATTCATTCGTTCGTTCGTTCGTTCATAATGTAATTTTCTTGTACAGTTACTTTTTGTACAAATATTCAGTAATTTATTTTGAAAGCGTTAACCGGAAGTCGCTCCTCATTGCAACTTATCTTACTTGACAGAAAAATTTGTAGTTACGGATGTTGACCGCTAGAGGGCAATAACACACCAAACACTCAGAATGAGATTACTGACAGACACGTTTCCCATTCATATAGATTTATTTCTCCTTTTAACTTTATTCATTCAAGTGCCCCCAAAAACAATTTAACGTCTGATTAAATTAATCAGCGCATCAGAGCTTCTCAATTTCTGTCCACTCGGTATAATCACGCTGCTGTTTCATTAAATTCACGAGGCCATCACGACCCAGAATGCAACGCAGCACCCAAGACCCGCTGTCTTGACATGGATTATCCGTATAAATGTGATTTAACAGATTTAGAAGCCATCTAAAATCGATGGGCAACTAAATAATTTACCAAAGAGAAAGGTTTTCATAACTTGGACATATGTAACATAATTATTTGTTCATCATCTGACACCGTTTTGCAGTTACTAAACTTTACCGGTCCAATAAATACAAGGTAGAACTTCGGTTTGTCCCATGGTTGAATAAGATTTGACTTTATTACTTTTCGGGAAGTTTGGGTGCATTACGCTTTACTAAATATTTCTATCGACAATAGTGATACCTGTGATAATATAAACAATAACAAAAGATGTAGAATTCCATTTCTTTAAATGCAAAAAGCTTTTTGATTTTTTGGATGTAATTACTCGGTATGGCCACAAGGGGGCGATATTGAATTTTATTTGTAAAGTTAGACGTAGTCCATTGCAGAGCTACTTCCAGTGGGCATTTCAAAATAAGTTTCCGTAAAAAGTGCATTGAATGTTACGTAAATACCATAAATACAATAAAAACCTGTCTTATACATACACACACACACACATTTTTTTTTTTTTTTTTTCCCCTTCCTGCGGGTCAGCCCATCCCTATTGAGGGGACACCCCACCCATCCTATATATATATATATATATATATATATATATATATATATATATATATATATATATATATATATATATATATATATATGTGTGTGTGTGTGTGTGTGTGTGTGTATGTATGTGTGTAACAGAAAATGATGTGACACACCACAGTTTGTTTGGAATTTAAAGCAAGAAAGTTTTCTACCTTTGTTTAACTGAGCAATATTTCAAATACTACTTTGCCTATCCTATACTTTTCTAATGAAGTATTCATAAACATTTAAATGTTTATTTACCTATGCTTTATGTATTTTGTTGAAAAACAAACAAACCAAGAATAAAACTTAGGGTAAGTTGAGACTATAGTTCGTACTACTTACATTTTTAAAAAAGAGTGAAATAGATTTTGCTTTGTCAGAAAAATCTAATGATTTATTGACAAAGAGAAGAAGGGGTGTCAAATTGGCTGGAGAGCGGCATATCCTGGTACAAATATCCAAGATAACCAGACAAATATTGATTTTTTTTAAAAAAAAAACTCGTTTTCTTTTTCAAATCTGTGTATTAACCATAGATTATTAGGTATTAACGAACTACATCAGTTATAATGCCAGAC
The DNA here is from genome assembly GCA_023101725.1 of Atherinomorus stipes. Taxonomy (NCBI): domain Eukaryota; kingdom Metazoa; phylum Chordata; class Actinopteri; order Atheriniformes; family Atherinidae; genus Atherinomorus; species Atherinomorus stipes. The sequence continues at coordinate 2,492,309 of JALJCO010002985.1, read as the reverse complement.
GGGTTCACGTGGGATTTGTTACATTAACTATCGGGTTCTAGAGTTTCAGAAGGGGAGTAAACAGGCGGTTTTTTTTTTTTTTTTTAAGGCTTTTACAAGACTTTTATTTTCTAGGACAGAAAGGAAGTGAAACGAGTAATTTATTTGACTTAACTGCAGCTGTAATTGCCTCGTGTCACCACTAGAGGGCAGAAAACCAATTAGGCTAGCGAGTTTTTGGTCAGGTTTGCAGTTATCCTGTGTTTATTTTTCTTTATTTTTTTTTTTTGTTTGGTTTTAACAAAAATCGTGGTTTATAATACAGAACTTATGTTACCCGCTGTATTTAATGACAATAAATACAGGAAGGACCCTCCTTGATTCCCAGAAGGAAATATCATGGATAAAGTATAAAGTCAGGGTTTGCAAACTGTGATTAACTTTTTCCAGTTTTCACAGCAGGTAGTTACACCTCTGGGTGAAATTGAGCCTCCCCCCGCAGTCCCCTGAGTTGGACAAGTGGGCAGAAGCGTTTTCTAGCTGACACAGTCATTCTCTGAATCTCGCAGAGAATTAGCGTAGTTGCTGTAATTGGGTGGCGAAAGTGAACTAATTTACTCGACTTTTCTCCAATTACGTTTCGAGACCCGCACATTCTGATCGAGTACAAACGAAAGACGGACAGTCTGCAGACTGTCTACTCAGCCACTTTCCTGTTCCTCGACCCGACATCTCTTTCCCGTCTTTTTAGAAGTTTTAAACCGTGCACGTCACTTTTTGGAAATTTTTTTAAATATTATTATATACCCCCTTCTCTTCCTTTCATTCATATTACAAGAAATATTTTTCCTTTTAGATTCTATAGCATCTCTAACACCCCCTCGTCAGCTTTTATTCCCCCCTCCCAGCCCCACCTTTAGACAATATCGATTATCTTCTGCACAGATAGTAGTAAGAATATTTGAAAATTTTTTCTTTATGATGTTCCTATTTTTTTTCTTTTTCTTGTTTTTTTTCTTCTTATACAATTCCTTCTTTATTTTTTTCTCCCTTCCCCCTATTTTTTTCTTTTTTTTGTTTTTTTTTGTCTCTGTTGTTTTTTGGTTCCATTTTTGTTTTTTTAATTGCCTCCTAATTACCTTCCCCCATAAAAAGTTTCCCCCTACTTCATTATTATTCTTTAGTTAATTATTAAATCCAGGATTTTTTCCCCCAATTCTAATTTAAAAAACACCTCCCTGTTTTTTTTTCTCCCCTTTGTTATCTTTTTTTTTTTTGCTTGGATTTTTTTTGTCCTGGACTTATTTTTTTTCCCTACCCCCCGTTCCATTTTTCGCGCTTCCCCTCTAAGATGACTTTCAGCATTTGGGTGCAGACTAGTTTCCCTTCTTTCCCAAGCAAAGCCAGCTTCAGCTAAAGAGTATTTCGAAAATTTTTAATTTTCTGTGGGTTTTTTCTTTATAAAATATTTTTTTTTTCAAGGAACTCTCCAATCAAGATGATCAAGTCACTTAAAGGTGAGGCAGAGAATGCGGATCATCCAGCATCCCCTCTTTCTGTTTTTACATATTGAACTTTTTTTTTTTTTTTTTTTTTTTTTTTTTTTTTTTTTTTTTTTTTTTTTTTTTTTTTTTTTTTTTCTCTTTTTTTTTTTTTTTTTTTTTTTTTCTTTCTTCTTTCTTCTTTTTTTTTTTTTTTTTTTTCTTTTTTTTCCCCTTCTTCCTCTCTTTTTTTCTTCTTTTCTTTTTTTTTTTTTTCTTCTTTCCTCTCTCTCTTTTTCTTTTTCTTTTTTTCTTTTTCTCCTCTCTCCTTTTTTTTTCCCTCCCCCTTTCTTTTTTTCCCTCTGTCTTGTGTGACTGTTCATCTCAAGCTTTAAGCGTCGTTTCAGTCCATTTATAAATGGCATTTATCCAGGTAGTCTTCCTCTAGGGGTCATTATTTGTAACTACACATTTAATCTGCGTTATATACGAAATACATGGAGAAAAAAGGGGGGGGGGGGGGGAATGTAATCAAGGCAGAATTAGCTCTAATTAAGTTTACAGATGTTAATGTCATTTTGGTGCATTTCCATGAATAAAGTTCAAAATGAAAAGTAAATTTATGTATGTAGAAAAGACGGAAATGTGTCCGTATGGCAATTGAAGGAGTTTGGGTGCATTATTGCCCTCTAGCGGCCAAAGTCCGTAACTACAACTATTCTGTAAAGGCAGACAAGCTGCAATGAAGGGCTACTTCCGGTCACAGCTTTCAAAATAAAACATTGCTAAAGCGGTCAAGAAAATGAAACCAAGAAATGAATGAGCAACTTAACTGAGCTTATATATATATATATAAAAAATAAAATTATTCTGTGTTTAAAACTGTTTACATTATTAAGGAATACAGTGCTCAGTGATCATTACATAGATTATTTTATTATTTTATAAGTGTGGTTCAACCGTTTGGATGACCCAACTCTATGAAGTCGTAAGAGGCAGCGAACAAATGCTCTTCAATTTAAACAATTTATCATCCCACTCCTTCCCTCTAGGTCACCGCATCTGAGGTGACACAGGTGCACCATACAGTCAGACAACAGTTGACTTAGTTCATATTAAATGTTTGCTCACGCCACGCAAACAGATGTCTTTCAGGTGCTGGAGCTACTGCTATGTGGTATGTGCCATGACAGTTGATTGTGTAATAACTACAGTAAGCTGTGTGCATGTGGCACTTTATTATACATTTTCCACACTGTATTTACAGCTTCATGTACTGTAGCCTATTTGACAACACTTTGCAGCAGTGTTTCATAATAAAGAATTGGTTATACTGTAAAGTATTTCAAGTTTTAAGTGTGACTGCTGTCTTTCTTGATCACCCCTCTACTAAAAGCACTGGCACATAAAGCATATCACTGCTGTGAGATACAGTGACCACGATCACGTCTGAACCTGTGTGCATTTGTGATGCTGATGTCCACTCCCAAAGGTTGCTGCCAAACCTTGGTCAAAGATAAAGCACAAAGTTTAAAATGGAGAGGGGAAGTCCATAAGATCCAAGATGTCCTTTGCAACAGCATCCAGTCTAAGATGGTACAGTTACAGACTACAGTATGCACACATATTTGACTAATGCATAATTAAATGCTTTTTTTCCCCTCCATGGAGTTAATTTAATTCAATAAATATAATACAATGCCCATAAAGATGAAAGAGAATATTAAAAGATTAGTACTAAAAAAAAAAAAAAAAAAAAAAAAAAAAGTCATAAAATGTTAAAAGAATTAAAATCAATTGTGAACTATGAAACAAAAGAAGCATACCGTTTCTAGAAATGTAAATTTCAAATCTACTTGCTGTGTACGCGACACTATTACTGTATGTCAACTCCAAAGTGAAGTCACTGATGCACTGCCAGCCCAGCGCACAGAAAAGTACACAACTATGAATTGTTCGCAGTCACTTTAAATTCACATGAACCAGCACCAACAGAAGCAAGGCCAAGTGGATTCCTGTGACACCTGCTGTCCGACACAACCAGAGCATGACAAATACACTGATGCTTCAATAGACTCAAAACCAAGCGGCTCTATGCTGTCAGGAGTAAACAAGAGAATGAGCTTACAAGGAACTCAGAGTGTGGTTCAGATCAGAATCATTCAAGTGCATCTGGTTGTAAAGTTGTTCGTGTTTCTTTCCGGGCTCTGGTGCTTTGATGCTCGAATATGAACTGACACACAGTGTAGCTTGTTTTTAACCCACTAAAACACTTTGGAAATCTAAAGCAAATACTTTTAGCCTCAGTCTTCATTTTCTTTAATGATTAACGAGAGATCCACTCATCCATTAGAGCTTGTGGTGACCAAGTATTTAAAAAAAAAAAAAAACTTATTTGTGTCCAATAACAGAGCTAAAAATCATGAAGTAGAGCAGCAGGGAATGCACACACCAAGGAGGATTAGTTTGAATTAGACCTGAGTGAAACGGGAACTCAGTGGGGACTCAGGATGCCATATCTGTGGCCCCAATGGCCCTTTTTCCAGGGACAGTCCGTTTTCTGCTGCAAAAACCAGAAAGAGCTGCTGCGGATCAACTGCAGCCGTTTCTCCACTGAATGGAGGATATTTTTCCAAGTGGTCTGTAGATCAAAGCAACCAGGACTATCAGCACCCGTTTGTCTGCACAAACGTGAGAACATCTTCTTTACAAACTCCTGGATTTTACACGACAGACTGCATTTTAAAGGATGTTCATCAGGGTGGGAACACGGCAGCAAACGGTGCAACTCAGACTTGTATCATCTGAAGAAATAATCTGAGGACTCAACAGTTGTGGGGTGTTTCAGTGGTTGAGGAGGCAGAGCACAGGGAAGACCAGTTTGTGGCATGGTGAAGGACTTCAGACACTTTAGTGATCACATGGACAACAAGACATGAAATAAAACACTAGCTTCTGCAAGAAGGATTTGAGTTTTGAGTTGTGGGTAGTTCAGCAAGATGATGTACATTTTCACGTGTGATCAGCAGCATCAGAGCCTGTGACCACGATGCAACCAAACAGCCTGTTAAAGGCAGCTGCCTCTCTGCTGGAGACCAGTCTGGACCCCTTAGAGCTGATTTCAGAAAGACGAATGTTGCACAAGCTGTTCAACATAATGAACCCTGCACATTCTTTTCACAACATCGTGGTTAAACTGTTCAGTCAGATGCTTCTTCAGCTTCACACGAGCCGTTTCATCCCTCCACAATACCATAGTTTTTTTCCCACTTTGAAACTTGACATTTTTTTTTCACAGAGTAGTTTATCAATTTACTATTCATGCTGTAAAAAACTGAATTTCATTGAAAATTATGCAATTTTATTCCATTTAATTTAACAGATCTCCTAATTAACATGAATGTCAAACTATGCAATCGTTACAGCACCAGAGGATGAGATAAAGACAACCGACAACTAACGCTTTTTTTTTTTTCTCAAAAGGATCCATTTTTTTAAACTGCTTAATAAAAAAAAAAAAAAAGATTTACTAATTGCTGCCTTCATCTTTTAAAATCTCTGGCCGTGGTCTTCAGCTTTGGTCCTGGAGGAGCCACATCCCTGCAGGTTCTTCTTGCACCAGTAAAACTGACTCCAAAGAAATGGATCTCCTTCCTTGTTTATCTGCAAAAGCCTGTTAATCATCCATTAATTCAAGCTGAAGCAGAGACATCTAGAACCTGCAGGGCACTGGACCTCAAAGGAGGACAAATGAAACCAAGAACACCATTATGTCACAAATTACAATCAATATTCTGGTGATGAGGGTACCGATTCAAAAGCTGCCTCTAGTTTTTAGCACCAGCGGGTTGGATTGCTTCTCAGCGTTGGAGGTAAACCTTTCTCTCATATTTCTCCATTTCAGGATTGCGTAACAAAATTACAGCAAGGGTTCATAAGATGAAAAAAAAGTGATGAATGATCATCTTGTCATCTTAAAATTTGCAATTTAAGCTCCTCCAATTAGCCCTCCCCATCACCTTGATTTGATTAGCCTGCTGCGCTTTACCTGCTCTGTTGTGATGAACTCTCCTCAGATATCTGCAGGGGACTGCACTGTGATTACATGTGCTTAGTCATTCACTAAGTGACAAGCAGCATGCAAACGTACATCTGAGCATGCACGGACATCTAAGCATGCACGGACAAAATAAAGTGTCCTTCATGTAGCCTACAAGTAAAATACAACTGTATGTGCATGAGTAAAAATATCTTGATATTCTGGTAGAGATTTTACTTTTGCATCCACTTACAACCTAAACCCCCAAACACAATTTTTACAATTCATAATCTCCCCCCCCCCAATCCTTCATCCTTGCCGCAGACAATTGAAAACCTATTGAGCCACTTCCCTCCTTAAAGTGATGAAGATGTTCCGACGTGATCAAAGTAACAATCCTGATCCGCAGTATCTGCACGGATGCAGAGTTCATCAGAGAACTGTGCAGAGCTTCACAGAGCTATGATTCATGTTCTTGCTCACCAGTGAACATCTCTGCCATGTGAAATTGGCTAATAAATATGCACTGGATTGCAGAGAATAGACATGACTGGAATTTATGGTTAATAAAAGGGGCTCAAAAGCTCACAGCAATGAAATAACTCATCACCTTGTGAAACCTGTTAAGTAAATTCCCCAAATCAGGAAGAAATGTTTCTAAAAGCTGCACAGACTTTAATGCAGTCGAACCCCTCAGTAAAAATCAAACCATGACACCTCTTCAGACTTTTTAATGAATCAATTTAAAAACTATGAAATTTGTTGCCAAGATTTGCCAATTTATCTTTAACACAAGGGGAACCTCGTTTCTCCACCTTGCATGTTTGCATAAATCCATTTATGCAAGAGAAAGACGTGATTTTAAAAAACAAATTCTTCAAATTTTTGTTGCAAGGTAACCTCCTTAAAAAGGACAGCACACAAATTATAAACCCTGAAAAAAAATCTGCCAGAAACAAAAAGGTGAATATAAATTTTAAAAAAAACAAAACAATTTGGTCTACAGTACAAGCCCCCCCCCCCCCCCCCCTCCTTTGATTTGAAGGGTTTGGATTATTTGATAAAATTCTAATTCCACCCCAAAGTTGTCCAAGCAGACACTCTTTAAAGATGGAGGAGTCTTAAGAACACAAATAAATGGGTTGTTTTACTATTTATCAAGACAATGGAGTAAATACAGTTAGCTTGCAGATGATTGGCGTGTTATATTTGTTACATGGGGGAAAAGAGACCAGATCACTGATGCTTTTTTTTTTTTAAGATTTCCATTTGGTGTCAAATTGTTTAGAAAATTTCTACAAGAATATGTGGTGATCCTTAAACATTGATGGCATTTGTAAGACTAAAACAGCATGTGTGTCAGGAGGATGCCACAGAAAACAGAGCTAGTGAAGTGTTTGGCTGTTAAAGGAAGGACTTGACAGCAGGTGGTGAACTCTCTAAAACCAAGAGAAAACACTGAACTCTTTTAAAACATATTTTTGGCCTCTGGCTCTCCTCCAGATGAGGAAGATGCAAAGAGCTGCAATCAATGAAGTGGTGAAAGAGGAGCAGCATCCTCATGGGGAGAGTTCAGTTTTAAAAAACTAGAACCTGCTCTTTGTTCAGAGGTTTGAATTTAACACAAATATCTACTGTCTTGTCGTTAGATGCAACTTCTTAAAAAATTAGCTTCCGTTTGTTCTGTCAATCTTCCAAACTCATTACATCTACTCTTTCCTGAGTGCAATAAACACTCATTATAAACAGTTCAGTCTCCCTGTAGTTGCATCACACGGGTTGCCAGGTCTTCTCAGCTATTACAGGAAAACACATTGTCAGTTTTCAACTTGTTTGATAAAGTGAATATATTTCTGTGCCAGTGTGTTTCAGTCCAAACTGCAATCCTTTCCTTTCCCTGAACCAGAAGCATGTGTGTGAATGTTCAGCAGGAGCAGAGGAAACAGAAAAGGTCGATAAAGTTGTCCTAAATTTTAGATCTTATACAGTAGATGCCAAATTCATCTCAATTTTCATTTTGTCTTTCTTCAATTAGGTTTATAAAACAAACAACAAAAATGATAGTTTTGTTAGGGGAAAAAGTTGGTTTGAGTTAAAATCATTATTTAGTAAAAAAAAAAAAAAAAAAAAAAGCAATACAATGTAAGATTGTTAATGTGTTGCCTGAAAGAAGCTCAGTTTTATGGAAGAAAACATTTAGCTTCAGAGGAAGTCCTATTTTAATTTACTACACCATCCTTCATATTAAAGAATTGTGGGCCAAAAAATCCTGACCAAAATGTTCACATGTGCCTCCCTGCCACTGAAATACGTGTATGGTAATAAAAGCCTCCATTTCTCCAATCCATTTACTACCAACAAGGAGAGGAGATAGACTTAAGATGCATTAAACACCAACTTCTACCCCATTCTGACAAGAAAATATTTTCTAATAATAAATCCAAAATGCATTCAAAAGAATGAGCCCTTTAAACACAAAAGGGTTTTTGAAGCAGCAGAAGTTTGACTGCTGCATTTCAGGGCAGCAGCCAAGCTCGTGAACCCTTTCTGGGCACATTCCTGAAGCCCAGAGGAATATGGGAAAAAGGTATCTGTATGAATAACGTGCTCGGTAAAAAGGCTGCAATTCAACAGCTGCTATTGTTAGACTGGAAGCTGTAAAATAATGAGGGGAAAAAAAAGGGGATGCTGGAAGTCACACACGCCAACATACACACATGCACACAAAGTCCAGCGTAAACAAACGTACCGCATCCCATTTTCCTTGCTTATCACATACAAACACACACACTTAAGCAGTGTTTGTGAGCAGATGCTGGCGGACAGGTTTGAATTCATGCTGGTGAAATTTTGAGTCAACACCCTCTGCTCCTGTCAGCAATGTTGCATCTCTCCACCTCAACATCTTCTGGAAGCTGACAAGGGAAAAATTCTCATGCACCAGCATTGAAAACCCACATAGATGCAACACCATCTCCTCTATAATGGAGGAAACCACTGAAGAACACAAAGAAGAAGAGAAAAAAAAAGTGAAAATCAAAACTTGAACTGATTAAGGAGGACTGAATAAGAAAAATAAAAGGGGGGTTTAAAATGAATAAAAATGGAAGAACTGAAGTCTTTTCCTTTTTTTCACTGTTCTGTAGCAGACAAATGGCTCCCTGAAGAAGAGAAGCATCACTTCTCATTGTAATTACTCCTCGTGCACTGACCCAGTATCAGTGCTCACACCTTCCCTTGATTTAACCCTCCACCCCTCCAACAGACCTTCACTCGGTTAAAACAGGAGTTTCAGGTGGTTTTGTGTCCCAGAGCATTTCAAAGGGTGAACTGGGGGTACGATTTGAGTCTCCCTCCCACCTTGTGTTTGATGATTGATGAATCATCCAGAGAGACTAATGGGAATGCGGAGCATGCATATTTTATAACAAAGCAGTCTTCTGTGTCATTGCAAATAGTGTAAATCAGAACCAGAGCCAAGTGTTTTTAAAATTGGAAATTGTTTCAACTTCATTGAAAGTGCATTAAATAAATAATGAGCTCATGTTATCTGATCCATTTTCAGAGGCAACGTTATGGTGAATAACAGGTTTTACTTTAATTTGTCTAAATGTGCCTTAAATCAGCTGGAACCAACTTGTGAAGGGAGGAAATAATGTATTTTTCTATATTTTGAACATGTGTTTTAATTGTGATCAACTCTTTACACACTCATTTATTCAGGGTTGTTTTTGTTCTGAAAGTGGGTCTGATGGTGATTCATTCATGCTGAAATGCTACATGAAGCAAACCAGGAAAAGTTATTACAAAACATACCTCAGAGGCTGTATAGCGTCATCCACTTTCACCAGAAGGGACCTTTTACTGAGCGTAGCAGCCAACGTCTTCATGACTTATAAGGTGAGGCAACATCCATCTGCTGCTCACTTGCACCGTATAACTCGCCTTTATTCTTCACTTATACTCTCTCTCTCTGCATCTCTAAACCCTTCCCTCAACTTGCAGCAGGACCTCATTTATCAAAGTCGACAGTGGGTTGTTGGCATCTTGTTATTCCTGCTACACCTCCAGCTTCTTTCAACTCAGATCCTCAAAGCCTGATAGTCTGTAGATAATTTCAGCATTTCACCACTCCAGCATCCTGTATTCGGTGCACATCATGATGCATCTTTTTCTGTTTTTCCTTTGCTATCAAGTAAAACAACTGATTCTGACCAAGAAAAGACACTTTAATCTGCTTCTCAGGATCAATACACGGAAAAAAAAAAAAAAAAAAAAAATGGTGCAACTTTTCAATCTCTGTAGCTCCACAATACATATAATGCAGCTAAAAATCATGGTCATTGTTTTCATGCAGTCACCTTTTTTTAAGATGCAGATTAAAAGGAAAGACACTAAACAGCTCAGAGAGAATTCATACAAACATCCAACTGGTCCTAGAAGGAAATAAAGTTCATACAAACCAGTTGGTCCATGAAACAGCTAAAATGTTAACTGCACATTGTTGTCACAAATAAAACGCTTCACTCACTCATTACACATAACTCCTCTGCTAAGATGAAGCGCTACAGTTGCCCTCTTAAAGCAATACAAGTTACGGCTTTGTTAGGGTCAGAAAAATAGTGAATTTAATTATAATCAAACTCGCATTAAATCATGTGACTGGAGAATTCAGGAAATGAATGCATGTCTGATGCTACGAGTACCAGCAGGTACATACTGACTCAGGTGCATAGCTCTGATGTGCACACTAAATCTGCAGTATGATAATAACATCTGTTGTAAATTTACCTGAAGTCATGATAACAGTAACTGTAACAACAGTCTTTTATCACCCAGAACTTTGTTACTTTACAGTCATCCAAAAAGTGCATCCTCATAAAGTTCAACCTCATCAATCCAAAAAGATTCCTTTAGTCATGTGGGGAATACTAGACAAATTTCACATTCCCTGTACTTGTGGTGGAGCCAGTTTCCTTGGAAAGACTGAACCTTTCAGAAAAGTGTCTAAAACTCTTCAAGTGGAAACTCAGCTCAGTTTCAGGTTCAAATTTTTCCAGGTAGCTACTTTAAACTAAAGTTTAAGGCTCCCCGCTGCCAATAGTTTCACAATACAACAGCTTACTCACTCCAAAATAGTGCCTCTCTTTACTTTGTCAAGCAGATGCTGCACTTCCTCAAAGCTGGAAATGCTCACTTCAACTTCTCAAACATGCTATAAAATGCAAATTAATCTGCAATACCCACTCTGTACATGCTTTAAGACATTACAGCTCACACTGTGCAGGAACAACCTTTTCCACCTCTTTGTACGTCTATTAGACACACTAAACCTACAAATGGAAATAGTCAGCAAATGTTTTACAATGTTTCCACTGCAGGATGCTTTTTAGGAGTCATGATAAATAAGTAAACGTACAAACACTGCCTGCAGGTAAGCATGCTGACATGAATCCATTTAGAAGAATGAAGATTTGCTTTGCAACAGATTTATTTCTTGCCCTCTTTTTGTTCATTTCTACATAGTCGTGACGATTTCTGTAGGAAAAATCATCTCTTTTCTTCTGCCGTCAGGGCCAGTCACAGCAACCTCATGGTAGATTAGAATCCAATCTCAGCTCCTGTATTCACATTTGTGCGACACTTAAAAAAACAATTTATCATCGCCAAAAGTAGTTGTGTTGTGCAGAAGAAGCATGCCAAAGATCTGGTCCTTAAGGACCTACATACAGCAGGATTTTCTTCCAGCCTGATGGTTAATGAGCCAGACTATCCACTGAGACCAGAGGTAGCATCACTGACATCTCATGTACCATTTGAACTGAATTCTTTAGTGATAATGAATCACTTAAGTCATAAATCTACATGTGCAAGTGGCACTTTAAAAGAGGTTTTTTTTTTCCTTCCCTGTGTTTGAAGTTGGTTTTAACACCCTATGGGAATGAACGAAAGTCACTCCGGTGCTTCATTATGTGAGAAAAACAACCAAGTGTGAGACTGACTATGGGAGCTGATGAAACAGACACCGTAAAGTAGTAATTGTGTCTTGCAGGTTTGCAGGCTCTCTGTAATGGTATCAGACTTGCTGCCATTGTAAAACAGTGATGTCTCAGAATACAGTCAGTCTAATACAGACACCTCAAAACCTCTGACAACCTGACAAAATGCTCTCCTCAGAGTTCTGATTTCTGAAACATTTGCCTGAGGTGGACCGATGACTAAGCCTGCGAAAACATACAGCGCTCTGAATCATTTACAGTATGTACACAAATCTGTTTTCCCCCAGTTCAGAGTCTTAGCTCGCCTTTCAACTTGGTATATTTTGCACCTTGCAGCATTCTGTGTGCAACAGTACAAAATCAAAGCTCTGGAGTCCGAAGCACAACAACAGATTTTCCTCTTCAAAAGGGACATTTTCCACTCAGGAACTGAGGTTTCCTCAAAATTCTTGTCCCTGCGTGAAACAGAACTTCATAACACGTTAAAAGCTGCCTCCTACCTTCCTGTAGACAATCATGTTGGGGGTGTCATCATCTGGGTCCACGCTGCTCATGGACCTCATGGACAGCAGAGGGCGAGCTGTCTTGACGGCCTCCTTCGGCTCCTCGGACCCTTCATCTGGTTCTGGGGTTTCCACCGAGCTGGTCAGCTGCTCCTCTTCTTCCTCCTGCTGATGCTGCTGAGGCGCCTCAGCCATCGTCAGTCTGTCGTTCAGTCGTCCTCCTCCGTGTTGAGTTATCCTCCCTTCTTTATCAGTGTCAGACGTCTTCCTCTCCGTCCTCCTGTGTGCTCTCTCCTCAGTGTCTGGAGGCTGCTGGAGGAGACAGAGAGAGATGAATTGGACCCTACAACTCACTGCTGGGCTTCTGGCTCCCATCAGTCCTGTTCTCCGTCTTCTGTCAGGAGGGGCAGGAAGGATGTAATGGAGGCATCATAGACTCTCTTAATTTTCTCGTATCTCTGCTATCCCTCCCAGTGCTCCATCACAGGAGACAGGAGTTATAATACATCATCTGTAAGGTTTTTGTTTCATGCATACAACTTCTGCTATACAATTACATCATCACCAGCCTGTGTACCACGTAGAGATCTGATGTTATGTTTTACAAAAGCACAACTTTGTCTTTATTTAACTTGATTTATGGGGTCCATTTCCAGATCATATATACATAAACAATTACAGCTGAGATGAAGTAAAACACCCAAATGGGACTTTAAAAAACAATAATGTCATTAACTTAGAACCCGATCTTGAGCTGCATCTTTTCACACTGCAAATTTCTTATACAAGTCATTGTTGCTTGAATAAAATCCATTTATTTCTACAGTAATTCATTATAGGTGCTAACAAAGAAAAATATAAACAGAGACAATTTAAAGTTTGGAAAGCATAAAACCTGTTTCATGCAGCACAGCCAGTCCACAGAATCAAGTGGCCACATACAGACATGACTCCACATCACTCACACATGCTGTCTGCACCCCCAACAGGCTGACAGCTGTCAAAATATTGTTTTTTGCATGCAGATGGGACAACGTAAATAAGAAAAAAAGGGTAGTTGGAAGGACAACCTGCTAACTTTGTCGTTGGTTGACTGGTGTTGCATCACAGTCCCATCTCCCCACCAACTCTCCTCCCTGTTAACAGCTCTTCATTAAAGTATGTCCATCCTCAGTTGGTCGATTTCCAGTTTCAAATTTTCACCCACAGTCTAAAGTTTTACTCCACATTTCAGATGAATTTAGTTTTGTTGTTGTTAGCCTTCCTGTTCATCATACATCTCAATTAGATCTCCTCTCAGACCTGTCAGGCACTCACCACCTGTTCCTCGTTGCAAATTGAATCACCTGCATCCACTCATGTAATCATCCCTCTGTCGTATATTTAACCTCCATGCTGTTCTCTTCTCTCTCTCACGTCCTCTCCACAGTCCTTGACTTCATAGTTTTGAGGCTGTTTCTAGTCTCTGTTGTTGGGGTGCATTATTTTGTCATTTATTCAAATTTTGAAGCTTGAGTTGGGAAGTCCAACAAAGCTAGATTTTACCATGCTGCTTTCACAATGAATATCTTCCTCCCTTTATGTTACTTTTAAAGTTAACTTATATATCTGCTACCATTATTTTAGCACTAAAAACTGAAATATTCCATGACATCGTAGCATGTACGGTTTTCACATAATTCAGTGAAATGTGCGAAGTGGTCATCAGACGCCATTGCTTTGCGTGCTGTTCAGCAGCGCAGGATTTTAAGATTTAAGTCATAATTAGGCACAATTAGATCAAATCAAACGTAGTTTTTTATACAAATTTGAACAGTCTTGCTACTGTGACTTGTTATTCTGTTATTTTTGCACTGTTATTGTGTTTACATGTAGCTGTTTGCAGTATCCATTAAATAATTTGTTCTTTTTAAAAAAAAATTCAAAGTGTAAAAATAAAGTGTAAAAAAGTTGTAACTGAAGTTTTTAATAGTTCCTTATATTAGCAGTACAGTATCAGCTCTCCAGCCATTTCAATGGTATCTCAACTGTACTCAGTATTTTTATTCTACAGTTGAGACAAAAACACACCTCTTGTTTTTGATTAATTGTGAAAATTATGAATAACTTATGGATATTATTTCTTGGTTATTATTAGTACACAAATAGAGGATGCATTTAGTGAAAAAAAAAAAAAAATAAAAACTTCTGTCCAGACCCTTTTTAATGTCAAAATGAGAGGAGTGAAAACTGTCCCAGCTGTACTCAGTCTACCCCACAGCATCAATTCACAACAGTCGTCTCAAGTCAATTCACTGGGATCCAATTAAAACAAATGTGGAGGGTGACAATATTTATAGAGCTACATTACAGTATGGGCAGACATAGAATCATGTGATTACTGCAGTGGTGTCATATCTTTCTCTGTTTCAGCTTCTTCTAAGATCCTAATCTACATCTCTGCCAGCTCCTGCATCTGCTACCACTAACAACAATGCTGACAACACTAATAATGATGATAAATACTCTGCTCCACTGACAACATGACCACTGACAAGTCATGTGGTTTCGTGTGAAATGGTGCGTGCGTCAAAGTGGAGCTTCATCTGGTTCATACCCGACACACCAGAGCCCTGGCCTCAAATGTCCCATCATTGATAAAAAAAAAAAAAGTGAAAACACAACATTTTGGACAAAAACAAACAGAAAACAGAAACATAGAGGAGACTTTTTCTTTCTGACAATAAAGAAAGCACTGCAAAGGTCCAAAAAATTACAAATGACATCCTACCCTCTGATACATAAACTATTAAAAAAATCTTTTTTCCACATTCAGTCTGTTACTCCTGCAGACATGTGCAGTAATGCTTTACTTTTTCTTTAATGTAATTTGATTTTTTATTTCATTTAGTAATTTCCATCTATTCTACAGAAATATCTATAAAATATGATCTCATATTTTTATAACATAAATATTTAGGTTATCATTTTCTTGTCCTGTTTATGACTGAGGCAAACTTGGTGATTACAATGGGTGCATTTTGTTGTTGTTGTTGTTTGTTTGTTTGTTTGTTTTTTTCAATTCTTTGGTGAGTAGCAGTCTATTCAACAACTCACTAATGTCCAATGAGGCGGCCAATTTGCCAATATAACATCCTCACCCAAGAATAAACAGCAAGGATTGTGCAGAATGAATGTGTCATTAGGTCAGAAACAGAGGTTTAAGGTCAAAAACCTGTTGTGTTGCTTGAAAGCAACAATTAATTCTTTTTATAGTTAAACTTCATGGAAATTCTGTGTGTTTGTGTGTGTTTTATGTGTGTGTGTGTGTGTGTGTGTGTGTGTGTGTGTGTGTGTGTGTGTGTGTGTGTGTGTGTGTGTGTGTGTGTGTGTGTGTGTGTAAGTGATCAGGTGAGGAAAAATGAGCGTTTTGCCTCCATATCAGCTGCCTCTTCAGATCAGTAGTCTCCACAGCTAGTTGTTTGTTTTTATCAGAATTTTTCTGGACTTCAGAGCTATTTCTTATGAATTAAAAGAAAAACACAGCATTTCCTTGTGATGGCAAATTAGAAAAGGACCAAAAAAAATTTTGAATTAACAGCCTCTGAGCTGTTTTCTTTAGTCAAACATGCAATCTGTTTGACCTGAACTCCAAACCTGCACCTTACACTGACAGGAAAATACCTGGTTTGTTTCCCCCCCGTAATGCTCGAGTTCACACTCCTGTAACTCTGTGGTGCTCCTGGGATCACATGCAGCCTTGTAAGCCAGGATCAATGCCACCAGATTAGCTCTTAAGTCTTGATTTTGCATATAAATTAAATGTTCAAGTCGAATATTCTCATCTGATCAGTCTGGATCACTCAGCGATTTAAAGATTCGGGACGCTGTCTCATCTTTGTCAACTGAAACTTAGTTGGCCTAATTGCTTCAAAAAATTTCTGGTGTCAAGTGAGGTCACCTTCAGAGCCAAATTAAAACAGAAAATGTCATGCTAAAAACACAGTAGCACTGTTTCTATGTGCATGAGTAAAATTATATTTCAGTCTCCTGCAGCTCTGATTCTGTCTTAATTGTATCTGGTGCTCATGCTTAGCTGCGATCAAATGCATCTTCCAAAAATGTTGGCACTCGGAGAAAACAAACATATTTTATGCTCAAACTTCTGCAACTGGAACAAATAGTTGGATGCAAATAACTGTCAAATCAGGAACTGAGACAGAAATGAAAAACTCTGATCTGAAAATGAGAAACTGCACAGAGGGGATGACATGCAGTCAATATTTCTGCTACTTTAAATTAAAAAAGAATATACAGCAGAAGAGAATTATTCTTAGCTTAATGCTACCAGTTTACAATCCAATGAAATGACAAATTTGCATGACGGTGATGATGCTTCACTGCCTCACATGTCCTGTTTCAGGGAATAAAGAGATGACAAAGAAAAGTGCAACATCAATTTTTCACTGAAGCCTCAAATTGCACTGTAACTCCAAATTAACATGATTACATCAGAGCTGAGCATTTGCTTTGCTCGCCCTTCTTGCATCTCAACACCCGCTGCAATGACAGCGAGTGGATGCAGAGCGAGATCCCCTGCTGTTTCCAAAGTCTGCGCATCCTTTTCCCTTTGGACCCTCCACAGCACAACACACACATACACACAGCCGCTGACTGCTGCAGCACCCATCGCTGCGGCGCTCCAGGCAAAACTGGATGTCACACAAACCAAGGACGCCACTGTTTTTTGTTCCTTTTTTAATGAAACAAAAACTTATTAACTTTATTAGAAGGAACAAATTCTGCATTGTTTTAGTTGGAAAACTTATTTTAGGTGACACTTGTGTCTTGCACAGTTGCGAAAGAACATCTGGTGTAATTTATTAGAAATATGGCTGCTTTAGTCTGAAGCATGATTCAAATTACTTATTCTTTCTCAGACTTCTGTTTCTTGGAGAGCACAAGAGAGTGAAGTGATTAAAGCATCATTGTCTTTATCATATTCAGGTTTGCAGTGGAGCTGGAGCCTACCCCAGCTTCCAGACTCGGATACCCAGAGCAAGTCTCCAATCCATCACAGGACCAATGCAAACACTGATTATTAAGCTATCAGGGTGTTTTGTTTTTTTGTTTTGTTTTTTTTTTTAAAGAAAAGAAAAATATGTTGAATTTTCTGGATAGATATAGCCGTCACTGCTCACTCTCCATCCCTAAGGGGAGTAAACATAAATCTTCCCCAGTCTTAAATCCTTGCTTGGCCTCTATCTACACACATATTAACTTTTTATGCGCCCCATTAGCAGTTTCACAACCAGCGACAGTAGCCTGAAGTGCTAAGTGTGAAATTTGAGCTACTGAAATCACAGCGCAAAGAAAGAAGAACAATAACGGTAATATTGACAGAAGTTCTGGTGAAGCCTATTCTCATTTTATCTGAATAAATAAGTGTATTTTTATGTCTGTTAAAGGTCTCGATTCACATTAGACTTCCTCTAGCAGCTTAAGCATGTGCCTTTAGCTCGTTGTGTTCAGATAAGATCTTCCTCTGCAGAAGTATGTAAAATAGATTGACATAAATGTAGAAACATGATCTCTCCTGCCTGCAGGGCCTCTATGCAGCAGTAAACACAGCCAGGCCAAGGGCAATATTTAGGGCATTCAGTATGTTTTATTATAAGTTACAGAACTTTTTTCTGCATATTTAAAAATCACAAAATATTTACAGATTAAGAGATAATCTGTAAACCATAAATTCTGTGGTATCACCATATTTGAAGTATATTCGACAGACCTTTTAGATGAGTCACTTTACCTGTCAGCTCCCTCAGTTAATAAGTTTATTTAATCACACAACTGTGTCATTGTGACACATTTTAGGTTGCATTAAACCAGCAGTTTCTTGCTTCTCCAGGGAAATGAAATATTCAGTGCGATCTTTCAAACCACAAAGTTTCAACTTTAGTTCAAGCACTCTGGAGCACACAAAAAGCAAAACAGAAAGAAAAGGAAAACTTGGGAGTATTATCATAAAACCTTCAATCATCTGCAGTCCTTAAGTGTAATAAAGTGATCTGTAGGTTTGCACTGTGCTGAGAGTGCATGAAAATATCTGCAATGTATAATTGTACCTTTAGGGGTCCAAAGCATTGTCACTGGAGTGTCGATATTGTTAAATTAGAGTACAATACAGCCCCCACAGCTGAAGACATGGTGTTAAGGTCGTAACTGCAAGAGCACAATTAAGTGCCCACTGCTGTGGGTACAAAAGCAACACCAGTGACAATGCTTTGTACCCCTAAGGGTACAATTTGATACAAGATTTTCTGAGATTATGGGAGAAGCAATATGAAAGCTTCTCTGTTTTCCACAATATAAATGCTTTCAGTCAGTCCCAATAGCTTAACTAAGATCAACTAACATTGGCTGATAGAGCGCTGGGAAGGAGAATGGAGATAAGGTTGGGCCTCAGGCAGATTTGTCCACTTGACTTCTCCAAAATACAGAAAAAAAAGGCATGAAGTTGGGTGCAATGTGGAAGCATCTGTTATTCTAAATAGAAGCTAGCGTAGGTAGCCATGAAGCACAGATCCAGTATGATCCCAAATCCCATCCCCTCCCACTGGCTCTGTTTTTCATTAGTAAAGGTATAAGTGACCCTTTTTTGTTCCTGGAGATTAAGAGCTAATAGTTGTTTAGCTTCCAGACGTCCCATTTGAAGGGTTAAATGTTTCCTGATCCCTAGAAGTAAAGTGGCTCGAATACCAAAGGAAAAGTGGTGAATCCAAGGAGAAGCATAGAATCAGGTAGAGTAAGAGAGTAAGTCCTCCTGCATGATGTGAAATGTTAGCGTTCGTTTGATGGATGGCCATACACAACTATCTTGGAAGATTAACTGTGATCCCCCCTTCTCTGTCTCTCTCTCTCCTCCGACACTCCACTTCCCCAATACACTCAAACGCGCGTGCTGCAACCTCATTTATTCCCACACTTTCGTTAGAGGACACATATCAGAGAAAGTATGCTCTTTTTTTTTTTTTTTTTTTTTTAGCCCGCACAAAAATAGAGTAAACTGTCGCATATTTCCTGCACATCCAAATCAATAAACATCCACAGGAGCGCGTGCGTGGTAAAGCGTCTTCACTGAGCAGGTAAAGTCCTTTAAACACAGAAGTGATGATTAACACCCTCTGTGGCGCGCACACGAACATCAGGCTACTGTAGATCATCCGGCATCCAGCCGGCACCTCAGCGCATCACATCACCGCACTCAGTGTTGCACGAGCGTTAAATTGCTCGGTGCAACAACAACTCAGTCTTTAAAAAACAAACAAGTAAAAGAACAAACAAACAAAAAAAACAACCTAATTTAGTCTCAACCAGATATTCATTCTTTAATTTCCATCACTGACATCCCGTCTTCTATTTCCCTCCATCTACTCACCTCAGCGCGTGCTTCTCTTCATCCCGCTCTGCAACCAAGAAGCGGCTTCACCACCGACCCAACAGCCGCCTCACAGAGAGAGAGGGAGAGAGAGAGAGAGAGAGAGGGAGGGAAAGAGAGAGGGAGGGAGCAGAAGCAGGTCTCTTTCTCTCACTCACGCACGTTAGCACACACAAACACACGAAGCCACTCCAGTCCAAGATCCCCTGTTACAAGGCTGTCTCCAACAGTTTACGCAGCGTGTTCTGTAAACACAGAGATGAAAACTGATGAAAACAGTCCAGTCCTGCTGATGAGAGGGAGACAGATAATACAGCAAGTCTTCTGCTGTGGAGCCATTACACTGTTTTACTTAGATAAACAAGACCCTCCCTAAATGTAGCCCCTTATTAAGGCTATTAGATTACACAATAAGTTGTGTGTCCTTCACTATCAATGGTGCCTTCACAGTCTCGCATAAATAAATAAATAAATATAACAATCAGAATCCCTGAAACAGTTAGATAACTATTTGTATCTGTGTTTGCAGTTGTTTTTGTGAAGCAAAGTTGTGTTTCGTGTGCTATATTAAATTATTATGTAGAACTTTAATTTCTTCCTTGGCAGTCAGCTTGTCCACTTCATATAAATCTTAAAAAATTGCCCATGTTTAGTCATTTTTGATAGCTCAGCATACAAAATGTCAACATGTTAGTTAGCTAAGAAAACATTGGTATGTAATGCTTTGAAGCCTAGAAAATGTCGTAGTTTGGCATTTTTCAACATGCTTGACAGTTTAAAGAAATGTAAAATAAAGGAAAGCTACTATTTTGATTTCAGGTTGAAGGGTAACATTTTGTAGCCTAGAAAGTATAAAGGTTTTCTACTGCATGAATCTTTACTGCAGCCCTTTTTTGTGCTGTTGACCAGCTGTTGTGACCACTGCGAGTCTGCTTTGATGCAGATGTGCATGCCGTGCGTGTGCACTAGTGCTCCCCCCACACTATCACAGATGCAGGCTTTTGAGCTGCACCCTGATGGCAGGCTCCTCTTTGGATCAAGGATTAAACATCCATCTTTTCCTTCAAGAATACTTTATTTTGGTTCATCAGACAAAAGGATAGTTTTCCACACACTTTTCACTTGATCTTAAATTTGCCTCTGAGATCCATATCCATGTTTCCATAACCATTTTATTCCCAATAGACCATTAACAACATATTAGAGGTTGAAACTGAGACATTTTACTATTTCATTGAATATTATTAGCTAATTTTCAGTTTCATGGCAGCTACACATCTCAGATTTGGAAAAATTCCAAAACAACTTGAGAAACATTTGACCGCAAATAAAGATCAATGACAAGTCAGTAACATAACTGGTGATAAAAGAAGAGTTTTTCAGAGGCAGAACCTCTCAGATGTAAAGATAGGCAGGTCATTCTCCAACTTGCAACAAACTGAGTTTAAAAATGGTGGAACAACTAAAAGAAAATGCTCCTCATTGTAAAGTTGTGATGAATTTTAAGATCCCATCATCTGCAGTTTCTAATATCATCAAAAGATTAAGGGAATCAGGGGGAATCTCTGTGCAAAGACTGAGGGTTAAAACTGGATGAACATTGTCTTCCGCCATTCATGCGGCACTGCACTGAAAATGCACGATTCTGTCCTGGAAATCACTGCACGCGCTTCCATGCTGTGAACTGTCTTTGATCACAGCTGCTGTATGTGCAGGTTGAGGCTTTATGAGGCAGAGAAGAAGCCACGGGGTTGCATGCATGCCTCTGGCATGGTGCGCTTCCACATCTGTGAAGCTCCATCATGCTAAGAAGTACATGGAGGTTTCAGAGCGACATCTGCTCCCATCGTCTTTTTCAAAGAAGACCTTGCATATTCCAGCAAGATCATGCTAAACCAAAGAGTCGATGGGTAAACCACAAAGTGCACCCACTGGAGCATCATAGAAGAAGAGACCTTGTGTTGAACTTGCCTGCCGACAGTCCGGATCTTTCACCAAAAGAAAACATTTCAAGTATCATTAAAAAAAAAACTTCCCTGATGTTTACAGACAGTTGTTTAAAGAAGAAAGGATGCTACACAATGGTGAACATCTCCCTAGATATGATGCTCCCATCTAATTCAAAATGAACTAATTTGTTCCCTGAAATAGTCAAATCTCCCAACATCAACATGTTATGTGTTGACCATGTTTATTGGGAATAAAGTATGGATTAATAAGATCCAATCATTAATATAACATGGTGACCCAACGTTATTGGAGTTGGGATTCTACAGGTCAGTACAAGAGTTTGAGAATGAAGATCCTGCTGCTCAAACACCATCATCACTTTAAAAGTACTATTTTGTATGACCACTAACAGTGTTCTCCTAAATAAATAATATTAATGAATTATAATTTCAATGTTATTTAATTTGTTCTGACTTCAACCCCAGTCTTATTTCTTTCACTCTTCTGCTGAGAAATAAAATGAAGTGGCTCTCTAAAATCATGTTTTGGTGGTCATTGCCTCAGGATACTTGGGGCTTAAGAGTTAATCGTACTGCAGGTTAAAATATTAATTTATCTCTAAATGCTGGTGTCTGATTTGTTTGAGCAGCCCTGAGGCAAACACTGCTGGTGCTCCTGAATGTATTTCCTGTTGAGCAGCAGGCTTTGTCAGGGTTACAGATGGTGCCGATTTTTAATATTAAAGCTTTGATCTTGTCTTTCAGCCTTCCAAAAGCTCCCGTGTCCTGGTACAACACAGGTTGTACCAGATTTTGGTGTCAGAGGTTTGCAGTTGTACAGATGAGGAGCAACTTTGAACATCCTTCGCACAGCATTTAAAAATATCTCTCAAGTATCGCTTCATGAATAAATGAACAAGCTAGTGCTCCACAAGGAAATGGAAGATAATTAAGAGAAGATTTTAGGATGGTTTGGAGAGTCCAAATTGACTTTATGACATCATATCTGTGAAGCACTCGAAAAGGTTTTTTTTTATGTATTCTTTTTTTTTAAGGTTTTGTATTTTGAGGTAAAATTCTGAATGATGTTTACCAAAATGTAGCTCTTAGCGTTCAAGTTCAAGCAGGAAGACAATTTTCATGCTATTTCATCATCATCATTTGGGATTACACCTCCTAATTATGCTCCACAGATTTCACTTGAATGTCACTTCCTTTTCAAGCTGGTGAACGTTTATCCTACTTTTACAGACTTTTTCATTTTTCTCCGAGCTGTCATGTCAGTCGACTTCCATGGCACCATTACAATCTCTATAAATCTGTTTTATCATCATATATTTCTCCCTGAAAATAAATGTTACTGCAACAAGTAAATAGTTTTGCAGATTTTGCATTTGTAAAGATGGTAATGTTTAAAGAAAAGCTTATAACCCCTATGAAAGTGTTCCTTCCTGTACTTTTACCGGTTAAAACACTGATGCAGTTAAAGCGAGTCAAACAAATAAAGAAAATACTCTTAAATACAAGAGAGAGAAAAACAGAGGAAGAAAATCATCAAACATGAAGAGCACATGGAACAAACCTAGCTATCAAGAGATTACATAGATGAGTAATTCATGATCCTGAGATACCAGGATAAATATATTTATGACTCTTCTCAGCTTTTGCACTTATGCAGTCTCCAGTGCATAAAGGACCGCTGCTGAGACAAATGTGCCCACAAGCTTTAGAACAACCACCAAATGCTGAATGTTCTGCAAGATTCTGTCTCCCAAAAGTTTGTGTTTCTTTTGCATTTCAGTCCATCCCACCACTAAATGTAATTTCCCTAATTTTTCATCCTGAGTATCTGCGTGGCCCGCTCTGAAGGAGGGAGCTACAAGCCCAGCAGTTAAAACCCTCAGCTGATGGCGACTTTGGCCGCGCACTGAGGCACATCAAAGCTTCTGATGCAACGTCAAACCGAGGGAGGAAACTGGGTGCTTACTAAAGTCAGGAGGGGTTATGCTCTTTCGCTCGCTACTGTATGTGCAAAGCCAGTCTCGCATTAAGCATGTCCACCATTTTTCTTTTTTTACTGCGATTCAAGCGGCAGATTCTCACTCAGACTAAAAATATTTGCTGCCCTGATTCAGAAAGCTGCTACTGGGACAGAGCAGAGGGTCAGGAGACTTCAAAAGCCAGCTGTTTCTCTCTTTTTGCTTTCTCATGTTCATGCAACTCTGTGCAAATGGAAAAGAAGTGTGTGTTAGTGTGTGTGTGGTGGTGATGGTGGTGGTGGTGGGGGGGGGTCAATAAGCTCAAAAATCAATGTGTGCTCTTACAAGCGATCTGTCATCAAAAAACAACATTGATACTAATGGACCAATCGTTTCATGCTCACATACACATTACATTTACTCATAGATGGAAGTGAAAGCCCTCACTCCGGACCAACTGAATTATTGAGCATTAGTAAGCAGGAAGAGGAGTTCCCACTGGAGTATATGTGAGTATATGAGTGTGTAAGTGTGCGTGTGTGTGAGAGAGAGCTTGTAAAGGGTTGGGTGAGAGATGCTCCATATCTGGTGTTCCTTTACTGCTACTGTACGCTACATGTCTACTGGCATGTGCAGATATGCATACATGTATCTCCATACAGCAGTGAGTTGCAAAGACCTTGTTAAACTGAATTCTGCTTAATTAAATAAACCTGAACTTTAACAATACCGATCTTTAGAAAGGTTTAAGAAAGATTTTAAGCATTAGCCTCTATGATATGTGTGTGTTTATGCTTCACTTATACAAGCAGACCTTTATAAATCATCTGACCTCTTTGGCCAGTGTTCTTGCAGGACAGGCTCTTGAGGGCCTTAGTTCACCGTCCCTGAAGTATTCAGGTAGGCTATGTGTTAACACAATACCAGGGAGAAAAGCAATAATCTAGGACATTGATTCTAAATTCCAGCCCTCAAGCACTGCCCACAATTTTACATGTTTTCACTCTCCAACACACCTGGCTGCAAGAAATGGCTTATTGACAGGCTTGCAAAGAACATAATGAGGTCTATAAAGCTGAATTTGGTGTGTTGGAGTAATAAGAAATAAGTTATAGCTGAGAAATAGGAAAACATCTCACACAATAAATGTGAGAACATGCTGTATGCATGGAATAATGGCAGGCTTAAAGCCTGCAGGCCCCCAAGGTGGCTAACTGTTGATGTAATTGATCAAAACTGCCAATGATAAAATGATTTGTTGTGTGGTTTGTTTTCTACTTACAGAACTCAAGTTGTTTTCTTTACCATGCCTATACAGTGGATTTTTTTAATATGCTAGAAGACAAATGATGACTGATCATATTTTAGACTAATAATACCACCTGGAAACTGCAGTGCACCAATGGTAGTCATAGATTAAAACAGCTCAAATCTAATGGGAAACTTAAAGGTAGAGTCCGAAGTTCCTCCCCGTTTCTGTTTGTAAACACTATTCAAACTGAGAGCCCCTCCCCTCGGGCTAATGGCCGCATCACTCTTCAGCCTATTCAGCTTCAAGCCTCTCCTTCAAAGCTCAGAAGCGGGTGAAAGCCAAACCAAAATTAACCATAGTCTTTTCACCGCAGAGTGCTTCCTTTTCTTCGCTGCATTCGCTGTTTTTTTGTTTGTTTGTTTTTTTTTTTCACCCACGAGAGTTCGAGTGACTGGCGTCTGCTCCAATCATGAGCTTATCCCCACACAGAGTCATGCCCTTAGCTGCGTTCGGTCAGTGGCTGGCGATATGTACAGAAATCTCCACCCAGAAATGTCCTGAACACACCAAAACAAAGGGAAAAGACAAAATACAGTCAGGGGAGGGGGAGTTGCAAACAGACTAACCATCACACAAGAGGAGAAGCCCAAAGGCGCGGATTGAGGTGGATTTCTCTTTCACAAGTCTAGCATTTATTTTCAGGGGGAAACTCCAGACTCTACCTTTAAGGAAACTCCCATTATGAGCCATTAAATAATGTTATGAACTCATTATCTTTTCATGTTCAAGTTCCTGCTGCTTTTTAGCTTCTCATCTTCCAGTTCCCTGTTTTAATATGTGGGTCTTTCCTCTTTTTAGCATACAGAGCAGTGGTTATCAAACTGGGGGTTGCATGATGATTTCAGGTGATGATTTCTAGATCATTGTGAAACAAAAAATTGAAACTACATTTATCTAATAGATTTAGGATTCAGGGGATAGCAATATTAACACATTATTGCAGAGAGATTAATCTCTGAAATTAACACATTAATTTCTTAATTATTGCATAAATAACTAAGTTATTTCTAGCTTTTTTTTTTTCCCTTTTCTCTTTTTGTGGTGGGTCTCCTGAGGAGGGGGGCCCGCCCCCCCCGCAAGAAAAACCCCCCCCCCCTCCCTCTCTCTCTCTTGAAGTTATATCTTATCCATTCTTTTTTCTTTTGGGGAGGTGGGGGAGCCCAGAGAAAACCCCCCCGCCCCCGGGGAGAACATGCAAACCAAGTTATTTCTAATACCATGTAAATAATCTGAATTTGGCATTATCTCAGCGAGAGAAAATGATGTTGGTGCCATGTCACAGCAGTGAACCAAATTCACGAGAAAACATTTATCCTCTTTATTTATGACATGTTTTTTTCTTTTTTCTTTTTTATCCCTGAGTGTCCAGAATCAAAGTTACTACAGGTGCTACAAATCCGAATTTGGCCCTATTTTGGTGGAAAATCTGAATTTTGGCATTTGGGTGCTTTTTCCACCGCTATTAACAAAACCCACCAAAATCCACTTTACTGTCCTTATTTATGAAGATTTTGACAGTTTCCAGGCCTCACATTGAGAAAAAGGACACAGGATGACCCATTCGATATATCACACAATTAATCACCCAGTTCATGAACACCAAAATGTTATTTTGGGGGTCGTGGCTCAAAAAGTTTGAAAACCACTGTTTAGCCAACACTTTCATGTGGGGCCCATAAAGGTTGAAAATGGGCTAAAAAAAATTAGGCCCCATATATGATTGTCTGTGGGTCACATGGCCCCAATTGAGAAACCCATATTGATGTTATAATGTAAGAAACCCAAGTGGGCCCCAGACAAAAAGCCCAGTTTGAGCCCATGCTTGGATGGTACCCTTCTAGCCCAGGCATATCCCAGGAAGGGCCCATGCTGGCTGGCTGAGCAAAAAGAGATAACAATGAAGAAAATATAAGTTAGTAGTAAGCTCCTAAACCATGTCTTGCCCATTTAAGTCCCTTTTTCTAGTATTAACAGCTTGCTTCTAAATTAAGATATCCTCTGGTCACCGTCAACTTTTGCATTTGTTCATTGACTGTTCGTACTCTATCATCTAAAACATAACCACCAGCCCCTGCTAACTCAGTCTGACAGCAAAAACTCTCATTACACACCAGCACAAATGAGGGTTTAGGGATCGAAAGCTCAAGGCCATTAAATAAAATCAACACTTTTATATCTTCTTCTTTTTTTTTTTTTTTTTTTCCAAAAATCACTGTGAAAAGAAGTTCTTAGACAAAAAGTAAAAAGTTGACAAACATGCACCTTGGGAGTATGGTGATTAGTTCCTTTCTTTAATAGTCAGGGCCCAAATTGCTGCACAACCATCTAAAAAAGCAACTGATGTCAAATCCGGGTGTTGCTAAGAGATGGAGAGGAGAGGAGGCTATGCAGCTCCTCTATCAGGAGCATGATTTCTTCACACAAAAACAAACACAAATGCTTTTGAATCCCACAAAGAAACACTGCAGAGGATTTGAGCTCATGCAACCCAAAATTTGAAATAAATGAACCATATTCAGACACATTGGGTGTTTCTATCATGACGACAGAGGCCGACCTGCATAGCCAGACTTGGCTGTTCACAGAAGACCTTTCTACAAAGACAGAGGATTATTTCCTTTGAATTCACTCTCTGAGAAAACTAAATTGCTGCATTTACTTGGAAACAAGTAGACATGATTGGCCCTGCCTATCACCCCTCTACAGCTGGGATCCTCTCCAGCCCATCCATGACCCCAGAGATGATAAAAGTGTGTCTAAAAAAACACTTGGATGGATGGAAATCTATTATTAATGCAAAACTCCCAACTGCTCATATACTGTAAACTGTAACAGCTGGCTCCCGAATTCCCTCAAGGTTAAACAGGAAGAGGATTTGCAGCTCTGTCTATCTATGAATAAATCAGTGGAGGAAATGCATACACCAATAAATGCAGGAGCCGTGCTGCGAAGCAATTCAAAATACTGACATCCTCAATGGAGAAAACCACAACAAAGCTGCTTCACGCTTTTGTCTCTAAAAGCCCAAAGCCTGAAATCATTTACATGAGAACAAAACATGGGAGCAAACATTTGGATATCCATTCATCCACTTTTTTTGATAACAGTATCAGAGCTACAGCAGGAGCCCAGATGCCCGTTTACCTGGTGTTTTCCTCGAGTTTCTCCTGGGAGGTCCAAAGGCACTCCAAGGCCAGATGGGATGTATAATCTCTTGTGTATTCAGGGTTTTTGCCTTGGGGTGTTCTTCCAGTTGAATTTGTCTGAACTCTGAATCAAACAGACCCAAAGGATGTGAACTGACTCATTGGAAATGCAGAGGAGGCAGCATCGATGTTCATCCACATATTGGGAAAAAGAAATTTATTTTTATGAGGTAGAATAAAGCAGTGGAGGGTTAGACTGGAAGAGATGTGAGGGTAAACTCTGGTTTTCTTCCATTTCAGGAGCAGTTTTGATCAAATTGGAAGCCAAAACCCAACAGAAAACATTTTAGTGTCCCATATCTAGTCTCTAAATCTTTTTCACAAGGCAGCCCACGTCTGCGAGAGAGTCTAATTGGAGAAATAGTGGAGATATCAAAGATGTGTCTGTGTGTTTGTCACTGGAACCGCCTGCTGAATATCCACAGACAAGACAAAACACAGACTGACAGGAGCTGTGTGGCTCGACAGGCTGCCTTAAAACACAAACGGGGGACTGCTCATATCTCAGATGACACCAAACAACAGCGCTCTGCCTCTGAAGAACAAAACACATCTACTTTCTCCGTCTCTTCTTGAGGGCTTGATAAGAGCTGAAAGGAGGCATAAAGGCGTTGGTGTGGGCTGCTGGAGTGTGTGGGATAAAAGCATCAAGGGTCCATACGCAACACAAGAGAAAGCCAGTCAGGAGATGGCTGCATGCTGCTGGTAAACAGCGATGCTTCATTCTTTAGTCATATGCTTGCACAAATTAAATGGAGATGCAATCACTTCATTATTAAAGTTCAGTCATATCTGCACAATTAGAGCATTTGATTGCAAACTATAAAAGATTTTAACTGTAAGACTTTAGATTTACTGAAAACTAATTATTTGATTTCTAAAAGTGGGAGTTTTTGCCAGGCCAGCAGCTGAAATGTAGAGTGTGGATGGAGGTGGAAGTCATGTTTGCAGTGTTGCAGCTCCACAAAAGCATCTGATGATATAATTCCTCCCAAAATACTTTAACTTAAAATTGGATTTTGTGTAAAAGTTTAAGCTTTTTCCACATTTTCTTCAATCTGAAGAATGAAAAGAAAAGAAAAGAAATACCAATGAAGGAAATGGCCTGCCCTCCCCACAAATATTTAATATAAACTTTACTTGGGTAAATCTCAGCAGCAACCCGCTCCCCGTATATACCCCTCAACATCCCACACTACTTCCAGTTCCTTCTCTTTCAGTTAAAAATAATATATTTAAATAATTTAAATCCAGGCTTGCCCTTCTTTTTCTCCCCCCCCGGCCAAAAATAAAATTTTGCCTTGCCATTCGGGCCCAACCCCACAACTTTAAGGTGAATTCCCAAATAATAAAAAGAAAAGTCAATTAATTTAACATTTATTATTAAATTAAATTCATTTTTTTTCTCATATAAAAAAAAACCATTAAATAAAAAAAAATAATAAAATTTCTTTTTTTTTTAAAACCTATATTTTTTTTTCTTTTATATTTTTTTTGTTCCTTTGGGTTTTTCCCTGTAAAAAAGCTTTTTTACATATTTACCACCATGAGTCAAACATTCGTGTCATCATCATCAGTCAGTCATTTTCTGTACCGCTTATCCAGTTCAAAGTCGCGGGAGTTGCTGGAGTCTATCCCAGCTATTATCAGGCGAGAGGCAGGTACACCTGGACAGGTCGCCAGTCTGTCGCAGGGCCAACACAGAGAGACAGACAACCATTCACGCTCGCATTTATACCGAGGGGCAATTTAGAGTGATCAATTAACCTAACATGCATGCCTTTGGATGGTGGGAGGAAGCCGGAGTACCCGAAGAGACATGCACACGGGGAGAACATGCAAACTCCACACAGGAAGGCCACGGTTGGAATTGTTTGAACCCCCTCCCCTGCCGGGAATCGAACCAGCGACCTTCTTAGTGTGAGGCTGCGGTGCACCGTGCAGCCCTCAAACACTCGTGTGATGTCATCAAAATTTTTAACTAGCAAGAGTACCAGCACGATGGACACATGTATGTTGTGAGACACCTTGTTAAATTCCTCGTATAAACAGCTTTGTTGGAGCTGAAACTTTAGCTATAAACAGAATTAAGTCAATTGTGAATTCAAAAATTGTGGAAGTGCAGTCATTGATGTTGAGGTGTTGGACATTTAAATATAATACTATTAATGTAGCTACAGTATTATATCTGATTGGTGCCCCCCTTTGGGCACGACTGATGTAGACCCTCTCTTTCAAAGGTCTCATTTACATGTGGCAGCCTTTTCCTGGTCTTTACCCCCGCAGGGCCAGAAGTTTTCTAGATCCGTCCCTGGTTCCAGGTTTTTACCTTGACTTTAAAAAGGAGAAAAAAATGGAGAGAATCCTAGTTTCCCTCTTTAAACTGACTGATGGCTCATTTCACTGCACGTTCACTCTGATCAGTCATCAGTTTTGGTTTCATTTACTTTTTCTGAAACAAATCCTTGTAAGGAAGCCCGGGTGACTCAGCGCCCACTTTTCCACCTGTAGCAAAAGATGACTAATCCGCAGCCTCCTCCACATTGAACCTCTCCTCTGTACCGCCACTGCAGTGACCTGAAACAACTCTGGGCTTAGCTGCAGGTGCACCAAGCAGCACGAACACGCTGGTCTGATCGCGATGAACCAGCAAGTCCCTTCGCTGTGGTGCTCGTTTCATATACAAATCCCAAAAATGCTCTAGAAGCAGTCCTGAGTTCATTTGTTTAAACACAAACAATTAAAAACAAATGTATTTGATGTAAAAGCAGCATCCAGGAGGACTGACTGACATGGGTGACCTTTTGTGTGCGATGTTTATAAGTACTACCCTTTCTTCTGAGAAAAATTATTGCAAGTATTTACTCTGATCTAAGCTGAATAACCCAATTAAACATATTTGTGTTTGGCAGAGTGCAATCTTGTGCAAATCACACTTCCTTACACCTGACTGCACAATGTGCATTCTCACCGTTTTTAACCTGGTTTACAAATGTTAAATGTAAAAAGTCTGAAGCTAAATTGACCTTAAATGAATCCTTTCATAGCTCTAGGTAAAATATTTAAGTACTTCTAATTCTTTTAGGTCATTTGGCTTCAGAAATGCTTTATGAAAATGAATAAAAGGCACACAAATGCATATTTGTATAGATCTTATTACTAGATTAGAAACATTATTCTAAAACATGTCAGAAAAGACAAAAAAGCAATAAGGGTTTGCATGCAGATTATAGTATAGGGAAATAAGGAAATAGTATAGGGAGCAGAGGGAAATAACCCCCCCAAATTCAGTGATGTGGTGAGGTTATAAACAGCAATAATAATGTAAAAACAAAGAGGATTTACTATCTGATCATCAGCAAAAAAAGTTTTTTCTTTAATTGTGAGAAGGGAAATAATCTAAATGAGGAATTAAATTTGACTTTCAGTGAGAAGAACCATGAAAAGCATGCGTTTTACAGTAAATGGTATAAAAACTATGGAACAAAGTTCAGGAAGAACTCGATGTCTACAAATCATCCAGTTAAAGAAAAAAATCAAAGTTATTACAAAGTACAGAGAAAGAACATATAAACCCACACAGTTAACCATATCTACAGGTGAGTATACAAAAATGCAAATGTACATGCATGTTTATAATTTGTGTATATACTGTAGGTACTATGTATGCATATGGGAGTGTAACTATGTCTACCATATGTATTTGTATATACAGGTATGTACCTGTGTATGACATCAATCTACATCAGTTTGTTTAATTTTTTTGAAAACTCAACGGTTAAGTCATTTACAACTACAAGGAGGAGCAATGATGAGAAAGGGTGGCAGGAATAAATAAGTAATTACTTCATCCTGCTCGACTTCATAATAGTTATTTTGAACTAAAATATGTTTGTTAGAAATAAGTAGAAAAACACCAAATGCACCAAGGGGGACAATTTTAAGAGAGGGTATCGACATTTTGGACTGGCCCAGAGTCCAGATTTGGAGACCAAAGAACTGCTTCCAACTCCAAAGACCTGCCAGATCATCATAATCATGCTTCAGAATCCCTATTTAGATGTCCAATCAATAATAAATAAACTCGTTCATCAAATTAAAGTTATATTCATAAAGTTATAGCAAATACTGAGAGGGTGTGTATGTATGTGTGTTGGGGGGGGGGGAGATAAACAATGTGTAATTTTTGTCTAATTGTCATCTTATTGAAATGTTGCTGATTTTAATATGTGCTACTTCTGTATGAAAAGTGCTTTATAAATAAATTGTATTCATTCATTCAAATTTGCTCAAAATAGCAGGTTCTGCCATGATAACTGGAAAAGGGTATGAACAGAGTTGGACTTGGACCGTTTATCGTCTTTAACACAATTTCCTGCATTTATAACCAAAAGGAAAAATAAACCAGCTTAGTTTTTAATGTATAAACTATAATAAATATTCAGCATATTATCACTCATCGGCTCTATTACAGTAAGAGCATGTTTCTCTAAAAAAGCAGAGAAACACCTTCATACTGTGTCATAATTCTCCAAACATCCCTTTTTCCGCAGTGACTCCTGTATCATAATTGTCTAACTGTGCTGATTGTGGTGCCTCACTTGTACATGTAAGTCACTGCTGTATAACTAAACGTACTGCAAAAGACAATGAAGCAGAGATGGACTGTGTCTGCGAGAACAGTTAAAATGCAATCAGGTGAATCAGTGAGAAGAGGAACAGCAGGAGCCTGAGGCAGCCACAGGTCAAATCCCAGTCCTCTCCCTCAGCTGCTCCTCACTGCAAGATACAATCAAACAGGAGCTGTGCAGGAGACAGGAAAGACGAATCCACTTCCATCTGATGGAAAGTGAGCAGTTATAAGTGTGTGAACCAGTGAGGAAAACATTAAGACAAACAGCTTTCATCCAAAGATCAAGATTTTCAGAAATACTGCAGCAGAGAAACAAATAATCCCACAACAGACTGATACAGCATTTATTTATTTCAGAAACTTTAATACTGTGATCACTGCAAATGTCTTTTTTTTTAATACTTTTACACTTTACAAAGACAATGAATCTGGGACGTAAACAGTATTTTCAATCTTGTAAAACTTGTGGTCCTTTTAAAACTGTGCTTTATCTCCAGCGAGAGCTGATCAGCTTACTGTTGAGTCTGTAGGAGCAAACAGAAGGGATCAGGATGCAGGCTGCATCTCTGAGCTTTGTGGATCCTCCCTCCCCGTGCTGCAATCACTGACCTCACAAGCTGAGCCGGACGAGCATCCCTACGACACAAACAACAACCAGCCCGCTCTTTTCTGGTCAGCGCTGCTCAAGGAAAACGTTCGGTTCAGGTTCCTTCCTCTGCACTGGTGGGGAAACTACGGTGCAACATCTAGACAGGATTGCACGGGAATGGATCAAGTCGCCCTTCTTACATGCACAACCTGCAAACGCAGCCTGCGCTGCTGAACATTGTGCAAAGGATCTCAACAGTGAGATATTACAAAGTGAAACTTCTGAACATCTCATCATTTACATTTCCAATATCCTTCTGTTAAGCAACTGAGGAGGAACAAAGGGAAAAAAATATATGCAAGCTATAAAATATATGCAACATTTACAACAAAAAACTGGCTTATGTGTGTTTATGACTTGGAGACAACTGTCAACTTTATGACTCACTTTTTAACATCTGCACTGCACATTTTTGCCATTTGGCCCCAATTCATTCAAAATACAAAAAACAAATCACTTTCATGTACAACTAAATACATAACATTGCCTTCAGGTAGTTAATGTACAATTTGAGTAACAATGTTAGGATGGCAAACAAGTGACAGTCAAACCTATGTGGTGACTCACCCCCCCAAACAAAAATCAGGATTTTCCATTAACTGTTTAAGTGTTGGACTAAATTACACA
Source organism: Atherinomorus stipes (assembly GCA_023101725.1). NCBI lineage: Eukaryota > Metazoa > Chordata > Actinopteri > Atheriniformes > Atherinidae > Atherinomorus > Atherinomorus stipes. Next base: position 2,458,533 of record JALJCO010002985.1, on the reverse strand, counting down.
ACTACCCAGATTGTGAAACAATTAAAACCAAATCACTTGATAACTATCTACCGGTGCAACAGATTCTTAAAACAGAACCAATACTCTCACTAAGTCCACTCACGCCTCCACAAAGCTGCAGAGTTGAATGAATATGCAGGCTAGAATAAACATCACATTTCTTTAGGCTTGTTTTCACTTTACATTCACTTTTTTTGTGCTGCAGGAATTTAACTGCATCATTTAAGATTTAAATGTAAGAATTAAAAAAAACTGGGGACAGGGAATGATGTTTAACACCCCTGTTGGGCTGAAACATCCTTAATGGGCTTGCTAAAAATGACCTGAATCGACACCCCTGGATGAGAAAAAAAACTGTCACTCTGATATACATGCATGTAATTAATGCAAAGGCACAACTATCCATACAACACACACACACACACACACCTTTCCTCCCTCGTCTCGTGTTGCTGGCGTTCAGCTTTTACTTACATCTCATGAGTTGCAGCAGTTTCCCTGCACAAATCGTTCTGAAGCTCAGAAAACTGAGGATGAACTTGATTAAAAGTGTGTTAGATGAGTGTGTGACTGCACCAGGTGTGTTTATTTTTCAGGATGAAGATGAAGAGCCTTTCCCTTTTATCTATTCTCCAGGTGCTATTTCAAAGGCACGTCCCTACTCTGCCTGGGAGTAAATGACCAAAAGAAGTGACTGTAGGCACGGCTGGATAGACTGATGTACATTCACACAATGACCACACGTTCACTGCCACTGGTGCAGCACCCGCTGCTGATCACTCTTACCGTCTTTCTTTATCAATACAACATCCGGACTTCCTGAAATACCTCCTCCCCAGCAAAAACTGAACCTGAGGAAAACCGTAGATGTTATGCACAGACATCTATACAAAATCTTCTCCTTTTACTAAGAAAAAAATAGATATCAATGCTTGATTGTCTCTAAAAGCTGGCTTCTGATTCTTATTCCTGTTCTGTATGTTTGGGTGGCCTCCTGGTTTGATGCAAGATCACTAAAGAGGCATTGGGAAAAAATACAGAATGACAGGCAGCACATTTACAAATCATGACATTTTCACTAGTCACCACTAGAGGGCACTGTAAGCAACACGACAGCAGGCTCGGGCACCACAAAATACAACATAATACAGAATAAAAAGCATATAGTCAGGCTTTAGATAGAATTGAGAAAGAAAGCCGTTTAAATAATATCGCTAGTGACCGTTTCCCTTGAGGAACTAAACACTGATGTCCGTTGTACTGTACGAATAGAACGACTCATTTATTAGAATTATAATACAAGAAATAAATTAATCTCAGGGGGGAAAAAAAGACTCCAATGTTTTGCTCTCAGAAATGTCTGTTATTTATTATCAGCTGGCCTTCTGTATCCCAGGCAGTGGGATGATGAGCAGAGTCCTCACTGTCCTTTATTCTCCCTGAGCATGATGTTCAGAGAAAAAGGATGAAGGCTCACGTGCAGCAGAGATTGGTGTTCTTGTAAGTGTACTTCGCAAATCATCTTTTCCCACTTCATGCCTCTTTTGCCTCTCTCTCTCTCTCTCTTCTTTTGGAGGGAAAGACAGGAGTCCTGACTGCTTCCTATTGCTTTTACGACACATAAAACTGGATGGACCACAGCACTCTGGATCAGTCATGTTTTATGGCACTACTTGCCGATGGCTTTTGAATGCGCTCCTCATTCAGGTGTTGCCTTGTCTTGTACATACGTAGAAAATGTTGTAATCCAGATCTGAGCAACACCAAGGAGAGGGGGAGAAAAAAAAAAAAAACTGTACAAACAGGTTTCCCCCCTCAGCAGCTGCACATCGACCTTTCTTTATATCCGAGGCTGCTGTCCAGCAATTTCAGCTTTTGAGGAGACAAAACAAAAAAACTGTCTCTTCCATTTACATGCAAGGAAACTGAAACCTCTTGTGTGTCCTGATGTTGTGGCTTCGGTTTAAGCGTGTATGTTCATGTTCCCACCAATTCTGGATGGCTCGACTAGCAGATCTGTTGCGTAGCTTTCTGACGATGTGGCATTTTCAGATTTGTCTTCTTATAAGTCACCTGGATGTCAGGGCATCCATGTGCTGAGGTGGCTTTGATTTGGCACAAAAGAGTTTTGTCCCCATTCAGAGCAGCTGGACATCATTTCAAAAAAGCAAAAAAAAAAAAAAATAAAAGAAGGAAAAAATCAAAATGTGAAAGGTCAAATGTTGCCCTGAAAAGAAAAGCGCTTTCACTGAGCAGAAGTGGCAGGAAAGAAAGGACTTATTCTTTATTATGAACCCCTGGAATAAGAGTGAGGAGGAAAGTCAACTTATTTGGGGAAAAGAAAGGAAACCGTTTCCTCTTGGTGGTAATTTAGCAAAAAACTTGCATTAGAATGATGTGGAGTTGTGTAAAAATGAGTCTTTTATGATTTCATACCCGAGACGAATCTCAACCTCAGAAAAAGGTTGGACACAGTTTATCTATTCATGTTTGAGGCTGATGGAGGATGACAGAGGGATTTAGCATCGGGCTGACTGAATCCAATACTGAGTCTCATCTTGGTCCCATTTACCTCTTGACACAGACTGAGTGCTGATGGATTGTTTTGGGTGTTTGTGGAATCAGCAGATAAGAGTCAGTTCATGTCGATGGTGTTGAAGACCCACTCAGTGAACTTCTTGAGTTTGGCAGCAGAGGTCTGGGACTCTTCCTGTAGTCTCTGGTTGTCCTCCCAGAGCCTTTTGATCTGACCCTGAAGCCGCAATTTTTCTTCTCGTTCCTGTGGAGAAAAAAAAAAGAACAGGTCAGATAATGATTCTTCCGCTGTTCAGCACGAGTTCGCCATGGCAAGTGAAGGGAAGCACCATGAAGTGGTAGTTCAGATTTTTCTAGTAAACTATCCACATAATTTTAGTAGCTCGTCCGTAAAAGAGCCAATCATGACTCAATGGTTCACCTAAAGAAAGTGCAGAACATGGTCAGCTGTATTTTCAAAGAGCCACAACTAAATTGATCTTAATTTGATTTGATTGATTTTAAAATCTGCACAAGACACAACAAAAGTAAATCCTAAATTCTGGGTAAAAGCACTTATATTTGGGTTCATTTTAGACATGGCTGGAATAAAGCCTGAAAAATCATGTCAACCAGCAGCTAACGGCTACTTGCATGAGAGCAGCTCAAAATTGTGGAAGTGACAGTTTTCTTGATCTACTTCCTTTAAAGAGGGGATTTCGTGTCATTATTAGGCACAACCAAATAACTGTGTTACCTTCAGTAGTTTTGAAAATACAGTATATATAAAAAACAACCAAAAGAAATGTGACATCACTCCGTGTCTGTATCTAAAACCTTACAAATTCACTGCTGTCCCTTTAAGATGCCTCCTGCTGTTTCTGACATGCCCACTCCACTCATCACAACCACAGATATCATAATAAAGGCTAGATGGCTTATGTGGGCTGTTAACCAATGGAGAGCGACCTAGCTACACGGCGGCCATCTTACTTCAGACAGCTCCCCCCTTGAACAACATTGACGTCAATGTGCACGTAATATTTAAATAACCACATCTGGCTCAAATTTCAACCAATTTTCAAACGGTTTGATTTGTTATAAATGTCAGAGATGTAGCTATGTGCCTGTTATAATATCTCATATAATATGTCACATCTAAGTATACAGGAACATAGCTACATCTCTGACGTTTGTAACAAATCAAACCGTTTGAAATTCGGTTGAAAATTGAGCCAGATGTGGTTATTTAAATACACGTGCACCATTGACATCAATGCTGTTCAAGGGGCGAGCTGTCTGAAGTAAGATGGCCGCCATGTAGCTACAGTACGCCGAACAACCCCACTTACACAATCTAGTTCTATACATGATATCTACGATCACAACACTCTCATGCTCTGGTGGGGTGGATCTCAGCAAGGGGGGGGGAGGAGGCTTCGTGGTGTTGGAGGTGCTCTGTGGTAGCATGCTGGTTTCCACAGGAGAGTCAGAGATTTCTCAAATATACCTGAATGAATCAAGGTAACCCCTGAGGCATGTTTTATGGGGAGGGAATATGATGACACAATAAAAAGCTCCAAAAAGTCAGTGTTGCATGTTAACCCCCCTTTTTGATACAGCATTTTGCACGGTCCAGCACCAAACAGACAAGTGAAAGTTTTTTTTAGGAACTGCATAAGACATGGGTCATATCATATAACCGGGGGTGAAAACTTTTCAATGCCAAAAGGTCAAACTAATTAGAAACGCCACAAAGTCAGCAAGTATCAGCTCAAAGCAACTCCAAACTTCAGAGGGAACAGAGGACATGAGCAGCAGGGATCCTATTAGCTGCGGGAGCACACAACGAGGTGACAGATCTGCTGTACGTGATCACCACACCAGATGAGTTTAGCATACAAAAATATATACCAATACTGATTTTATGATTAAAAAGGGCAGAAATATCTAACCAGTTATAAAATCAGAAATACAAAGGAAACAAAAATCTTTGCATGTATGTAGACGAGACAAATCGTGTCTGGATACACCTTGTCTCAGATCAGTCACGGGATGGCGTTATTTAAAAATAAAGTTCTAGCTTCATTGAAACTTAACATTTTAATCTCCCCGAGACTGGAGGGATGGATGCCTGGACCATCACGGTGGGAATCAGGACTGGACAGAACTGCACTTTTCTGAATAAAAACTCTTTCTGTAGGCCAATTTTTTAATATTGAAATGACATGTGACTCGTCTGTTCTTTACTATACTAGACACCTGTTGCACACTGGTCACAATTTTAACCCAACACCCAACAAGGTGTTCAAGCGTGGATCAGAACCAATCAGAGGTGAAGATCCGCCCCTTCTTGTCTTTTCAGCACCGTCTTTCCTCCCTGAGCTCAGGTAAACGGGACATGAATACTGGATATGTAGGTAGATATTGAAGTAAGGAGGAGAAGAAACTGCACCTCTTTAACTCGTCATTCCTTAAGAGAGTGCCATGCCCAACTTGTACAATTGTAAAAATCTTTTAAAAAACAGTAGCACATACCAAGGAAAAAGTCAGCAATGTTTACTGACTCACATCCAGATAAGCTACATGTTTTGGCACAAAGCCTTCATCAGAGCATTTTAAAAACAGTTTAACGTATGCCAGTGTAGTCATTTAAAAATGAATGTTTTCAAATTAGTTCACTGCCAGCATAATTAGAATAAGAAAAAAAACTGAAGATATACAGTTTGTTTTTAAGGGTTGCCATGCCCTGATGAAGGCAGATATGTAGGTAGATACTCTGGAGATAAAAGTCCTACACAGAAACTGCGAAATGTTAGCCACACGGGTGCAACCTAGAAAAAGAATGAATCGTATTTAATACCTTTTAATTAAACTCTAGAGCCCTGCTTAATAAATCCTCTTACTATGAAAGTGAATAAAAACAAACTAAAATTAACAGATGGGCTTTGTCTTGCTGACTGAGGAAAGTGACGTCCAGATACCAGCAAGAGACAAACGTGCATGCTTATGTGTAGAAACCACAGCAACTTTTTACTTTTAGGCTTTGTTTAAAACTGCGTTTTCTGGAAAATCATATCCCATTAAGAATACCTCATAAAGTAACTATAAACATGAAAAAAACTATATGCGGGCAGGGTCACATGGACACTTATCACGATTAAAACTTTCTCAAGTCCAAAAAAGGGATTAGATCCGCATTTTTTTAGTCATGCGACCGCGCCACAAGTCCGGAACAGTTGTCAGAACGGAACGGTTGTTAGAGGCCGGTTGCAAAGTCCGGAATGCTTGACGCCAGGAGGGTAAGGGGGGGACAAAGGGCCACATTATGTCTTACTTTTTCTCTCCGTTGCTTGTATTCTTCTCCTCTCTGTTGACTGGAGATGAATTAATTGTTGCAGAAAAATAATCAACAGGTGGACCAAAAGTACGGCGTCCATGCTGTCGGCAGGCGTCTACAGTAGATGCTTATTTGTCTTTGGTTTTAAGGGACAGACTTGTGATTAAGTAGTGACCATTAGCGCCACCAGCTGAACTGGAGTTTTGCAGTCGCTTTTATTTACGTCACGGCGTGATGATGACGGTTTCATGCTCAAAACGTTTCTGAAAACAACCATAAGACCGCGCAGAGTTGTCGGAGCCCTGCTGCGAGAATCCAGATCGTTCAAGTCTAAGTTGTTTGAAGAAACCCACGAGACCGTGTCCTGAGAGGTGAAAGTTTAAGCTTTTGTTGTAAATTTAACTTTACTCCAATTGTTAATCAATAGTTTTGAAAGATGACAATAGTGTGTACTAAACCAGTTTCAGCTAAATAATTTTAGGAAAACTGGCTGTTTCTTCTCTTTCAGGTGAATTTAAAAAAAACAGCTGGGGGGACTGCAGTGAGCTCTGAGTCAGCAGCAGAATGTAACCAACACAACGGTTGCGCTTAATAAATGCTGAGGGGATATTTCATATTGAAAAGCAAATATTTACACACACTCATGCTTCCTGTTTCACCATATGCAAATCAACAAAAGCCTTTTATTATTTGTCCCTTTGGCACTTCAAACAGAAAATAATCCTTCAGCACAGAGCGGAGCAGAAGCAGTTTACATGCAAAGAAAAGTTCTAACACGCTACATGCAAATCAACTGGACCATCTAAGATCATCTAAGAGTCTGTCTCACCTTCTTCAGGTCCTCCTGGAGCATCTTCACCATAGCTTCTAGTTTAGTCACCTTCCTCTCCAACCCAATGTGACCCTCACTGCAGAACAAAATGCAAATCCCATAATGAGGCTTTGACACAATCATATTTTATAAGTTCCCATGTTGAGCTCAGAATTTGTTTCTGCTTACAATAACTGTAAGCAGAAACAGTTTATGTCAGACTATCAGTATTGATGAGTAAAGCATTACCTTGATGAGGGCCGTGATAGCGGAGCTGGCTGCAGCTCTATGTGAGGCTGCTGGGGACTGGAGGCCCCGCTGCTTCGGTGGTTTGCATCCCCAAACACGAAACTTCTCTGGACTAGGAAGAAACGAAAATGTTCAAAAGTGAAATGCATACATCCAGATTTTTGTGCAGTTGTTTGCATTTAGATGCAGAAAGATGTTTTTTCTTTACTGTAGTGTGTGTTTCTCTCATTCTCAAAAGTATTGGCCACATCCACCAGGTGTGTCCACTCCAGAGGGCTGTCCCTATCTGATGATGGGAGGGGCATCAGCTCTTGAGGGAGAGGCCCACGATGACGTTCCACCAAATCCACCAATGACGTGTCAGATGCTGAAAGGTCACCTGTTCATTTAGATTGCAGAAAGCACCACATATATAGCATGAAATCACTGACATCTATGACCACGATGCATTTCTAATCAAAAGATTAATTATGCCATGAAGGATCTTCACTCCTCCTCTTTCTTACCATGGAGCTTGACTCCTAGCTTATAGGAGGGCCGTCTGAGGGGGACGCCACGGGTGGTGGGGGAGCGAGGAAGCGTGGAGCAACTGAAGAGAACATCAGAGCCTAGAGCCGGTTCGGTCACCGAGTCGGTCAAGGAAGGGAGGCGCTGGCCACGATAGATGCTCTCATCTGACAGGGTACGATGGAGCGAGCGGCGGCGGCTGAGGGGCTGGCCTGTTGGTGACTTCTGGCCATGCTGTGTCAGGGTGCGGGGTTAACGGTGAGGTCAAGTTTTACTTCAACAGATAGATACTGCTTTAAATCCATCACTATTTCTGTAACAAGACTCCATACAAGTACCTTTTCCTTGTGTTTCCTTGGTGGTGGGGGACTGTCAGGAGCAGCGTGTCTCTTCACATCTTCCTCCATAGTTGATTTTGCATGAGGCTGGGGCGAGTGCATGTCTCTAAGAGATGGTCTGGCTGCTGGGGTTGGAAGCCCCTCACCTCCACTTTCTCCTGGAGATTTCCTAAAACGAAAACAGATTAAACAAACTGAGCCAAATTCGATTTGTTGCTCACAGGTGTTGTCATCTGGCTTAGTTGTAGAGCTTTTTATTATGAATTACATTCAGTGACTGTATTATTGTCTGTGCAATACCCTCCTTAGCCACAAGGGGGTACTCAAGTTGTATTAGTCATTACTGCTGAAAAACACTGATGGCAAAAAAATAGAGTGGGTGGATAAAATGTGATCGGATGTAAATGTAACAGGATAAAATGCAATCTCATAAGCCAGAACTGCTATGAGTAAGTGTAAAGTTCACTTTTTTCATCCCTTATAAATAAAGAAAGGCAGAAAATAAACCCTCACAGAGTGCCATAATTAAAGCAACACTGAGCTTAGCAATCATACAGAATGAGTGACAATTCTCTTGTAAAGAAACTGGAAAACACTGCACTAGTCATTCACTCAGGTACACAATAATCCATCGCTTATATATGCACTCTACATAAAGGAAATCAGACTCAGTGTGCCACCTAAACCCTGCTTCAGTCCACAGTTATTTCCTGGCAGATTTACTGAAACGCAATTCTTCCATGCTTTCCAGCATGCTCAGTGAAACCCCCTACACACAGTCCAGAACAAGGTGGCACATCTAGTGTTTAATCCGACAAGAAAGGGCACATGCAGCTTCATTACACATTGAGGAATGCTTGCTCCCAAAGCAGACTCAGTCAAATTCAAGTCACTTCTCTCTGGATCATCTGGTCTCACCATCCAGACAAAGAAGGTGGCCTCCTCCAAATTGTCTTCAGTTGCTTTCCTGGCAGTGGAATGAGCTTCTAAGCACCTGCTGAGCAGGGGCATCCCCCTTTACCTTCAAAAATCTCTCCAAGATTCATCTTCATAGTAATCGGAGTACATCCTGCCCTAAAACATCTTAACCCAGCATGACTAACCCACGTTATCCCCATCTTTAAAAAAAAAAAAAAGATAGCACTAATCCCAACACAAGTATGAACGTTGAATGTTGTACAGTTATGTTACACTGGAAAAGAGCATCTGCTAAATGACCTCCCTCCCCCTCCCCTCATCAACACCTGGATGTTCAACCAAACTTCACTTTTGCCTCAAATTCAGCAGACGTGTTTTAATCGACTCCAGCTCGGCATTAATGGGAACAAAACACCGGGGTGCAAATACCAATTTTCACTCTGGTTTTTAGGGGGTTTTTTTAGGGGGGTGGGAGGTGGAGTGTCACCTTTCTTGCAAAAATTACACATCTCAAGACCTTAATACCTCACATGGAATTGAAAGCAACAACTTATGAACAAAAAAAGCAATACTGAGGGTATGATCCAGTGCAGTGGCATATTTTCATGCTTTGACATGCCTGTTCTCTCAAAGGTAGAGGTATACTGGGCCAATAACATGTTTTAATGGGTTTACTTCATTAAACCCGTTTCAAAACACTACTTTTGTCATATTAGCACTGGAAATGGATTTAGATCAAAGACCTCCTGTAATGTTTTCTTCCTTGCTTTCTTTGTGGCCTTACTTGCGTGTGTCTCCAAAGTCAACGGAATTGATGGTGGACCCGGGTTTCCTCCAGCCAATCAGATACTTGGACTGAGCTCCCTGTCTGGGGTAGAAACTCTTGGGCCCAGGGGACACAGAGGACTGAGACGAAGGGGAGGTTGCTGAAGAGGATGACTCCTCTCTGGGAGAGCTGTGGCCAGAGTGTCTGAAAAGAAACAAAAGAAGATATTATGGTAGACAACCAACTGTCATTACAGTTTTTCCCCTTTATGTTGCATCTGGATCTCTCATATTTTTTTGAAGAGAAATATTTAACAGTGTAACCTTTCAGGATTTAACTTGGGCACTGCTAAAGCTTCATAGTATAAATTCTTTCAAAAGAATTTCCAGGAAGATGTACATTATTACGTTAGAGATGAAAGAAATGCATCAAAGTATCACCTGGAGTCAAGCCAGTTCTATCCTGCTCACTCTCTTACTTCCCATCCACCATCTTGACAGAATACAAATGCAGCTTAAATGCTGGACAGATGATGCCCAGGTCATGCACTGTAATTCTATCTGAACTGCTGAAATAACCTCTCTCAAACAGGAAAAAAGTGGTCACAGGAGTTCTCCCAGCACCAGACACCAGCTCTGCGATGAAAAGTGGGACATGTGTTCCACATTTCCTGGGGCCTAATGTGGAAAGATAGGGAGGAATTAAATAGCGTTATGCTTGGTTTCCAGAGAAGCCTTGCTGAGAGGGAAGTTGTCTAGTATGGGTTCTTCTTGGGTGAAGAAACACTGGGAGTGGAAAACATGCTGCAGAGGTCAGATACACACTGAGATGACAAACTACAATCTGGTTGGAGTCAAGAAAAACAAATCAAAGCTGAATTTAAAACTGTAATACAAAACTTTTCTTCAACATAAGTGATTTTTAGAGGGCGAAGTACAGTATTGTCTGTGAGGCTGTGGATAATGCTAAACTTGACATGTGTTACCGTAGTGGTAAAAGGAATGGAAAGCAGTGAGGAAAAGAGAAGAAAAAGCTATAAAGCTAAGTGGACTGTGCAAGTTTATTTCTTTAAAACAAAGAACACTGATGGTGTTTGCCAGCTGCTTCAGATGCTGTTACCTCTGCCTCTGGTTGGAGCATGCGTCATACAGGGTAAAACAAATCAATGCTGTTTATTAGATACAGTATATGATTAAGACTCTACTGCTCCACAGTAGGGATGTGCAATATTGAGGAAACTTTGAATATTGCGATAACACTGTTAAAACCTGTGATGACAATATGATTAGCCATAAATAAAATACTTGAATATGCAGTTTTCAGCTTTAGATTTGTGCAAACATAAACACCAGTTAGTCGGTAGCCTCTTAAGATAACAGGAAACAAATTGATATTTTTCCATCACATCACTGTTTTTATTTTTAAAAAAGTCCATTTGATTGGCCATTGATAGACACTGTGCAAGAATGCACAGCTGCAACTGGAACATCACGTCACTTTGTTAAAACAAAACATTGTTTTATGTAAAGCACTTTGTGTTAGTTCTCGTATGAAAAGTGCATTATAAATAAAATTTGATTTGATATGCAAACAGATACACTATTAGATATTACAGTTTAGGCTGTGTTTGCGATATTGCGAGGGCCAATATCGTGATGAAGGAAAATATGCCAAATTTTTGCAGCCGTACTCTTCGGCATTATTTACCAACCATCATACAATCAGGAAAACTTACTCTCGATACCATTTAACTTGGCAGCTAGTAAATATGACAATACATCCAGAAGACAGATATCACACGGCAAACAAGCATGAAACTATCACCAACAGTGTTTCATTCCACACTGAGATGTGACTGTAAGCTGCCTGCTACAATTATCACACAAAACACAGGGTGCATTTAAAATGTGAACATAATCTCAGGATCTGAAAAGTGAAGCCAGTATGGAAGCTCTTTAAACCTGCAATCTCTAATAACCAGCAGGTGGTTACAGTTAATAGTGTTGGGTGTCTGAATAAGGACTTAAAAAAAGACAAATGTTTTGCAATAACTGTGATTATATGGCTGCAATCTGTCCGTTGCGGTGAAACAACTTTTCCCAGGGTCGGGGTCGACTACATGATTTCACACATGTTATGTTCATGTTCTGGTTATTACTAAAAATGCAGTTCTGGATGTTCCATCTGTATTTGGTTCAAAGTACTTGTATTGTCAAACTGCTTGGACATATTTTGGACATATTTTCAATCGGGTTGTTAAGGCAGACTTCTATAAGGACTGTAAAGTATGACTCAGCAACAGGTTTTACACAAATACATTAATCTCTTGACAAAAACATTCATATAATTCCCACAGACTGACCTTGGGTGTAATCCAGCATCACTCAGGCTGTAGGTACTGCTGTCTCTAACGAGGAGATGAATTGGCGGGCTTCGACCCATCCCCTCCAGGCTCCTTTCTCCTGGAGGGCCGGGAGACTCTGCAGCAGCAGGCGACCTCTCGAGCATCCTCCGTCCTCCTTCAGTTGGACTATGCCACGGAGACACTGAGCGCTCCCTGCTTTCTCTACTTCCGCTGGGAGCCAGTAGCGAAGTGGTGCTGCCATGGTGGGAGTGGGGGTGGGAATGATGCGTGGCTCCGTAAGAGCTGGTGTCAATGCCACTGTCAGCAGAGGCGCCCTGGAGGTAGCCTCCTCCTCCCAAACCATTGGGCTCTGAGTCACCCTGGTCGCCACTGGAGCCTCCACCTGCCCCCAGTTCATACCATTTATCACTGTCACTGTGGCCCCCACTGGAAGCTGTGCTGGATAAAGTGTTACTGCTGGAGTGACCCGAATAAGGGCCGTCAGACTGCCAGGGCAAAGAAAATGAAAGAACAAAACCAAATGACAAAAATAACGTCAAATGATGTCACAAAGCATCACCATGTTACGTAATCAAATTTACTAACAGGATAAGCTTCAATCCACACGCTAACAGATGTTCAGTAGTCCATAAAACACCAACAGGGCTTACAGAGCATTCAAACTATCACCGTGTGACGCTAGAAGTACACTTCACCAGACAGGTGTAAAAGTCTGACCTGGCTGCCCTTCTTTGGGGACAGGTGGATGACTTGCTCCTGCCTCTGGATGCGGGGAGCTCCCGAGTAGCCCTGACCAGACTTGGAAACTGGAGCCTCTGCAATAACATCATACAAAGCTGTTGGTGGCAAACACATGAACAACAGACCCCGCAGCGCAAACAGATGAGCAGCCCATAATTCAACAGATGATTTAAGTGCATCTTTGCTATTACAGCATCAGTGCTTCCAGGAAGCTAACACTGTTTTCACTCTGCCCATGCTTCGCCCATGAACAAAAACCCAAAAGACTTTCCATCAAAGGACATCAAACAAAAATGTGTCCCCTGCCAGTTTTGTTTGCTCTGGGCAAGCTGTGCCGCATGAGAGAACGAGAGCGCGAGTCCCGGAGCACAACTCAGCATAAATGGGACTATTGTGTAATTGTCTACATATTACACAATCAAATGTATATAGCATGAAGTTAATGACCACAGTACCATGAGAGAGCAAGGGGTGGCATCGTAACATCTGCTGGGGAGAATCTAAAAGTGTGGCTTCTATCTGACTTGGAATATTCATTACTCTGCATAGATGCACTGCTGCCTACAGGGCTCTGCACTAATTAAAGATGGTGTATGCCTGCGTGTACTAGTTCCTGTGATGCAATATGCTGTGTATCACATATTTGCCTGATGTTATCAAATTAAAGAGTTAGAGATGAGCTGTCCGAGTATGTGAAAACAGATTTAGACAAACAAAAAGCAAAAGTGTAGGAAATTCATGACAAATGGTCATTTTCAGATTGAATTAACCAACTAGTGTCATGGAAACATGGGCAACACTGAGTGGCATAAAGCAAGTATGAGCAAAAGTGAGTATTCTGCCCTCTATGTGACTTGTGTTATTTCTGGATGGAGCCTGGCCACATCATCATTGCTTAAAACTAGAGAGTCGAAGGGTAAAAATGGAGGGAAGAGGACGGAAGTCTGAACCACAGAGAGCAGAGTGGACGAAGCAAAGCTGGACACTTGGCTGACTTCAGCTGAGCTGGCCCAGCCTGCATTGTTCCACCCTGACCAGTAACGACATAAGTGCTATAAACAACCGCAAAATGAAAGAGTGAGGCCTTTAAATGTGATTGTGGTAGTCAGGAACAGGTTGAAGACAAGGCTGAAACTCGGTTGGTCAAAAATCAATCAAAGTCACATCCTGCTGGGAATCTGAGGGGTAGTAGATGGAAAAAAAGGCTTTTAGAAACCAAGCTAGAATAAAATAAAACATACATATAAAAAACTTAAAGAGAGCTCTCTCATTTAAATGAAAGGGAATGATGAAAAGAATAAAAATAAGTGGAAAATGAGGAACAGACTGAAGGAAGGAACGGCACAGAATGTTGGCCAACTTTGTTGACAGCAGACACAAACATCTCCCCCTTCACTACTCTTTTTCCTTTAATAAGCCTTATAGAATATAAAGTGAGTGAGAAAAATCCATTTACTGAAACTGAGATCACATCTGAACACATCCAATAATTCTTCCTTTCCTTTTTGTCTCATTATGTTTCCACCTTTTAGTTTGTAGAGACATTAAGACCTTCACTGTGAAATCAATGTAATTTGCAGCTTGCAGAGGAAAAGGAGGTGAAAGAAGAGGAGGAGGTGTTAGAGGCAGCGAGACTGCTGTCAGAGTAGGCATCTCAAAAGCTGCGGAAGGAGAAAAAAACAGTCACTGGCAGATGAGGAGGGCCACACAGGCACTATTCACACACTCTTCAAGATACCTGTCACTTCAAAGGATTTAGAGGCAGAGATAAATATGGAAGATTTCTCTCCTGTCCTCTCCATGCCTTGCAAAATTCAACTGCTCCCACAATATTTGCATGTGTTAAAATTCAAATTTGCCTACACATATAAGCAGATATATCCTATTTCAGCTCTTAAAGTTTTATGTATCCTAACGTAGGTATTCTCATATGAACCTTTTCAAATGAGTTCTTTTCAAATTCAGCTACTGATTGTCACTGACAGTGTCTGGATGTTTATGTTTATGCTCATGGCTGTGATTGTTGTTTTTCTTTTCTATGTTACCTGTCTGGTAGACTGCAAACTTAGTTGCCTTTCTGGGATGAATAAAGTTGCTCAAACTGAAACATCTAACAGCAAATCTTCAGCAGAATGACTGCAAATACTTCAACCTGATAGAACATGCAAACTCCTGACAGGAGAGCCATTGTTTGAACTTCCCCGCAGCCGAGGCTCAAACTAGCAATCTTCCTACTGTGTGAGGCTGCAGTAAAAATTACATCCATCTCTCAGCAAGATATATTGTTGAACATTTCTATACCTGTTGACCCTCGTTCAGCTCCTCCTCCCTCCTCCATTCTTGACCAGTTGGGAGTAGACTTCCCACTGGACCCACCCTCTCCAACCACCTCTCGTCTTTCTGTAGACATTGGGGAATGGCGGCTTCCTACAAACCTAGAGTGGGTTCACACATATATAATCTGTAGCAAATCTAATAAAAAGACAATTAAAATGCATGCGTTCCCTGGTTAAAACTGCAGAGCTAGAAATGACAGAGAGAATAGACATGATACATTTTTCCCACAAACTCCAGTGGGTGGAATAAAAATGATTAAAAAAAAAGGAGAGACTACCTCACTCTAACACTAATGATGTACATCATTACAGCTGTCAAATAAATAGACAGTGTTTTAAGAAAACCTGCAAAGTAATTTAATTAATTGGGTTTAATTAATTGACATGTCCAAATCAACTTCTAAATATGTCATTTTATCACTTTTAAGTTAAAGCTAGGTATATTTAAAGCCCCGTAGAGAGGAAAACTTATGAATATACATAAACATTCAATCATTAATGAAAACATGAGTAGAACGAGATCAGAAAGTAAGTGCCTCAGGGCAGCTTAAAACTTTTTTGATGCTGAGTGAAAGTTCGTTTGGCTGCTATTCATATTACACATAAGACAAAGTGTGTCCCTGTTTTTTTCTTACTGCTCAGGCATGGATTTCTGCCTCCAGTGAGCGGAACTTCCAGAAGCATCACTGGAACAGGATAAGTTGCTGGGAGAGCTGCGGTTGTGCGGGGAGCGGCCTAGAGCCAGGGAGGAGGCCAGACTGTAGCTCTCGCTGCCCGGAGACATCCTGATACACAAACACAGAAACACGCCCAAAACAACACAGCATGACTTCACCTGAAAATGGAATTCAATTAAAAAAGCATTATAGAAACTGAATATTCAGGAGGTAATTTAGCCACTCGGTGGCTCAAGCTTCCACATTCAGAGTGTAAAAATGTCAGGAGCACATAAAAGCTTGTGCATAAAATCAGCTACACATCGGCTGTTTATGTGTTTCACATTACTTTTCACACACTGCAATTATATATTTGTCCTTTCACCGGACCGGTGGTAATAAAAGCTGCAAACAGTAATGATTTCACATAAGAAACAAGTATTGATATCAATGGTTGTGATCTGTTTAACAGCTGTGGAGGATTCAGGCCTTTAAATCACATATTTCCCTCGTTGCATTTTCAGCATTTTCCTCCCCACTCTCTTCCAATAGATGTATTTCACTGATTTATACTTAAAACCAACGCGCTCTGACCTCTTGGATTCCAGAGGTCGGCCATCACTGCTGACGCTGCGAGGAATGGCAGCACCCCTCTCCAGCCTCTCAGCAGACAGGGTCTTTCCCACTGAGCTGCCCAGGCTGATGGCCCGATTGGGTGTGTGAGGCTGTGGCGAAGCGGTCAGTGATTGCTGAGGACTGCTGGACGTTCGCTGCCATTTATTGTTGTTGCTGCGGAAGGGGAACTTGTACTCGAAGGAGCCGCTATCACTGCTGCTGCCCTTGTATTCAGACACAGGGACTCGGTAGAGTTCTGAGCAGCCCCTGCAAGGAGAGGGGAAGATTCAGGCTTTTAAAAAAAAAGGACATTAGACCAACTGGTGACATCACAGTGGTAATGTCCACTGCTTAAACACAATTTGCATTCCCACCTACCTGCGTGGAGTAGCATCGTCATGTGGTGGGATGATAACAACACGAACTGTGACAGAGTTTCGCAAGAGATCAATCATCTGTTCGTGGGTCAGAGTTGCTACAGCGACTTTGCAGATTTCCACCAAACGGCTTCCCTGACGCAGTCCTGCCTGCCAGGCGTAGCCGTATGGCTCAACCTAGAAATAACACTTTTATTAAATGATCTGCTGAACAACATCCAACTACCAACATGTAAAGTAAACATTAGAGCTTTCCACATGTTCCACGCTGGGTTAGATTTATCACAGCTTTCTAGGTTAGGATAATAAAACAGCTGTGCAATATGAGACAAAAAATATATTAATTATATATTTGATGACATGCCACATATACTTGCAAAGTATAAAACATACCAATGCCTGCACTCAAACTGCATCACTGTCTGATGAAAACCAAGTTGAACTTTCCGCTAATTTGCTTAGAAAACAAGTTATTAGAATAAGCTGGCAGAGATGGATAGTCATAATGGGCATTCTGCGGTTTTCTGCATGATCAAATTAACTCAGCTATAGTTAAACATTTTCATCAAAGATGAAGCTGGTATGCAATCTACTGCGAGGTAATGAGCTGATGCCATGTTGAGTAATATCTTCACTTCACCCGTGTGTCCTCTAATCGATTAATAATCACAATCACAGCAAAACTCTGCCAAGATCTGCATTCCAGTGAGGGCAATAGATGCAACATAGAAAAGGCAGCATTTCTCAGAGAGCCCATACAGACGTGCAGGACTTCAGAGTATGTAAATGTAAATGTAAAGCAGTATCAGATGACAAACTATTCCTACAAATTTTGTTTCACCCTCAGCCAATATGCTGCCCTGTCCCCATAATATGTTGGTTTCTTTTATTAATGTAGTTTAACTGAAGCACATAGCCTTGGGACAGAAAATATGGCTGTGCAAGACAGAATTAATAACCACACGATGTGTCATCATCTGCTAAATGCATCCTTTACATCGAACATGCAGGTAATTACACCTCCAGTAGAAAACAGTCGTCTGTTACATTGTCCTTCAGCAAAATAAAAACTAAATCATATCCAGATGTGCTACAGAAGTACATGTTCTACCTCCATTTACTTCACTTACTCAGAACATGCAAGCTATGTTATTAATAGATCAGTACCTCAGCCACGATGCCTTCATAATTCACATGGAAGCCGAGCTGACCCAGGCCGTTTCGACGAAGTGTCATCTCAGATGTCTCACAACCCTTTGTAAGAAACTAGAGATATAAAGGGGGAGCAAAGCACAAAACACAGATGAGAAATTATGAAAAGAGTCATGAAATCAGTTCAAAATAAAAATAGGTACCAGGGAAATTGATTTGGCTCTCTTTGCAATTCCAAAAAACCTTGATATGTGTGAATCTGTTCACACTATTATTAATATATGCTTTCTTTTGAGTTGAGGGGCAGATTTTTTTTCAAACGGCTTAGGTAATATCCAGGAGACTTGAGGGCATAAAGTGTAAGTGGTGCATCTCTCACAGAAGGCAAATGAAGGCAGATGTGTTTTGTTCTGGCACTTGAGTCTGAAAAGAGAAATTTTCATCCTTTTTCATACAATTCTTTGCACTGGGCCAAGAACAGGGGGAGCACCTTAAACCAGCTTTTCTTCCTTTTCAAAAGAGCTGAGGTGGAGAGTTGAAAAAGAAACAACAAGAAAGAAAAGTAGATCGTATATTTAACTGCAAAGGACAGCTATGAATCGATAGATTATCTGTTAACACTCGCTCTCATGGCCGGTCACAATCCATTTCTTTCTCCCTCCAGATACACGCCTAATGGCTTCAGGGCACTTTTGCGTTTCTCTGTCTCAGCGTGGTTTTAGCCGAAGCTCCACAGAAATCAAACTTCACAGGGAAGCTTGAATAATTCCCGCAGCAGAATGGCACCTGATAGGAATTGTTATTGCACTCTGATGTTTCCGAATGTGTGCGTGGGAGAGGAAGAGAGTACAAGAAAAAAAAAAAAAAAGAGTGATAAACAGCAAACAAGAAGAAAGGGGGCATGAGCAAAGAGAGAGAGAGAAATGGAGAGTGAGAGTTTTGTTTTAAAAAAGTGGGTGGCCCAAGGCCACTTCCTTTCTTGTTTCTTTGTCACTGAGGTAGTCAAACTGATTGAAGATGAAAACCTGATGCATGCAGTGCAATGTGAGAACTTCTGAGTGCCAAATAATGATCTATTCCTGTTGAATGCGAGTGCACAAATCATAGAATACAAACTCAGTTCAGGTTAAATATGCACAAGACTATGTGCATGCAGATAGACATTAACTTGTTTAAAAGAAAGAGGATGCAGGGGAAATGAATGCATTCAAAAGCTCTGATGATTACATAAGACGACACCTTTTTTCCTGACCAGTTTCCATGGAAACAGCTAAGAACCAACTAGCATCACTTCACTGTATGTGTAGGTGTATGAGCCATTAGGAGAATGCTGTCCAGAGGTGTTTCAGAAACTCCCTCAATAACCTGAAAACTGTGAGGAGACAGCAGGTTGGCATGGAGATGCAGAGCTGTTGTACTGGCAGCCCAACAGTATAGCAGGAGAGGCTGTGAGGGGGCCAGACTGATGAATGACAGCTGACGACATTTTCCATTGATTTGCTGTCTTAGTAGAATGAATTCATTACATGAATGAATATTTGTCAGCCAAAAATCAAATAAAATTTAATCTAATTTTTGACAATATGTGATGTATTAGTGTGTGTGTCCTCTAACCTCCAGCCGTTTGACCACTTCTTTGAAATCCTCTGTATTATTATTAATGCTCCTCAGAGACGCACTTTCTCCCCTCTCGTAGAAAATCTTTAAAGACGCAGGACTGCTGAGTGTCCAGCCAATCACATCCTTGGTGGCACAGTTGAACACCACAGCCTTGGCCTCCTGGTCCAACAGGATGAGAAAGTCATTGGAAATGGCCAGAAGAGCCTCAAGTTCCCCTCCGTTCCCGTGATCCTCAGCGTGAACTGGCCAGGTCACCGCTCCAAGACTGCGCAGCTCTGCTCCTCCATATGGCCGACTCTTCTCCTTCTTTTTATGAGCCAGTGAAATGAAGGGGAACTTTCCAGAGGGGTCAATGGACGTGCTGGTCGTGTGGCGCTCAGCCAGGTCACGCAGGTACTCCTGGCGTGTTCGGGTGGCCATGGCCCGAAACTTGTGTGATTTGTGGGCGGCATTTTCTGCATTGATGACTTTGGCCAGCAGGAAGTCCCGGAACACAGACGACTTGGGGAAGGTCACACCTTCTGGGATTGGAGGGCCGAATGAGGGCACGTCTTTGGAACGGGTCACTGCCACACTACAAGAAACCAGAGAGGGAAAATAAACGAGGAAGCCAGACAAGCAAACAAAGAAAACTCAACTTGTTTTTTATGGCTTTTTTCTTTAAAAACATAAAACCTCAGAACCAGACAATAACATTTAGACAGATCTAGTTTCAGTCCCTCTTCATCCTTGTGAAAAAATCCTTTTGGATTTCTTTAATACCTATATTAAATCAGTCATTTACTGCCATTTTTATTTCAGGTTTATGTCTGAAAGCAAACATCACTGAATTTCCATAAAGGCATTGTGTATTTGCAGGCTTTTCTCTTCCCCTTTTTTCCCCTCTTTTATTAAGTCCCTGGAACTGCCATCTGTGGCCGTTTGCCCTTTCTGGTATGTCAGGAACTCAGCCGAGCAGCCGTGGAGAGCGATGGAGAGAGAGAAAAAAGAAGACAAGGGGAGACTACTGCTCCAAGCCTTCTGCCAAAAGTCCTTTAAAGCCAAGAGTGAGTGTAAAAAGAAAATGTGGCTGAGAAAAGAGGCTGTGTGGGAGAATACAGAAAGGGGGGGACTGCTTACTGAGCAGGGAAATGAAAATCACTGCTACCTTATGGGAGACAAAAATGCCTCTAAAAAATGTCAGTCTGATGCAAATCCAGGTAACTAACAAGTCTAAAGAGCTTTGTTTGTACATGGGTCGCATGTCCTGGTCTTAACCTCATGAATGCAATCACAGATCTTCTCTCTGGTGGCAACTGCTGAGCAACAGAAGTAGCACAGGAAGTCAGCCCTCGTCCCACATGCCACCCTGCTGACAAGCATCAGCACACATGTTGGCACAACGATTAGTCGCATCGTCTAATAAGCAATATTTATGCCCCCCACATATTTCTAAACATACCTGAGAGACACCCTGTCCTCACTGGAGACATGTGGTGTTCAATTATACTGGCTGTCAAATTGTTGACACCTCATTTCCCACCTATCTTTGTTTGTGACAGACAGAGGGAGAAGAGGAAACTTTTTTTCCTGATGGAGATTACCTCAGAGAGTAAACACAGCATTTAATGAATGAATGAATGATAGAAACAGTTTAGAAGCGTTAGTATGTGGAAATGTTTGCATTTCCCTCATGGTTTATGAGCTGAACTCTTGACAGAAACAGGAAGTATGCAGTGAATGTGTGTGAGGGAAGCGGAGCATGAATATATGTTAACGTGGTCCCTGAAATAGTCAGTTTTCATGTCACTGTTAGATCATTTCAATATGACTGCTACAGTTGAATAAAGAGGACACTGTGGTGTTTGATTTGTTTACCATGTTGACTGTTGCAGATGGACATGAATGTTCTCCCTTGTTTGTTCCCAGTAAATCTACTGAAACAGCTCTGAAAACTACTGTACAAGTCCCCAAAACACAGCAGAGTAGCTTCCCTTGCAGCAGTCTTATGAAAAGCGGCATGAAAATGTTGACTGACAGCTCATGCACAAGAAGTTAACAGCATTGCAGCTATATCAGCCTGCATTTCTGCAAATGGCGAATGAATCATGCAGGGTATTTTGGAGAGGAGAAGGTAAAGTGGCTACAAGCAGGCTTAAATAAAATGTGACCTTTTATTCCTATTCTTCTCTATCACTACAAACATCACTAAATGCATTACACCGGAGCTTTGAAAGCACTTGTTCTGATCTCAAACACCCGTGAGTCAGTCAAGCAAGGACCTGTGAGTCATACTGGACAGAGAAAAGTGATGGAGACATGTTGGTAGGAGCGGGGAAGCTGGAGAACCAGACTGCATACAAAAGAATGAATGAAAATAAAAGGGGAGAACAGGTGAGAAAAGCTGGAGAGGGTGAGAAAAGGAGAATGTTGTACAGTGGTGATTGCTGGGCTATGTGGCTTCTGTGTGATCCTCATGGCAGGAGGTTTGCCAGTAGAAATCAAAGAGCAGATTCCTGTGGTTTCAGTGATTTGTAGGCATATAAATATCCAGTGTGTGGGCAGTTCTGCTTTTCCAGTATCCATGACCTGCTGCCCACTGAGCCAGGCCAAGAAAAAGAATGTCAATACCTGATGGAGTGGGAGGCTTTGAGGTGGACGTGTGTATAAGTGAAGATGTGGAGAAGGTGCATACAGTAAACTATGTTTTTGTCTTCTTGTGACAACTAGTCTATAAAGGAAATAACTTCAAGCTGTACAACATCTGAATTAATTTACGTCTTGATAAGGAATATGTAAACATGTGCTCACAAGAAAATAATTACGAAATTAGAAATAATTGTTCATAAGGACCAGGATAAAAATTGGAATTTTAAACAAAGCATGATGTTTGCTTGAGTATCTGTGAAGCTAAACGTGAACTGCATCAGTCCCATAATAGTGGATTGTGGTCACCGGGGCAAAAGAATTACGTGCACTAAAAGGCATCAGATAAAACAACACAAAATGTCCAGAAACGTGAAGATCATTTTCCATGTGTTACAAATTCACAACTGAATCATTTTGTGTCTGTGCAAAAGTCTCAAGCTGCTCATGCTTCTATATTTTGCTTCTGAGGATCCAGACTTTTCTATAATTTCTAAAAGCAGTCTTGAGAAATAGTTCCTAAGACTCTCTGAAGATCTTTCAAGTTTTCCCTGGAAAGTTTTCACTCATTTTCAGCCCAGTCTTTAACCATTTTCAGTTGAACAGAATTAGCAGGAACACAAAACTTGGCAGAGAACCAATTTTAAGTAGCACCTTTTGGCATATAAAAGACACAAAGAAACATCAAAACCCCACTTTGTGCATGACGGCTTGTCATATAATAGTATTTATGTACAAAATATGATCAAACAAGCTGATTTTTAACAAGCTAATAGTAAAAACCTGTGCATAAATCAGAATCGTGTGCAGTATAAGAGC
This sequence comes from Atherinomorus stipes, assembly GCA_023101725.1. Taxonomy (NCBI): domain Eukaryota; kingdom Metazoa; phylum Chordata; class Actinopteri; order Atheriniformes; family Atherinidae; genus Atherinomorus; species Atherinomorus stipes. The sequence goes on along the minus strand of JALJCO010002985.1, from coordinate 2,435,784 downwards.
TCTGATGGAGTGATGAATCCACCCAGGCCTCTGTGTTATTGAAGCAGTGTGGAATAATCTTGACGGAGAATGGAACAAAAGGCAGCCAACATCTAAAGAAGGGCTTTGGAAAGTCCTTCAAAAAGCCTGAAAGTTTGCTGAAAGAAATAAGAAAGCATACAGGAGAGCTGAGACTGTTGAAAAATAGAGCTGGTCATACCAAATATTGGTTTCAAGTTTAGAATTTTATACAGTTTGCTTTAGCCTTCCAAATTCTACACATGTTTGTACATATTTCCAGTAGGGATGCACGACACTGGAATTTTGGCCAATATCCGATATGCCAATATATTAAAACTCATGTGGCCATTAACAGATATCAATACCGATATTAAAGCTGAAAAAACTAAGCAGTCATAGCAAATAGCAGTTTTGTTATCTGTTTCCGACACTTTGAAAAAAAGGGGTGGGAAAAAATATAGATACCCTGAAATATCGCAATATTTTCATATGCCAATATCAAATCGATATTTAAAAACGCAGTATCGATCTATTTTACTTACAAACTCTCGCGATATTTTGTGAATTCTTGTAAGATTTTGAGTAAAATAGCTCGATCCCGCATTTTTAAATGTCAATATGATATCAGCATATGAAAATATTGTGAAACTTTTGTGAATTCTCAGGAGATTTCGTAACAGAACGATGAAATATTATGAGATTTTGTTAGTAAAATAGATCGATACCGCATTTTTAAATGTTAATATATCAGTATATGAAAATATCGTGAAACTTTCATGAATTCCCGTGAGATTTCGTAACAGAACGATAAAATATCACAAGGTTTTGTTGGTGAAATAGATTGATACCGCATTTTATAATGTCAATATGATCAGCATATGAAAATATCGCAGTATTTCAGTGTATCGATATTTTTTCCCATCCCTAGTCTTCAGAAGTTTTAAAGTTTGTAAAAAATACGTTTTTGAAGAAGAAGAAGAGAAAGAAGAAGTTTTGGGGGTTTTTTTAGACTTAAGAAACAGCGGGCTGATCAGTTAAATATTGGTTAAATATCGGTGGGGTGGCCGTTGTCTGATACTCAGTTTTAAGGCCGGTATAGGCTGTTGATAGGGGGCCGATTATATCGTGCATCCCTAATTTCCAGGTAATATAAAAAGAAAAAGGCTGACTCATTATGCCACCGCGTGGCCAGGAAAGATGCATAAATGTTGGCATTATGTTACCAATTAGTCACCTGCACACCGTCTCTTTCACCAGAACTGTAATGTCATTAACTAAATGTTTTAGCTCAGTTATTAAAGTCAGTTTTGGCTGCAGCCATCAGGACATCATTAACTGCAGCTGGTTTTCAAAGTTAGGGTTAACAGACAGTGTGCAGTATCATTTCACTGTTCATCTCATGCAGATTCATGTCCACAGATGCAAATCTCTAGTGAACATTTTTTTTTCTTCTTTTTTTTTTGCATTCAGAGCAAGCGACCGTAATAACCAATCAGCAAGCAGTACAGATTATCTTTTGATCTTCAAAAGCTTCAAAGCAGGTGGAAACCAAAGTAAGTCCAGAAAACTAATCACACCCACCTTAAAATGGCAAACACATATAGGGAGCCAAGCCAACTATGCAGAACAGCAAGGGTATTTTATTTCCCTGCCATGCATGTTTATGTCAATTTCCTCTTAAATCCAGAGGAAACAAAGCCCCAGAACATTTAGGCAAAAATTTTGTGAATTCATCATGACTCAGTCAGATTTCCTGTGGTGAACGTGAATCATAACTTTAGTTCTGAAACCCACAGTTGCACCTGCATGTGAAGTAAAACTCATTTTTACTTCAAATCGGTTGCTTGTTGCTTGTGTGTGTGTTAGTGGTGTTGCACAGTAATGAAGTAGCTGTATGGGGGACAATTAAAGCTTCACACAATGTGCTCAGAGAGCAATTAAAACAGCCATTAGTGGAGTCAAAGAGAGTGAGATGAGACAGAATGACAGAGGGCTAGATAACAAGACTGACAGAAAAACTCAATGAAATGCCCTTCACGTTTCAAAAGGAAGTAGAGGTAAGGCCTAATATTAAATATTTCTCAAAAGTTATTTGGGGTGGTACATTGGAGTTATAGAGTGAACATTTCTACCAATGTGATAATAAGAGATGTAGAAAAGGCTCTTGACAAAAGACAAGCTCACCACCGATTCCTCCTAGAGTTATAAAGAAGTTGCGTGCATACTGCAAGTATAAGAAAAGCCTTATGCATGATATATGCTGCTGTTTTGAATGTACAGTATGCTACACACAGGGTTCAATAAGGTACAAGATGAAAAAGGAAAACAGGCATTCAGATCTACCCATCCAATGATTTAAATACTACGATACTACTTTCAAATACCAATAGCACTATTTTTCCTTCTAATCTCATTTAAACTCCCTCTCCAAGCATTTATCATATTCCTAAAAAGTCATCTGATCTGTTCAATAAAATCTGTTTTGGATTTTTTCTTCCTCTAATGAAAAGAATCTCTCATGCCATAAAGAAACTCGACTTTAAACCTTTTTAAAGAACATTGGATCCATTTACGGCCGCAATAAGTCTCAAATCAAATTAAATTCCACTTGTTCCGCGGCGTTGCCGTGACGGACATGACGTTCTCTGCATAACACAAGCATTTCCATCTTCACCTCCCTGGGATGGTTTTAAAAACAATGATTTCTGTCTGATTTTTAGTTGGCAGCACGTTTTCTAACTTCCAGTGTCTGCTGTTCTCACCTGAGAGTGTGTGCACTTGTCTGTGTGCGCGCGTGTGTGTGTGTGTGTGGACATCGGGGTGGAACTTGACTGACTGTGCCCTGGTTCCCAGGGTGCCTGGCCAGGGCATCAGGGTGGGTGCTGTCTCATGTTTGGTGGCCAGCATGGGGGGCAGGGTCTCTACCTTGACGGGGTGGGTGGTGGCTCTCAGGCTACTGGGGCTCTGCCTGGCTCTGGGGGGGCCAGCACCCAGCGAGGCTGGCAGATGCTGTTCCTGAAACCCCGGAGCCTGTGCTTGATGGAGCCTCCTCTGCCACCGTCTCACCGATCACTACTGATTTGCCCACATTTATTAAAGCTGATCATCACTGTGTTGTCTGATGGGTTTAATCATCAACAACTATGTTGATGTGGTTTTTTTGTGTGTTGCTGATGTTTTTGTTGTTGTAATTCATGATCCCCCACCCCCACCCCCCACCATTCTGCAATGATGCTGGACAGTGAACAATGGGAAAAGATCCCTAAAAAACAGACAAGAGCATTATCACTGGCCGTGTGTAAATGGCATTTGGGTTTCTGAGCAATGCCTATTTTTTGTGATTGAGGTAAAAACCATGTAGCAGTTATCATCAAAACACAGGTTGAACGTTTTTGAGTTAATACACTGGTGTCATCCTTTGTTTTAACGTGTGCAAAGTTTGTCACAAGCATTAAAATGACAGCTTAACCATTTTATTAATCATAAAAATGAAATTTTCTCTTTTAGTTTTGGTAACTGCATGCGTCTGATCTCAGACAATGGCAGCAGTAGCTCCACAGAAGAAAGTCAGTGGTGCAAATGTACACATGCAGGTGCAACGAAGCAGTTCAGCAAAATGCGTGCCATGCTGCCCGCGTGAACCTGATGTGAAGACGTTTTCACTCATGCACAGCAGTGAAATTTAATGTTCAGGAAGTATGTAAGAACCCAAATGTATGCTATATCAACTGAAGACTTGTTGCAGAGATTTTCCACCCTTATAAAGTCTCCCCTACTTACAGAGTAAAGTATCATGTGAATACAACAGTACGAGTTTGCTCCATCATGTATGGGTTGAAATTAATACAAGAAAGTATTCAAAATGGGCCACATTTCCTAAGTCTGAGAGATAAATCTCCCCTGCTGTGAGTTATATGTGTGAACAATAACTAGAAAAATGGACCAAAGCGCCCACATCATCTCCTGCACATCGCTGGTATTCAAGCCTAAAAATTTGTTTGCAAACAAAACTGGATAGTCAATATTCAACAAAAACCTCCCTGTGTCTACTGTGGTATACTGTGTGTGTGTTATGCTGCTGAACCTCACCTGTAGGAGCTGTTGTCAGAACAAGGGTTATGTGCCTGCACAACCACAAAAACATGCTGGAAGTGTGAGCGAATGTTTTTGGGGGTGAAGGGAAGTGCGCCGGGTTCCTGGAACACAATCGTGACGATATCATTCCCAATATGACGTTTACGCAGTAGCTGGAAAAATTCAAAACCAGAAGGAGAGTTACAGTTAAAATAATGAAATATAAATTACATACTAGATATAAATTAGAAGACATTAATATGGCTAATTGCTCCATGCTGGAAAGTGTCATTGGGCAGAATCATGGAAACAAACATTTTCATGACTGTGATTCTGATAGAGAAGAGTCTATTTGCTCCTTTAACCCTGAACATTACCATCATTTAACATACCTGCTGCTTATTGTTGGGTGTGTAGGGCAACATGGTGGACACATGGAACATGATCTCATAATCCTTGTAAGTTGTGTACAAGGAGTGGGTCCCTGTTGAATCAGCTGAGGAGGATACAAGCACATGCAAGTCTCTCATATTTGAATATGGAAAATAAGTAAAATAAAACCACAATACTGCATCATAATTCTCATATCAATGTATTCAAACTAAACATTTTTATTCACCTTCCGTGTTCTTCTGCAGAAAAAGGCCTTGTGTTTGGCACTTGCACTTTAGAGAATCAATGCTATTTAATAACCACCTCAACAGTATTGATGTGTTTCAATCAAGGAGTAAAACAGTCACCAGGTGTTTAAAAGGCCATGCTTAGCGACATTACCTCAGTTAATTACACTTTCTCTGTGGGGAGTGATTTACGAGGCTTTTTTTTTTCTTTACAAGGGCTTACTGAAGTTGCTTTACAAAATTGACTGGTATTTAGATTTCACTAAGCATTTAACTAGAGCCATGGTTTGATTAATGCTAGAATAATTTGAAGACTAGCCCATCAAACAGGCTTAGAAAATCTGAAAGACATCTGTCAATCTTCTTTGGTAAGAAGTAAAGTTATGAGATGAAGGCAAAGCAGGGCAGGAAAAACACAGGAAGAACATGGGCTATGAAGGAGAATAGTTTAAAACTGAAGGCCATCTGTCACAAGTTGGAAACCTTTGAGGAGATTTCTGAGGTTAGGTTCACACTGCAGCTCAATTCCAATTTTATGGAAAAATCTGATATGCATCACATATTTCACTGACAGTCTGAACGGCGCAAATCTGATTTTTTCATATCCGACCCAGGTTACTTTCATATGCGGTCCTTAATCAGATACATATCTGATCTGTGTCAAAGCAGCCGAAGTCTGTACGGCCAAGTCGGCTTTCATCCAACTTTGACGTGACAAAAGTGAGACAGACTTCTTATTTCTGCGTCGGAGGACACAGGACACTCAAGATCAATGTAAACAATCAACGAAACAACATTATATAATTCTTTTCTGACACTGATTGCACATTAACTTCAAGACTGATAAATACATGCTAACAAGTAGAGCATCTATATTTACCTCTAAATGCAGCATATGTATGACATCACATCTTCCTCTGCAAATGAGGGTCACTTCAGAGCCGTGTACAGTTCATACTGAAGTCTGATGGAGGTCGCATGTAAATGATATTTTGAATGACCACGGAAACAAATTGGATCTCAGTAAATAACCGGAATTGAGCATCAAAACCTGCAGTGTGAACGTACTATGAGTCACTAAAAGGTAGCAAAAGAACAAAGAGTATTACAGAGATGAAGAATGAAGTTTAAAGAAATGCGTTGTTTCAAACAATGTATCTGCTGCATTCATGCAATGTGACACATGAAGGCTGAGATTTGGTGAAGAGAGAAGTGATATGAATCCAAAAAGCCTGACATGCAATTTTCAACCAACCTAACACCAAAAAATGAGGAAAAACTTCTCTACCTCTGATTTCTGCCTGTAAAAGTGGCAGTAAATATCTTTCAGATGACAACCCACAGAAAGCAGCAACTCTCCTAAGATTATTAATACTTAAAATGTTAACCCATTACCTGCTCTAAAATTTGGTAGTGATTAAAATCAATCTTATCAAAAATTGATAACTGTGATTTCATTTGCTACCCCATTACTGACTCAAATTTTAATCATTTCACTGCTTATATTATGAACCACTATAACTGTTATTAACCGATATGTCAACAATATGCTAAAAAACAAACAAAAAAAAGACAGACAGACTCTTATTATTATAGTCCAAAGGGAAAAGAAAGTAAAACATTTTTGTGTCACTTATTTCTTAGTGTGAACATTAAGGGGTTAAGGCATTGAAATGATGTATGTGTGCCTTTCTTTAAAGGAGCCAGTGTTTTGTCTCCATTAGTCTTGCAGACTGTGTCAGTCTTGCCAGTTTAGTCAGTCAATTAGCCATAAAAGATTTTGCCCTCATTAGTTTCAGAAACTCCATTCCTTTGAAGCACTTTTGTTGTCATTAAAATATCTAAGTTGTGCACCTGCCTGCATTCGTCTCAGTCCTACATTTGGGTCCTAGTTTCGTGTCTCCACAATTCATGACGAAACGATATGATGCCATTGTAATTCAATGCAATATCAATGTTCCCTTAGAAAGTTTATTTTGCACCTAAATACTGTCTAAATAACGTCTCCATGTAAGCAGTTTAAAAAGACTAATAAATAAATACATATTATATATATACTTCCCAGTGTTCATAAGTACTGAGTGGCCATTTGAAATAATATATATTTCACACATCTTATATCAAAATACCATGAAAATACTGTAATTTGTGCACATATACATACTCTTTGTGTCCAGCTGAGCTCTATACTTTGTGAAGGCTTTGAGTCGGACCCTCTCGCCCAGCAGATGGAGGAACTCTTCCAGCGCAGGACCAGCTGCTTCATTGTTGTACATCTCCTCCTCGCTGCTCTGGCCTGCCATGCAGTACATCACCCCCACCTTCCGCTGGAAGCTCAGCTGTAGAGAAAACAAACCATTTTAAACATGAATACTAAGTTATGTCAAAGTAACCGTTGTGACATTTTCAGTAAACTTGTGTTGGCATTTTAAGAATAACCTTGAGTTGTTCTGTAGTGATCACGGTGCCATTTTACTAAGAAATGATGCTGACATTTTCAGTGGTTTCATCTTTTTATGACTGCATCAGGGAGCAGGAGCATCAAAGAGCTTGTTTAGTATTTTTCTTTTTTGTCAGGATTGAGGTGAGTGTGCCTGTGAGACTTTATAAATTCTGTACAGCAATTTATAAGCATGAATAGCTAAATAAAGCTAAAATGAATGACTAATAAATAATTCAGGCCAGCAAAGAGACATCCCCCTTTATGAAAAAAAATCACCCACACATTAGGTGATTCACAAAACTATTTGCTCACCAGAACAGAACACTTAATAGTTGGAAAAATACTTGAGTCGAGTATATACTGAAGGGATCATCTTCTGGATTTTCACAGTGCAATCAGGTCTGAACAATACTCCCATTTCACTAAACAAATACCAGTAAACAAATGTGAATAATTAAGGGGGTTAATCAAGTAAACCCCGTGGCCAACTTTTGAATGACCCAGCTGTGTCTCCTTACCCCCTGCTCGTCCAGCTTCATCAGCTGATCAGTAACCTTAGGTGTGTTGAGCGCCAGGCGTAAGCAGTGGACATTAAGCTCAGGAACGAGGTATTCCAGTACTTCTTTTAAGGGCAGGCCTCGACCAAGACCATGTTTGGATGTGGATGGTACTGCATCCTCTAGGATGGATCCCCGCAGGGTATTCAGCTGGAAGCAGGAGGAAGGGAAAAAGAAAACCAGGCCTTTAAGAATCACAGTAAGAGTTTCTTCGTTAAGGTTGCAAGACAGTCATTTGCACTGAAACTCAGGAAATGAGTTGAACAACTAAAAGCTGCAAAATATTAAACAATAATTAAACATTAACACCCATTAGTTTACTCCTTATCCCGCAAAGTTAATCATTCTATGTTTTGGGACCTGCAGTGTTTGACGTGATAGTCTTTGGTTTGCTTTTAGGGGTTTACAATGGACAGATTGTTAATCACCCACAGTGAACCACAAATTCAAAACACATCTACATAATATATCCATTCAATCCAAATTATATTGTATATACTGTTTGCTATTCCTTCTGTTTTTCCTCCTTTTGACAACAAGGATTTCTTCTCTGCTCTGTGCAGCAAGTTTGTTCCATTGAAATCCTTTAACAACAAATGCAAAGTGCAAAACTACCTACCCAATTTACTAAAATTGCCAGAAGGTTATCTGATAAAGCCTTTTAACCTCTACATCAACGAGCTGCATCATGGATTAAAGATCCCTTATAAAATAAAATCTTTTTCAACAAAAATCTAATCTGAAAAATGGATGCTGCTCAATATTTTCTGCTGTTACAGGAAAAAGTAGAAAACTGGTGGAAAAGGGAATTTATGCAGGTTTTGCTCGGGTAGTTAGTACTATGAAGGCACCAGGATGAAATAACCTAAAGGGACATTCATAAATAAACCAGGAAGACTGTAGAAAGTCTTAAGAACAGGGTATCAATCATGAGCAAAGAACATAGCTGGTTGTCCATAGGGGTCCAGAGGCACTTACAAGTGTTTTCTGTTTGCTAGGTCCAGTGTCAGTGTTAGCACACTCAGGTTTTAACAAAGTGAATAGAGAAGTGCTCTTCACTCAAGAGAGGACAGTGGTCCTTGATGCTTGATGGACACTGAACTTTTATCTCCAAAATCAGTGCATCCCACTCACTCCTACACAGAGGCACACATACCTTTATACCTGCAGAGCTCTCCACTCTGAAAACAGCAATTAGAGGAGAGACAGGGAGGCAAGAGACAAAAAGAAAAATAAAAGAAAGCAGCACAGTCGGCTGTGCGTTATCTGAAAAGATTGCAAGAGCTACTACCCATGTTGTGCTTCATACAACAACACTCAAATATCTTGGGTGAACCTATTTTAGTCTCACTTAGCCATGAAATGGCACAGCTCAGTCCTTTACAGACGAAGGCTGACAAAGATGGTAGGTGGGTGTTCAGTTCAGCGAATGAGGGTCTCTAGCTTTACAGGCGATGGCACCTCGCGCTAGAGGGATTTACAAAAGATGTCTTCACCAAAGTCCACAGTTTGAGAATGGCAAAGGAACAACTGGAGGGTAAATTAAAAATCATATCAAACATGCAATCATTTAAGACGGTGCTGAGGAGCAGAGGTGGCGGCATCTTTAGCTGAAGCTTTTACATCTCCCCCTGACTGGGAGCAGATCCTGTGTGTTAACTCCTACACAATTTGAACTCATAATAGCTTCTCTGTAATATCACTCGGCACAGAGTGTACTACATATTGACATACTTGAGAACATGAACATTCTCAGAAGGAGCAGCTACCGATGCAGAAAATCCTGATGAACTAAAAGGGGAAGTTAGAAACAAATCCCATAAAATATCCACACACTTACCTCACTTGTCCTGAGGATGACCCTGTAATTGTACTGCTGACCGTGCTCTTTGTGTTCTTCTAGCTTTTCCCGCCTCAGACTCACTGCCACTGGGCCCAGGTTCTCATCTACTCCCAGATAGTTCCAGTGCTCTAGGAAGAAGAATAATTAAATTATAAAAGGGAAAGAGAGAAAACGGCAGAGAGAATTGGGACATTTTAGGCGAAACACAATGGGCTTGAGAAAAAAACACATTAAGAGTAAAAAACTCACCTTAGAAATCAAAGTTATCCAGTTTTCTTACCTCTGAGATAGAAGTACTTTCGGTAAAAGTAGGCACCGAGGTCAACATGTTCCACAATGTATCTCTTGGACCTGTCAGCGTGTTGACTTGGACCATCCTTAGGAGCTTCCAGCACGGCCACACCAGCGTTGGTAAAATGAGTCGTGAGAGTGGCATCCAAAGGTCCCTCTTCTGTGCTTCCGGAGGAACTGCTAGAGCTCCCACCACTACCTATGCTTCCCTGCTGGAAGAGAGAGGACAAGGAAATGTGAAGCAAGCTATCCACCACATCATCACATTTAGAATTTGGCAAACTTTCTATATGGATTACTACATTTTTTTGTAGTATGAAGTTAAAAATGCTGATGTCAGCAGCTGTCTTGATGAAAATGAATGACAATACTGATTTATATGCTTGTTTGTTTCTTCCAATACCTGTTTTGCAGGAGAGATGTTCCTCTCACCCTCTCCACCAATCTCATTTCTAAAACATGGACAGCTGAGAACCAAATCATTGCTCTTGTCATCACCAGGGTCCAACGCAGGGTTGGTAGCGTGTCCGCCTCCTGAACCTTCTTTGCTTAACTCCTCTTGTGAGCCACAAGGTGACCCATACACTCCACTCTGATTGGATGAAAGGGAAGATGATGCTGATGCTGAGGCGGCAGCGGCAGCTGAGGCACCGGTAGTGGTGTTCTTGCGTTTGGCACCAGATTGCCGGCTTTGGATTGCCTCGTTGAGGTCGAATAGTATGGACTGGACATCAAAATGGGCAAAGCCCTTTTGGCACACCCAAGGTTTAGGAGGTGGTCCGCTTTCATCCCCTTTCCCCCCATCCTCTACATCGGAGCCAGCCCTTGATGTGTCACCCTCAACCTTTACACTGCGAAGCTTTCGGAATATGGACTCTCCACCAGTTTCTGATTTTGATCTTCTTTTCAAGTGCTTCTCTCTTTCCTTAAGCCGACTGGCAGGACTCCCTCGGGCTGGACCTAAAGGTCCATCTGGCAGGTCCAGGGCAGCCTGCTTTATGGGAGCCACAGTGAGGAGTTCTGTTAGTCTCTCTGGAGCTGGGCTTCGCTGATCGGGGGCCTCAGCAGACTGATATCCCTTTAGCATGTCAAAGAAGCTCTCTCCTGACACCCCGTGTTTATCTATAGATGAAGTGCTGCCATATTCTCGGTGCATGGGTGTCCACCCAGAGAAGGACCAGCCTTCATTCCCCTCCCCATCCAGCTCACTGATAGTTATATCACTGTTACTGCGCTGGCGGATGCGTCTCATGCCTTTGCGAGGGGATCCCAGATAGCCGTCTGGTGACAGGAAGCGATTGTCCTTTCCTTTGCTTTGCATCTTGTTCTTCAGTGTGTTGTGGATGTTGCGCAGCATGGATGAGTCTTGCGGGCTTATCAGGTGACCCAGCTTGGCTGACAGATTGCTGTGGGCTTGGACAGCTGACACACCTCCTCCTCCTCCGCTGCCACCACTACCACTACTGCCCATTCCTCTTTCCCCGTTTCCTCCTCCTCCTCCCATTATCCGTTCTCTGTCCCCACTCCCTGATCCTGAAGAGCTGGTGGTGTTAGTGGAACTGGGTGAGTCAGTTTCCACGGTAATGTGCCAAACACCACCTCCTCCACCGTCTTTTCTTGGGGGCCAGTCAGCCACGCGTGCCCGGACCCCCATCTTTGGGACACCAGGGTTGGTGCCAGTGGTTGAGGAAGAGGAGATGTGCGCGCTCTCGCTGCGAGGCGGTGGTGCTCCTCCATTGGGCAGTCGAAGGCGCCGGGTATAGAACTCATCAGTAGCCGGCACAGAACCCCCAACTGAGCGCTCCGTCTGGGAGCGCTTCAAACTGGTCATGACGAAGGCGGGGAGGGTCGGGGAGGGGAGAAGGGAGGGAAAGGTGAAGATAAGGTGTGAATGGGATTAGATTTGGGTCAACATAATGCCCACTTAATAAAGTGAGGAGGGAGGTTTACATTTGGTTCTGCAGAAAGAAAAAAGAAGAAGAAGAAGACATAAATAAAGCTATAAAACAACAAAGATAATAGTCAGTTTTTACTTTTACAAATAAAATACTCAATGCTACTAAAAGTAGAACACAATTTACAAGGAGTAGGAGATCTGCCATGTCATACCTTCAAAAACTAAATCTTGATTATAAACCTTCAATGGCTAAACTTTCGCACATGAAGTCTCTATGAAGCCATCTGTGCTGGAATCATGTTAGATGAGAATTCCACTTTGTCCAAACTGGAGCCCAGTGACTGGGAACAGCAGTGCAGAGACCCTGCAGCCAGACAACAAGAAAGCAGAGAAGGAATCAGAGAAATCCAGCCAATTTCAATATCACATTCTGCAGCATTTAACTTTACCATAATTGCAGAAAAGGAAACCACTGAAACTGAAAAGGCTGAATTGTAAAGTTGTGCTTGAAAGTTTAAATCCCCTCCCATAAAAGACAGAAAAAAAACTCAGCTGCCAGTGAAATAAGTTGAAATTGACAAAATAATTAAGAAACATTTTATGAACATATTGACACTGATTTTATATGTGGTTCAACAGAAATATTAAAAACAAGCAAACAAAAAATAAAAAACTATACAAGCATGATGGGGCTCCTGGACTAAAAACACTCTGAGGCAACCACTGCAATCTGGTGTTTTCTGTAACATTCAATGACACTTCTGCACATGCTGACAGGTATCTTGGTCCACTGTTCATAAGCAAGGCGCTTTAATTTTTCTGGGACAGTTTTGTTTGTTTGTTTTTTAAATTATTTTTTAAACAAAAATTCCAAATCAATATTCTATTTTACCAAATTATAATTCAGTAATTTTTTTATTTACTATTACCTTTTCAGTTTCTTGTTGTTTGAATTACGGTTGTGAATTTGGCTTTTTCTTCAATGGAAGGGTAAGCAAACTTTCAAGCACAACTGTATTGTGTACCTGACAAAAATCTAGCAAGACAGGCTGCAATGTCACACTCAGAATATCATTAGATGCAGTATACTGAGCAAATCCTATTTTTACTGCTCATAGATTTTACTCCTGGTAGCATTTTTCGATGGCTCCATGTGATGCCACTAATTAAAAAAAAAAAAAAATCAAGATATCCCAACTATGATTGTCTACCTCAAATACCTGTGAAAAATCCTACATTGTGCAAATAAAAAAAGCATTTATTTTGTTTTATGGTCAATAAAAAAAAAAAAAATTGCCTGCATAATTATGCTCTTCTGACCACAAGTCTAAGGATTGAAAATACTGCATTAGACACTGTAAAATTCAATGAAATACTAATTTGACTTAGAAAAAACGTATTCTACCTTAACATTAAAGTTACACAGGTTAGGACCCCCCCCCCCCTTCCCAAATACATGCAGTCAAGATGGAAAACCTTCCTTACCCAGCTGTGTTCAGTGTCAGAATTAATGTTCAAAAATCTTAGAAGGTCAATTTAATGTGCATTTGTGTCATTGGTGTCTGAGATTAATACAAGTGTGAGGCAGTAAAAAGTTCAAAAGTCAAGTGTGCATCTCATTTAGAAAGTCAAAACAGTTCAATGTTCGTCTTTACTAAAAGGGCTGCAGCTTTGGGCTGCTTGACTGTGTGCTTTCCTACTGGGTTTGTCCATAACGCTGTACCACCTCTCTTCTACATCGCACTGTGTGTCACCATGGAGATAAGCAGTCTTGTAAAGTGCATGTTTCTGCAAGAGTGTGTATCAGTGTGTGAGAAAGAGAAAAAGGGAAGAAAGCTATTGATTCTTTCCCTTCCCACTGACTTAGCTTTGAGCAGTTTTGATGGAGTTACCTCCACCTGGTTTCTGGATTAAACTAGAGAAACCCTGTTTTGGCCGAGACTTTTTATTGAGGATCCACCAATTATTGGCTCGGCCTATGTTGGTGGCTCAGCCAATATTATTGGCCAATAGTTAGCATTTAGCCGTTAATTGGTATCGGCTATTCAGAATGAGATATCGGCGATATCATACATGAGCCTGCGCTGGCACAGCTAAGTATGATCCAACTTGCTGTTTCACTCACAGTCTGGCTTCATTAATTTGCTCTACTGAGTAAGGCTCCTCCCATAACAGCATCTGATTGGTTAAAACAAACAGTTATGAGCTGTTACTTCTGCCGTTTGAACCAATCATATGGGGCTGTGGGTGCGGCATGCTCGACACACACATACACACTCACTCGCTACGGTGTTTAGAGGAAACAGCATGACAAGTTATCAGAGAGAAGCTGCAGTGTCCTGCTGACGTGAAGGTGAGCCAAGAAAGCAGATCTGACCGCAGCTGTACTTAAAACCACAGTCCTGCAACCACAAGGTTCTAGAAAAGTCTAGACGCCAGCAGTAGTGAAAGCACGCCAATTAGCGATTAGCTTCCATTTGGTTTCACCACGAGCTTGTTTATCAAGACGACACCAAAAGTCTTGTAAAAAGTGTGTGTGCGCCATGTGTACTGCCGACTCTGTTAATGCACAAGTTTGCAAGGTTATATATTTTAATGAATCACACGACATAAACGGACGTGACTGATGGCGCAGTCTGACTTTATTACAGCGCAGACGCTTGGGACAGAGCTTCCTCCGTCTGCTTTACATTTAACGTGCAGCTCATTGCTCATGAGAGCATGTTTTATGTTGGAAGAATGATAAATTCATGTTTCTGCAGTTTTATCATGTGTAGCCATTACGACTATTATTGAGATAAATATCGGCATATTGGATATCAGCCAATATTCCAATATCGTACATCCCTATCAGAAACTGTCCCTTAAACTATGGATCATTTCTCTATTGTTTTCTAGTAATCTAACTGCATCTGTGTGCCAACATAATGTGTGAATCAGCATGCTGGTGCCATCCCATGACTTTTTATCTTGCCTCAATGAAATCTTACTGCCATCACTGCACTGGTCTGAACTCCCGCAGTAACATGAACAAAGATACATCCAGTGGTCCTCAATGGGCCAACAATCTGTTTTTCAGAGGAATCTGACTGACCAGTCTTTAGAGCCAAATGAGCAGGAAAAACTACCACACAGAGCAGACAGGAGACAGATGATAGTACAGACTGTGTGCATACGTGACAGGAAGGATGGCATTTTTCTCAATGTGATAACAACTACGCTCATTATTCTAAATGCACCAAAACATGGAGAACAGCTAGTATGTTTTACACAACCACAGTGTGCTTCCAAAGCAAATGGTAAGCATTGTGACATGCTGTTGTAAGAAAACCTTTTCTCTTAAAAAAAAAAAAAAAAAAAAGGGGGGGGGGGGGGGTGTTTCTGGTGTCATACCTCTCTGGGTGTACTGTCCAATAGCCTGAATTGTAAGCATCCCACCAAATTTAACTTCTCGGGTTGGAACATTAAGATAAATCCATTAACACATTTGACCAATATCTGAATGACTCTAAAAAAAAAAAAGGGGGGGGGGGGGGGGGGGGGGCTCAAGAATTGTTTTCAGAGATGATGTAATTTATGGGTGCCACAGATTCTGTATGGTTTTGTATTAAGGTCAAGTACTCATGGTAACAGCACCAAAAATCCCCAACTCTGATGTGTTCTAATGGGTCTGTCTGAGCGGCATCACACCATAGCCTGTGATCAGCTACACAGAAGTGCCTGATGCAGAGAAGTATGAAAACTTTTCCCTGTTTATTGGTGAGGTGGTGTATATCTTGAATGGGCAATTTCCATTTGCAAATGTGGCTTATACTTAGGGAAATGCTAAATAGGCTCTCAATTTTCGCCAAAAAAGAAGAAAGAAAATCTGTCAAAACCTTTTTGAAGTTCAGAAGCTGTCATGAAAGTTGTACAATCATTATTAGCACAATATAAACCATCTAAATTCATCCTGAAAGGAAGTTGATGTAACTCAAAGTTACATCAACATCGCCTTCACTTGCCACTGCCTTCACTTCAAATCAGCACAACACAGGAAGGTCTCAAACTGGTTCAGCGCTTTCTTTTTCCAAAGTTCCCTTAGTAGCTCCTTAAACAAAATAAATGTCAAAGCGCTTCACTAAACAGAAATAGGTATGCAAAGTTGGATAAGGTGGAAGCCTTAAATTTCTTAAATTTAACAGCCTCTCTGCTATACACTATCATTTGTACCCTGGCATTCAGACAGACTATAATTCCTTTCAAAAAGGCTTTAGATGTTAAGAATACAGTAAAAACAGTAGTTCTTTGATCAACCTTCATGTACTCAAGCTAAAAAGCAATAAGCCTCAGTTATTCTTGAAGACCGAAAAGCTGTCCAGCTGATAACCGCCCTTATACAAGTAGCAAGCCCATCCACAACATTTAATCTGAACACTCATTAGCAAAGAATGTGCAGAACCTAGAAGCTGATAATGTCACCGACTTTGGAGCTCATCATCGCTGACCTCTTTTTCAGGGCAAAATTTAATTTTGTTCCTCCAAAAATCATGCAAGCAGGAGATAATACGGCCTCCTTATCATTACAAAGGAGTGGCAGAAATGTGAGCGAAAACCGTTTCATTTTCATAATCTCTACAGGGCTTTATCAACTTAAACATGAAATAAAACAAAAACAAGCTTTAGTTTTCTCATTTTAATAAAAAAAATCTTGTCTACATATTTTCAAATATCACATTTTTAAAAACCAGTTTAGACTAGTTGTTTTTCCCATGTGTGCATGTTGTGGATCATTTTCAACGCAACAAATTTTACAGCGTAAATGTGTCGATTGACCTTTTTCCAAACAAATCCCAATAAAAAAAAAAAAAAAAAAAAAAAATTAGAAGTAAAAAGTAACTAGGAGAGCGGTGTTTTAATTTATTTATGAGCCAATGATGCCTCTGAACTCGTGCTCAAATGGTGTGTTTCAAACAACTACCTGCAGAGTGGCCTTTCTTTTCTTTTCTCTGAGGATTTGGTAGTAGTCTTCTAATGAGATTCAGAGGAAATGAGAAAAACAGTGTAGAAACAGAGCAAGAGTTGGAGGACAGAGTGAGTGGGAAGAGGATTACACAAAGGATGGGAGACTGGGAATTGAAACAAATGAGTGTGGCATTGCATGACTTTCTACTGCCACTGAGGACCAATTACTTTGACAGATATTCAGTAACCTTTAGCAGTGTCTAAATAAGGTTGGTTCTTGAGGTAAAAATGCAACATCATTACTCAGTGCAGCTTACTACTGGTAAGGTTGTTGATTATTAGAAACTGTCCAGATTTAAAGGGCCTGGAATGATGTGCACAATATTGCAACACAATGTAAGTGTTATGACATTCTAACTATTATTCATAGATACTATTCCACACTTTTTTTTTTGCACTACTTTGTTTTTTTCTGCCTTGTCTTACAGCCCAGCTAAGTCCAAAGTAGGTGGTAGATGGTTTGCATTTATATGGTGCTTTATAACTACTACTAACAGTACACACAATCATGGAAAAGCTACAGTGCAAGGTGTTTGTCTGCCATCAGGAGCAAACTGTGGGTTTAGTGTAAAGCCCTGGAGAACTTTTGCATGCAAAGCAGCCGGGGATCCAACTTGAGCAACAGTCACTTCAATCAGTGTCACATGGCCAAGTCTTTGCCCTGAAAAAAAATCTCTCATCTCCCTTCCAATATTGGGGTAAATGAGCAGTAAATCTTTAAACCAGAGAGCAATTTTCAAGACAAGGAGGCTAAATTATTCATGGACACAGGTGGAAGCATAAACGTGGCGTTTCATTTTGTTTCACTTTCTTGAATATCAGAAAAGCACCAACTGCAGGTTTGTCAGGCTTGTTCAGCCTGGCCATGGTAGCATTGCTTCTCTGCATTCTCCACCTTTCCTCTCGCTTGTGTTAGCTTCTCATTTCATTAGTTTATGAGACTGGAGGTGGTTCTCAAATCCTGAGCAAAAATCCTGAGCACTGATAGATTTTAAACAAATAAAACTAAATTAAATATTAAAAGCAAAAACATCAGGAAATTTTACAGTATCAAGGTTAAATACATATATGTAGAGAAAGAGAGAGAGAGAGAGAGAGAAAAAGAGATTTTTTTTTTTCATCAACAGATGACACTTTATCTTTTTGGGGGGGTTGCAACAGATCACAATCATAAGATTGATCCCAAGTTGGGGAGAACAAAGCTTAAGAGTTTTAAAAACCCTCTGATTTCTCCCAAAAATTCACTGATCAGGCTTCATTAAGTACTTATAATAATAATCTTTATTCCTCACATGTTTGCATAGGAGCACAACAGATGAAACCACAGACGAACAGAAACAGTGTTGCGCTTATTAGAGGCTAAGCTTTTTATTATCATTAATAGCTTATTTCTGCTTGTTAGAGAATTCCTTAAATAGAAGAAACTGGTCGAATGAATAATCATTTCGTATTTGCATGTCTGCAGAAACAGTGCAAAACTACACTATAGCGCTACCATAGTAGTGTGTTAAACATTATACAGAATACTTTATTAAAGACATGCAGAACAAGTCCAGAGTAAAAACTTCTATATTTAATTTCAGGAAATGGGTTAAACCATAAATGCTACCATGCCCTGTCGCATGAAGCATTCTGAGAGACGCGTGTCTGAGACAAAGGAAATTAGCTCTCATTGTCCAGCGAGACAATTGTGAAGTTATGGCCACTTGTTGTCCAAGATGGCAGGTTTTACATTGAAGGTCTGTTTGTATAATATGTAATTTGCTGTAAATATTCTCGTCTGTTTCTTTGATTGTGTACAGCATATCGAATTGGCTTATGTATGAAATGTCCTGCATAAATAAAGTTGCCTTTCCTTATTTCCAAATGTTTAAGTACATTTCTTGCGGCCAGCAGCTGATGTCAGCTTCTCAGCAGAAAGTTTTTCTTAAAATTAGTTAATCAATTAATGACAAGCAGTTAGTTTTCCAGGAATCTCCATTGAATTTACAGTTTTATATCAGCTAATTTCTTAGTGAACTGGAGAAATGAGCACTGTTGGTACTAGTTAGTTTTATGAGACTGTTAATTTGAGTGTCACCAGAAACATAGAGGAGAAATTGACGACTGAGTTTCAAGTCATGTGAGTGTCATTACTGTCCATGTTGGACTCAAAAGGGTCAACATTACTGCTTACCACGTTTTTCAAAATCACACTGGACGCCACAGACTAAAGGTTGTTAAGCAGCACAGGTGTGCCAATGCCCACCACCGTGTGACTGAATATGCTTCAGTGAATAGTGAGTCATGCGCACCAGAAAATTACAGAGCAGATGAGCTGACTGACAGAAGCTGGCGCTGCACGCTGAAAAGAACCAGTCATACAGGCTGAAAGAGAGGGCACGGAAAGTTGAGCACAAGCTTCCCGAAGTGAACAGATGTAGATGAGGAACTCAAGCATGTATAGACAAACCAGGTACTATCCATTTTTCCCCTCCACTCTGTTCAAATCCCAAAACAACTGCAGAATGAATCAGCATGTGTTGATTAATCAGCATGTATTGTGTTGATAAAATATCACCATGTTGCAATCATAGAACTTATAAGTAATTAGAGACCTGGGGTCATTTTTGAGGGTATGTTTGTTGCTAAAACTTCCAACAGTTAAACACCTTTTTCCACAGAAAGACATTATTGCAACACAAACTGCTGAGTCAAGTCGCGTCAAGTCAAAGTCATTGTAAATCCTGACAAAACATGTTACGTTACGTCTCAATGGCTCTAAACACACTATTCCTGACCCAGCCCAAGCAGACAGCAGTTTAAAGACACAAGAAGAAAAAACACAACTCATTTTGATACATTGGAAATAAATGAATGAGTAATTCAACAGCAAAGTCCAAATGAACGGAGTGGCTTGCTGAAACATTGACAGCGTGTCCTTCTGGCAACTTTGACTCAAAATGCAGCAGAGCGAAGGTGTGACCATTAGGACAAGGTACAAAGCTACCAGAGGTTTTTACATCGAGCTCCAGGAAAAGAAAACAAGAGAGAAGATCCAAAATATGACTCAGACATTTAATATGAACTTCCATGCATCTCTCTGTCTCACACACTTATAGCACAAACAAAAGTCTCAGATAATGACAAATAACATTACATTTTTGTCAGAGTAGATTACGCATACTTTCAATCAAACTCTGTAGTAATTTTCCAACTTGAGTATCCAGTATATGCAGAAACATATACTGGAGTAAGGGGAGTGGATAGCCCAGCTTTTCATGTGTGAGCATAGATGAAGAAATGGCAGGCCAAGATGCAGAGGGAAGATGAGGAGGAAAAATAATAAATCAAACACCAAGCTGCCAACAAACAGGCCGTCCAAAGTGTTTGGAGATTCAGCTCAGAACATTTCAAAGCCAAACTGCAATAATGTGGACAGATAAATGTGGCCTGCTCGTTTTTTTTTTTTTTTTTTCCCTCTCCGTCTGCAAAGCTTGACATTGGGGTGGGGTCTCCTCTTCAGCTCAAGCTTGTTACATACTCCATGAGAAGCAAGAACTTTGCTCTTGCTCCCAAGGCTGCAAGAACAAGAGAGAAGTTCGTCTTTCGTCAAGTCATTACATACGCGCAGGGGGGGGGCAACTGTATTCATCCACTGATTATTCATTTACAGTAAACTTTGTCTGTGGCAGGATGGAGCTGCGCACGCGGTGGTGTCCGTGTATTTAAATGCCACATCATGTGAAGTTTACATTTTCCTACTTTCTCACCACCTCGATCAGCTGTTTATTAAAACGATCAGTTCAACGTCGCATCTGTGGAAATGCGGATGTGACAACTCTCTGCTTCAAGCGTCTGTGTTAACCCCGCCCACCTCAAATGTCCGACCAATCACATAATACTTCTCGGAGCTCCCTGAGAAGAAAGTTCTGCTCAGCCGAGGGGTTGAGAACAAGCCTCAAGCCGTCCTCAATCACGTCCGTGTCTCGTGGCCCTGAGAACAAGAAGAAAGTTCTTGCTTCTCGCCGAGTATGTAGCAGCCTTCACTGAAATGTGAGATGGGATTTTTTAATCTTTTAGATGATTTTTGAGTCTTTTTGTTTCAGTGTAAAATAGCTGAAATTGTGTTTTCTATCCCCTCCCTGCCCCCAGCTATCACTGATGGGCATGGGGTGGCGGGAAGGGACGAGTATACACATTTGGGTGATGAGTTGTCTGTTTGCAAATACACGTATGCTGGAAGGTGCATGCACACGTAACAGCAGTAATAAACGGCTTCTACCTCATTTTCAGATAAATAAATAGATCATTACAGATCCAAAATGAAAACATCACTGATTAAAATAAAAAATGAACAACACTGTGAAATGCATCATTCCAGTGGGGTTTCATATCAACTACAGCAAACAACAGCTGGTCATGACCAAAGGCAAACGTTGCTCTGCACCAGGGAGCTGCACGGTCCTGCTGACTGATTTGTCAAATCCTACACATGCACTTTTACAACTCATGCAACCACTTTCAGCAGCAGCTTTTAACTGTCTCATCAGTCTGCAGATGCTCTTTGAAGAACTGAGTCACAAACAAAACAAAAACTGAATTTCCATTTTGTGAGTCAATTTTTTTTTGTATTTGTTTCATTGTTGTCAGGGATTCATCAAGAATCTCTGCCATGGATTTCTACCAGAGGAGGTGTATGTGTCTGATTTACAGAGACATGAAAAGAAATCTTACCGGAAGAAGTTGTAAAAGCTGTCCTGTGATTGTAGCCCTCTGAAATTCTTCAAAAAACAAAACCCTGAAAGAAGAAAACATGGAAAGTTGTTAGGATCAGCTTCTTACCTTGGACATCTTAAATACTCTTATCATAGCAGTAGAAACCAACTGCAAGCTCTAGTTACACACTTTAGCCAGATGTGCCATTTCCACAAGTTCTGCACATTTCCACTCAGTTGATAACATCAAAAATCAAGTATGGATCCAGACGGCATTTGGTTCTTGCTAGCTACCAAGACTTTAAGTTATGAAGCAACTCTGTTGAGGTTGAAAAGCCCAAAAAGTTGCTCACCAGCAGCTTTCCAGTGTTTGAAAAGCCTCCCTTAAAGAAACATGCTTTCACACACGCAAAGACAAATTACGGTTTATAGACAAAACTGTAAACCTTTTCAGTGTCTCCCACGAATGGAATTTACATTTTATTCCAGGGATACATGAAATATTGAAAATGTATCACAACTGCAAGATTAGGATTTGCAATATCAACATTGCAAGAGTGATTTTCGCGGCTAATATTTTGGTTTTAGATCAAGCAGAAGTGCATCAATAAGGGCCACATTCAACTTGGAGGAAGTTCTGCTTTTGTGAATGTTCAACTAAAACATACAGAAGATCACCACACACTGATGTAGAGTAGTCCAGTTTAATAGGAGCGGATTTCAAAACAACTATGCAGCAGAAAGTTTTCAATAACATCAGCTGCATTCACGCCCAACAACTAAGCAGCATGTAAAGATGCAGATGTGGAATACACCCCTCACTAATACTCCTAACACTGAAGCATTTATTCAAATATCATAAATGATATTATTGTAATATTCATTAGTATATAATGCAAGTTTTCCCAAACACCATGCTGGCCTATTTGCTTCAATATATTGGAATTTGACTTTTTTTCTGTTCCAAACTTGTTTCCTGTACAGTTTTTCAGCATCATATGACAGTAACACACTTTCTGTTAACATAACAGTGTTACATTAACAGTTTTGATCATTCCTCTGCCTGTGGGGAAAAGAAAAGATGATAGGAAAGGAATAAAGGGAATTTCAAGTCACATGCACCACTTAATGTTTTAAAGGGATAAAACATGAACATTAGATGCCTTCAAACTCCCTCTGCATCCATGAGTTTGCCTGTTTGTTCTGTTCACACAGCTATGGTTTGGGATCTGCTGATCAATAACCAGCCAAAATCCAACTCTACTCTACACCATCACAGTGGCCTTAAAGCATTAACACAGAGCAGTATCTAGGTTGCATGAGCTCTGACGAGTCAGATCCATACGAGCAGACACCCCCTGTGGCAAGCTGATCCATCATTTATGTAAGCAGGTTTTGGGGAGGTAGAGGAAAGGATGGTGGATGGTTAGAAGATGCGGAAAACAATTTTCCCTTCAAGCTTGTTATTCAGAGATCAATAATAGTGATGTTATTATGTTACCACAATATTATCGCTGCTCTCCGATCTTCAACTTATGTATCAATTTTTATATGAGGGTTTTCATACACTGCATCTTAGAGAAATAGATTTGTGTCCCTAAAAAACTTTTTAAAAAAGTATTTCATGGTGGGATATATAACAAATAATTTGACTGAAAAGTCCTTTTTTTTTTTTTTTACATCAGCACAACATATTGTATGACTCGTTATGATATCAGATTATTGAGTTATGCATTCTGTTCTATGACTGTTTATCAAATATGGCTGAACAAAGGTATACATGGTCCTGGTTGGCTACTCATTAACTATCCAGACAGATGGTTGCTAACTGGGCTGATGAGGTATGCAATCCCTTTTCCAACTAGGGCATCAGGTGAACTCCAGCACAACCCAATGATATGAACATTTCTAGAAGCTCCAATATATATGTGTCATTATTACAGCGCATGGGGTGCCCGTCTGCCTGAAAAATCTGTGGTGTTAATGAGGGGTCATTAAACTCTTTGTACACATAATTTTTTTTTATTCACAATGACATGTTAATAGGCTCAGTGCCATTACATTCAATTTTAGTAAAGAAAAAAAAACTTTAAACCTAAATAAATAAGTCAGATATCAGTGAGAAAAGGTTTCCAGAGTTAGCTGTTGTTTTACTGTAGAGGAAGACAGTTATTATCCACACGTCTTCACATAAACTGTAAAATATCAGTGAGTTTGCTCAGGAAGACTTTAATCAGTGCGGTGAAAGCAAAACTGTCCAGCTTCGTCTCACTGATTCATCTCCTCATCCTAGACAAGGAGCTGAGCAGGTTTTAATAACTGCAATCAGAAATGAAAATAAGTTCAATCAAATATGAACATCATGCTACTGCTAACAGCAAATGTTCTGTCTAGACAAATATTGAACTGTAATAATAAGTCAAACTTGACATAAATACACTTAAAAGTTACTTTTTATTTCTAAAAAATCTAAATATCTATTTCTAAATCCAGCATGTTTTGACAGATCATGTCAGAGTTTTGGCCTGTTAGATTGTAAAGGCAATAAACAGAGTCACGATGTTCATCCACCCAGTTAGTTACTGGCTCAGCCAGGTGCTGGAACTCCTCATTAGCACAGGCCTGAGGTGGGATGACAACTGCAACCCGAATAAACAAGGTGAACTACGGCCGTGAAAAACAACAGCTTATTACTATGAAAGTGGTTTCATAGTGAAGAAGAGCTCGTGTGTGTTCTTAAAAATGTCAACATTCAAACTGATTATTTCAGACATGTTCTGACATTTACTACATTTTTTAAAAATAAAATTTTCACATCTTTTCATCTCCTTCTCACATGTTTGAGAGGAAGTAGGCAGATGTATAAACGTACACGTCCCACTGCTATTCCACACCACTCAGTTTGTCCGTTTCATTTCCCTTTCTCAAACAATTTGACATCAGAAAATTTACTGTAACAGATTTATCTGTCCTGGATAAATAAACAGCTGTTCTTCAAGCTTATATACATTTAAAATTAGCATTTTATACCTCCTTTAAAAAAGTGGTAAAAGTTTTCCTTTGCTTTAATTTATCTATTAAACTTTTCCATAATTTTACCCTCAATATTGAAACACTCACATTTTTTTTTAATTGTTCTGACATATATTATTTCCAACTTCACCTTCTATCTTAGATTACACCTCCTTCTTTTATCTTTTTTTTAAAATCTTATTCAACAGTAAATTATTCCTTGCTTAGAATTTCATCTATGCTGTGTTAAATCAGATCAAATCAGGAAATTCCTTCATTTCTATTTATTCCATGCATCAAAATAATTTGATGATAAATATTATTAACAGTGAAACACTATCATTTCTTTCTTAGGATGAATAAAGCAGTTTGGTCTAAAAATGCCATAAAGAAAGTGTGAAAACACACACAGTTAACTTCTACTGAACTGTAAAGTTGGATCACTGAGGTATTTCTGCTCAGAAATGTTATCTGCATGATATCACAGATATTTATTTAAAACACTGTCATGTAAAGAAGATTAAAAACAGTCAGCCACCTAGCTTTGCAGCCAACATCTGGACCACAGTGTTAAAGGATTTAGTTTACTCACAGCTGGAGTTCTGCGCCGCAGGTTGAGGGGTCAAGTTAAAAGAATTACAACCCACTTATCAGACAACGCACGTGTTAATGAAAGTGGAATTCTACTCATTGACCAATCTTTAGAAATGCTACACTGATGGACAATTGATGATCCCAACTAACCTCTGCAGTCACCTCTTTAGATCTTCTAGTTTTTCACGTTTAAATTTCATGCATGCTTCATTTCATTCATTACTTCCGAATGAACACTTATCATCTGTAGCGTTAGTTTGTTATTTTGTCATCCAAGTTGTTCAGTTACAAAATTAGCTGCTTGCATGATGAGAGCTGTCAACCAGCAGTGAAGAAAACACCAATTTTTTTAAACTGATAAATGGACTTTTAATTTAGTTGACTTTTTTAAAGTAAGTAGTAATTTGCATGACAATCACACCTTAAAAGCTCAAATTTGTTTAATATGATTTCAGGCACAGCTACGTTAGAGTTTGACTTAGCTTAACTTTAACTAGACCACAACTATTGTTGGATAAATGTCCAATCACATTTCAGCCAATAAACTGTCAGACTTTTTACAAAAAAAATTTCAAAAATGAAGAGTCAGTTAATTAGAGCAGGTGTGTTAGGCATTTGTCCATTTTTAAATTAATTCTATACATTAGAGTACGTCAAAATGCTAAAGTGTTATAAATCCAAAAGAATTTAATCTACAGCGTGCAAAGACCCATTGATAGTTAGATGACCGTTTACATGCAGAGGTGATTTCACCCCCAACTGCATGATGTTAGAAAAAACTGACTTTGCGATTCTTTCCAACCCTGTGATATACTGTATATTGCAAGGAATTTCCATCAGATGGCTTGAGTAGCACCTGAAGTTATGCTGCACTCCTGCTATTTTACTGACACTTTTGTACTGACCTGACCTCTTTGTGAATGATGCGAGAATGATTTTTGTCTGTTTTTGAGAATTGTTCTTGTTGTTGTCTTTTATTGCTTGCTTTACTGTGCTAGGACCTGAGTACATGTTCCGTTTTATTATGAACAAATGTGAACCACAAAAGGTTTGTTCTTTGGCAAACTTATTAAGAGCAATGGTGACTGGTGGATCGTTGTGTGCAGTGTGTGTCAGATACACTTGAAATTAGATAAGAACTGCAGGACCTGTGATTTGACTACTGCGTACTAGTGCATTGCAATGACGATGCTTAAACGATATACTGGAACCCTACCCCCAACTGCATATTCAGCTTGAGTTTGCCTTGAAGAGGCACAATTTTGAAAGACTTTAGCCATATGGATACCAAAAAAAAAGTCCAGTTTTGGTAAAGCAAAAAATACATAAAGTCTCTATCTACTAACGGAAGCACAGTATCAAATTCCTGCAGTTGGTTTTATAATCTCTTAGCCCCCCCCCTGCTTGTTTGACCAGAAGTTCAGGTGGCCAATAACTCTGTTATGCACCACCGCTCAGCCTGAATTTGAAATGGGTCTTCTTTAAGACTAATTTTATTTCTAAAGAAAGAAAAAAATCCTTGTCTATAAGTTCTGAGTATAAGAACAACTGATTTTTTAAAGATCCATTCAATCTGTATAAGAAAATGTGATGATTTTATGTCTTCTACTGTATATGTACACATATGTATTTAATAACAATAATGCCTAAACTGTATGCCTGAAAAGCATTTTTTTTTTTCCTTCTGTGAATTTCGTGGACACTTACTGACATTTACAGCAAAATGCATGCGGTTACACCTTGTTCACTCTCAGCCTTTCTCACAAAACAATAAATAAATAAAGAGTGGAGAGGGCACAGATTCATTCAGGCAGGCGTAGATTGTATGAGGGTCCTATCTGAGATTCCAATCCATTTACCATCACCCTCCAGTGCCTAAAAATAAGCAACTGAAACTAACCAGGCTGCAGGCATGTTTGAAAGATACTGTTGGACTCTGCAGATTCAGAGGGATTTGGCAGCATCTGATACTAGGCACTGGCATCCTGCACTGGCAGAAACGTACCAACACTAAAAAAAGGCAAACCATAATCTAATAGTGAGCATTTGTAAAGTACACTATGCAGGCTGTGCACTGTGAAGACTAGTTAATTAAACATTTATCTTAACATGATTAGGGAGCTATGTAGCTTTTTCTGATGAATAGCCTGTTTATAACGATCAGTCTGTACTCCTTGGCAAGAAAAGTTGTCCTTCGTTGTAAATAAAGGAGTATTCAGACAGATGTGAGCTCGTGGATTTTGTCAAGATACTGGCTGACATCATTCTTTAGCTAAAATCCTTACCAGAGAGGTAAACTATAACCAGAGACCACGCAGCTATGATTAGCCTGGGAAAGTAGGTTTTGAGCTACAAGAATCTGATTTCATTTTCTGGTTTGGTGATGACTGTACTTTTGAGGATTCAACCAATGTTGTCCGTTTGGATAATTCCACTGCATATTATCAAAGGCAGGGTAGGGGATCCTGGAAAAACGGTTCAAGCAAGCTACATTTGAAAAAATATACCCACCCAAAACCACGCCTCCAGATCACAGGAACGTGTGCGCCGAAGGTTGATAGCTTGTTAGCTTGCCAGTAAGCAGCAGAGAAAAAAAAGCTACATAAAGTGATACTTCCCTCACCTCCAACTCCTTCTGCGATGTAAAACATCCTCACTGCAACCACCAACACCTCCATGACTTGATCCACATTTTTTTTTCTTTTCGGTGGACATTAGGAGCACACAGCTGCATAGATAAGAGCAGCCACCTCCGTGTGCACTGTGAGACGCTTACGACGAGTTGCAAGCATGTGCACATGCGTGCAGGGAGTGTGAGAGAGGGACAAATGGCAGTCGAGTTTGATTGACATTCAATCAATAAGCACGGGCCGGTAGAATTTCATTGGATGGGGTTTTTTTCAGTCGTGTCAGTTCCACAGGTGATTAATTTTTTTAATTTTTGTGTCAGAACAATTAATCCCGGCTGCAATCGGGATGTGAAGAAAACTTTAAGCAATATAATAAAAATTCTCCCTGGAAACATCATCCACCCTGCCTTTAATTGAAGCCATTCATTTAGGACCACTATTTTCCACCCAGTGTATTGTACTGCATTGCAGTGTTTCTACAAATCTTTTAAAGAATCTTTTGTGTGCCATTCTTTTAATCTTTTATATTGTCATTTTACTTTTACATTCATTTGCTCTGTAAAGTACTTTGAGTTGCATTTGTCTTTAAAAGTGCTACACAAATCTAACTGATGTATAGGGGTCTGCTTGTTTCTTTTATTCATATCTTTCTGTTTTAATTTTTTTCTTAACATTATCACATAGGGAAAAAAAAGTCTGCTTTTTAAAGACTGTTCTTACTTACAAGTGTGTAAATAAACTAAAAAAAAAAAAAAAAAAAAAAGAGCTTTGTGAGATCAATCAAACCATTCAGACCCTACATCTGCTGATAATCAATGCATTGTTGAACCTCTTCTTCTCTAACCTTCTAACTATGAGAAACTTTGGGCATTCATTTTGTTCCTGTTCATCACAAAATCACTGTATTTCACACATAAAGGCTGGTCTGACACTTAAAAAAATAATGCACAGGTATTCAGATGAAACTTGGCTTTATGTCTAAACTAAGTTTTGTTCATTAAATCCCATTTATAACGGAGCTACACCCCAGTGAAATGGTAAGACATGATCTAAGCAAATGGTTCAGACTGCACTGCTCAGACAGCAGCAATGAAGCCGCTCATCTTCTGCAAAAGCCGCCTCCGCAACACCACAGAGAGCCCTCTAATCTGTGCCAATCAGATGACGCTAAACAACCATTTGTTGTTGAATCGGGCAGCAGTGCACACCCCCTCCTCGTTTCAACAACCACTGAAGACCCCAGCAAATAGCTGGCAAGGCAGCAAAAGCAGGCGCAGCAGTGAGGGTGACAGAAATAGCAGAGTGGTGAATAATAGAGAAAAAGAACTGTGGTGTAATTAACATGGTGGATGGGGGTTGATGCACTGAAAGGAGATAAAGAAAAGGAGAGAAGTGAGATTGTTGAGAAAAAGGACGTAAAAAGATATGCAGGGAAATTAGAAGATACGTGAATTAAAGACCAGCTTGCTTTACAGAAGAAAATAAATTTGGAAGATAAACAGAGACGGAAATGTCACCGAAGGAAATAGTTTAAGTTACAGAGCAAACCAGATTGTCAACCTTGAATTAACTAAAATGTAAACAGTAATTGTCAGGAACATTGTCTTGCTAAACACACAGACAACCTCACAATACATACAACTCAACAAATATATGTTAAAACTGTAAAATTATCCACTGAACAAGAAAATCCACTGAGTCATCAGGAAATACTGCAGCTCAGTGGTTCAGAAACTGAGACGGAACAAACAGAAAGGTAGGGGATAATTACACATTTCCCAACAGCAACAAGTGTCTTTAAATCTGTTACACTAGGATCATTTTCACTGACAATCATCAAACATATTGACTCCTATGAAACAAGTCCACAGAGTAACTTAGGATGCCCAGCTTTCTACTGACTCACAGCACAGGTAACTCCTTTAACCACAGAGAAAAAAGCCAGGAGTAACAGCCATGGGAGCAGAACTGCAGATTACCAAAATGGCGCAGCTCTGCGTGGGCAACAGTTCACTGGAACAGCACTGCAGCAAGAGAAGAGCGAGTAGGACTGACAACGAAGGCAGCTCACTCTTCAATCCTCGCTGTGTGTGGTGTCTGGGCAAGAAGAATGAGAGACTTCCACAAACGAATACAAAATAAAGAAAGCAAATTTGAATCAAATCTACAGATTTCCATCCAAGCTCTTCAGGTTAGAGTCAATCCACAATGAGAGATACTGCCATTTTCTGCAGAGATTAACCAGAAGTAACCAAAGTCATTTGATTTGTGGAGTAGAAATTTGAAGATCTGAATTCAGCATATGGATGCTGTCATCTTGGTTTCCATGGAGCCAAAAGTGACTGCACTGAGCCGAGCATGTGGGTCTAGAAATTGATTCAATAAATGACTTCTTATTTAGGCCCTAATATCTGCTTAATTATTAAATCAGTTCCAAAAGGACTACCAGCACTGCAACGAGAAATACATCCAGTTAATGGCACTATGATGAATTCGATCAAATTTCCTCACAAAATATTGAAGATTCTGCATGAGAAACTATCTTAACCAAAGATTGCACTTCAAGGAATTTATATCTACATGTTATAGTGACTTCATGCAAGCAACAGTGTTTTAAAAAAAAACCTCTTCCAAACAGGTTCCTCTTTCAAAGAATATTTGAAAAGGCAAAATTTTGAGAGCCTTATGTGATTTTCTATTCTAATACTTACTGGTGAGAAAATATGAAGTAAACATTTTTTTTTAACATAACAAATAACAGCAATATCTTGCACTAAATTTCAATTGTTATCATTAACCTCTGTCTTTAATTTGCTACTTTTTCAGGCTGTGACTTAAAGATGTATTTTCCACATGTGTACAATGCGACAATTACAACATTGCTTGCTCATCATGTTTTCAAGATATTGAACTTAATATGCTGCTATTCACAACTAAATCTGAAACAAGAGTTAATATATTTTGATTTTAAAAAGAAGAGACAACATCGTCTGATGCAACTCACTGGTAATTTCTCACTTAGCAACGCAGACATTAGAAAATCATATGAGCTCAGGATCATTTGTTACTGACAATGATAGAATATGATCAGTCTTTTGCAGCATAATAGCAGCAAACTATGCATAATGCAAAAGGTGCAAGTAAGATTTTAACATTTTTTCATGTTTTCTGGACACTTTCACTTGATAAAGAAGAGAAAAAAGAACAACATAAGTGCACAGTGGCCGTTTATGCCTTGTAATTAGGTGTAAAAGTACAGATGGCTGTAAAGTGAACTGAACATAGAAAAGGATTCTGCTCCATCCTGTTACTTTGTGACCCAGGGCTGTGCCAGCATGCGCTTTTCCCAAAGAATCCGTCTCACATTCTAACAGGATACATATCTCGGCCACTTCCTGCTTCCCCTGAGGAAATGAAATGTCCGACAGGGAACGAATGAGCAAGTCACAATCAAGATTCCAGTCTGGATGAGCTTAAATTTCTATGAAAAGAGAAACAACTTCTGCAATGCCTCCACAAATAGAAGATTATCCGCTTTCGTGTTGTGGTATCTTAACACTACTCAGCTGCTTTTATGACACACTTTTTTTTCCTTTTTACAAGGTATTCATACAGCATTTTACTGTAACAACTTATTGTGACATCTGCTGTAGGTTGCTATTTAAATAAACCCACTCAACCCATTAAAAACAAACTAACAGACAAGTATGGTCTTTTTTGTTTTCCTTATGCAAACACAAAGCAATAATGAGCTTAAACAATCTCACCAGAAGGTCTGAAAAATAAATCAACTCTAAGAACAAACATATCATTTGCACAGCAACCTTTCTGTCTGGACCACAAATATAAACATAAGCTGATGAAGGTGAAAATGGTCAAAAGCAAGATACATGCAACATGATATGCCAATTTGCTCAAGTAAAACTGGACAGCAATGAGCCAAAGTTATTCTGAGACCATTGTAAAAACCTACACACGCACTGAATAAATTCCAGTATTTGCACTTAAACAGCAACTGACAGGTAGGCAAAGGTTTTCGTCCAATTACAGCAAGAAAAGGATGAAGCAGGATGAGACAAACCACTAGACTAGACCTAATGAGCATGTGGCATGATTGCTACGGGACTCAACTGTGCCCACAGCAAGGCCATTCGATTGGTACAGAGTGGCCAGAATGAAGAAGCAGAGAGCGACAGAGATAGAGGGAGAGATAATGAAAGTGAGAAGGACTGATTCCTCTCTCAACGTGAGAGTATGTGGGAGGATGAGATGCTGAGACTGAAAGTGGGAAAGAGATGGATGCAGAAAGTGACTATTCAGTCCATCAAATCTATGTTTTCACTCTCTTTTTATGCTATCAATCTACGTATTCATGGATTGCATCCACATTGAAATAGGCCTACAAATTAGTCTCACTGCACACAAACCCACTGGAGTCTGTAACACAACCACTTACACCATCAACGTAATGTGGGATTTGCTTGAGGCAGAACAAAACCTGGAAAAGAGGGCAAACATATGTCAGGAAGAGAGTGCTCTTTTCAAAGACGCTCCATTTCCATTAAGGGAAGATTTAATGGGCCATAGAAGATTTAAAGTCCCCATTAAATCACATCCAATGTTTTAAACACAATACAAATTACACAATACCTCACCTATACTCAAGCATATGTCCCAACACTCACATAAAAAAGTTATTTGATGGGTATTTCTAGTGGTATTTTACAGGTTGTGATGAGGATGCTACAATATAAAATGAATTGAAATGAAAAAATGCTTTATTTATGCCACAGTAAACCTTTAATTCTGAACTCCTATCTTGTGTTTAATTGCAATTGCAAAAACAAAAAAAAAGAAAGATCAAAAGACAAATTAACCTCTTCTTGATGAGAACGTATCATGAGATTTTATGCAGTAAGAAGACCACTGCAGACACGAGGAAGCACCAATCCCAACATGCAACATACAAAGATTACAGGGAGGAACTCAGCTAAAACACCCTACCAAGCAATGGCATCCCGAACAAAACAACAAAGAACAAATACACAGATTCATTTCTCAAGGTTTCAACTAACAAAACATGAGAACAGCATTGTTTACCACAGAGCCTCTGCTAATTTCTCCACTTAAGCAAACCACACAAAAAGGTGTCACATGAAGGCAGAGATTTCTGTCTCATCACTGTGGGACAAAGACTGTGAGCCAGCAGCCTAAAAGTGTATAAAAATACAAATACACCATGTCATACTTTCATTATTTTGTGGTCAAAAGTAACTCTCAATTCCCCTGACTGACAATTGATAGAGGTGTTGATTATCAGCACTGACTGATGGGCTCTTAAGACATCTACGTAACATCTGTAAAACTGTTCAGGTTCACTTTTGGGGGGGTTGCACAGCGACTAACCAGACATTATTTTGTTTACTATCCTCTGATTTTTACAGAAAGTAATGTACTTTTCTTTTAGGAGATACCATTTACAATTTCTACTGTGTTCTGGGTGAATAACACATATCTTGATTATGACATTTCTTACATCTCAACTTTCTTTTCAGACCAAGATTATACATATACCTGTAGCCCTTGTAGTTGTGAAGATATACTTCCTGTATTTTGGGTATGAGGGAAAAAAATTGGCCATGTTAAGAAGAGGGTAGATATTTTCCCTCACCTTGACTGTGAACTGAAACGAAAACACAGACAGCGCTTGTGTGGTGTGATGCCTGATTCTCCCTCTGAAGCTGACCAATGAGAGCAGACTGGGATTTCAAGGCAGAGAGCAGTGTCCCTAGCTTCCCTTTATACAGGAAACATGCAGATAAGCGGAACCAAATAGCACTCTGCCAGCTGTTTCAGAGGAAGTGTATTATTCAAGACTGAATACAGATGTAGGCAGTGTTTGTAATACCCTGTAATCAGACATCCTTACACAATCATTGTTGCACATGGTTAACTCAGATAATCCCAGAGCACAATAAATGCACCTATTTACACAAACATATCATGTTCGCTTTACTCAACTTGAAATCAAAAGAAAGCCAACATTTTCCCTCATATTGCTGTAAAAGTATCAAAAACTCAATTAATTATGTAGGAAGATGGTTGTAGTGGTTGAAGAGACCATTAAACCAAACCATTAGAAGGCATTTGTGCTGCTAATTCCAAAGACACATACAGTAGATGTGCCACTTGTTTAAATATCTCTGTAAAAAAAAAAAAAAAAAAAAAAAAAAAATCACATTTACCCCATTCTTATGAAATATTTCTAAAAAAAAAAATACCCCAAATTCAGATTTCATCTTTATTGTCAAACAGCCTTGGTGACTTTTAGGGGTTTTAATTCAAAGAAATGTTTTGATTTTATTGACACCTGTGTAACTTTGGGATCCTGGGAGCTATGAATAATAATAATTTTTTAAAAAAAAATCAAACACTTGAATTTTCCTACATCTGTTTCATCTCCATCTCATTAAATTCCATTCTCCCACTTTCTATTATCTCCACTACCCTGGTGTGTTTCTTTTTCACTCTACCAACCATTTCTCAATCTTTTCCCCTTCATTCTCCCCCTCACACATGTGTGGATATAGTAATGTCTGTATCCGTGTGTTTGTGTGTGTGGGTGGGTGGGAGGGAGGAGAGGAGACCAGCATTGCTGGCTGGAGGAGGAGGTGAAAAAAAAACGAAAAAGAAGTGAGAGAGAGAAATACTCAGTGAAACGCAGAGAATGTAGTAGAACAAAACATGCCGTTTCAAACTCAAAGATAAGGGCCGCCTACTCTCTAGTTTTATCTTACAGCAGATTACGCTGCATTTTTGCAATCAATATTAACAGTTTTGTTACTATTAGCATTCTTTAATGACATTTTAGCATCCAAGTAGCAACTTCCGAACGTGTGAATCCATTTGTAGCCACAAGTCCTGTCAACCTTCATGAACAACAGAATACTACATCTGCAAAACGTTTACAAGTGAGGTACTGCAGAAAAAATGCTGGCATAAATAATAATAGCTTTAGATATATTTTTGCAGAAGGGCGTTTGATGAAGAACAATTTTAGCTAACCTCTTTTACAGAAACAATCTAAAGTTACAGGGTGTCTTTATTTGGTCTGATCTTCATTGTCAACTACAGACAAACTACTTAAACTTAATTATACACAAAATTTGCTTTTGTCAAAGTCTTTCAAAGCTCTTGACTAAAATTACTCAATTTGCCAGTATTTCAGAGATGTCTTTATGGAGAAACACTCTTCAAAGAAGACCACAGCATCTTTGCTTGGTTACTACATTCATACATCTATTCTAAAACATTTTTGGTTGTTGTTTTAATTGTTCTCTTTTTATTTTACATGTGTACTGTTGTTTATAATCTTGTGGAATGAAGCCTTTTCTCTGATACTTTGAGGTACGACAAGGTAAACTGATTTATATTCATACATAACTCAACCTAATTATGGCCATACTGCTCCCTCCCACTCTGCTTCCCACTTATGATTAGAAAGTTTTGCTTCACCTATCCGCTATCATTTTTCTTTCATTCTGATAAGTTTGAATATCAAGGTGGCCTTCTGCAAATCTGAGATGTACTGCAATGTATCTATAAAGCATGGAAACACAAAGCAAAAATGACTGCAGATGTTTTCCAGTTAGTACTGGGTTCCTTTTCACCCATTTCACGATTGCATGTTGTAGCTATGTTCAGGCCTTGCAATCTAGAAAGGCCACCTCAACAAATTTCCTTGATTTATCTGTCTCACTGTGGACGAATGAACACAAATATCTTTGTGTTTTTCTAGTATTTTCCATGGTGGAAGCATGGTTCAAATCAACAAATCTTTGATGAGAAAGATTTGATGATGAAAATTGGCTGACAAAATCTTGTCAGCCAGATTTTGTGTCTTAAGTTAAAAAAAAAAAAAAAAGAGAAAAATAGTTACAGCAGATGCCTCCGATGACATTATTACCTTCAAGAAGTTTAAAGCAAAGTTGTCACACTTTACAGCCTAGACAGTAACTGTGTTAAAAGTGCTTAGTCTGATTTTGTCAGTACTTATGTTTACATGAAAATAAAACAATATCAAAAAAAGTAATGGATGTTCAATCATTATAATTCAAAATAATTTGGTGGAAAATGTCACCTATGACAAGTGTAGGCATCTACCTCTGTGATACATTCAACCCCAACTAAACAGGGCCAACTTATTAACAGCAGACCATCAAATCTAGCCAAGAAAGTCAAATACTCACTGATGATCTCAGGGTTTCGTCACACACGGTGAACCACTGAGGACAGTCAAAAAGCTATTCAGTAAACCTGAAACAGAAGAAAACACATTCTCAAATGAAGGATGAACAGTAAAACTAACCAAATGTAAAACAACGCTTAAAAACGAGACTTAAAGCGGAACTCAGTAACTTTTTCACCTCAATAAATGCTTTTCAGAATCCCCGTGGGGCTAAACAAAGTTTATGGAGCAATTTGTCTAGAAAAATATAATTCATGGCATATTTACCTGCAAAACACGAGTAAAACATCCCGCTGCAGGAGACACAGGACTCTGCTTTGAGCAGCTGCAGAGGGAGACGAGCTGCTGCTATCTACGTACCAAAGTGGCATCAACAAGCTAGTAAACGCTTAGAAATATATTCAGGGATCAAAATAGGGAAAGACAGGTAGAGAAGACGCCTGTGTGCTGTGGGGTGAAGGGGAAATGATGACCTTTACAACAGTGAAAGGAGACCAGTAAGGGGAGCCCCGAGCTGACCTTACTGAGTTCTGCTTTAAATTATTTAATGACAAATCATCTTCCAATAATAATAAATAAAATGAAATACACCAAATTATTCGCATGCTGTTGCACATCTTTTGAGCAAAGTGTGGAAAAATGAGCACATTCTTAAACATGCCGGTATGAAAACATGAGGAGGATAAAAAAAAAAGTGACCTCCAGATGAAGTGTGTGCACAGAACATCTGAGGCCTGCTCCAGCAAACTCAAGTCTAATCTGAAACTCCAAGTTCACAAACTCCTAGTTTCCAAAAATGCCGAGTATGTTAACCTAGAGTTTCACACAAACCACAATAAACAGCTTTCATTGACAGAAACCTTGATTCACCATGGCAACCGCTGACAAAAAGCATACAATTAGGACTCCTCAATGAGCTATTTATTGGGAAATGATGGTGTGACAGTATTCCCCCTGCCAGCGAGCAGGTTAAGTTCACACAGTAGGTTACCATGGTGATACAGAAAACCTGCCAGCGAGCAGGTTAAGTTACGCTGGTTAGTAATCGTTAAACTCATTTCTCTTTCTTTAACTGAAAACCCAGTTTTCTTCAACTCAGCGTTAACATACTCAGAGTTTTACATAACCTGGTTTCTGGAATATTATCCGGATATCCAAATTATATGTTTAAAATACCTGTAAAAAGATCAGTCAAAGACTGAATAAATCCAATATCACCTTAAAGTCCAAATACTAGTTTTATTTTTGGCTTCCTCTTGGGTTGTACAATATAGTTCCCATTAAAAAAGCAAACAAAACTACCTGAAAAATAACAATAATCATGGCCATCTTTTTTGTATAACAGTAGGTAAAAAGGATATCCTGCACTTTGTTTAAAAAATAAAAAACAAAACACACATGTAGCAACATCCATTCAATATACAACTGACCAATTTATTGCACAAAGCAACGCAAAATCTCACTGGGTTATAATGAGCTCTAAAAGCTTATCAGCATAAAAGCAGTGCTTATTTCAATAGTGTCTCTTAACGTGGTTGTTATGATACCAGTTCAAGGACCATCAGAGACACAAACAAGACTCTAAAAACCATCATGTTTATAATAAAGCAGAGGCTTTAATTGACACAGACTAATGAATGACATCCATTACAGTAGTTACAAAAGAGATCTGCATGCATAATAATTACCCGCTCATTAATATATGCTGAAGTAAAATCTTAAAACATGCTTGAAACTAAAATGTAAATGATGCAGATAATCGCAGAAGAACAAGAGGGCAGAATTGACAGCCCAAATCAGAATGTGGAAAGCACTTTAAAACAAACACACACACACACAAACTTCAAGACGCACATTAAATTTTCTGTCAGTGGAGGCTGGCTGGATTTCCTGAAGAACCAGAGCAGGAGAAGCTGCCAGTTCTGCACACTGGAGAAACACTTATCACAAGTTCCATCTGTGTGGTCCTGTGAAACTATCCGATGTGACTTCATATAATCAACACTCAAACTTATGCTTTCCCCCCATAAATCACAGATTACATTAGTTCTTACTCATGGTTTTCACAGATGCAACCAATCTGGGGCAGCCTTTACACATTATTAGGGGGTATTGATAAGTGCAAGTAAACAGTAATGAGACTTATCTGAGAAAGGATTTGAAATTCAAGATGCTGTGCAGCGTGATGCCTTCATTTACAAATCAGATTAAATTGTGTGACGTAATAAATCTCTCTCAAACAAAGGATGAGAGATATCAATGGATTCTGTTAAAAGTGACAGCATGGAATGATTTTGACCAAAGTAATTTTGAATTGATGTTTGTCATTGCATTATTTAGAAAAACCCACAGTGATGGCAGAGAGTCCGACTCAGGTAAAAATTTTTAAAAAAAGCTGCCTAAATCTGAATCTCAGTTGGCATCATTCTGCCTTTATCATTAATATTAGCCCTGTGTGTGCTTTGTTTTGTGAAAAACATGAGTGCTGAATGGGAGCAGCTAAAAAAAAAAAAAAATAAAATCATTCTTATGCACCACATAATCTTTTGTTGGTATTTCAGCTTGCTGAATAAAAGCCAACATGCTTTACACTCAAATGTTTTATTGTCATAATAAAACAAAAGTGTGGATGTGACAACTAATTAGTGCCTCTCGATAAGCCTGATCAGATACTGTATACAGAAATGTTATAACCAGTTCAGTCACAGAATAATAACAGTTTCTACAGTCTCATTTCATATAACAAGCCCAGATTGTGCCATGTAACAACGGTACCTCTGCCCTTTTCCCTGGACATTACAATTTTCTTTTGATTCAAGCTGAATAACAAAATGTTATCCTGTACACATGCCAGGTTAAAGATTAAAACAGGATAAAACTGCATTTCATGTTTGGCATATCCCCAATATCATTGTTCCATTTCAATCCTAATCTTGCAACTCTGTTATGTTTAGTCTACAAACCCATCTGTATCCTCAGAGTAAAGCAGTCATCCTCATTACCATCTCTCCATACACTAAGCTATTAGGAAAGACTGCTGACCTGCACCTTGGACTCTCCGTGTTGTGTTTCTGCAGACTGGCATTCTGCCTAATGAAGCTTGCTAATGGTCCTTTCATGTCTGTCCAAAGGAAAACCATCTTCTCTGTGCAAACTGGAACACATGTACACAGTTACTCAGTACCTGCTCACCGTATCTGCTACTATTCGAAGTCAAGCATGAGTCAACTTTACATCAGAGCTCTCTCATTAACTATTTCATCAGGTGGGTTTGCAAGTGTGATTTTCCATTTCTTTTCATTTTTAAAGGGGTAGTTCAGAGTTTTTGCCAGGGTACTATTTATCACAGGAGTTAGTTTCAGCATATTTCATCCTGTTTTTCTAATTGCCAGAGGTTGCTGATGCTGCGGCTAGGGTTTGTCAAAAGGATCACTTTGCCTGTCACTAAAAACAATCTTATCCACTCCACAGAACACCCAAGGCAGACCAGTTATCACGCAAGATTATCTGTGAAAATGTCTGTGTTGATAGAATAATGTTTCAAACAAAACTGACCTTGCATTGGATTGCATTTTGATGGTAAAGTGTCTCAGCAGTAACGTAGTTTTACTTCCTGTATTTGGCAGCAGAGTGAAATTATCTGCCACTATGCACACGAAAGAATTTGATCAGAAATATGGCAACGTGTGAAAGGCATGAGGATATGTCGGATTTTGAAGACTAATTATTTTTTGAATAAACAAACCATCGCCATATCTTTATGAACCTGGAATACCACCCGGAAACAAAGTATAATTTTGCAGCTGGTGAGAAACTAGTCCCTCACAATGCAATGCATTATTTCTGATGCCAGGCTTGTTTTATTTGTAACATTATTCTATCAACACAGGCATTTACAGAGATAGTCTTGCGTTATAACTGATATAACTCAGGTGTTCTGTGGAGTGGATAAGATTATTTTAAATGACAGGCTAGAAGGTCCCCTTGACTTGCACTACCATTAGTATCAGCAACCTCGTGCAACTAGAATAACAGGATGAAAGATGATAAAACTGTGTTAAACAGTAACCTGGCAAACTAAAAAGTGAGGGCCCTATGTCAAAAATTGCAAACTATCCCTTTAAGATACATGTTAATTAGCACAAAAACTTAAATGAAACATCCAACAACTATGGAGACCACCTTTGTTCCTTGCCAACTTATTGTGATTCAAATTTAATTGGCAAAGACGCTTCCAAAGAAACTAGTTCATTAGTCATGCTGTTAACATTACTAGCTTATCACTGTACCCCTCATTTAAACACATCATTAAAAATAAGCAATTGATGCCTAGGGATTAGCATGGCATAAGAAGAGTTAAATATAAAACCAAAGAATCCAGTTTTGACAGTAAGAGTCCATCAGAAAACACAGGCAGGAGCAATTATTCTCAGTAATGTAAAGAGTTATACAATAGGCTACATAATCCTTCATGTCTTTCAAGGGAAACACAGGAAGCTGAGTGGGACCAATGCTGAGACAGACTGAAGACCAGTCAGAAAAAGAATATATGCTTAAAACATATTGTAAAAGGGAGAGAAACTACAAAAAGGGGGTATAAATAACTTGGAAGATGTGTGTCAAAGGCGAGGCAGATATGACGAGGTGGGAGGAAGACACAAGTTTTGGATATCAGAGAAAAAGGGGAGGAGGGAGATAACAAGACAGGCAAAACAACTCAGAGCCATTTGAGACCTAAACATGAACTGGCATTCAGTTTGTCTGAGGCCAAAGCTGCAAGGTTCTGCAGATACTTTAATACCAGCTTTTTGTTTAACACAGAACTGAATGCAGTTTCAGCATTACCAAATTTCAGATATCACATCATCCTGCTGAGGTTATGTCACATATTGAATGTAAACATAAGATAAACTGTTGACATCATTAAGAAATGAGTCTTAGAATCAATATGAGGCAAGATCTAAAAATAGCTTTGGCTATGAATCAAAGTGCAACATAAGGGAAAACAAATCTATGGCTTTTGCTTCCCCAAAAAATTTTTTTTAAAAAGAAGGCAATTTCACTGTAGAGATCATTTTGTGATTTATTGGATTTTTTAAAAAGCCTATGCTCAAGTTGCAGGTTGTAGAATAGACAATGTCCAGATGTCTGGCAGGATGCACAAAATCCCAGAAGAAGACTTAGAGTTCTCTTCCAAGGAAGTTATTGGTAGACATGGCATCTCCAAGCTGAACACAAAATCCTTGGATGAAGGAATGGCAACAAATGCAATGTTGTGTCTTCTTGTTTTTAATGATTTAATAGACATGGAAGTATTTGACCCAGGCTGGAATGTGGTGTCTTTCACCATCTTGAAAATAATACACATAAATCTGAATGTTTGTATTAGTCTGTCATAGGATTGGTTGCCAAATAACTGAAGAATCAACATCAAAAATACACAGCTATGAATCTTAAAAGGCATGAAAAATGTTATGAGAAATTAACTTTCACTGTTTGCTGTAACATAACTGCGATACATTCTCATTGAAATTTTTTGATTCTATAAAAATTTTTTTTAAAATTCCCCCTTTTTTTTAAGAAAACCCCCTCCCATTCCTTTGTATATCCATTTCCATATCTCTTTAAATTTTTCCATTTTTTTTTTCTTATCATATATCCCCCCCTACTTACACAAAAATATCTGAACCATCTCAAACATGTGGAAACAGAAAGTAAATAGAGAGCATAAGGCTAAAACGGAGTTTGTACAATTCTACCCATCAAAAAGTTTCCATTTTGTTCGACTTACTTCTTCAACACATCTAGAACCTTCTTGTCGCTTCTTTCAGCAGTATTCAGGAATAGTGCGAGTCTTCTCGAAGACTTCTGAAAGCTCTATTTTGGATGTTGGCTGCCTTTTTTCTCCATTTTTGTCAAGATAACCCAACACTGCTTCAGTAATGCTGTTCTGGGGTTGTTCCAAGTTCCGGGGAGGATTCATCACTCCACAAAACATGTTGCCACAAATTTTCACTTCAGTTCTTTTGTCCTTTGGCAAACCTTTGCCTCTTTTCCTGTTTTCTATTCTTAAGAAGAACATAAGGAACACTAGATGGATCAACTGAAGATTCAGATGCATCTCTCAGGTACTGCAAAGTCACTTCTGGACTTTTGTTTCTTGCTTCTTAAAACCATCACTCTCAGATACTGTTCATCTCCAGTAGAAAGCTTTTAGATTGGCACTCGGGCTGGGCAATAAACCGAAAATTTACAGACCCAGAAATTTACAGCAATAACCGACGTAATTTTCCCCATTTCAGTACATTCGGTGTTTAAGTAGAATGAAAAAAAAATTCATTTTTTGGCTGTTTATAGGTCAGCTGCGCTCATGACCCTTTAAAGGATAACTTTCTTATTTTTCAACCTGGACCTTATGTCTAGGAGTATGCACGTGCATTTACTCACCGGTAAAGTTTCTGCATCACTTTGAGTCCTTCAGAAGACAATGCGCTGCGTCGCCCTTTAGTGTGCATCCAGTAATAATGGCGGAGATGGGACAGCCACTGTAGAAGGCATTATCTGCAACAAAACTCCTTGATTTTCGCCAATACTTTAAGTAGAATGAATGAACGAATGAGTACTATTGTCCCGTGAGTCCAGATTTAGCTTTCCGTTAGTTATCAGGGTGTTCTACACACTTTTCGGGGCGGCGCGTTCACTTTGCACGCTTCCGTAGTGCAGCTGAGACGAGCAGCTCGCTGCCCAGACAACAACAAAAACACAATATGCGAAACTCTAAACTCACAGGACAATAGTACTCATTCGTTCGTTCATTCTACTTAAAACATTGATGAAATCAAGGAGTTTTACTGCAGATAATGTCTTATAGAGTAACTGCCCCATCTAAGCCATTTTACAGGATGCACGCCGGAGGGTGACTCAACGTAATATCTTCCAAAGGACTCAAAGTGATGCAGAAACTTTACTGGTGAGTAAATGCACGTATATACTCCTAGAAATAAGGTCCAGGTTGAAAAAAAAAAACAGAAAGTTATCCTTTAAGACGTTGAGCAACATGAACCATCTGTAGTCGTGTGACTCCACCCCATTCAGTCTGTAACGAGTTATCGTCCATCTATTGTCACCGAGATGAACTGCTCAACATGTGATATTGATTTTAGGCCATATCGCTCAGCCCTTTATGACACCTGTCCATTTTCCTCCAAGTTTTTAAAGATGAACCCCCCACCATGTTGAGACATAAAAAGCACTCAGAGAGTGCAGACTTCTGCCAAGCAGCTTTTGCAATGATAAAGAATCTTTCAAAAAAAATTCCTGGATCCAGAAGGTGATCCGGATCACCACCAAAATTTAATGGGTCCTTCCTTGGGCTGAGGCACACAGCTGATGAATATTTCAGGTCAATCCATCCAGTACTTTTTCCGTAAAGTTGCTGTCAGACAGACAAACCAACGCTACCGAAAACATTATCTCCTTGGCGGAGGTAATAAGTAAAGCTCTGCGAGTATCACCTGGTTGGTGCAAAGATACCATGTTGTCATGCCTGTCATGTTATCTTTGCCATTTGTAGTAAATGGAACTAAAGAAGTACAAACAAATGTAATTTGCAACAATAACAAAGTGCCAAAACAGAATGTAAAATTGATTCTTTGCTTTTTTTTTTTTTTTACTTTATAAGGAGTCACAGCACTGGCTCATCAAATGAGTTCGATCTCTTTTATAATGCTGGAATAATTCATAGATCAGTGTTAAGTGGTTTTAATATAAAACTGCATTCCTTTGTAGATGCTCAGGTTACAAGGACTGGACTGAAAAAAGCAGCCAAAG
Organism: Atherinomorus stipes; assembly: GCA_023101725.1. Lineage (NCBI taxonomy): Eukaryota > Metazoa > Chordata > Actinopteri > Atheriniformes > Atherinidae > Atherinomorus > Atherinomorus stipes. The sequence goes on along the minus strand of JALJCO010002985.1, from coordinate 2,392,044 downwards.
AAAAACTTTGGAAAGACCATTATAAAAGCCTGAGAACATCTTTGAAGGCCAGCTTTGGAATAAAGCTAATAAAAACACTTTTATACAATGCTGTATATAAAGCTCTTTTACTAGAAAAAATCTTCAATTCATTATTCTCAACACTGATGGGTTGATAGTCTGTCATAGGATGTATTATAATTTTCACTATTCCAGCTTCTTCAAAGATGAAAAAACCAGAAGAAAGAAAAGATGATGCAGCACAAGAGAGGAAATAACCTCTCTCAGAGTGACACTCTTCTTCCTGTTCTGGTCTAATCATGAACACTAATGAAAGCCTGTGCCAGCTGCAATACCGACAAGAGAGAATCAATTTATGCCTCATGGTTCTTTTAATGTTTGTTTTGGTATTCTTCCACAAAGATGTTCAAATGGCATGAATTAGGTTTGACTTAAATCGTAGCACAAAATTGCTAATATAACACACCTACTGAGACATATATAGTGTAGTCATGTGTGCCATTGAGGTTCTCACTTCCGTTCTACCTGAAAAACATTCAACTTTGAGGAATAATTAACACCTTGAAGTGCTTCTTATGTAACCCACTCTACCTTTGCCTGAGCTCCAATCCTTGGCTGTCAATGCTTTTTACAAGACTGCTAAAAGAAAAGAAAGAAAGAGAAAACCATTGCACACATGCAACAACATCAGATTTTTTTTAAGAGCGCATAAAAATACCATCCTAACAACCTTTACTAAAAGAATGAGCCACAATACAAAAGTGAGTCAATAAAGTGTGGGAAAAGACCAACTACAGAGAAGGAGGGGATGAGTATAGCATATAAAGCCCCATGAAGGTTTATGGGGAGACTTGAAACACTTGCAGAGACTCACAGTGCATCAAATTCTCGGTAGATCTCCTTCCAAAGCCATTTCAAGACAGCATAAGCAGCTTTGTTCCTTTGCCACCTATCCTCACTTTCTGCCCATTCTAAACCCATCTCCACTGTTTTGGGCACAATTCTTAATCGAGTCTCAGCTGCCTGCTCTTCACATTCCTCAGTATTCTTCTCCCACACTCTGCTGCCCTTTGGAAAACGGGGATACGGGGCTGGCAGAGTCAGTGTATCAAATTTGTTTGTCAGTTAAACCTTTTTCAAAGTAGAGCCTGGATTAGGTCTGCTTTTAGCCGCCACTGCTGCTGTTGTTCAACAAACCAAGCTTGAGTGTTTGCTTGCACTGGCGTCCAGGGAGATTTGACAAGCCAAGGTATGCACAAAGTTCCGAATTTTCCAGAAGTTCACCCAACGGCCAAAACTTCTCACTATCATTACAGAAATTGTATTGAGAACTGTGCATTATTCACTAGCTTTTACAATGTTAAATAGTTTTTTGCCAAGTATTATTTGGAGAAAAAATAGGAGAGGGGAAACATTTTGTTTTTTTCTTTTTTTTATAAAAAAAAAAAAAGCAACCATGTGTCTGAAGAAGCCTGACTGTCATCTACACAGGGAAGAATTGGGAAAATGTGGCAGAGGAAAAGCATGACTGAGTAGCAGATCCTCTGCTATGGCTGTAAATCACACCAAGGCTGAAGTCTACAAGCAGGAAAGGGGGTGTAAAGTGAAGCGCAGGGACAAAGAAATGACCATGTTACTCAGAGGAAGAGACCAAAGAGAGTAAAAACATAGGTTTGACCAAAGAGAGTGTGTCAGATAAAATAGATAGAGGGAAGTAAATATTAAAAACAGAAGCTGTGACTGAGGTTCAAGGGTTCATCTGGAGAAATCACTCTGAGATGTCATCAGCAATTTGCAGTGAGCACAGGAAGAGCACAAAGATCATATCAAAGTTTCTGGTAGCCAGGGAAGTGTTTGTGAGCATGCTCCTCCAAAAAGCCACCTGCACCTGATGCAGACATTGGGAAGCATTAAGATTCAGTCCTTGTGGTCAAAGCTGAACCATAAAAAACAAACTGTTTCATGCCTCTGTCTAACCACAATCTGGTTAAATAAAAGCCTCAACAGCAACTTCAAAAGTGTGCGCTGGTCTGTGTGGAGCCTACTGGGATCCAGCAGTGTGGTAAGAACTTGATAATGAAAGCTATAAATCACCGTTACCACGTCCCAAGCCTCAAAGCTCATAAAACTTCAGACCACAACAGGCTGACAACAAAAACATGCTGCTTTCTGTTTTATGTTCTTCTCCATTTTCATTTCTTTTCTCATGTTCACACTATCAACAACAGCTGTGACTGGGGTCGTCATGGCACCGCCAAATCACCATTTAGACTTGCCTCTTGTCTTCTCCTGAGACCGTATCCAAGGTGATTGTTGGTTGAATAATTTTTCAAAAGAGACTTTTGCCCTTCTCAAAAATAAAACATTTGTTCTTATTCTTGCCAATTTTGCACCTTTTGCAAAGACTCACTGATGTAGACCGTGGAATGATACATACATGTGACAGCATTAATAATGCAAAGCAAACTAACACATTTTATGATAGTCAGCCTGCAGACTTTGCATTCTGTACTTTCCAAAGAAATGCTTTACTTGCTTTAATGGTAACATACAAATCTGTATGCAACTGCCAAACAAAGTACTCACTTTTGCAAACACGGTTGGCTCCGTTTCCTTTGCAAAATCACAAATCAGCTGCTTCATACTGAATTAAGTATTGTTGTTCAAACATTAAACATTTCACAGAACATTAAGTCATAAAATCGGAATCAGTGCTAGCAAGCGATATGCCTATTTACCAACCACAAACAGCCTTCAAACAAAGCTACAACAAAAAAGCTGCGCCAGCCTCAAGGTAAATAAGAGAGAGAGAGGAAAGAGTGTGCCAATGCTTTTAAACCTGAAATCTGAAGACACAATCCCTGTACTTACAGCAATTAGCCAAAAGAGTCTTGTTCTCTCTCTTTTCCTTTTGTTGCACTGACACTCCGAACAATCTGAAAGCGCCAGACAAAGTACCCTGTAGCATCATCACAGGCAAAGACAAAAAAAAGTGTGACAAGTTGTGTGGGAGGACAGCTTGAGTTAACTGATCAATTTAACAGGGGAAAGTTGTCAACTGACAATAAGAACATGCACAAATGAAGATGTTTTGACAAACAGAAAGATGGCTTTTTGATTGGTGGTGTAGCTCTACATTTATATTTCAAGCAATGAATAGCAAAACATGGAGAAAGCAAAAGTCTGTTAGCATGAAATCAAACCAAAAGTCATATTTGTCTTGATGGTCAATTTATTTAGAGCTTCCTCAGGCTGGCTCTTTGAAGCTTTAAGTTTTTTGTTGTTGTTAGCATTTATTTAAAGGTATTGTACTACTCCACAAACTTTAGTGGTTCCTTGCAAGAATGCTTTGCAATCTTTTTGGTCTATTATACACACATGCCACCACTGCAGAAGCAAATACTAAATATTTCATAGCGCTATAGTTTGCAAACCTTGCATGCTTTAAGCCTACAGCATGGTAATCCCCACATATATATAGTAATGGTTGCTTCAAAGCCAAACACAAAGACTGTTTTGTATCAATCAGGTCTAGCCAGCTGAGAGGCAAAATGCTACGAGGCCATTGGTCACAAGATGTCGAAGAAGATTGACAAGTGCATGCTTAATGGCCGTGAGAAACTGTGCACAGGGGTTCCTCGCTTAACGCCGCTGTATGGGATGAGAAGGCAGGAGGATTAAGGCTGCAGACAGCAAGCCCTGTGACACTTTGACAGATGTGAGGTTTTGCACCTCCCAAAGCAAAGGGGTCTTTAAATAAAAGGCCTACTACGATGCATTCTGAGCAGTGCCCTTAGCTCCACAGCTCAATACCAAAGAAAGGGCCGGGCCGTTGCTTGACTACCGGCATTTAGGGCTTTTCCTGGCTAAATAAAACAATTAAGTGTGAGAGCTGGATCTTCTTGGGGTTCACCTTTCTCACCCTTGCATTCATCACAGTCAGTCATGCTTGACTAGGATTTTTTCTCCAACTTCTTAAGCTTTTTTCTGCACTTTAACCAACCAACTTTTTGTGAACTGATATTCTAACTTGTGTCTGCTTCAATCTCCAATTGTGTCCAGTCTTTTTACTTATCCCATTAACTTTAGAGCTGCAGCAGAGTTTGAGTGCAGCATCACAGTTTCAGAGGCAAAGCACCAACATTTTGCACAACAAACCCAGAGGGTGCCAGCCAACTTCCACCATGCTTCTATTGTATCTTGTCAGACGGTTTAAAAATGATTCAACCCTGGAGAGCCTCAGCAGAGGGAACTAGGAGTAAAGGAGTTCCTGCTGGGTATTTTAAGTCGACGTCAGTGGCTTATCCAACTGGTCCCCCACTCTTTCTTCTGATGCTGTAGTGCCCATGAGGAGGTGAAATAAATGTAGCTATCTAAAAATCCTAGCTTCTAGCATAGGTATTGGCATGACTGACATGATACCCAACTTAAAGCTTCATGTTCCTCAATTCCATTATTATCATAGGGACAGATGTCAGAAATAGAAATACAAAGTTAAGGAGCAGGTACACCAATCATCACTGAATGACTGGGTAAACCAACACAGACTGTATTTCTTTAAATAGCTACAATTCTTGAATAATGCCCCTGGTCAAAGAGAATGTTTGGGGGGTTTTCAACCAGAGTTCACAACACAGTTCGATAATCTGTTACATGCATGAATTTACTCCCACATTCTTGATTCACAGAGGTCTCAGAAGGGAAAACAGATGAGCTTTTAATGACAGACAGTCCAATACAGGCATTTTAAACAGAGCTTATTGTGCGATAGACCCCTTCCTGGAGGACATCTGTTGCATATTATTCAGTTTTAAAGCTACTGGCATAGTGTGCCAAGAGAAACTCATCAGTCAGCTGAGGAAAGTCACAGTTACTGAGTCTTCACACAACTTCCTGTCCACAATCACTGAGTAACACATTGCCAGCACGAGAGGAGAAATTTGTATGCCTTAGTACACAAATTGCATAAAATATTTCTTTCCACGGAATATGACAGATTTCTCCAATTAAAAAAAGCTAAAAGGGTAAGAAAGTGTTAGAAGAAAAAGCTTATAATATTCAAAAGAAAAGAAAGAAGGAGCATCTGATTACTGTTGTTAGAAGCCTGCATTATCATTACACCCCAAGGTTTCTGACAACACAACAACTGTGCTGCCATGGCAACACAGTGCTGAAGGAGCGACGTTGGTGCTGCAGTTTTGTGTCTTGCCCGTTTTGCTGACTACATGTGATGAGTTTGTTTAATGTCAATCTGTTCATTGACCTAAACTTTAATCCTGAACCCTCTCTGATGAGCGCAGGTGGACACATCAGTCAGCCTGGCTGGCACTACTTCACCCATGGGCTAAACAACACAGCACAGCTGGGTTCATCTGATGTTATGCAACCCAGCACCACCCCCGCAGGCCTTGTTCACACCATCCTTCTCCTCCTACTCCACCTCCCTTTTGTGCACCATTGGCTATTTGCTTGAAGAGGTGCACAGAGAGACAGCAGGGCTCTAATACTAACGCAGCATGTGAGGATGTGTGTACAATACAGCTGAGATAAACTCTTAAATCTTTAAAATTAACTTCCTGCACAGAGAAAAACTAACGAGACAGAAGCAACTTATTGTTTTACACAGATTCACAGTATTAGCTTTTTAAACATAACTTTAAATGACTAAAATGTCAATCTGTCATTCTTCTCAATGATGATTCTGTCTTTGATTCTTGGAAATGCATTTTGTCACAAAGCAATACTTGCCAAAAGTGGAATTGCACCAGTTGCCTGGCAACATTACCTTATTTAATCTCATATCAGGAAGCAACGAGAACCACTGGTGCTTTGAGCAACAACCCTCTAGATACTTTTCTCATCTCGGGTACAGACTGTGAAGACCAACTACAATCACGCTATTCAAGTCATCTGAGAGCCTTTTACATCTCTACCCATGACTTCTCACAATTATCAACATGATCCCACACACAGGCAAAAACTTTATTTCAATTCATAAAGCAACTTAGTTATTTTGTTATGGCCTGTTTACTAAAATGCTGCCTGCAATTATATTAACATTATTTAAATCTCTGCTGTGCAAGAGCTAAAGGAGATGCTAAAGGGCTTCAGGCAGTCATTTCATTAAAAACAGCCCTGTGGCCCCTCATTGAACAAGCTTTACTTTTCCACTGTCCTACTGTTATTAGAAAGTACCACTGGGGCAGTAAACTCACCAATGATGCGCTGGTTAATGAAAACCATCAGCTATCACATCAACATCCACAAACCACTCATCAAGATTTCCTCCTCACAGCTGGCGAGACCCAGCGGACACATTAGCAAGAAGCCGTCAGAATGCCGTTGGAATGGATCAAAGCGCTATGTGGTAAATCGCCTCCAATGACCATTTTAAGCGCTAACACCACGGAGCAGCCCACTCAGTTTATGTGGTGGGATAACACGGCAGTGTCAATTCATGATGGCAGGGAGAGATGCAAAAGGAAGCAGGAAAGTTGATAGGGAGATTTTGTAGCACTGAATTTTTCCACAAGTAGCACCAGTATATAATTTAAAAACAACGCTCATCACAGGACTTTCTGGGTTTTCCTGTTCTTGACAGCATTTCTGAAATATTTCAGTAAAATCAGGCAATATAAGGAAATACCACACTACCTTTTTTCTGTATCTAAGATATATAAGATGAAATAGAAACACAAAAATAGTGATTTGTATGTGACTAATTTACAAATACTGCAGGCAGACATGATGCAGTTCAGTGCATCTGTGCCTGGACAGTTTGTGTTTAAGGTGTCTTGTATTTAAACTTTAAGATCAAGCCTGTAAACTAAACGTCTAAATAACAATGGGCCAAACGGAGAACAGCATCTGAAATGCATACGTGTTTGCATCAGAAATTTGGGGCTACAGAAGGCAGTTTGTGTTCAGTCCAAAACTTCATATTCAAGTAGGAATGTCCAATATTATCGGCCTACCAATATTATTGGCAAATATCAGAATTAAAATGTGATGTTGGGAAATGTGGGGGGTTTTTCGGGCCAATATTTTTACGATTGAAATCTCGCAAGATCTTGTTGTTCCGTTACAAAATCTTGCGAGGTCTTGTTCCATTAACAATGGTCCAGCATGTAGAAAAGTCCCCGTTATTCTGGAAGAACTTCATATCCCAGCAGCTGCACCATAGTCACCAGAGTCATGTGACCATGGTGCAGCTGCTGCTGCTACAGACTGACTTGCTTTGAAGCTGCTTATAATATGTCTGGTTTTAAGTTGTTGGTTAATTTAGCAAGTTGTCTTAATTATAATTAGCCACGTGTTGGCTAATACCTGCTAATATCTGATATATGGCAGCCAGATGTCCAAACTGGACTCCTCTGGCTGAGTTAAAGTTATTTTGAGATCTTTGCTCTCTGAGCAGAATATAGTTGTATCTTTCAAAATATGAGAGAAACAACCTCACAGTTGTCTGCATATATTGGTAGATATCGGATATCTGTTAAAAAAAAAAAAAAAGCCAATATCAAACATCCCTATATATAAGGACTGTAAAGTCAGCTTTTCTGTCCTCAATGAAGGACCAGAACCAGACTGTCATTCTCAGGAACTGGAAGACACCCAGAAAGCCTCCTCATCCAAAGCAGGTGACTGGATTTGACCAAGTGGCTGCATACAAACACGTCAAATAAGATGCAGGAAAGGATACACAAAGACGTATGCGTGTCTTCCTTTTCCAACCATCAGCATCATCCAGTACATCTCTACCAGTCAAGTAATAGTCTGAATATAATTCATCATTTCATCCATTAGTGTGAATTTTTTGCCATAATCAGCTATTAATTCTTAAGCTTTGCTTTGTGAGCTCAAGAAAACATTTCAAAGAATTCCTCTCTGACTCCGAGTGAACCTTTGAGCCACATCTGCAGAAATTCCCTCAAGATATTAAAGAGTCATCAGGTTAATGAAATGAGGAAAAGAGATACGTTAGAAGAGAAAGACAAACCAACGATAATGCCTCCAGCCACAGCTGTTGCTGGCAGGAAGCCATGAAAAGGTAGCAAAACATGAACATCCACAGAACTTTGGGCTCTTTTCCCCTGGACATGACTATGACAGATGAGTGTATGGGGTAATCAGCTTACAGAATATGTGTGGATTAATTTCCTGTTAATTAACACTTTCATTAATCAAGTTACTAGTTATTCATAAATATCCCTTCATAAGCAGACTAAGGCCAAATGTTGGAATTACTAAATACAACCCTTCCTGACTGCTGTGAAACTGCACTTTACATAAAGTTGCAGTTAAGAAAAGTAAACAACTCCAAAGACATTCTCACTGAACAGCATATGCTCTGCTTCAAATAAACAGATCACATGAAGTGAGCCAAAGTAGCAGAGCTGATGATAACCAGGGCAGATAAAGAGAATAAACTTGCATGGTATTAGTTACTTGCCACCAAGAACCAAGTCACCCATGCTAGATCCAGCATTCCGAAGAGGATGTGAATTTAGCAATGTTGTTTGAGGCGTAGCAACAATTTACAGCCCTTTTCTTCAGATCTTACACAAGATGGCAAACAGAAAAGAACTTTTAGCCAAAACTAATAAATAGATGTTGCCACTGCAACCTCCAGTTCTGTCTGTATTAACATACAAAATGAAAATAAGGAACTTCATGTTTTCATGTCAAGCGTCTGACAATCAGAGCAAGTTCACACTCTGCAGCAACAAAGCCTGCTAGAGTGAGTTTTTCTGCAGGAACATGCCTCAATCTGTGCAGCCCAACACTTCCAATTGTGCTTGTCTAAATAATCATTAACCAGTTCAACCCTGGGTAAATATTTCAAGATTCTTTGTTAACTTAAAAAGAAAATACACACCTCTATGATAGGGGCATAAACACTCACATCAAGCGTAAAAGCAGAAGGGGGCTGGGAAGTGGGGCATTGCAGATTTCATTGTTTTTCAGCGTGTTGAGTTTAGACAAGGTTGAAAAAGATTAGGTCATCCCTATTGTGTGAACACAACATTCTCACACACTCCCCTGCATGCCATTACAGAGCTGTGGCTCAGCTGAAATCGAAATGACATTTATCAAACATTTCACTTGAAAAAAGCATGACGTTTGAAACCTCCCCAGCTTTCAAGGCCATCAACTTATAAGTCAAAACACTCCCTTTCTTGAATGAGAAAACTAAGCAGAAAGGTTGGAGTGAGAAATTTGTATCACACTGCAAGCACTACAGATAATAAAGGCCTTTTCCTGTTTTGCTTTCTGTTCCCACCACCTGCAAGCCAGATGTTGAAAACCAGAACATTGGGGCTCAATTTATTTAGATAATAAAGAATTAGAGTAAAGAATTGGTCTGCGGTTGCACTTGACCCAGTCTCATCCTCTGACCTACTTTAGGTCTGCCTGTAGAGTTGGCATAATCAATGAAAATCAATGACATGCCAATACAAACAGCAGATTAATTACAGGGTAAATTTTTCCTCTATAAATTGCCTGACTTATCAAAACAACATAGAAATAAAAAATAATTTAAAGAGTAGCAAGTTCTAGTTTCCATTTTTTCTCTCACTGTCATTGTAGCATTACAGCCTTTGAATGGCTGACTTTTAGCCAGCTCAAATGAGCTAAATTAAGGGATTTTGATAAATTGAATAGGGTACTGAAATCATTTTAGAAAAAATAATCAAATCATTCTTTTCTGAATCATTTAATGCTGCTTAAAATGTTTCTGCCGCAAGATGAGCCTCACATCCAGCAACTAGCGAGAAGACTGTGAGGAATTTATCACTTTTCAGCTGTGTCCCTTAATTTCTACAAGGATCTGCAGAGCAGGAAGATTGCTGAGGGTTCAGCCAAAAGCTGTGGCAGCTCTCTCTAAATCAAGATGGATTATGCGTTTACTACCCTTGGCATGATCAAGGACTTCCTTGGAACTAACAATCCCAAGCAAGATGTCTTTCATTACGAGGCTCGTCCTTCCATGGCACAATGACTAAATGATGGAGCTTCATTCAGCATACAAGATACCCTTCATGTGAACTTTTTATCATTTTTAGCAGGAATTTTTACATTTAAAGTTCCATCCTAATTATGTTTTCTTTAGTAAAAACTTCAAATTATGTTTACATTGCATTCAAGCCACTGACCTCTGACGTCCATTAATCACATGTAATAACTACCGGATTAGCTTTCGTCTCTAAATCTCTTAACTATGTTTTAGTTATCTGTAAAATGCAGGCGTGTGTGTAAAAGGTAGGCTTGTGATGAGAGTTTATCCTGCAGCTTCAACATCTTTTACAGCTGGCACACCTACACTTCTCTATGATTAAATAGTTCTGTTGATCTTTAGCTATGAAAGTTGTCACAATCGTCAACTTTTTGCTCAGATTTGGAGCATAAAGTTGACGGACTTTGCTAATTCTTGGATGTTTCTTTGGACCTTCTGCATTGCTTGAGCTTGCAGATGTCACAGTGAAAACATCTAGCCTGGCTCCTCATGGCACAGCCAAAGTACAGCATTTATAAGAGGCAGATTTTACACACTAATTGCATCTTATTTACTTTGTGTTTTTCTTTTTATAAAATCCACTTTGTGTCCAGATGTCTGCTGTCTGAAACAATGTTTACACTCATTTCTCTGAATTCCTCCTGCCATATCCCCATTGTAGTAATATAAGCATAACATTGGAGCTAAAACCAAGATTTTAGGAGTTTTCACACCAGTGATAAATTAATCTATGAATTTAATACCTGATAATTATAGGAGGAAGCAAGTAAAGGCATAAATTTCCCTTAAAAAAGATTCCTTCAGATTGTGAGTAAATAACAGCAGTTCAGTATTTTGTTTTGACCACATCTTCAGGTGAAACATGTGCTCCAAGTTACATTCCCAGAACCTCAATTAGCCACAAGATATTCTGGGTTGCCGAGACTCAGTCAGGCTTTACAGCCAGAAATGAGACTCAAACTGACAATGAAATCACTGAGACTGTCAATTAGAGCACACTTGATGAAACAATTTCAAAGCATGTTAATTTTAAAGCCAGATTTTTCTCCTGGAACCATCTCTTCATACAGTGGCAGATCTGCAATATGACAGAAGACGGCAAAATCCAACAAGTCCTCTTCATCATTAGTTAGCAAGCCTCTTTTAAGAATACTGCTGATAATATAAATTACATGTAGTGCAGATTGCAACTCAAAAAAAAATGCAAGCAGATCACGAGTAGCAACTTTAATTTGTTCTGAGTTACAACTACATGGTACAATGCTTTAACAATGACCAAGATTCATCTTCTTTAAATCCTGTGCGTCAATGGAGGCTTCTTGACAACAGCACCAGAGAAAAACATGGGTCTGTTAAGGAAATTGCATTTGACCTTTAAGGGCATGATGCACCAGCAGACGACAAGTTGTCAGGAACATCAAGTGTGCAGGTGAATGTCAGTCACCCTTTCAGACGATTCAACGACTCTATGCAAAACTGTGTTATTTTTCAAAGCATATGAGTTCAATCAATGCTGAATAAAAGCATGAATGGATTAAACAATCCACATAATGACTTGGTTTGAACACACAAATGTTTTTTGAGTGGTCTGAACACATGAAAACATGCCTCACATAAAGCTCTGCTCAATGTATAAAAACTGAACTTATAATGTGCTGACTTTATGCAAACATTGCATTCTTTACATTTTATCTGCATAGTTTTCTGGATTCCTTTACTGAATAATGGAAAGACTAACTCTCGCTTCTGCACTGCAAAGTTTTGGTGTGTGAGCCAAATTCAGCAGCGACCAATTTCCAAGCTGTTGTCCCAGCATCAATACCGTTAGAATGGTAGCTGGAAGAGACGTACAAGAAGTCAAGTAATCCATTGCTGGTCTCAGACTACAGTGGTTTTAAAATCCTCAATTATTTTTTAATTTGGTGCATCACATGCAGAATGTGAGACATCACAGGAAAATTTCTCTCTAATCTTAAACACAAAAACTCTACAAGCAATTTTCCCATGTGAACGCTGGCTTGCTGCAGAACTGATGCATTCAAAACAGTTTGCAGATTTATTAAACAGACAAGATGAATTGGAAATAATGATGCATTGAGCTTTGCAGTATTATTAAATCATCTGTCCAGTGGAAATAACATTAACATGCACCATCTTCTCTGACACATAATCTTCCTCCTCCTCCTCATATCTACCTAGTTTCAATCCCATATCCCAAGGGTTTTCTCTCCTTTCCTTAACAGCTGTCCCCTCTGACTCAGGCATCCAGCTTCACTTAAACTAAACTTATTAAGCTTCTATATTTAAGTCCCTCCTCTATCTTCCAATATTTGTTCATTTGGATGTTCAGATCCATATAACATGAAATACTTTTTAAATTACACTTGCATAATGAAAGAAGCAATTTAAAAAGATATCAAAGCAATAAACCTAGTTTTAATTTCTTTTTAGCTGTGGTTCATATGTTGTTGACTTAATTTAAATTGAATCAAAGTTGATACAATTAATCAGCCCTGAAAATAACAGCATATTTGTTTGAAATTATTTAAGAAGTAAGAAAAAAATAACGGAAAAATCAGGTGAAATGAGGTAAAAATACATTCACTTCCCCATAAATTACATTGTAGACACATCAGTAATTAGCAAAGCCAACTTTTAACACTAATACCAATCCAGGCAGCCAACTGTAGCAGCATTATCTTAGGCATCCAGGAGATCTGAAGCGCTCTCCTCTCAGAAACAGATGGCAAGGCAGTTGGTAGGAATTTCAGCAACGTTCCCATGCATGGTAACACATAAGATTTACAGTTCTTCTGCTTACTTGCGCACTTGTAATGTCATTACCGAGTCAAGGAGAGGAAGAGTTGAGGAAATCCTGAGAGAACGATCAGTTTCACCACACAGTAATGTTCATGCAGGATAAACAAACCCTCTACCTGTACTCGACTCATCATACCAAACAGTCGGCGTGGAGTAAAAAGAAGACCCCCACTTTGAAATTGGTTTAAAAGAAATCAAATAGTAAATGGAGTGAAAGTATGCATGTCCATTTACAAGATTTAAAGCCTGATTTTCACATCACAGATGGCACAGACCTGGGACAAAGCAGACTTCAATAGGTAACTATTAATTGTTACATGTGTGCACTGGAGATGCATTGATCCAGTTTTATCCAATCCGATACCTGGGCTGAGCGTATCGGCTGATACCCGATACCCGATACCGATCTGATACAACTGCTGAATGAATGAACCAACTTTATATACCTTTCCATGTGAGTGAAGGCATCAGACTTGACATAAACATTTAGCCTATAGTTAAAAAAGATCACAAATTAGCATAGATATAAATGTATTTAATATCATTTATTAACAAATAAAGTGTACATTAGCAGCAAAAAGAAATAAACAACAATTCTAGGCTCTGCCTGATGATGTAACAAGTGTTGCAAACATATAATAAAAGTGACTAGATTGCTGTAACTGTATTGCTATGTATGATTTTAATTTAAAAAAAGAAATGACAGGATCGGCTTCATTCATACGATATCCGATCCTGCTAATTAGTCAACATTGGAGTCTATATCCGATACGGGTATTGGATCAGTGCATCTCTCTTATTCTAACGTGCACTAGAAAAATGAAATTTTTCAGTTTTATAGACAGATTGAAATAACAAAATGAATATGTGGACTGCTTGATATTTTTGGGAGAAACGGTGGTGGAGAAATTTGCATAAAAGCTTCAGCCAATGAGAGTTCAACAGGTTTCTTGTGTGCTCAAGAAACTGAGTAGAATTTGGTAAAACATTGATGAGCACACCAAATCACTGACTTTTCCTACCTTCCAAAATCATGGTGAGACAAGACAGGAAACAAGCAAAGAAAGTGCCAGTTGTCTTAAACCAGGTGAGAAAAACCGACTGAAGCACGGAGAGCTGCTTAGACCATTATGCATCTATAATAAAAGAATAGAAACTTGCCTGAATCACAGCTGGGGCTGCTTAATAAAGATCAGACGGACAAAATGGGAGTCAAGTCTGATTAAAAACCTTGCACATGAAGAGATTCTCAACACCAGAATCCATCTCTAAAAGGAATATTTTATACCAATATACATATACATATAATTCCATCAGTCAATTAATCTGCCAACTAGTCAATAATCTGATTTACAATTAGACAGCAGCTTCCAACAGAATGTCAATCATGCTAAACTAAATACATTAACAATGTTATAGTATGACCTTTTAACTAGGAGTGTGCAGGATTGTGTTGTTCACAATAACACCAGTGGTGCATGTTCCACATCTGGCGAAATACCAGAAATAGACCCTCTGCCATTGCTGCTCAATGTTACCAACTTAGCAACTACGTTGCTATATTTAGTGGCAATCCAGACCCTTCAAGTGACTCTTAAAAAAATAAAATGAAATAAAATAAGTGTAGCCACAAATCAAGCGGAAAGACACCTTTAGTTTTAGTGTTTGCAATTCATCGATCCGGTGATGCATCACGATGGGTCATGTGACGATTTGGCATCGATTAATTTCCCGTGATGCTTTTCCACGGAAAACAAAACCATTAAAAAAGTAGAAGGAACCATGACGCGCTCCCCGCCGCCGCCCGGACAGTTTTACGTGTGACACACAACAACAACAACAAGAACGGCTACCCCAGCTCAGTGCTCCAGCTAAGAGCCTGCAATAGTTTTGCCATCTGGGTATGGCTCACATGTTTGGAAGTGGTTTTGGTTTTAGAAAAACTAACAAAAATCTGGACAAGACATTAAAATAAAGTACCTTCGTAATACAACGAACATGCTGCAGCACCTTAAGCGATTCCATCCTGAGACGGAGAATGCACCGCCGCCTGTCCCAGCACAACAGGGGACCATCTTTGATACGATCACTAAACTTCCCAGGAATTCAGAGAAAGCCTGTCGGATCACGCATGCAATCGGCCTATTCACTGGCACGGATTTGCAGCCTTATTCAGTGGCGAACAACAAGGCTTTTCATAAAATACTGCGAACCACGGAGCCACGCTACAAATGCCCGCATCGCACCTGTTTTGCAACAAAGGAGGTCCCAAAAATCTACAACGACGCTAAAGAGAAGGTAAATATTTGTTGGCTATTTGTTTGTGCAAGTTAGGTCTCTGTTATCTTGTCATTATGTCGTTAAGTGCTCTGTCCTTAGAGGGTCTGTGTCAGTTGAACGTAAAGCAAAGCCACCGTTGTTATTTTCCTAACTTTGTTTTTAATATACTGTACAATGTAGTGTACAAAGTCACTTCCACTACAAGCTTTTATAGACTAATCTGGGCAAACGTAGTCAGTGGACCGCCGTTGCTTAGGGTGACATTTCTGTACATGTGTAATTAGAACAGATGAAATTCAGGCTATTTTCTTAATAATATCGAGGAAATCTGGAAAGATGTGCACATTTCTTGGTTGTTGGAACAGCAGTGGAAAATTTTAGCGGAAGTACTGTGTGTCCTTGAATTAAGCATTTAATTTATTTACAAATGTAGCACCAAATGAAGAAAAAAAAATAAATTTTAGATGCAAAAAAGCATTAAAAATCACAATAATCGTGATTATTATGGTTTCAATAATCTAATCGAAACATTATACATCGCCATAATTGAAAAATCGTGGGTCCCATAATTGTAATCGAGTTGAATCGTGAAGTAGTCTAGATGGGGCAACACTACTTAGTTTATTTCGGTTGTGATCTGGTGCAACTTTACTGTGATTTTTCCCTTTTAAGAGTTTACTTAAAGTTTACTGGTGTCTTTTCATGCATGATGATGTTGACTTCAACATTTACAATGTTTTAGAGGAGATTTGATTTCATCAAGATATATATTGTGCATCAGGATGAAGCCAAAAAATATTGTGTTATCAATTACAGGCCACATCGACCAGTCCGATTCCAACCTTATGGTACTCATAGTTTAAAAATAAAGTAATCTTTTGGTAAATGTGCATTTAATTATCTAAACTAGTCACAGTTTTTCATTTAATCTCAAGTAAGGCGATCTCGCTTGGGTGCATTGTCAAAAACTGAAACTTAAAAGTTCAGTTGTATGATCCTGCTGTACTTGAACAGGTAGACCCTAATGCTGACTGTCCCCAAGATGCTTTAATAGACCACCAAAGTACTGTGTTTTGATTATAAGAAAGGCAAGGTTTTCACACATACTTCATGAGTATTTATTGGCAGATAATGTTTGGAAATGTTCACTACTAGCCAAGTATTAGAAAAGAAAATAATCTAAAGGATAATTTTATTCCATCTTTATGTACAATCCATAAGATTTTAGTTTCCAGTTTTTCCAGATGTGACCGTCTCATGAGTACTACCGTAAAAACAACATATTTAAGAACTGTTTTTGTAACATAAAGCAATTCTTGTACTTTCTGGGCTCTCCATCTGTACAGTATGTTCTCTCTGTTTACTTCTGCATGGATTAGCCTGCCCAGTCATTGTTTCATGATGTTCTTACAGATTTTTTTGCTCATCCGTCACAACTGAAATTAGCAGCCCTTTTTTTCCCTTTATAATCCACTGCTTCTTTGCACTCTAATCCACTTACAGCCCTAATTAAGAAGTCATTTTTAATATAAAAAAAGAGAAAGGGTCCAACCTAAACAAAAGTTTAGCTTTAAAGGCCTCACAACTCTGGTTAAATGGCTAAGGGTAAACAGTTCCCCTTGTGACCTGGCTTTCCTTTGCTGGACGCTCTGAAAGCCCTGAAAAAGTCTCTCAACAGTCCTTTGCAAATCCTTTGCAAAATACTGTGGATCAAAGCAATTTCACATATCAGGAAAAACACAAGAAGGGCTGTTAGTTTAGAGAAACAAAATGCTAGCTCACACTCCAAATTTACCAAGACAAAACAGATCCAGTCTCTTTAGCCAGGCTGCAATCGCATCTTTTGGATTGCTTCTCTGTTTACTACTTGAAATTTAAATATAACTTTTGGATTATGCAATCTAATCACAAAGGCTGTTTGAAATATGTATGCACAAATAAAACTAATTACAACAGTCAAAATGATTGTGGTCTGATAGTGATTGGCATCTTGGTAAGTAATGTTAATTACGTTGGATGGTAATGTGGCATGCACCGTTTACTGATCATTTTACACAATCATAGTCAAAGATAATACTTTCACTAATGATAAAGGGACCAAGATCTGTGCATTCTTAAGTTTTGAATAAAACATTTACAAAACAAATACTGTATTTTGGTCAAAGACATCTTGTAGGTTAAATTAATGCAGAGTTTACAGTCTGTACGTTTCTGTGAGTTTCTGTACTTCCCCCAGACCAAAACCTAAGAGGAATTCCCATTTCACTTCATAGCGTGAGAACAGACAAAAAGAAAGCCAGAGATAAAAACACACAGAAACATAAAGAGAATTTAAGAAAGAGGCAGCATGTCTTATAAATTAGAGTCAATAGAAAACAGATTAGCATAACCCTGGCAAAAGGACGACAACAGATTGAAGAAATCGGGGGAAAAGATGGAGGGATAAGGTGAGAGTTGTGGGCAGAAATGATGAGTGTCAGAGTACCGACATGCCTCCCACAACAGGAAGAAAAGAAGACTTGTGAAAAAGAGACTGTCAGTGATGGGAGAAGGGAGAGGGGAAATCGTGGGAGGTGGAGAGTGAAGATGTAGCAGCAGCACTAAAAAGTAGCTGTGTGGGAGATTGTAAACAGGTAAGACCCCATTACAAGCTTCTGCCACAGATGCACATCGAAAAAGCAAGCGAGGCAGAGACTGAAACGTCCTCTTTTTACTGGCTATGCATTTGCCAGATTATTTGCGTGGACTTCCAAAAGCCTTGTAGAGTAGGACTACACATTAGAGGCTTTTTAAAAGAGTGACCGCATCCCAATCATAATGCATCTGATCAGAATCTAAACCTTAAGCTTTTGCTTCCAAGAAGGAACCAGTCTGGGGAAAAACAAGCTCTTCTTGAAGACACGTTTTAGCCGACCGCTTAATTCAGGAACACCAGCAGATGACACAGCTACTACACATCCCAAGGCCCGTAAATAATCTTTAAGCTGCCCATCAACAACCCTGGTACTTTCCTCATCCCCCCCCTCCTCCTTCATTCAACAGCTCCGTGTGTGACGGAACATGTGGGCCTCCACCTACACACTCAATTTCAATAGCCTACTTAATATTGTAAATGCGACACAGCCTCCAGATCTGCTCAGCCTTGGCATTCACTGCTCTGACGAGGGAGGGCTGATGGCATGAGATGTTCAACTGTTAATACATGAGTTTGTTTGTTTGATGCGGCAGCTGCAGCAGTCAAAACAAAGAGCACAAAGCGTTCAGATGCTGTCGTGGAGAGAAGGTAACTTGAATGCTGCTGTCGTTTCAGGTTGAAAATGAGACCCACCCAAGTCTACCAATGAATAGTGATGCAATCTCTTTGCCTTGCCCATTTAGGACGTGTCAAAGGGGGGATGCTGAGTGTTTCTGTGTATATGCTCGCCCCCTGAAAGGGTGAAGCTAGTAGCCTGAGGGAAGACTCCACAGGTGGAGATGGCAGTAAAAGAAGACAGAGCATCCACAGGGGGATCCACTTAGAATAAAGATCCCTCCCAATGTCATTAGGGCAAAAAAAAAAAAAAAAAGTCTTAAAAAGAAAACTTTGATGAATGCAAAAACTTTTGCAAATTAAATGTGATTCTTTATGGGTGTGTGCGTGCGTGGGGGGTGGGGTGGGCAATCTGTTCACCTGTGTTACATTACTCAATGATCAACGCTTTATGGTATCTTAATCACTCAAATGTAGAACTGTTACATCACTATTCAAATCTGACTACACAGACGGCCATTTTGATTAATGACACTGGTTTAGACAGAGCTCTGAGTAGGATTGATTTGACGTTTGATTACATGCAAGTCCCAAGGTGTGCACTGATCTCTTAAATGACAGATTATGCATGATTAATTACACTTAACAACCCTGAAAATCGGTATCCTGAGTAACAACTTCTTTTTAATCTGCAAAGATCCCCAGTTGCACCTCTGTGAGAGATTACGATGCATTTCAACACCTTACAGCGCTTTAGTAAAGTCCAACCACCCCAAAATTGCATTGATTTTCGTGATTTTAGCCAAAGAGGAAAGAGCGTCCAAATCTGAAGCATAACATTTCTCTGATAAGAGAAACTCAAGTCGCAGTGACTGGTGCAGCCAAAAAAATGATGGACAGCGAGACAGAGAGGGACAGGAAACCCACAGCAGAGGCTGCAGCTAACCATCACAATTATAAAGCAGTCACGCAGAGACTTAAGCAAACAACAGTTATCTTTATCTGATGGTCAGTTTGCAACATTTCCTGTCTCTTTAAGAGCATGAGTGCATCGTTGTCTACATTTTCAGCTGTGGTGTGTCATACGGTGAGATAGAGAGCGAAATGTGGTTTAACACTGCACCGAGCAAATTAATCACAGCTTAAAAGAGACAAGAAATCCTAGTAGTAAACTGGAGCGAATGTGCGTGAACTGTGATTCACCGTGCAGCAGCACTACCTGACTCCCAGTTAAACTTTTCTGTCTAGTTTTCTTTGCAGATCGTTACTTTCAATTATGTATTGTTTACACGAGCGTTTATCCTAAATGTGCAAACACGGAATACCCTGTAATCAGATCCTGGCGGTTTACACAAACTAACGGTGTCCATGTCTTCTGTATGCCTGAATGAGGACCAGCGATGCAGAGAACGTGCTTACCTTTATTAATTTCCACCTTGTACGCCTTTTGGGGAGGAAAAATAACGCTGTCGCTGGTCAGTCACCGGCATACACAAGCCGTAACTGCATAAAATTACCCGGACAGCAGGAAAACTCTGGGGCTCTTCACCTTTTTATCTGCCTCTCTCCGTGCGCTTTGCCGACCGCCTCTCCGTGTGTTTAAATCAGAAGTTCATCCAAAGTTGCAGCGGTTCGCTCCGCCTCGCGACGACGATGAGGTCACCGCCTGTTCGAACTCAGCAGGACTGTACTCTCGCGATAGAATGTGTGCTGCTCGTATAAAAAGCGCCGTAATCGCGCGATACAACCATCAGCGGACCAAAGGGAGCGGATGGATGGCTGATAGTTGGTGATAATGGGAGAGGGAGAGTGTTGCTCTGGCAACAGAGTCAGGTGGGCTTTTTTTTAACCACGACTTAGTTTGTTTGTTCGTTAATTTATTTATGTCTTTATTTATTTATTGGTTTGAATAAAGCAACACGTGCTTATGTGGCAAAGTGTGTAACCCATCTGGCAGGCTGCTTTTATCCTGATATTGCTAAATAACTGGACAGCCATCAAGAAATCCTTGATAAGATTGGAATGATTTATGCCATCTTTGCATTAACTCATGCCTTGCCTAAAATGGTTTGAATCAGTCCAGTATGTTCAAGACAATCTTCCTTTAGCCTTGCTAATTCTAAAAAAGCTTCTGAACCCCTGCCGTCCCCTTTTTTTTAATTTATTGGGGTGGATTAAAACCCCCCCATTATATTATTTTTTTTCTCTTTTATTTAATATACTCCCACCCCCCTCCTTTGTGGGCCCCCTCTAGTCTCCCCCCCCCCCCCCTCTCACCCCTTCTCCTTTTTTGGGTTGGGGGAATGAAGGGGGGTGTCTTAGGAGTGAGGCGGGACTGTTTATTTTCAAATATTCTTCCTTTCCTTTCTGAAATCAAGATCGTAAAGGCTGCTTTAATCAATCTTTGAATGCCATTTGATGTCAGCCAGTAGAAATCTTATTTAGTCTTTACATCACCTTCCTGCAATGGCTGGAAATGATGATGGGAGTGGTGACACTAATCAAAATATGTTGTGGACCTTTCAGTCAAACAGCCTTGTTTCTGCTGTCGAGTCTGTTTTCAGACAGATCTGTCTCCAGAATTAAACATTGGCATCTTAAGTAAATGCAAGCCACAGATATGTGACCAAAGAGACCAGTGTGGAAGAAGATGGAAAAGATAATGGTAATTAGCAGGGTGCATAAGAAACTCAGTGTTGTCAAAAGCAAACTTTTCTAAGGGATTCACATTTGAGTCTCTTCTGGGTCTTTTTTTACTGAAGTGACAGTGTGGTACTCTGTTTCCTCTACTTTAGCCTATATCATCTTTAAATACAAATTGTATCCAACCAACTTTTATGATCTCTGTTCTCTTAGCAAACAATCCTGTAAGATACTACAACATAAAGGATGGCAATAGCCTGGTTCATTATTTCTGACTAACTCTCAGACACACAGCAGGACTGAGAGTGAGCTGCTGTTACTGTAAAGTAACACTGATGAGTCTCTTTTTTTTTCCTCAAGGTGAGCAGTGCCTACTCTATCATCTTCACTGGAAATGACTGTGTGCACCCAAATGTGTTCCCCTTCATGCTGACAGAGGCTATAGACATGACTACTGCAGATCTGCAGCATTACCACACTCAAAAGCCAAATGTTAAAAAGTGAAACATGTTATTTAACTTTAGTAACATTGGCTCTGGTGATATGCACAGCTTTGCTGTCGTCCTGTCAAAATTATGGGGCACGTTTCCATGATAGATATCTGGTAACATCAATCATCATGATTTTAGAAGCCAACATCAAACATTAGATATTTTGATACAGATATATATTACACAAAACTAAGTAACATGACTCTCAGAAGACAGACAGGGGCGTGATATAGAGGAAAGTTAGTACCACTTATTTTCTTTTAACTTCTTTGTTGTTATTAGTTCACCAGCGGCTTTCACTGCTCTCTCGTTAGGTTCATACCTGATACCATTTGCTTAAGTTGAGGCTAAACTATTCCCTGTTTGGGTTCAGGCACAAATAAATGCAAACGCCCTCTTTGGACTCTGTGGACACCAAAAAGGCAGCTGTGTAACAGGCTTTTTAGAGCAAATTGCCTCTCATTTTATCCATTTATCTATTTTTACTTGTATTTTAGTTGGTTTTGCTTGTATTTTTTTATGTGTTATCATGTGAAGCACTCACCCCTGTCTTTTAAAAGTGCTATATAAAGTTTACTTACATACTTAAGTACTTGGCCTGTGCTACAGCTATATGCTACAAGTAGTTCTTTTTCTTTTTTTTTTTTTTTTAAAGGAAGAGTCTACATTAACTAGGACTATGTCAGGAGTTGTTTGCTCTTCAGACTTAGAAAAGCTTTCTGTCTCTGAACGTGGTTTGTCTTATAACACACCTTCCACCTACAAATCCATGTGACACAAAGAAAGGATACTGAATTTGTATTCAGCCTGAATGTTTGTGAAGGGCAAATATTATTAAATGGTTCTATGACAAAGAGTGGTTCAGCACATTTCACTTTACGGCTCCATGGCTGTTTATTGAATTTTAACCTGTAAGAAGACAGCTAAAATTATGTTTGCTCTGATGGTTAGTGGGATTTATCCTCTTTCCAGTATTTGCAGTACTAAAAGAAGCATTTAGAATTGGTCTTTGGACCTACACTAGTAATACATATGGGTCAAAGATAAAATATGCAAGTTAGTTTGAACATTTAAACTACTTTAATTTGTTGTAACCTGTTTAATATGATTTTCAGACCAAATAATTGCCACCATAACATATTTTTTTAAAACACAAATTAAAATAGACACCCACTAAGTTATTATTTTGTGTTACATTTTTATCCAAAATAAGTTGTATTTGGGGAAAATGATTAAATAATACATAAAAGATCATTGTACTTCCTTCATATACCAATTAATTGTAATTTAAAGTTTAAATACTTTGCTAATATCCTTTCAAATACTAGGATTTACCCAATTTCAATCAAAACATCTTTTGTAATAAAGTAGGCTAAATGTAGTTTATGTAAATATTTCCCTTTGACAGAAAGGGATAGCATGCATTGGTTGAGTTGTTGCTCCTGTATATGGATTCTTCTTTGTACTCATTTGAATCCTTTGTCTTAGTTTTTGATAATGTCCTCGAGTAAGTTAATTGTTTTTAAAAGGAACATCTTTTTAAAACAGCAACACTCAAACAATAGAAATAGAAAGGCCTTGAGGATGAATAGTAGAATGAAATGCAGAGGAATAATTGGCCTGCTCACACATACAAATAATGCATACACAAACATAGTACTCTGAACAAATGGAACAGTTACAAGAAAAACATTAAACTCAGTGTTTCGTCCTTGAAGATAGTGGATGCCACTATGCAGCAAAAGAGAAAGTACTTCACTAAATGACAAAAACTCCTTAAACGTATTTTGCTGACTTCAATAACAAAACATCTTTATCACACCATGGGCTTTAACAATAACAACAATGATTTAATTTTAAAAGTCTGCTTGTGCTAGCATTACTGCATCATGTATAAATTAAATTATCAAATCATTTAAGAAATAAGCCCCACATTTTAATGATTATTTTAGTGCTTTCATCTGAATTGCAGTCTCTTTGTTTTAAAATGGTTTTTAAACTTTGTTTTTTGGACAAAAGTTGCCCAGTTTCCCATACCATGTAAGTAAACACAAAATTTTTAGATCATTTTATTACTCGTGTTTTTACTTTTTTCCCCCCGAAGTGTGACAAAAAGAGTTGGGTTGTTGAATGTTCTTTACCAAGCAGGACTTTATTAAAACATCTTGAATTCCCCACACTACCACAAATGCAACAGGCAAAGTCTGGAGCCTCCAACTTTCAACTAACATCAGGAGGAAAAAACTGTTAGACCTGTAAACAGACTCTGAAGTACTGGGCTGTTGGAACTCTCATTTTAATATTTGAATATGTCTGAATTTAATACAATTTTCACCAGAAGTCGGCAAGAACCCAAGTAACGCACACATACAAAGAATTTCTAAACTTCTGAAAGTTCCAGTGAACCCCATTGGGGCCATCATCCAGAAGTGGAAAGAACACGGCATCATCATAAAGCTGCCACGGCCAGGTGCTCCTCGCATGATTTCAGACAGAGGAGTCAGAACAATAATCAGAAAGGTTCTCCAACAGCCCAGGACCACTCGTGGAGAGCTTCAGAAAGACCTGGAATCAGCAGGTACAGTTGTTTCAGAGACAACAAGAAGTAATGCACTCAACCACCATGGCCTTCATGCACGCACACCACGCAAGACTCCATTTCTGAAGAAAAAGCATGTTGATGCTGGTTTGAAGTTTGCAACACAACATCTGGACAAACCCATGACATTCTGGAAAACATAGTCTGGTCAGATGAGATCAAAACTGAACTCTCCGGATGTCATAAGACACAACATGTTTGGAGGAGAAACGGCACCGCACTTGACCCCCAAAACACCATAGCAACAGTGAAGTTTGGAGGTGGGAACATCATGGTGTGGGCTGTTTTTCAGCATGTGGTACTGGCAGACTTCATATCATTGAAGGAAGAATAAATGGAGTAAAGTATAGAGACGTTCTTGACCAGAATTTGCTGAAGATGAAAGGAGGCTGGATCTTTCAGCAAGACAACCATCCCAAGGACACAGCCAAGGAAACACTCACCTGGTTTAAAGGTAGAGTCCGACGTTTCCCCCTTGAAAATAAACTTTAGACTTGTGCAAGTGGAAATCCATCTCAAACTGCGCCTTTGGGCCTCTTCTCCCGTGCCGTGGCACGTGTGAATGCAACTCTCTCTCCCCCTGCCTGTAATTTGCTCTTTAGCTTTGTTTTGTTGTTCGGGACGTTTCTGGGTGGAAATTTCTGTTTATATCACCAGCCAATGACAGAGCTAAGGACATGACGTCGTGTGGGAATAAGCTCATGATTGGAGCAGACGCCAGTCACTCGAACTCTCGAATGAAAAAAGAAAGAAAGAAAAAACGGCGGATGCACTGAAGAAAAGGTAAGAGCTTTAGATAATACAAGTTGGGAAACCAGGGCTAATATTAGTTTGGCTTTTACCCGCTTCTGAGCTCTGAAGGAGAGGCGTGAAGCTGAATAGTTTGAAGAACGAGGCGGCCATTAGCCTGAGAGGGAGGGGCGCTAGTTTGAATGCTGCTGTTTGCAAACAGAAACGGTGGGGGACTTCAGACTCTACCTTTAAGAAAAAGAAAATAAAGCTGCTAGAATGGCCCAGTCAATCACCCCACTTGAATCCAATAGAAAATCTTTGGAAAGAACTGAAGATCCGAGTTCATCCGAGCATCTTGAGGCTGTAATCACCAGCAAAGATCTTTGCATTGAGTATTAAATACATTTTAGATAGCGTATTCAATACTTATTTCCTGTGTCATTTCACATTACACATAACTTAATTCATAGACCTAAATGTTGCAATTCTTTGTATGTGTGCATTACTTGGGTTGTTGCCGACATCTGGTGAAAATTTCATGTCAATAGTTCTGCAAGAAATATATTTTCTGAGATAAATGTTGACTTGTTCAATATCTTTCTGTTCCCACTGTATATGTCTGAGCATCTGGCCATGACTAGAAGTGTTCTCCTACTCCTGCACAAAGTTACCTATCAGCAAATTAAAGTGCACTCCATTAATGTTTCTGACACTGAATTTCAGTGCCAGTAATATCAACTGCCAATAAAATGTAAGTGATACATATAAGCAATACATGCAAAGGGACTGATGATTGCCTCATCCTACGCATGCCCTTTGCAGATTCCACCTGCTGCTTTCCATACATCCATTAATTATTTCATCATAAATTTTTAATGAGATAAGAGAAAGAACATTAGCCTAATTAAAGAAGCTCAGCAGGTATACTAAAGGGAAGCGTGTGAATAAAATAGCAGTCAAAGGAATTTCAGATTGTCATCTACATGTCTTTATCCTCCGATGAGTGTGCCTCTTATTGCTTCTTCATCATTAACAATTTTCTTTCCTGTGACAGCAGTTCATATTTTCTACATTCACACTGCTTTCCTTTCATTTCTACTTGGCATCCAGGCGTCCATTATTCTAAAATGCCATCCAAGATTACACAACAATCTAATAAAGACAAAGGAAAAGAGATTACCATCATTAAAACCAGTCCTGTAGCTATATGAATCTTAATACTACCCCATTCTGTCATGTGGCAGATATTTGTGTGGGTGGTTTGCATTGTTCTCTGGTGGACCCCCACCCACCCAAGATTAACCCAAGTAGTCTAATTGGGTTAACCGCAGAATGTAATTCAATTTTGATGCAGACACATCACCGACAACCAGTGACAGTGAGATTTCCCTCTTTGAATTGCCAGTAAAAAGTGATGGATCCCATATCACATCCTGAGTGAAACACATCTGAAGGTGGAATTACTAATGTTTCTTTATGAACCATGAAACAGGATAGATGCATCATTTTATACCACACAAGCCTTGACTACTATTTCAGTCTAAAGAAATACAATAAAAGAAAACTTTTACTTCAGACAATTTTCTCATTATAAAATTTCCACCAAAATTGCAACCCAAAGTTCTGCATTAACAAAGTATGGCTTTCATGTAGTTTGACAATGAAAACTGGGACACAGTTTTAGTCACGTCAAAAACTTGGAATGTCCCAATTACATTTTAATGAATGGCGCATTTCTCTAATTAAGTATAGAAAATGCTGTATGTCAACATGATATTTTTCTTGCACTATGTTATGTGTTTTCTGCCCGTGGCGTGGGATTTATGGGCTTGGAAAAGTTTGTATGAACAACCATCAGATACAGTGTGAGGAAGGAAGCCAGGGTGGATGCTGCCCCCAATTTTCAAGTGTGGAACTCCAGCTCAATGCAGCACATCCTATTTTCATTAAACTAAACAAACACATTAAAATAATAAACTAGCACAAATAGTGAAGAAATTTGTGTTTGGTTGATTATTTCTCTCCTTTAATAATACCATTTGGTGTTGTTTTATACATCATTAAAAAGCCTAATGAGTCACCTTTGCATTGAGATATAGCTACAATTATGCTTGAAATTTTACCTACTCTCCCTTTAAAGAAAAGGCAAAAGTAATTTAAATAACATGAAACCGAAAAAGTAATAAACAGAAAATTACTAAATTATAATTTAGTAAAATAAGAAGACCTAATTAAAATACCTGTCAATAGGTGCAAAAGTCTTATTGAACATTACATAAAATACTTGATTGCAGTGATTGCCTCAAAGTTTTGTCCAACAAAGTTTTAGTTCAGGAGCTCCATCATGCTTGTTTGCTTCTTTTATTTTTCATTTGTTTGGTTTTTAATATTTCTCTTGAACCACAGTTTAAAATCAATGTCATGATTGTGATAAAATCTTTATTTTGGGAGAGTATGCAAACTTTTGAGCACAATTGTAACTTGTAAAGACTGAGCCTCTGTGGAATGAGCAACACAGTTAAATGTGTGGGTAGCGCCTCCAAATGAGGGGCAGAAATCCCCCTGCAACATTCTCCTGCTGGTTTTCACTCTTATTTGAGATTCAAATGCTGTCAGGTATGTGTCAGTCCGAGATGTTTGACTAGTACCTGATTGATAGACAGGTGAATCTGAATGATATTCTGGAGCCGGTGGAGATCCCATACCTCCAGAATCTGGGATGTAACTCCATCCTACAGGATGGCACTTTCTACCACAGAGCCAGGATCATCACAGATTACTTCCAGGATTTAGGAGTGGAGAGGATGAATCTAGACCTCAACCCAGTTCAGTGCTTTTGGATATGTTGTAAGTGCAAGCGTGACCAACACAACCACACTAGTTGACCCTCAACAACTCCTAGCTGAGGAATCCTACAGCAAACCAGCACTCAAGGCTGGTGACCAGCATGAGGAGGAGAAGATGCCCAGCTGTTGTGGCTGTGTGTGGATCTTCCACACACTACTATCAACCTAGACAAGTAAAATAAATAGTCTAAAAATGGCCAGTATGTATTACATTGCCTGAATTTAGCTGTGGTGCTCATCCCAAACAGCATAATCCTTACAAGTTTTACCTCTTTTAATCAGGCTTTCCAACAATGTATAGTACAATACAACTGATATGATCAAAATGGTAAAAGAGTCAACCAAACCCATATTCTCTTAGTTTGTATGCTATATTTACTTTTTCAATGCAAATGTTACCAAGTTCAGGAAAACTGTTTGTTGATTTTACTATTTTCAAATATATTTTATTTTGTGATTTTCTTTTTTAATTTATTCATTAGTATCTTGGACGTTTTTATGGTGTTTTGGCGAGTGATGTATCAATAATTTCTGTGCGTGTGTTGGGTTTGCTGTAGTGCTTTGTGTTGTATTTTCTCTGTTCCACAGGACCACCACAGCTCTGGAGAAAGAGAAAACCACATGAGGAGGGCTGCTTTGGGGGCCCTCTGTGACCCCTAATCTATTGCAGCTTGTGCTTTACATCACTACATGATGTTACCGTATCTGATTGTGACTCTGCAGCAGCCAGCCATTATATGTCTGAGTTATATTAAGATGTCAAGTGGGCATGTTTGGTATGGGCTGAGAAGCTATTGCATGCACGACTGTGGTAACCTAGAGAGGCAGGAGGGTGGAATTCCTGGCTCTGTTACCCCTGGAAGCAGAGGAATGAAAAGAATGGGCCCCATTCACAAAGTTCCACTCAAACGGTGCTCCTACACTAATAGAGATTGACATGAGGAAAGGCGACAAGTTGTTTTCACACACACTGGCTCTTTTGTCCTCTTTTCTAAGGGGCGTAATGCAGACAGTGTGCTTGGAAAAATAGACAGAATTTGATGCGCTTGTTTTTCATAAGTGGAGACCACTGTGTCTTGATTGGAGTGTGTGAGCAATTAGTGCTTTGTTGAAAATGTCATTGTGAGTAAACTGGCGGGGTTATTCGCCTGGCGGAGTGACAGATGTTTGTTCAGTTCTGTCCACTGCTGCTGCACTGAAAAAGAGAATAATTCAAAATGTAGAGCATTTGTTCTGTTTTCTTCCAATCCATAACATCTTCTCTAATACTACACATTCATTTATTTTCAGCAGAATTAGCCAAATACTACCTTTGAGACTGAGACCAGTCAGCAGAAGACACTGGAACTCTGTTCAAAATGAAGGTTATACAATGTTCCTAACAACTACATTAACACGATGATGTAGAAAAGTTAATGCATTTCTAACAGTACACACAGCTGAGACGGAGGAGAGGATCTGTATTACATTTCTCTCTGAGGGAGACATAAATATCTGAGCCAAATTCCTGGGAATCTCTGCAGTCTAAGCTATTTCTTCCTAAACCAAAAGAATTTCTAGTTGATCAATTATTATGCTTAAAGACTTTACAGCATGGGTGGAAACATGGCCAGGCTGGTGGCACATGGAGTCTGCATCAGACTGAGTGCATTTTGGAGTAGGGCAAACTTACTGTAGGAAGCAGTAGCTGATAATACTTTTCTGGTCTGTGGACCAAATATAGCATTGGCCATGTCTGCTCTGGACACTCTTCCTGCCTCTTTGGTAACTCAAAACAAGGATTAGATCAAAGCTCAACTGGATGAATTAGGGATGGTTGATATTGGCTTTTTTTTTTTTTTTTTTTTTTTACAGATATTCAATATACCGATAATGTCCAACTCTTAATTTCCGATATCCATTATAAACCAATACTGATATATGCAGACAACTGTGAGGTTGCATCTCTCATATTTTGAGAAATACAACTATTTTCTGCTCTGAGAACAAAGATCCCAAAATAGCCTCAACTCAGCCAGACGAGTTCATTTTGGACATCTGGCTGCCAGATATCAGATACTAGCAGGTATTAGCCAACATGAGGCTAATTTTAATGTTTCTGACAACTTGGTAACTTAACCAACAACTTAAAACCAGACATATCATAAGCAGTTTCAAAGCAAGTTAGTCTGTAGCAGCAGCAGTTGCACCGTAGTCACATGACTGAAAGGAATGCTGGGATATGAAATTCCTCCAGAATAACAGGGACTTTTCTACATGCTAGATCGGGGCTAATGGAACAAGATCTCGCGAGATTTTACTGGTAAAAAATATTGGTCTGAAAAAAAACTATACCGATATTTTCCAATATCACATTTTCATGCCAATATCAACCAATAATATTGGTAGGCCGATAATATCGGACATCTCTAGTATGGACCTCTAACTGGTTGTGTTGCAGTCTTTTTTTCCAAACCCACCTCATGCATATAGTTGGTCTCCACTGGAGCTGCATGGTCGGGTGGTTAACAATATGATACCTGGATCAAATCTCAGCTGGGGCCTTACATGCATTTAAATTAAATTTTTTATTCTAAATTGACCCTAGGAGAGAGTGTGCGAATGCCTCATTTATGCTCCCTTTACATATGTATACAAGCATGTCCATAACAAACGTGCAGCTCACTGCCCACATACTCCTACACATCCTTTATGTTGGCATGCTTGTAGGACAGTACAAGTGTAATTTCTGAATTCTGATGTTCGCTTCACACTGAAGCAAACATTGTGACAGAGAAGGATATTGCAACTTCTTCTCTGTCTCCTTCACGTGTCCTGTGTGAGCTATACTGTACAACGCTGCCCCCGTGATTTCTATACTACTCCATTTGCTATTGGCTTCGCATTGGGGAGCTATCTAAAAACTGACAGAAATACATATAACAGTGGTGTCCAGTTTCAGTCCACAAGGATCACAATCCTGTAGGTTTTCAATGTGTCCCTGCTCCAGCATACTTGACTCAAATTGATGAGTCAGTATGTTGAACTTTATAAGCTGTTGAATCCATTTAATTTGAGTCAGGTTTGTTAACGCAGGAAACATTGAAAACTTGCAGCTCAGCGTCCCTTGACAATCGACCTTAGAAACTCCTGTTGTACGAAATGAAAGAAAGAAAATGTGTATGGAAATTTAATGTTGACCATAATGAGCCCTAAGATGTTCCTCATGCTTCAACACACCTGACTCTTGTTAATGGATCCACTGTATTTGAATCAGGTGTGCTGGAACAGGGAAGCATCTAAAACTTGCAGGGCAGCGGCCCAGAGTTGAAATGATTTAAGCAGGTATAGAAAATTAGTGGCTTGATTGTGTATTTTTTGAAGACCTGTTAAATGCCACTAGCTGAGCAATAAAGTTGGTCTAACAGTAAAGTTCTACAAAGTCAACAAGCAGTTTGAGGTCTGCAGAACTTTTCTCATCTCCATGCACTCAAAGTAAGTGAAGCTGTGCCAAAAACCTTTACTCTGCTCCAACAAGCAGCAATCAGTCATCTCTGTACAATTGTACTGTTCCTTCATACTACCGTGCACAACTTATTTTATGTAAGAAACAGTCAAAGCTTTGGAGACCCCTTCAGGGTGGTTCCTGACTCCTTTAGGCTGGGGACCACAAATCAAACTGATCCACCCCAAATTATAACCTCAATAAAGCCTTCTGATGATCCACTAATCAATATTTCCATGCCAAAAATAGTCTTATCCCTTTAACATTGGTCAAGTTAATTACTGAAATTTTATCTCCAAAACATGTTGTCAAATATCCCTACAGATTGTTGTTTAATCATTTAATACTACTTTTAAAAATCTATTAATAATTTTATTTATTAAGCACAGTAAAACATCCAAACATTAAAAACAAATTACTAAAACAGTTCGATGAGATCAATTAAAGCAAGATAAAACACCACACCACCAGAACATAGCAACTGTCTTTGCCTTTTGGGACAGACAATCAAAAAATTTAAATCATCCAGCAGCCGTGCTTAATTTTGATTCAACTTTTACAGAATGTGTTGTTTTTTTTCCAAGAAACTGGAGGAGCAAGAAAACATCTCAGAAGGAACTCACATCATGTTAGCGGGTGGGTCCCGTCCCATTAATTTTAAAATAGTGTAAATAAATGTGTCCTGATCAGCTCCATCCTGAGTGTGTTCACACCTGTACTTAGAACTGTGCGCCTCTGATTGGGTCACCCATTTCATGCTAGCATCATATGTGAACAGGCCCTTTATTACTCAATCATGAAAAGCTTTTTTGAGATGATTGCACATCTATAAACTACAGGTCTATGGGCATATCACTGTGTGTGTTAGAAGTTGTAGCCAGAGGCACAAAGATCCAGAATGGATCTACAATAGATGGTCCAGAAATATTTGAAGTTGGATAAATAAACCACTTCATCACCAGCCAGCCATGCAATCAACTTTATTTTCTTACACCTTAAAGAAGTGAAATAGACCTAGCTAGCTCCCTAATGATAGCTAATTCAGCATCCATCTTGCATCCTATCTACATTCTAAACTCTCTCCAGCAAGTCAAAGCGAGTCAGATTTTTACTTTTGTCTAATTTCTTGCTCTCTTCTTCTCTCTGTTTATTTTCTCCTTTTCCTCAGATAATGTCTTCTTGCCTTTCTTTAAAGAATCAGCCATAGTGTGCATTCAGAACAGCTGGTGTGTTGATATCCAGTTGTGGCATGGTGTGTAAAGCGAAACTCACCTGTAATGTGCAGCTCTATACTGCAGCCTAAAATTGCGATGTATGGTTTCTCAGCCTCAGGAAATGTACATAATAAATGTCACAGCGCCATCAAAACCAGTCAGAAACACATATTTTGAAGGTCAAAAAGTTACCTAGTGTTACTTTAAACTCATGTTCATCAAGCTGAATATTAAAGCTAGCAGAGGCGAGATTTAGCATATCTTCCTTTACCATTCCATCTGCTGGAAGATCAGAACAAACAGTTCTATTCATTTATTTTCTCGTTCACTGAAAAATGCAGAATATGCACCCATGCAGAGCTGAAAGATGTTGACACCTTTGTTTTTCTTCTCGGTTCTTCACGTCTATTTTTTTTCCCTCACCTAAAAGGACCAAGGCAGTCTTCTCCCATGGGGATTATGGTTATTATTGTGCACATTCCTTGCTAATTCCATTACCAGTCTGATAAAACTGTTACTGAAGAAGAGACTTAAACATACTCCATATATTGTCTGCATGTTGTAAAGAGGCAGAGGATTAACAAACGAGCTGCCTGTCAAAAGCCGCAGAGCACTGTGATCCGTGCAATCCCAGCTTTTCTTTGTAGAGTGCAGGAACCTACAGAAAACTCTTTCAAGATATGTCTGAAAAAGCAAAGGCAGAGACAGAATTCAAGTTGAAAATACCTCCCTTTTGGTACTGTATGCACACATACATCTCACAGAGAGAGCTGGAGTGGGTTGACTCACACTGGTGTGAAAACACAGAGGATAGGTGGGAGGATGACATCACAACACCCTGCAAAAGAACAAGTGCCTCGGAGTTGGACCCTTTTCAAGCACGCACAGGGGCACACACACGCGCGCGCCTATACATATATAAGTACACAGAGTCCTCCGCTGCCTCTCAATCATGCCAGCCGCCCCCGCCACACGTGCACGCATATGCACGCATGCACAGAACACTTCCTCACCAGAAATAACGCTGATTGTCCTGAGGAGACATTTTTGATTTCCAGCTTCACATGGGGGCGACGTGGGCAGAGGCAGGCTGGTGGTTGGCCAGGATGCGGATGCGCTATGATAGGATTTGGAGGCTGATGTTGGAAAAAATAGATATTAAAAGGAAAAGGTACCATTCAGCTCAGATGTTGCAAAGCACCACTGGTGTCTTGTGCCGGTGTAGCTATGCACCTGCAGTCATGTTCACCTCGTCCTGCATGGGCCACCTCTGGCTTTTATCAGAAAGTAAACATCTTCAATTGTCCTGCATGCTCCTTTTAAATGCAAGAACATTCTCATTCTGGGGGACTTTAACAGGATTAAAAAGAATAATTCTGGATTAAAGCTTGATCTGTGACAAGGTGCTGATGCAGTGATTCACCAACAAACACACATTTCACCACACTTCCAACAAACTGCGTCTTCCTTGGCAGTGATTTAAAAATAGTTAGTCAGGCTGAAAAATGCGCACTTGAGTCATGCAAACATAGTCGGTTCTTCAAATCCGCTTATTCGTTTTTTTGGAGCTTCCAGATGCAATGATAGTCTTGCGTGAGTACATCTACCGTATGTCCTTTAGCTGTAAATCATTGTGATGTACTTCGAATTTCCACAATAAATTTAAATAAAGTGAAGCTTGTAAGGTAGGATGCATCTCTCGCAACAAACTCCTTTCACATCAAGACACAATAAACACACAATTTCATCACGGTGGCTAATTTAAGCCATTGTACTTCTGCTCATTTGCTTTTACTGCTCACTTGAAAGCTCTGTCGCTGCAAACAAACAAACAAAATTTCATTTGAAAGTAAAAGTATAGGTAATAGTACATTTCACAGGAAAGGAAATTCAAACAGCCTTGTAATGATAATGCAGAAAAACAGTTTACATGCATCAAAATGGCAGATAAATGAAACATCTGACAGGTGATATTTTAGACTCACAAAAATATTAATAAAATAAAAATGAAAGGTTCAACCACTGGTTGTAAACAGCAGAATGTAACTCAAAGACAAATTGGGACAAAAACCAAATGAAAAAAAAAATTAAAACGTTACTGAACTCTAGTTTTCACACTTTGGCGTCCCCTATTGAAGGATAATTTGGCATCAGTCTTGCATCTCATCTCTTCTCTGAACTCTTTTCAGCCAGGAAAAACCAGTCCAATGTTGACTGTTGTCTTATTTCTTGCTCTTTTTCTTTGCCTCGCTTCCTCCTATAATGTCCTTTTGACTCAGCCATGGCGTGCATTCAGATGGCCAGTCTGTTGATATCCAGTTTCTGGTTGTGACACGGTACCGTAAAGCACAAAACAGCTATCCTCTTGGCTGGGGGAAAAAAAGTTAGTAAATCCAGTTTCCCAGCTCCAGGATGCTGCAGAGCAACAACAGCTTCAGGAATGTACCAACTAATTTTAGTGTGCAATTAAAATGAGTCGGGAGAGTTTTAAGGCCAGAGAGTTATATAATGTTACACGGCAGCTGCAACATATGTGGCACCGTTTTTACTACAGTGTCTCTGAATGGACAAACAACCCTGCATGTGAATAGAGAGCCCTTTTTTGTTTTTGACCCTGCTTCACCCTTCATTTGATGGGCGCTAAGATTTGGATTAAATGACAACTTAAAAGGAACATAGAAGAAGACAGTACACAACTTTGAAACAGTGCTGCATCTGAGGGCAGTGGATCCTCTCAAAGATGAAACATGTCTAGAATTGGCCACGAATAGCCACCATCCATTTACAGCTGTGCTTATTTGAAGGCATTCTTATGCCCATCTTTTCCACTAGATGTCAGTTTTTCTTACACACTGTACCTTTAAGTACATTATAATTTAAATTCATGGATTAAATTTAATTAGAATATCAATCTTATAGGCTTCTAATCAGCAAATTAGTGTTAAGTACAAATATTGAGTGATTCATAGGATACAGATTGGGCCTAGAGCAGCACAACATACTGAAAATGTATAACGTAAACGTTCAAAAACATCATTATTGGAAAGGGGGGGGGGGGGGGCAGCTTTGGTGGCTACACAGCTTTTAAAACACCAAACATTTTGACTTGAAAAGGTGAACAAGCACAGGAATGAGTTGCATCGGAACCAGCACACAGTCAGGTGCAGACATGGAACGCAGTGTAGTTAATACGTAAGCTTAACGTCATATGCTGAAGTCTTTGTTTGTATATAAGAAATACCATCCCAATAATTGATGATGATTATTGCATGTTTTTCTAATATCATGCAGCCCTTGTAGAGTCTCATATTCAGTTTTATATTCAGGTGGAAAATAGAGCAAATATGTAAATCATGAGTGATGTTTTGTCTCCTCTTGGTGTTGGTTAGTATTTAGTAGAGGGGATTTTTTAAGAGCCTTATACTCTAAGTAGGCTCTTGCTGTCAGCTTTTCATCTTCACAGGATAAAAAAAAAAATCTGACTTATTTTTATTTAGTTACATGAAGTTGTTTTGCAGCTGGTTGTTTATACTGTCCCAACACAGACAAAGGTCCACAGGAGCTGCTATAACTGGTTTCAGCTGTCATCTCCATCAGATAAACAGCCATACAGTCTTGACAACTCTTTTGTGTCCTCTGACCTTTAAGCATG
This sequence comes from Atherinomorus stipes, assembly GCA_023101725.1. Lineage (NCBI taxonomy): Eukaryota > Metazoa > Chordata > Actinopteri > Atheriniformes > Atherinidae > Atherinomorus > Atherinomorus stipes. Next base: position 2,356,015 of record JALJCO010002985.1, on the reverse strand, counting down.
GATTCTTTTTGATCAGAAAGTCTATTATTCTTTTTGATTAAGGTTTTTTTTTAAAAGATAAAAAAAAGACTCATTGGAGAAATCCTGTTCCTCAAAGTAACAGGTAGTTATCCCTGAAATAATAAAACATTAACACGAGCCTTTGTCTGTCTTTTCAGTTGAGTATGAAAGTTTGTTTTCTGCAGAAAAAGAAGCAAAGCAAATTTACAGGCAGCTGCATTTCCTTTACCAACCTAGAGCATCAAATTCTGAGGTCAAAAATCACACATAGAGATCTGACTTCTCTCATCTGATGTACATTGAAGGCAGCTGAAGGAAAGCAGACTGAATGGGAAAGTGGACGCAAGTGAACAGAGAGGTGGGGAAGGTCATGCAACACAACCTGCAAAGAAGGAAAAAAGGCAAGTATAACAAGAAAATATGACAAACATTTATCTTTTAACTCCAAGTTCCTCATCATCTCTTTATAACCTGCTCTTTCTTCAGTTTATCCTTAGAGGACCAACTCAAAACACAAACACTATCAGGGTACTTCAGATGGAGATCAACACAAGTCTTTTGTAATTTAGTCTAATTTGATGCAATTCAATTATATCATATTACAATTTAATTATCCAATAAATGAGAGCATGGATGATGAGAATAAAGTCTCTAAATGGAGGTGGTTCCCAAGAAAACGGGTAGCTTTAAAAAGCACCATGCAACTACAGGTGGCCGAAGAAAGGAGGACAAAGTGATGGGATGTAGGATCAGGCTGTGCAAGAAACCTTCCACCTACTCTGCTGCATCTGAATGTGTGATATAGTCTATTTTCTTCCCAGATTTTCTGGCTTGCATGAAGCTACAGCTCTGTTTAGAACGGAGGCATTGGCAAGTGTGCAGGGACATGCAGAGCTGTATGAAGTGGGTGAGGGGGGCTCTGGTTCTGGCCTAGCAGGATTCTACAGTAGTTAATTAAAGCTGCTGGGCAGGTATTTCAGGATTAGGAGTGGGTGTGTTGGAAGGGCCTCTGGTGGCCTTTGCATGAAGTCGTCATCTCATGAGTAATCCTGGCTGTGAACACTTGATTGTGCTGAGTGGGTCTCCAAATGTGGCCGCCTCGGTGGAATTCTCTTGATCTGGTTCAATTCTTTGTTATGACTGGCACTTGTTTTTGGAACAAAGCATTTTTAAATCTCATAGATATTATGTTAAGATGTTTTCAGGATAATAACTCAGCTGCTTTATCAGCTCACCAATAAAAAATAGGCAAGTATGGGATTGCTTCTTCTGCTTTCCTCAAACATAACAGTCACACAAAGCACATCCATTACATGAGATTTATTTCATTATAACCATAGAAGCTGCTCACTTGTCATCTTCAAAACAAAGACTTAAAGATCATAACTACAACTTTTTATTCTCAAAACAGTTCACAAAAACATCCACAGAACATCTAGAGGGGGCACAAAATAAAAGTACTAATTTTACTTTTAAAAATTCATGGCATATAAATAATTGTTTTATCAATTTTGACAGATCCAAAATATATAAATATTTACACCATGCCAATGTCTACACTGAAGTAGTCTGCATTATGCTCAGGAGTTGCTAGTAGGGGTGGGAATCACTAGGTTCCCTTTGCGATATGACACTATCACAATATTTTGCCTGTGATTACAATAATATCACGACACAGCGATTCTGCAATAATTGATATATTGCAATAAATTTAATCCACAATACACCACAACATATGTCACTGAAGACATTCGGAATTTATCGACCAAAGTGAATCTATTTGAAACACTTTATGTGAAATTATTAAAACAGAAAAACAAAGTGCACAGTGGTTCTTCTTAAAGGGCTATATGAAAACATGTCGGCTATCAGTACATATGAAAAATAAACATTTCAGTCAGTGTATTATAATCTTAAAAAACTGGGTGGGCTATGAAAACATGGACATTTTTACTTTAACCTGAACCTGCTGCAGACTGCACATCAGTGCTAAAGCTGATTTTTCTACATGCTGGGCCGTTTCAAATAAAACAACAAAATCCCACGAGATTTCATAACAGAACTTTGAAATCTCGTGAGATTTTGTAGGTAAATATCAATACAGCATTTTCAAATATCAATATGATATTGCAACATAAAATATTGCAATATTTCAGTGTATTGATATTTTGTCACACCCCTAATTGCTTAGTTGATTGCTCTGTGTAGAAATACATTTCTTTAATTCAAGCAGAAAAAAAATGAAGCAGGATGAGGATGAAGGCAGCAAAGGGGCTTAAAGCCCCACCGAGGTTGTCACTTTCCTCCTAGCCATATAAGTTAAATATTTGCTAATGCTAATTAACAGTTAGTCAGTTATGTAATGTGGCTAATGATAATTTAGTAAGCGAGTGTGAGTGTAACACATACTAGCGGGAGGAAATAAAGTTATAGCTATAACAACAGTACATTATGTAGAATATTACACAAGTTTTTTGTCCTCACATTCTTAAAGAGGAGCTGTCAAAGTTTAAAGATGTGTTATGCAGTGTCATTTTATTTAAAAAAGAAGAAAATGATTGCAATTGACACAACCAAAGACTAAAAATAATGGATGTAGTAATCCATGAAAGTTAAGCCAGCTGGGCGTGTCTCACTGTTGCCATCTTGCCATGTCGTATGTGTCATCACTCCACTGCTTGGACTTACAGTTAGCTGGCTACAAACCACCTTTTTGCTACTCTGCTGCCGACTGAAACCATACTGAGAGCGAGCTGTTAGCTAGCCACCGGTCACCAGGCCGACATCCAGTCTGCTGCATGTCTATCAAAATAACACGCCCTTAATTATGTGTAATTTCAGGATTAATAACATCTAAACAGATGAGTTATAAAACAATTCACCCCCCTCACAGTTGACATGAAGGTAAACTTGACCTATTAAACCTAAAATTATTTTTTGAACCAGACTGTAAAGATGTTTATTTCTGCTGTAAAGTCGGTCTTTTTAACATGGGAGTCTATGGGGATTTGCTTTGTTTTGCAGCCAGCCCCTAGCGGATGAATAAATAACTACAATTTTTAAGTACTTTTCCAGATTTCCGCATTGGCCTCACAGTTGGCCACCAGAGATTGCCGCTTGGACACAACTAGATATAAACATCAGGATATGCATTCCTACATGCGACTGCTGATGGGACTTCACCACAGCTTTGATTTGCTAGCAAAGCAGAACAAAGTAAACAGCCTTTCTTCTTTAATTCGTTGCTTACCTCTCACCAAAGTGCATTCGTTCCAGCTGCAGGCCAAGCACACATCAACCAAAAAAGTGTTATTCCTAATAACATGAGAGACTTTGCCCAGCACAACAGGGTGAAGCTGAAATTCAGGTCTGAGTCCAGGACGAGTCCCAGATTGCTGGCCTTTAACTTTACAACAAAAGTATATGTATCTTCTTCATATAGAAGTATTTATCGATTAGCAGAGGTGTCAAAAATTGGGTAGAAGTAGAAGGTAGAATTCCTGTCCGGCAGTTTTCCAACCAATCACTGAACCAGCTGGGTTTAATTAGCTCCTCTCCCAGGTAGATGAGCTCGTTAGTGAAAACAGCTGTTCTAAATGTACTGGCAGATCCAAAAACATGGCAGGATTTGTACTTGAAAACTACTTTTACATCTACTTTTGACACCTCTGTCAATTAGTATTAATCCCTGAAGCCATTTTTTTTTAGCTTTTAGCTGAAGGTTTTCAGCTATGTGGATGTAGATAATGATGCAAGCATCGTGCAGACAACCCAGTTGTACCCAGCAGCGACTCTAGCCCTGTGTCCCTTTTGCAGCCTGATCCTTTGCAAAGCTCCTAATTTACTTTAACCGTTTAGAAAGAGACATATCTTTGCATCAGTCAGGTTTTTAATTCCTACTTCTGAGAGAAGCATCATCGTAAACAACCTTTTGTTCAACATTTTTTATAAGTCCTTACACTTAAAGGGGAAGGACAGTCTGATAAAATGCTATTTGTATGAAACATCAAAGTGAAACTCCCACAAGCAACATAATATAATTGAGGGTAAGCTCAATAACCTCATCTAAAAGACAAATCAAGCCACACCTACACACAATCCTATGGGAAGCAGCTGTGTCTGGGGATTTTATGTAAAAGGCCGCTTTACTTTTTATTCAAATTACTATTTTAGATGCAAATTCTGCATAGTATACCTTTAATAACCCACTCAGCATTTCTGTTTCAGAGGCAGTGCCCAGTGGCCATTGGTGGTACTGCTCCGTGAGGTACTTACGCAATAGTTATACTTTTGACCACTTTGTGCTACTTCCATTTTTGAATATATAGTCTAAAGTTACACATAAACTCAGTAGGAGGCAAACGGAGGAGGCTGCTAACCAGAAGCAAAATCTTCAGAAAGTAGGAACAAGTAGAGCTCAAGTCGAGCTGCTGCTCTGCATCTAAAAGACCCTGTTAAGATGGTTTAGATCAGGTTCAGATGCATTTGGGACACCTCCAGATTGAAGTGTGGAGCGTTTATGACTGAGAAGCAAGAAAGCTCTGCTTTACGCAGGTACTCTTATCTTTCAGGCTGCCAGTCAAAGTCGCTGTGTTGTATCATCAAGGGTATTAAGCTCAATTTCTGGTGTGATTGAACTCTGCTCTCTGTATTCTGCACTTGTCTGCATCAGGGAGCTTGTTTGGTTTTCTCCTTCGTTACCAATTTCCCACACACAGATTCAGTTATAACACCAGCACTCCCCAAACTTCTCTCATTTCCTCTCACATACGCCGACACACACTCACACACAAACACACACACCATATGGCTGAATGTCAGACAGCTGCGAGACCTGAAGGAATGTGGTGCAGATTGTATTGCAGAAAATGAGGATGATGATGATGATGATGATGATAATGATGATCGCTCACAACAGCAACAATGAACTCCTTCCCTGTGTACATGTATATGTGTGTGTGTGTGTGTGTGTACTGTATGTGTGTGCGTGGGTGCTGAGTGTCAGCGTGCAAGGCGACTTGTTATTCTGTACGTGTCTTGTGATGGATTCTGAGCTGTCACATCTATCAACCAGACAACAGTTTCACATGCATATTCATCGTCATGGTAAAATTCAACCGAAATGATTTAATGAGATCACAACAGATCAGACCAGGGGATGAACAAAAGCTTCGCAAAAAAACTCTACTGCTGACTTACAATAAATGAGCCATTTATTAACTTCATTCCTTTCTGTTACACATTTCCTGTGCGTTGTTCGTTGTTGTGAATTGAAACTGTCCAGCTTTAAAGGATCTTAGTATAATCTAGAAAAATGCCAAATTGCAATGAAATTTCAATGCTGCAAGTCCATGCAAATGATAAATGATTGATGAAATAGTCATTATGTTTCATTTTGAGTGTCTGCAGTAAAGACTGCAAACTGAGGAGAGGAGCAAGCGAATGGTAGAAATCTGTCACCTAGTGGTTAAGTTAAGAGACAACACAGAAACTTGTTCTATGAGAACGATCAAGACATGTTGCAGAAACCAGATATATGACTGCAAGAGACTAAAGCCGGCCATCATTTCTTAGTATCTTCCTTCCATAGAACCAGACTTTGAAAAAAATCCCTATCAAAGGGATGGAAAAGAGGAGGACAAAAGAAGAAATAAAAGACAAAACACTGTCTTGTGATCGGTGTCAGGTGATCAGTAGCTGAAGTCCTGACACAAGACCTCAGAGATTCATCTGGACCTTCAGTTGCTCCATGTAGTGTTCACTTAAAGGTACAGTATGTGACAAAATCAAAGGTCAATGGCAGAAATATGTGATGTATAGTTCAAAACTTTGTTTCTATTGATGTGTAATCGCTTCACTAGAACAGCTGTTATGTGTTTATTTTCTTAGAATGAGTCATTTATATCTACTTGCTGGAGGTGACATATATGGAGGCTGTCATATTTGTTCTGCCATTTTTACTACGGTGTCCCTGAATGGACAAATTGATGTGTGCAAAGTGAGAACCCTCTGAACTTTAAAACTACTGTACCAGCTTTGTTTAATGAGAGTTAGACCTCTGTTTTGGAAAAGTAAACCCTTAACAGACAATTAAAAGTAGTTACTCATAGTACAGTCATAGCTACACCTGAGACCACTGGATCCACTCATGATCTAGGAGAATTTCAGTCACAAACGGCCACCATACATTCAAAACTGCTTGGAATATGAAGTCATTTGAAAGAAAACATATTTCCTTTCTAATACTCATCTTTACCACTAGATGTCAGTAATTCTTGAATACTGTACCTTTAAGTCTCATCAGGATGGTTGGCTGATAAGACGTAATTCTTAAGGACGAGAAACAGGGAGAAAAGGCTGAGGTATGCCAAATGACACAAGAAATGGAGTGAAAAATCAGTGGAAACAGGTCTTGTAGAAGGATAAATGCTGCTCAGAGCCTGGACCTCAATATCGCTGAAGCAGTGTTGGATCATTGCAACACAAAACAGATCAAAAGGCAGCAAACATCCAAAGAGCAGCTTTGGAAATTCCCCCAAGAAGTCTGGAAGACTATTTAATATATAAAGCTTGCCTTAAAGAAATATAGACGGTTGTACAGGTTATTGTCTTTCAAGCTCGTTGGAACAGTACAAACTTTTTTTAGTTGAAGTTTCAGTTAATTGTTCTATCTATTGACCATTTTCCTGAATATGCAAATAGGAAATATATAGAGAAATAAATGTGGACTGGCTCAACACTGTAATGTCAAACCAGTCTTTATAGAAAGGCACATTAATAAAGTTTATCTTACCCCATCCTCATCTGCATCCAAATCATGTCACAAATTTAGAATCCCTAGTTGACCTACATCATGTTGTTGGACTGGACAGTGGAGGACAGTAATGCAGGTCATGAAATTTGAACACATAAAAGATCGAGTTGGTCAGCAGGCTGAAAGCAGAACTCTGTGTTAGTGTAGAGGCTAAACTCTGCAGCATCATGACCCATCATCAATTAATATTTAAATATGTGCAAAACATCTGTGTTCACATTACATCAATATCTTATTTTCTTGCTATATTTAATTCTTATTACCTGAAAATAATGAGACAATATTCATGTTTACGCAGATCAAGGGATACCTGAAGTTCATCTTCACCAAAGAAGACACCTTAGAGTTGTCATACCTGCCAGTATTTACTCTTAAACATTTGACATCTTTTCTCCAAGAATAACAGGTTGCATTTTACATGTTGCATGTTAATATATATTCACAAATACAATTAAAGTAATTGACAAAGGAAAAAAAAAATCTTAAAAAAACAACAGATACATTGCGTATCTATAGCTTACATCATTCAGCACAACATACCGCCTTTTCACACAATGCACACATTAACATTTGTTTTTAGTAGCATTTAGTAATACTAAGTTGCAAAAGATGTAGCCAAAGATCTCCCTTTAACGATGGTCATTCTGTGTAACCATCCAAGAGGCAACTCTGGTCAAAATGTTACACTTGTATTATGATCAGGCAATTATTAACTTCATTGAAGTTGCAATTAAAAAAACAGAAAGAAAGAAAAAGAGTAAATTGCATGCAAAACTCTCACTCCCCCTTTTTGCTAAATCTGTAAGGGGAAAGAAGAAACAGCATTTCCACTTGACTGTACAAAAGAGTGAGAAAAGGACAGAATGACCAAATGATTATTTTCACAAAGTGAGTATTTCAGACTATCTAGAATATCCATGTAGAGTTTTTCTTTTCTTTTTTATTTACAGCCCTCTAGTGGTGATACAGTAATGTTCATGACCTTACCAGTCTGTTATGCTTTGGAAAATCCAGTATGTACAATACAACAGGCAGTTATCAAACCAACAGTAGTATAAGATATTTTCTGCTAATAATTCAAGCACAGAACATAGAAAAATACCTTCTGTTTTGCTACAGAATACTGAATAATTCTTCTTCCAATGCTCCCCTCATTTTAATACCATAGTTTAGTGTTTCTGGCCTTTTGCAAGCTGCAAAATTTCATGTAAACCAAGCAGAAAAATAATGAAATGGCTGCATATATTTAGAAAAAAATGCCATTGCAAGTGCAATTACAACGAAAACACAGACAGAAAAAGAGAAAGAAAGAAAAGGTCTACAAACCAACTTAAAACTGGTCACGTCTTCATCATGTGGTTTTTCCAATGCATGTAGCACCCTCTTCTGGTAAATTCTTACACTACATCCAAAAGCAATTTAAAAATAGAGGCAATGGGCAGCTTGGTGCTACTATTTAAATATAACTGACTCAAATTCTTCACCATACACTTGGCACTTAGGGGCAAGTGTATGGTGTTGTCCTTGAAAATGCATCTAAATCTGTCAAAAAACCGTGTGAGAAAATCTGCTTTCAAAATTGTAGCTCAGTCTTCATTTCAGGCTAAAAACAAAAATGAAACATTTTTCCAGAAGTGCTCGAAGTGTGTGGAGAGGAATTCCTGCCGTGCCTTTAACACCAGCAGCCTTTGCGGTCGTCGCCAGCTGCATTGTCACAGAGCCCCTCCTCCTCCTCCAGGGCGGCGAGATTAAGCTCGTCATTAAGGGACATCCGGAGAAGATCCAGGTCCTTTTTATTGGCTGCCAGCACCTGTTCAGCCAGTCGGGTAAAAGTCTGGAAGGGAAACGGTCGCGGGAGAGGAGCAAGATGAGAGATCCACTCATTTCCTTTCATCGTGCAGTTATGAATATTTTATCTTGATAGTATTCTGTCATGAGACATCACCTCACCTCAGTTATGTTATGGTTGGTGAAGGCACTTGTCTCAAAGAAGTCCATCCCATAAGCCCTGGCCAGCTTTAGGAGCAAAAACATCATTTCAGTTTATTGGAAAAAAAAGAAGCTGAGAGGAAAAAAGACTACCTCTTTATTTGCTTTCACACAGATGCAGAAAATATATCATTTCTGTCTGCCAGCTGTCATAAGCATGGTGCAATTTTTAAAGGTGCAATGTAAAGAAATCTGAGAGAAATTGACTTTCTTTCATTCCTGTCACACATTGTTAGGCTCTGCTGCAGCATAGAAAACACCCCACACCCAGACTGTTGGATGATCTGCTCAGATAACCATCGCAATCTCAGCTTACTGAAGGCTTGAGTCCTCTGAGTCACCTGATGCTGTTTAGCTGAAAGAGAGGATGTCGTAAAGTGGATGCAGAGGTGATCTGCAAGGCTAAAAACAAAGCTGATTGCATTTGCACTTCCATTCACTTACCAACTGTTCAAGTTTATGGGCAAGAAATCAAAATCATAGGAAAAATATACAGCCGTCCTCAAATTAATTATTCATACCTTCCAATTGAAGAAAAGACTAAATTCACAATAGTAATTCAAATGACAAGAAACTAAAGAAACTAATAATAAATTAAAATTTACAAAATTATAATTTAGTGTAATAAATTATTGCTTTTAAATTGTGTTTGGAAATAATAATGAAGAAAAATAAACAAACAAAACTGTCCCAGACATATCAGTGCACCTTTCCCATGAGTGGCAGACCGAAATACCTGTAAACAGGTGTAGAAGTCTTTTTGAACATTACAGAAAACACCTGATTGCAGTGATTGTTTCAAAGTGCTGCTCAACAATTTTTTTTGCTTTGAAACCCTATTATGCTTGCATACTTGTTTTATTTTTTGTGTGTTTGTTTTTATATTTCTTTCAAACCACAATTCAAAATCAATATCATGATTTTCATAGAATTTTTCTTTATTATTACTTTTGTCAATTTCAACTTATTTCAGTTTCAGTTTAATGAGCTTCATTGGCATGGCATGAATCTAGATTTACCATATTACCAAAGCTAAATAAAATGTTGTTTTCCTGAAACCATTTTGGAATGTTATTTCACTGACAGCTGATTTGTTCTTTAATTTCGAGGGTATAAATAATTTTGAGGACGACCTCCTTATGTGTATTAACTGATTCAGACTGACCCAACCAGAGCCAGTTTAGCATCATCCCACCACATGCTTTCAAAATTCATGCAGAAGAGATTAAATCAAAGGTTGTAACAAGATGTAAGACGGCATCAGTGTCTTGTTCCTGCTATTTCTCCACAACCAGCTTTGCTTGTTACAGAGAATACTGTGAATCCAGCTGTGTGAACAGAATAATTAACTCATTATCACATCTTCAGATATGATGTGGTGTTCAAGAAGATAAAAGCCAGTGCATGCTGGTAACTTCACAAGATAAAAAAGGTTAAATTCGAACTGAATCTTCAACAGAAACATTAAGCAACAGGAGAAGCAGTAGTGTTCAGTCATTCCTTACACCTGACAGGTCAAACTGATGCATAAGGAGAAAGTGAAGACTGTAGTTTCCTCTCTTGCATATAGCTTGTGCGGCATAAAATGTCCTGATTTACAACATTTCATAAGGGTCAGCTGTGTCCCTTTAGGCCAACTGGGTGCACAAAATGCATGCAAGCATGCATGAAAAAAACATTTAAGCAAGGCAAGAAGCAGAAGAACAGCTCGTTTTGAGAAGAGACTGCAGCAACATGATGAGCAGAGCTTTTCTCCACATCTTTGCAATGTATTGTAGACAAACTACACGCTGATGTTTGGAAAGCTTCAACACAGCTGATGCAACATTGTAGATGAGTGAGGTTTAAATTGCTTTGAGCTCCCTCAAAAGCCTGTGCAGCAGCCCCAAGGTCAAAATGGCCACTGTTGTGAAGTCACTTTAGGTCTTTAAAATACTGCAATCTCATGTAAATGAAAACATTTGTGAAACCACTTGTGAGACAAGTTTTTCCCCAAAAAAATTCAGCTCTGGATATTAGGCATATAAAACTGTAATCTCCACTAAATTTCAAATAAAGCTCTACTGATTTGAGCATCTTAATAATGATTTGCATCCTCATAACCCAGACTAAACCTAAAGTAAAAATAGTTATGGATTTCTCTCTAAAAATAAAGTAAATGTAGAATAAGAGTAACTGACGCACCTTGACGCCTTGCTCGGTGGCCACCTGCCTCTTGTCCACTTCGTCTGACTTGTTTCCTACGAGGATCTTCTGGACCTTGTCAGGAGCGTACTGGAAGGGGACGTCATGTGGTTATGAAATTATATTTACAGATAAAGTCGGAGAGGAAAGAGCAAAACTGAAGCGATAGGAGGAGCAATTTCAAAATGTCAAGAGAAGGCAGCGGGAAGAAAACACAGGAGCGACAGCGTTCAGGAAATGAGACCATGATTAAAAGTAAGTGGGAAGCACGCCAAGATCAATAGAAAGTACATTCAGGCAGAGCCGTGGAGGAAATTAGGTCCATAATGACTAAATTAATAGAGCAAAATCATCAGGGAAATGACAGGGCAGACGAGAGGGCTTCAGAAAGACTCAAACCTGAGAGGAAAAAGGATCGTTCTGCCAATATTTATGACTATGCTTTCAAAATATGAGAGACAATGGAAAACAGAGATGAAGCCTAGCACAGCTGTCAGGTCAGTGCATGTGGGTTTTATCACAATATGTCAGACATCTGTTTTTATCAATCCAGGCTCTCCGAACACACAGCAGGTCTGTTGGTTTGGGCCCTGTCTACAATGAGGAAAGAATGCTTGCTGATTTTCACATGTGCCCGATTTATCTGGCTCTTAAATCCCCAGTCTGAGTGACTCACCTCATCCACATCACTGGCCCACTTCATGATGTGCTGGAAAGATCGCTCACTTGTGATGTCATATACCAGGAAGATTCCCTGAGGAGACATGGTCATAAAAATCTAGAAAGTTCTGCTCTATATTTTTCCACTTAATTTACTAAAATGATCAAATAGGAGTCTACGAAATAAAACAAAATAAAATAAAATAGAATTTATTTTTATCTTATTTAATTTATTTTTTATATATAAAAAGTGAAAATGGAACAAGATAAGATAAAATAATTTTCTAAATGATATAAATTAAAATAACAGAATAAAAATTTCACACAAAATAAAAAACGATAAAAAATTTAACAAAATAAAAATAAAAATAAAAGTAACAGTATAAAATTAATAATAAGAATAAAATAAAATAATTCAAAATTAAAGATTTAAAGATTAAGAAAATAAATAAAATATAATAAGATAGGATAAAATAATATCAAAATATAAGATGAATTAAATTTGACAGAATAACAGAATAAAAGATTAAACAAAACAAAATAAAAACAGAATAAAAATTAAACAAAATTAAAAAAAAAAAAAACTGAATAAAGAATATGATTATATGCTAAAATAAAAAACATAACAGAAATTAAATTAAATTAAATAAACATGATTCCTGGAAGCAAACCAACTGCTTAGAGCACTGGCAGTCTTTCCACCAGCAACATTTTCATCACTGTAAGCTGCAGGCTGAATGGCAAATCTGCTAAATTGTTTTATCGCACAAAACAGGAACAAAACACTTTTCCCCCCAATTTCATTACCAGTTTCTGGTAAATGGACAATTCAGTTTCAGCCCCTTTAATCTCTTTAGCAGCCCAAAGCAAAGGCAAAATCCATAGAAACCAGTGTTGCGCTGCTGTTGCTGCTCATATGTAACTGTGAAGGTCACGTAGCGGGAAGACACATTCCGTTTTCATTAACACAAAGGTAAAATAAAATCCTTTTACAACATTATTTTAAAATGCTACAAGGGTGGTGTATGAGATATCCTTGAAGCTTCAAAATAGATGGATGTTAAAACCAGATTAGTTGTTAATGCTTCATGCTCCTTTGTAGAAATAATATGTGGTGAATCGTAAGCTGCAGCACCTGTGCTCGTCTGTAGTACTGCTTGGTGATGGTCTGGTACCTTTCCTGTCCGGCTGTATCCCTGCAAATGGAAGAAAAACACATGAATATGCACATGCAGTATTCGTTGTTGAGAAAACTGCTGAAGTTACGATTGCATGTCCCACCACTGTGACCTCACAGAAAATTTGAAACATCCTTTTCATGAAGAAAAAAAAGAACTGCCTCGTTGCTTCGGTTTGTTTTTGCTGATACTGGGTTTGCTTTGCAGGATGTTATGGTTCACTATTTCAGGCTGATTGAAACAGCTCATAAAACTGGGTAAACTGCTGGAAAAATGTGCTATTCAAGGTGTCCCTGAAGGATAAAACTGAACTTCTCTATATCCGCATCGCCCATCTTCATAATGCTGCATTTTTACTCTTTTCTTCACTGCAAAAATTAAATCTTACCAAGTATATTTTTCTCATTTCTAGTCAAAATATCTCATCACACTCAAAATAAGACAAAATTACCTAAAGAGAGACAGTGAGGAATAGGAACATGGAACATGTTTTAAAGCAATGCATCTTATTTCAAGAAATCTTATCAAGAAAATTTAGCTTTTTCTGTTAGCAGAATTTTTTTGCTTATTACAATCAAAAATAAATTAATAAAATAAAAAATCTTTTTTTTCTTTAAAAATTTTCTTTTTATTTTTTTTTTACTTATTTTAAGAGTGGCCAAGATGTTTTTGTTTGTAACAAACAAAAACATTCTGACCATAGAACTAACAAAATTTTCTTGGTAAGATTTCTTGAAATGAGACGCATTGCCTTAAAACAAGTTCATATATCTCACTGAAATGTTTCTCTTTAGGTACTATTGTCTTATTTTGAGTGTGATTAGATATTTTGACTAGAAATTATAAACATATACTTGGTAAGATTTGAGTTTTTGCATAGTGAAACTACCACCGCTGATAAATAACTGTGGTGCATTTATTCTTCTGTCTGACCATCTCAAAATCTCCCAAAATACATCTAAACTTACTTCAGGGGACTGGATTAGTTGTTTTTCTATTTACACCACAGAAAAACTTTTTCTTTTCTATTGTGCTGTCTTTATATGCATTATATAACTTTTTTTTTTTAAACTTCCGCTGGCTGTTTTCTTCATACCTGTTTTGTGTTTAGTTGATTCCTTCGTTTAACTGTTCCTCCCATCATGCAATTGTGTATTTCTGGTGTTTCTAGGTTTTCTATCTTGTTGCTCCTCTTTTTGGCTGCCATTACCTTCATAAATTCCTCCTGCATTTGTTTGCTATTAATTTTTAAAAGAAATTTTCACAAGTTTGCCATTTTCTTAATCCCACCTAAAACCAAAATGCCCAAATTCATAGAAAATCTAACGGTAAACATGATCTCACTGTTCTGGATAAGAGGTGCATGGCCAGCTGCACAAACAGAAGTAATGAAGGCTGAAAAAATGATTTCCTGTAAAACATAAATATCTTCAGTTTCTATCACAGACTTCTAATGCTGGGTCTTACCATATCTGTATCCGCACTTTGATGCCATCTATTACTAGTGTTTTCATTTTGAAGTCGACCCCTAGAAGAGAGAAGATCGTGTTAGGAGATGCATTATTACACCCACTGATGAGCTTTGGGTTTGATATTGCCGCAGAGCAGAACGGCACACTTTTCAGAGATTAGTCCTCTCTCCACTCGATATGAAACTGATGTCAATTAACAGGGATTGTCTTTTACAGACAGCAGACTTGCCATTATCTGCCACCGCTTTGTAAACATCATAGTCGGTATAATCAGGCCTTTAGAAGATCTAACTAATGATCCAGTTAACCGTTTAGTTTAATTCTCTGTATTGATTGCACCCAAGGTAAAATGTGGAAAATGAAGAGAATCAGAAAAGGGTGAAGAGACTGGAGGAGGAGCTAAATAAGATGCCTTTATCTGCTTCAGAATAGTTTTGAAACCCATCTCATATACTGAGGGTTTTTGCCATTTATGTTATAAAAATGAAGCACAAATTGATTACTCCCACTGATAGGAATTCCTCTAACAGTGTTCGGGATACAATATTGTGACACCAATACAGTTTTTCAAAATATAAACTTAGCACAATGGTTAAGGAAACTTGTGTTTTGTTGATTATTTCTTTGTTGTAACAACGTTTCTTATGTCTTTGGAAAGTCTGTTTATTCTCCTTTTTTAAATGGAGCCACATTTGAAAGGAAAATGCATTTGGCCTTGACAGAGATTTGGCAAGTTTTTAATGGGAGTATAATCCACATATTCAACTCAACATTTTCCTTATAAATGTGGCACCAAGTACAAAGGAAATGAACAGCTTTCCTGAGGTGTAGGATTTATTGCCAAGAAGCATTTTTAAAGAAATAATCCACTGAACAAATTTCCTCACTTTTTGTGCAAAGTTTATGTCTATATCAGAAGGAAAACTGAGTTTGTTATACTATGGATTTTTTTTTTTTTGTTGCTTCTTTGCTTTATCTATCCTCTCAGAAAAATGGGTTTAAGCCAATAAGAATGCACAGGCTTCTACAGACCACTCTAATCCCTAAGAAATCAATTAGCAGTTCATACCAATTAACCTGATCGTCAGCAGCCTTGCATCACAGCTGGCATCCCGCTCTGAGAAAGAGCTACTGAGTCCAATCGATTGGCATGTCTGGATGATCTGCTGTTTATGGTTTTTATAGTTGAATATCTGCAAGGTTTAGTATATTCCAACAGACTGAGGGGAGAAAACAGCTGGCAGATGCACTGTAACCGCCCTGGCTGATTTTTCTCGACTTTATTTCACTGTATCCAAAACAAGTTGGAGTTCGGCAGGAGTTCTGTGGAGGCTGCAGTGCTGTACACTGACATGACAATATGAGTCCCAAAGTAGTCTTAAGTCAGCCTCTGCCTTCCTACTATAGAGGGTTTAGACAAAGTGAAAGGCAGCATTGCTTTGACTATTTAAAGAAAAGGGCATCTTCCTGCATTATAGTCTATAAATATTAGTACAGAGCTACAGAGTTCAGTCTAACATGGGCTCATATGGGTGTATAAATTGCAGGAAGGAAGTGAAACTGAAGGGTCAAAGTTTAAAAAATGTAAAGACATGCAAAGCATGAAACCAAACAAACTGTTTCATCTAGTGGTCTGATGTTCATATAATTATAAGTTTCCTATATAAATTGGTGCAAACAGTTAAAACATCTAAAGAAATTGCATCTGCAGGGTAGATGACAGATTCAAGCATCTGCAGCTGGACATATTTCAACTGTTGCCACTATCTGGCATCACTTACAGTTACTGTAGTTTTATGCTCAGATACAAGTTTGCTAATTTATTTTTCGAGTCTTTTAGAACAATGCCTTAAAGGTACAGTGTGTAATTATTGCTGACATTAGTGGTAAAGATGGGTATTTGAAAGAAAAGAGTTTTTTTTTTCAAAGACTTTATATTTCAAGCACTGTAGTGAATGAATGGTGGCCGTTAGTGGCCACAAAGATGTTTTCATCTGTGAGTGAATCCAGTGGTCTATGGCTATGACTGTACTATGAGAAACTACTTTTAAGGCATTAATTATCCCAAACAGCACTCTAACTCTCATTAAACAAAGCTGGTACAGCAGTTTTAAAGTTCAGAGGGTTCTCACTTCACACAAATTGTTTTGTCCATTCAGGGACACCATCGTAAAAATGGCAGAACAAATATGACAGCCACCATGTACAGTATGCGCACCCACAGCAAGTAGATATAAATGGCTCACTCTAAGAAAATAAATACATTACAGCTATTTTAGTGAAGCAATTGCACATCAATAGACACAAAGTTTTGAATTATATATTACATATTTCTGCCAATGACCTTTGATTTTGTTACACACTGTACCTTTAATGTTCTCCTCTTCTCTTGCATCATAATATGCAGCCACATCAGCCTACTTTAAGGGCCAGTCATTGCTGATTAATTAAAAATGCAGAGGAGTAAGGGAGCTGTGCATTTTTTGTTTGTGGTGTGCAAAAGCAGCCACCAGAAAGACATCAGGCATTTATATTTTTGGGGAGGTGTAGATCAGTGAAAAACCTAAGACAATAAACAAGGCATGCCAGACATTCAGGAGTCATGCACTCAGTGGGAGAAAATAACTCCCCTTTGTGTGGGTTTTGTAACTTTGCATACCCGTCTGCAAGCACAAAAAAAACTATTTAACAAACTGAAGCAGAAGAAAAACCTCAAAAAAGCATTATCTCTCTCGTCAAGTCTGCAAGGTAACAAATAGCAATTCAGCGTCCTGGAAGTATGTGTTAATACAGTCTATTACACTGGCAAGATGAGAACATTCTTAACTTGTGGAACCATTCTTGAGTTTCCTTTCTTCCCATTAGAGGTAACTGTAACAATGGATTGCAATATGCACAATATGAGAAACAGCAGCTAATTCAACATGGCAGCATTTCCCAATCAGCAGTGTGAAAACCATGTAAAAACTAATGGGTACACACCCCAAACTGACTGGACTAATTGACTGTGTCTGACAATGCAAGACGGATTAGAGGGCAATGCATGTCAGTGCGCTGTAGGTGATACTGACAGACTCTCAAATGGTTGGATGGACGGATGAATGCTTTTGCATTGACACTAATTCACTGGGGGCTGGATCTGATCTGTCATCCATGACTATCATTTCCAGCAGAGGACGGACAACAGCTGTGTTTCTTGGGGGGGTACAACAGAACAAGGGGCAAACCTTTCTCGTACAGTTAAAAACTTGTCATCGATCTGTGCTGAACATGAGCTGAGCAGAATATTTATCAGCAGTGAATGTCAAGTCTCCTACATATCTTTTAAATACACATACAAAGATTTAAAGAACTGAAGTGTGTTTTCAGGTGTTGAGGCTGCTGTGTGTGTGTGAAGCCTTCTGAGGGAGTTATGTGAAACATGATGTATGTTCTGCTGTGATTTTAGGTGAGTCAGCATTGCTTAAGGCTGAATAAAAGTTTAAAAATGTTTCCTTGTTTTTCTTTGCTTGGTTGTAGCAGCTCAGCTGAACTCTGGGCAGCTGAGTCACATTGTGGGTGATGAATGTGCACGAATTGGACAAGAATATAGAAGACTTCTAATAGTACATGTAAACAATGGCGTTATATATTACAACATCCACAAAAAAATATGCAGAATCATATTTTTATAGTTAAATATTGAAGACTATTGTCAGGGATGCACAAAAATTATCAACCTGATAATTATCGTGCATCCCTAACTATTATATTTGTTTTTTTTAATATAAATAGCAAATATTTAGTCAGGCTCCAGACTCAAAACATGACTTATGCAGTAAATTTAACCAGTTTTTCATTCAAAATTGTGTAATTTGGGCCTTTAAAAAACTTTGAAATGGCTGAATTGTGTAAAATGGGAATAAAAGCAGAATATTTGCAGGTTATGCAAACCCCATATAGTTCATTAGGGAAAGAATTAATTATAATAGAAAACTAAATAAAAATGCAGATAGTTCTGTTTAGTATTTTTCCACTTAATTTATCAAAACTATTCAATAGGAATGTGGAGGAATAAGGTAAAAAGATAAAAAAAAAAAAAACTTAAAAAATAGTCAAATAAAATAAATCATTTGCTCACGAATGATGTCATATACAAGGAAGATTCCCTGAAAAGACTGGCTCAAAGAATTTGGATCTGTTTCTTTCACTGTTTTTTACATTTAATTTGTCAAAACTATCCAATGCAAATATTTATTAATGAATGAATAAATAAATATGTAAATAAATCAATCAAAATGAAATAAAAGAATATCCAATAAGTCAAATTAAATCAAATTAAATTAAATACTGATTGATATGGCAGAAACATGATTGGGTCTAAAACTAATGTTTGTGATGTGAAACTGAGGAAAGTTTATCTGGTCTGTGTTGGCAAAAAGTTACTTATAACAATAAGATTTTCTAAAAACAACACTGTAACAATCTTTTTTAATCAAATCAAAGAATCAGAAGAAATCTCTGTATGAAAGCCACAAACGTGAAAACTGATCGATGTGATCTGGTCCTCAGACAATCCAGCGTTACAGACACAAAACTCTCATGGAAATAACTCCATGAGCTCTAGGAATACTTCTGAAAACCAGTAAACATGGCAATCTCTACATCCACACAAGTCAAAATGGTACCATTCAAAGAAAAATAGAACACCATGCAACAAAATCTCCTTCAGTAGGTGTGAGTTGATGCAGGATGGACTGAGGCTGAAAGCACAAAATCTGAAATCCTTTTAGAAAAGCAAGATTCCTGCATCTAAAGAGGATGGAGATCCTCTGAACTGTTATCAGCACAGTTAAAAGCCACCTTCTGATGCTTCAGAGGGTACGTTAAACCATGAGATGAATCACGTTAACACACTGGAGAAAGGAAAAGCAGGGACTAATCACACTGACTAAATTCCCCAAATAGTTTTTGAGATACCCTGCTATCAAAACTAGCAGGCAAATATGTAGATCACACTTTCTATGTTCCAAAAAAGCAGGAAAATCGACAACGACGTGGACAAAATGATTGTTGATAACTTCTTTACAACACAACAACCATCTTGGCAGCTGTGATCCATGCCCCACTTCAGACTAACGAGCAGCGGCGAGCTGAGTGTATACGACACGGCCGTGACCCACACACCACTGGGATCACTGCCATGAGGGCAGGGGCTTATTGAGATATGAAATAGAGCCAGGCCAGGCAGATATTTTATAGCCGACTTGTCAGCCAGAGGCAGGAAGGGAGACCAGTGACGAGACCACCGAGGTAACGGGGAGAAAGATTAAACCCAGGAGTGTGACTGAAAACCAATACTAAATCATCTCAACAGCTGCTCTTTGCCCAAGAAATATGCGCTCTGAAGCCCACAGCACCGTGACCTGTGAAAATAAAATGGGATAACTCCACAAGTGAGGACAGATTACTCATTCAGATCAGATCTCAGAACTCATTTCTGAGTCTTATATGTTAGAATAATAGAAATGTTTCCTTCTACCACGTCTGATTTCATCATTTGAACTCTAACCCGAACCTCAGCCAACACCCTGACCTGTCAGCAATGTTAATGCGCTTGATGTTGAATGGAGATAAATCTCAGCAACAACTTCTAAAAACCCTGCAGAAAACTTCCAAAAAGAAAGACGGGTAAATAAGGAATATGTGAAGAAAAAAAAATGTGCTTTATGACCTTTTATGGATCATATCAAAGATCTGCTGTTCACATTGCTCCTGCAGTGTTTCGCCATTGCTCTGAGATCTAAAGAGCTTTCTTAGGCAATATGGGAGAAAAGGCTTTGGGTCACATATAAGTCTGATGAAGGATTTAAAAAGAACTTTAAATTATCTGAACTAATTAAATCTAATTTTATATCACTGCCACTTGGTGCCGCCAGTACAATTTCAGCCCAAAAGACGATTGGATGATATAAAAAGGATCACAGGATCTGAAAACAAATCTTTCAGCTAGTGATGTGCATGTTTTAAAAATGGAAAAAAGAAGACTGCACATATTGAGACTGCTAGTTTAAAGCTTTCCCTGTCCCCAAAAACCAACCAAACAAACAAACAAAAAAACATAATTCTAAGTCTTTTGGGAATTTTGCACTGTGGACAGGCTGTCTGCTAAGAGGGCACTCATCAGCTTTTAATCCAAGAATACTTAATGGGTAAAAGGCGAGACATCCGGACAGATTTTGAGATAATTAAAAGCAAAAAGTGAGTAACTAGACTGTCAGGGGAACTAATAAATAATGGAGCTAGCCATGAGGGGAGTTATGGGGGAGAATTCATATCCTTCCATCTCTGTGAAGGTTGAGGGATTATTCACTGATCCTCTGCAGGACAACTCTGACGGTGGTCCCTCTTTGCAGTCCACATCTCTGCTTGTTTATCAGAGAAGAGGACTTTTAATCATCGGAGGCGGATGAAAAACCCCTCAGCACAGCTTGTAGACACCACCTGCTGCCTGGAATTCTATTCACTATGAATATCTGGAGCTCACTGTCTGCAAAACAGAAGAGTCTGATCCCTCCAGCTGTGATAGTGAATGCAACTGCAACAAAAACTCAAAAAAAGATCAAATCACACACAAACAGGCTGAACTTTTCTTGTAAAAGACAAGAGAAAGGCTTCCCATGTTCAGTGTAGCATCACTCTACAGGGTGGATGCTTCCTGTAGAGAACTATAGGTCTATGCCCTAAAATAGCATACTGCAGATGAGTGTGTATCGGAAATGGCTGGAGCACAAGAAAACATGTGTATTTCAATAAAACAAATTGATATTCTGGTTTAATCATTATGCATAATTTCTTTATTCAAGCAGTGGCACAGGAAGAAGTCTGCTGCGTTCAGGGCTTAATGCTCCAGCATATGCATCCAAGCACTGTGCTGCTCAGCTAGAAACTGAATAACGACTGTCTCCTTCTTTAACTGACTTATAGCCCGATAAAAACTTGTTCTCTCCATAAAATGAGATTTACCAAGTGGGAGAACAACACAATTCTTTGATAAGCATTTGGAAGGCTGTGGTTGCTGTTTTATCATAGATTGATTGGAAACACATCAAGAAACTGACACGCTCCATAGATAGCTTATCACCGTCTACAGTTTTAGACCTGTGAAAGGGCAAAAAAGGGATTTTAATGTCATTCTTTGTTTCATATGTGTGCTCCCATGTCCCCAAACTGGGACAAATAGTTTTATATTTGAGTTGCTTCATAATTCTGCATACAGTGAAAAAAAACAAAAAACACTGACTGAGAGCATTGCATTTGTTCAATCATAAAATCAATACCCAAGAATACAATTTACCTCACAATTGCACACGAATGTTCAGACTAATAACGTTTGTGTAATGAGCAGAAAGGTCTAAAAATTGACTTTGAGCATTGTTGTTTGCAGGACGACTCACAATATCCTAAAGGGATTGATTCATGAGATTTTCCACAAAAAGACCGCTGGTCCAGAAATAAAGTTAATTGGCAATTTTAATATGAATAAAAGTGCTGCACTTTTAATAATTAATGCACTGCCTTGACCATCTTTGTAAAAACTATTTTTTGTTACCAAAAATCTATCAAACCAAGCAGAAAGATAACCAGACTTTTCACTCCATCTACAGCAATGCCTGAATCCTGCCATCCCCATACAGTGCCAAATTACTGCAAACAGTATCAGTAAGTAACTGCTACACTGCCTTGCAAAAAGGAGCTTAGTGAGGAGGAAAAAAATTACAGTAAAACCTCAAAAGGCAGGCACAGAAAAAGATAAGAGACTCTGCTGCAGCATGTGGAAAAAAAGAAAGCGGTGCATCCTAATTCCAACACCTCAAAATGAGGCAAGGTAATGCAGCTGTCATGGTCTGCACGCTGGATGAAAATATGAAAGTAAACATGCCGCAAAGCCCCGATTAACTAGTTTGACAAGTGTTGATTTGACTTTGCTGAGTCAATCATCATCTTGAAGAGGTGGCAAATCCAAGAGTGTAGAAATAGTTTGTTTTGCCAATATAGAGGAAACTGAACATGCTCATGCAAAGACAGTAACTTAATGTGTGCAATTTTACTCCACCAGAAGCCTCATGTTTAATGGAAATCAGTCAGTGAGGGGTGTTTTTTTTTTTCTTTCTTTTTTTTAGCATTAGACAAAATTCCCCCCCTTTCAATTTTTTTGGTTTAAATTAACATTCATTTCTCACAAATGTTATTATTTTGTTTGGCATTTGTTGCAGAGTCTGCAAAGTGTTGGTACTTTGCAACTCATCTGCATGGCTGCAAGTGTTGGTTCCTTGCCTTCAAGGATATACAGTCAATTCAGTTACATCGATTTTGTAGTTAACACTTTTAATTCCACAGTAATTCCCTGCACAGATGAAATCAAATCACAAGGCAGAAGCATTTTCTTGTCCCGGTCAAAATGCAGGATTTGCATTAAAATAAATTAGACATGAATAGTGTGGCATTAATATGTCATCAATAAGAAATAATATTAGCTCGTTCAAATGAATAAGGGAGATAATAACCCTATCTAAATAAGAAAAGAAGGCATAAGACATGCTGGCAGTGCAGTGTCTTACCGATGGTGGAGATGTGAGACGGGTGAAATTCGTTGTCCGTGAATCTGCATAACAAACATGTTTTCCCAACCCCAGAATCTCCGAGGAGCAGGAGTCGGAAGAGCACATCGTACTGCTTAGCCATAATGTTGTTGTACGTAGTAATGGATTAAAAAATCTAGAGTCAGCTAACTCAGTGATGAATGGCCAATCCCTCCCCACCTGCATGCCATGTCTGCTCAGAAGGTCCACATAAGGCTGTGGCTGAGCTTGTTTTTGTTCACCGGTGCTGGTTCGGTCGGTAACAAAACAGGGATGCTTCAGCTTCCCAGGCAACCTCCAGCTTCCAATGGGTGCGGCGGACCACCGTGAAGTCAGACCCAATGAGGTAACAAAATACTTCCGGTAATTCTTTTCAATATAAAATTCCACATCCATATTTGTACCTTGTACTCGGGATGGACACGGTATGCAGTCTCATTATAAAGCCATGAAACGGGATACATAAACATTATTGCTAGTCTTTGTGGTTGAAAAACGCTCTTTGACTTTTAGTTTGAAGGAAAATTTGCACTGTTTCCGGTAATTTTGTGTGACTTTGCTGAGTGAACTCAGATGAACGTAAAGAAATAATTCATGATTACCTTGCTTTTCCACACTGCTTCTACCTACAGCTGCACTGAAATACTCGTGAGTGGTTTAAAAATATTCCATAACACTTTCAATATATGTATATATATATATATATATAATCGTAAACCCTGTAAAACTCGTGTAAGACACTTTTCCCCCAGATGCGGCGCATGCATACTACCTTATTCATGTTACCGCGCATAAGTGAATGAAAACGGAAAGACAGAAGTTTGTTCCTTTGAAGATGCCGTAGCTGGTGTGCACGCGGCTTCCGTTTACTCCAACCTGAGCAGGAAGCGAGCAGAGACAGGTGAAGTGTTAGAAGTATCAAAACAAAGTAACACAAGTAACACTATCATTTTATTCCCATAATTTGTGCGCGCAGCGGGTACTGTTGCCATCATGGACGGCATGCCGACTCCTTTGCGGTGCTTCCGTGAGCACCACTCAACAGAAATGTTCGTGGATGACGGGGTGGAAACGGTTACCTCAGTGGAGCAGGTGAGCGGCAGTCAGATTAGCTTAGATGGGTAATGTGGCTAATGCTAATGTGTGGCTGTAAACAGAGGTTGGATGTGCGCGTGGAAAACTGTGTGAAACGGTTCTGATGTTGCAGACTGCTTTTAATTTTTCCACCCAGTTGATTAAAAGAGCAAAAACCGCTTCGCCGTTGCTAGCTCGCATTTATCCAGCTTCAGTTAGCAAACTTTAGCCTCTACTTAGCAAGCATTAAGCCATAATGAGATTAAGTTTTATGAACTGGAGGTCGCTCTTCCCTTAATCATACAACGGTTAAGTTTTAACACAATACTATTAATAAGAATTTAGAAAAACATGTATTTGTTTATTTTAGATATGAAATTATCTCCTCTTGGAGCTGGTGTGTGATTCAGGTCATCCAGGGCTGTGGGCACAAATTCAGACCCCTTTTTCCTTTTTAAAAATATGCTGTGAGATGATTCATCCATTATTATTCCATAGATGTGCTCACGTTGCTGTTAAATGATGCATGAACCCAAAGTAGCTCCTTTTGTTTTGTCTGTTTTTAAGGCAGGTGCATGAACCAAAGTAAAATTGAGACGTATTGGAGTTGGATGAATGGTGTCATTTTGATCTGTCTGTCAGGGATGGTAGATTTCCTGCCTTTCCATTTCTAATTCTCCTTGTGTAAAATATATACAGTATTTGGAGCTTTTTCATCAAGATGTTGGAGGAAAGAAATTCTCTACATGTCAAACTTGAAATTAGATCAAAGGGCATGTTGGAAACTGAGAGCTACCTTGTGTAGATGATTTAGTTTGGCTAGAAAGATGCTCAATATATTGTCAAATTTGGTTAGGAAGGGAGCGATAGAGAAGGGAAAAGAGAGGGAAATGAGTAGAAATTAAATCAAACCAACAAGGAACAAGACAAACAACGTAGATCTACACGTTGGTTCCACACTAAATCTTTTTGCAATAGACGTATTGCAGGTTGCAGGTTGTATGAATGAGTGATCTTTTATCATGTGTTGCAATATTTACTTCAGCTCTGTTTTAGACCATTGCAGATGATTTTTTTCCCCCTAATTCCTTTTTTGATTTAGAAAAAGTGGAGTGCAGCATTGAAGAAGTCATCAATGTTTACAAGCAAATTCACAGCTTACCACAGTAAGTACTTTTAGTCTCCGTTGAAGTCATGCATGACAGTACGTTTCCGAAGCAAGTGAATTGAGTAATGTATCTTTTATATTAGAAAATACTCCTAGAAAAAGTATAATATGATCCCAGTCTAAATGATCTTGTTTATGTTTATAAGTTGAAGGATTTTTTTTTAGCTTTTTTAAAGGGCTGCATTTCAGGAATAATTTTTTGCATGTTCATTTTGGATTTCTACTTTGAAATGTCCTTTTAAAGAGAGGAGAACTAAAAACTGAGCATTTAAAAACAGAAGGTGGTAAGAACACTATGGTATGCGAAAGGCGTTTCCTTGAACCTCATAACATGTACACCCCTTCAAGATTTCTTCTAACTAACTCTGTTCATGTTTCGGTGGCAGGCCAAATAAACCAACAAATAAACTAGTAATTCCATTCACACAGCAGGTAAAAGTGACTCAAATCAGACTTTTTTTTGGGCCATATTTGATCTTTTTATTACAGTCTGAACAGCACAAATCAGACTTGTTCAGATCCGACTCACGTCACTTTCACACACAGTACTAAACCAGATGTGCATCCCATCTTTTTCAAAGCAAATTCAGTCTGAATGTTCAAGCCAGATTCTATCCAACTTTTACATCATTGAAGTGAAAAATGCATCGTAATTTTGCGCCAGCAAGGCGGGGTACAGCAAGATCGAATGTAATCAATGGACAGACGAATTATACATCAAGATTTTTTTTGTCAGATCTGATTGCTTAGCAAGTTCAAAACTACACACACTAAAGCTGTAAAAATAGCATGCAGCTTGTCATGTCATGTCTTCCTCTGTGTGTACAGGTCACTTCTGAGCCTTGGACTGTTCACTCTGGAGTCTGTTGGTGCTCATAATGTTTAATGTAAACAGCTGCATGAAAAAAATTGCATTCCAAAATAGCAAACAAAAAAAAGAAACCCAGAATGGAGCATTAAGACCTGTAGTGTGAATGCAGTCCTAAGTTTTTTTTTAGGCTCTGAGAGAGGTGGAACAGAAAATGAAACTGCTTTGCTTTTGTTTCAAACATGTGACTCTTCCAAAATGGCTACAGTAATTCTGTGAAATCAGGACACTAAATTGGTCTGGCCTAAATTCAGTATGTCTTAAAAGCACCGCTAAAGCATTTACAGCAAAGTTCAGAAAAACATGTTGACAAATGGCTCAGATGCTGTGATGGTCATCTATTCATCGGGCTGTCATAACGTTAAACATTTTCAGTCATTATGAGACATTTCCAAGGACGTTACTCGCTGCCTGTTTGCTAATAGAGATGGTTGTGCTGTTATCTGAATGCTGTGTTGATCAGCCCACGTTTGTTGCTGCTGCTATCAGCTGTCATCACTTCAGTGGGGTGACTCATCTCATTTTTATGCCAAATGCTTGTTCTGTTCATCACTGGCATGGCAGCCAGCGTGGAAATGCATTTTGTGCTATTAGAAAATTGATGGTATTAATCAAACGAGGTCATGCATTTAGTGGAGAGCATCAATTTGTGCTCTGGATTTGTTGAAATTTTAGTAGCACAGATAATGTTAGAAAACCATTTGAGAACTTGTTTGTTTGATTTTATGCTACAAATGTTAGATTAGCTTAATTTGTTAGAATAAAAGATGTATTATGCCATTGATTGTCAAGCTGACACAGTTAGCTGAGTCCTTAATAAAATGTCTGTGATATATAGTCAAATGATCACAGACACACTGCACCAGCTCCTTTTTCTTCCATGTATTCACACCTTCATTATCGTGGGTTATAACTTCACTCCATTGCTCTCTTCCTCAGGCTCTGCCTTTTTAAAAAGGTGGCATTTATTAACCATTTGAGCACACTATGGTATTTTGAGCATACATTGAATTGTATTTGAGAGCTCAGACTACACTCTAAACTGAGAAAAATGCTTGAATGGCAATTTTTTTTTTTTACTTTCATTCTAAATTTCCCTTGTCTGCTGTAGGACAACGAACAGCTGATTCTACGCAAGTCCCTCTTCATGGCTTAATCTAAGGCACAGTCATGTGTTGCGCTAGCCTGAGTTGTTAAAACATGCTCTGCAAAACTTAATGATTGCTGGCCTGTTAGTTGCTCCATTAAGAATTCATGTCCATCACATATTGGCTCCATAAACTCTGGACTGCTCAGAACTGCTTTTCATGGACAATATTTTATCTACAGTATGTTTGTTTATACAAAGTGAGCGAGACAGAGCGCTGCATCATCTAAAGTTTAAATTATGCGGTGAGGATGAGAAAACAGGCTGGATGGCTTGTAAAGCGATGCATCTTTATCCTGCGAATCTGAACAGTTCACCAAGTCACACATTTTCAGATCTAAGACTCCAAAATAAAATACCAAAGTCATGTTTTTTTTAAATGAGACACCCAAATAGATGCTCATAAATAGAAAAGGGATTTGTCATTACTACTTCTTGAAGGCCTGTACAAGGCTTGCAGCCAGTGTTAGATAATGTCCTAAAATTCTCCGTCTCGGCGGGCACTGGGCGGGCATCTAAAATCGACCTGATGCCGAGATGATTGGTTTGATTTTGCACTGAGGCCTCGTCTGCCCTTAACATGTCAGATACTGCTTTGAATCCCCATCTGATGTGGTGTGCTCATTGGCTTTTTAGCTGTTGAGCACTGCCTTCTCACTCCTCTTATATTATTGTTTGGGTGCATATTTCCTGAAACAAAAACTCTGATAATGGTCTCTGACTAACCCTGTGTAGGAAGATACAACATGGAGGTAGCATGAAAAGGGCAAGCAGAAAAAGGGATTGGGTGGGTGCAGAGGAGGGTAGGAGTGCCAGTAGATTTTTGAATCACTGATGTGTTTGCTGTTGCACGCTTGTGTGCAATGAGCTAGAGATGCACATGAAAGTTGCACAGTCCTTCCTGTGGTGCACATGTGCACCTTGACTCAGCCTCTCAGTCTTTTTATGTTTCATGTTCTGTTGTATGCGATATATACAGGTACAAAACTTTCGATTTGATCAGGATGATGCATAAAATACTCATATTTCTTGTACATATTCTATGGTTTTGCACTTATTTTGCATCCACATTGCATAGAAAGGTACATGGGGTCTCCTCTGTTCTCTGACATTTGGTGTTTTTGGGTCATTTGGAGCCTTAGTTGATCAGGCTTTTTCTGCTACATCATGTAGATACTTGACAGGATCAGAATCTCTGGGATTTAGAGGATTTGTTGGAGCTTCAGTTCAGACTCAAGTCTTTCCTGGGTGGTTTTTAGCTGTAAGCCATATTGGGGAGTTGGGGGGTGGGGGGTTGTCCCACTGGGAGAGGCTTTCACTGCCGGAAATGTTGTTGCTCTAAATTATTTCAGCTCCAGGATCCAACACCTCCCCACTGCTAATTCATTTAACCTTTTAATGTTGTGGCTGTTGTTATACGGTTAATAAAAGAGTCACTAATTAGGCTGCAGAGGTTCTGTAGTACCTAAAGCATATAATTAAGTATGAAAGAAGAGCTGTTTGCACCTTTATTAATTAAAAGAAAATCCCTATTTCAACAGTTTGTCATTGAAATTTTTCACTACCTTAAGGGCAGCTGATTAACCTGTTAAAAACCACCTGGGAAAACGCCGGCGCCAGGCTGTGTTTTAGTCACACTTTTCTAATTTATATTTTCAGAAACTAGAAGGTGTAAGCTTTCAAATGATGTCTCACACAAGTAATTTGGCCTTACAGTTCCTCTGTTATTTGCATTGGCCACGGCCAATCCATGCAGCAAGCTCTGGTTGCTGGACCAGTTTGTGTCCACATACGGACAACAAAGTTTGGGTGCTAGAAATAAGCTCCTGTAAGTCTTTATTTAATTTTATGGTAATTTAATGAAGACTTCAAAAAGCTTATTTCTAAGGGGGATAATAAGTCAGCAGTTGATTATTTGAAACTTATAAGATTATTTCGTTTTGTTTCATAACTTGTGGTGTTAAGAAACAAACACACATTTAAACTGGTAAAACCACTGAGTCTTGTTTTATGTTCCTTGTTTGTCTTTAATCTTTTCATCTTGTGTTTGTTCTTCAGGCCAACGTTGCTGCGAGAACAACACTATCAGTATCTCAAAAAGGGCTTACGTCACTTATCAGACGCTTACGAGGTACAGTACTTTATAAGGAACACACAGATCACCCACTTTTGGATTTTTGTTTTGTTAATGCACATTATGTACGTGTGATGTTGACAGAAAAGCAACCGGATGTTTTCCTGCAAACCAAGTTCCTACTTGCATTTATTTAGAGACGAGATCAGAAGCACTGCTAGTTGGTCACAAGATGCAAAAGATATTCTGATCTGTTTTGGCAAAAAATTGCCTCTTTTTTGTGCATTACAGCCAACATCAATTTGGTGGGATGCTTTTCAGAGTTGCCTCTTTTCTGATTGACAGAGTTGTTTTCATTCATCTCTGCTTCTGACTGACTGATCTCAATACCTCATTTTTTGCAGTAATTGTACACCTGATGCCCATTTCTTTGTGTGTGTGTTGCTTCTGTCTGTGTGTGTGTGTGTAGTGTCTGGATGCCAGCAGACCGTGGCTTTGCTTCTGGATTCTTCACAGTTTGGAGTTACTAGAGGAGCCAATTCCTGCAGCTGTTGCCTCAGAGTAAGTAGCTCACAAACATACTCACCATGTACAAACAGGAGCTGAACATCTTCAATAGAGTCCGTTCTCCTCACAGCCGTAAGAATCGACGGTTCAGCCGGTGCAGCTGCACCGGGGCCCAGACGCAATCAGGGGCCCATGAAAGAATGGGAAAAAATAAGTAGCTGTCTGTCAGATTTAGGGGGAGAGTAAAGAATAAAATGTCTGTGTCCACGTAGCATTACCTTATGCACGCCGCTTTACAAGGTAGCCCTGCATGGGCTTTTGACCAGATACCAAATATTTTCCAAAACATGAAAGAGTGAAACAAAACAAAACCCTGAAATTGAATTATGCAAAACATAAGCAAGAATTAAATCCCACAAAAATGTTATTATATGAATATTACATCCCTGAGTGAACCCTCCAAGGTTAATATTTGTGTTTAGAACAAAGCAAAATAAATTCAATAATAATAAGAATAAACTGTAACTAAAGAACAAATGGTGTTGATAGTGGTTAATAAAACAGTAACAGTGAAATAGTCCAAAATGAAGCCGCAATGGGAAAACAAAAAACTAAACAGTTGTTTTTGGGATTGCATGCCTAAACCAAATGGAAGACATGACTCAGACAGGTTAATTTCCTCAAATATTTTAAATAAAATCAATTAAAACATCTTTTAAGAGTTTATGTTATTTATAAGTTAAAATATTAAACCAATAAATGAAATATAATACACTTTGTTCATTGTGTACTTGGGGAAAATGCCCTAAAGGGCTCCATTACTATTTATTCTGTTTCATTTCTTTTGGGCTGTAAATATTTACTTTTTTTTTTTTTTTTCCCAAATCCAAAGCGACCCTGGCTATCAAAGATGGCAGCTGTGAAAAAAACTTGTTAAATCTCTAAATGCTAAAAAACATAACTTTAATTGTCTTTTCATGATGCTCTGTATTAAGGAAAAAAACACCAGTCACTTTTATCCAAGCAGTACGCTTGTTTTCCAACACAAATGATGCCTTTGCTGTTAATCAGTTCTTGACCTGAGGTCATTTTAATTTTCTTCTGTAACGAAGCTCTCACAGTTAGTTATGATGTCAGAGGCAGCGAGATGAGGACTTATATGGAGTTATTATCTGAAAATTGATAATGACGGCATACTCCTGTGGGTTTTTGTTAGTTTTTCCTTTTAGAAATGTTCACGCACATCAAACGTCTCATTGGGTTATTCCCACGGAAAATGTCATCTGACTAAATAACTGCCTTTCGAAAGTAACACTTTGCAAAGTACGTATGGCGAAGCGCTGCCAGGCTGCCAGCCCACGCTCTCATTATTACTGCGAGGTGTGCCAGCACCACCGGCTGGCACGGCACCACGCCAGCGTGACGCCCTCGTGCCCGCGTACACAAACACACAGGCTCCGTTCAAGGATTTCTAACAATGCAACCCTATAACAGATTGCTCGCTCAGTCCCATGACTGTTCTCAGGTCAGCACTGGCACCGGACTGGTTGGGCAAAGTTAATGAAGGCTTCCCTTCCAGCTCAGTTGGCTTCAGGCAAAGTTACAGTTTTTGTGATTCCTCTTCATGGCGGAGGATGACAGGATGTTGGACTCGGAGGCTGGAAAGAAAAGAAACAGCTGAAACTGTCCCATGTGGCACGTCAGCGAAAGTAAAATACCCTGCTGTGTTTCTGAGGAGTGAGCCCAGCTGACTTCATTTATGCAAAATAATACGATGAGATGCAGTTTGTAGATTCATCATGTGCTGTTGGAAATCGGCCAATTTCCACATTCAGCTCGTCCCCTCACATCCTCTTCTCTTGTTTGTCAGAAACCAAACCAAACCAAACAAAATACCAACATGAGCTGCAGGATTTATAAACACACACATCACTAATAATTGGGGCAATAAATAAGAAAAGAAATTATACTTGTGTTTTAACTAGAAAAGCACCGATCTGATACCCGGATCGGATATCTGCTCCGATATTCACTGATTAGCTGAACTGGATATCGGATGAATGTGGCTGTAACAGTCATATCCGTCTTTATTAATATCATAATAAATGTAAACTTTGTTAACAAATGATATTAAGTATATTTATAGCTGTGTTAATTTGTTACTTTTTTGTAAACAAGGCTAAATGTTTATGTCAAGCTTGATGCCTTTACTTGATGGGAAGGTATGTGGTTCATTCGTTCAACAGTCGTATCGGATCAGTATCTGGTATCGGCTGATATGTTCATCCCAGGTATCGGATTGGACTGGGGGGAAAAAACGGATCGGTGCATTTCTAGTTTTAACACCCTTGTCTTGACTTCTTCCAAACATCTGTAGTCAAATAGATAAATGAATTGTAACCTCTGAATCTCTTCTCTCCAGTGTGTGTCAGTTTCTGGCTCGATGTCAAACCCCAACAGGGGGGTTTGCTGGAGGGCCTGGGCAGCACGCCCACCTTGCACCCACCTATGCTGCTGTCAATGCCCTGTGCATCATCGGCACAGAGGAGGCCTACAGTGTTATAGACAGGTACTGTCATCCTCACACCAGCAGATTACTTCATTAAATGATGGTTAAAAATGATGCTAGTTCTGCACTTTTATCATGTCTGGGTTGTTTAAACTTGCACATTTAGAGATGAAGCTAATTTTCCTTTAAAATGCCACAGATCACAGCATCAGATCACATTTGCAGTGTTGTCCAGTTTATGTATTACCTTATTGGCCACAATGTTAAAACCTCCTGTCTAATGTTGAGGATCTGCTGCAAACTGCTCTGATGCTTTATGACATGGACCGTGATGGATGATGGACACGTTTTTCTAGCTTATTATATTCCTCAAAACATTCCTACACAAGTATTTCAGTGTTGCAGGAGCGTGATCTTCCTGAAAGTTTCTCAAGCATTATCAGACAATATTGATACTATAAATCTGGTCTTTGTGGGCTGCAACATTGATAGGATAATTATAGTGTAAAAGCAAGATCCAGATGAATGTCAGGACTCTTGTTTGCCAACTTTCCAAGTCACCCTGCTGCCAGGTCTTTCTTCACATACACAGCTGTCCACATCATGTGAAGGAAAACATGACTCATCAGACCAGATCACTTGCGTAGGGTGGGTTCTTTTATGATGGACAGGGGTCAGCTTGAGCACTCCATATGCACCGAGCTATGACGCTCAGGGCAGCCAGATCCCAAACTAATGTAGGAATAAACTATCATTTTTTTGAGACGTGAAACAATGTTGAAACGGTTTAAGGCTTTAATATGATGCATAATAAGAATAGATCAAATAAACAAGTCTCCATGTAGGCAGGAGCTAGCTTATCTGTGACTATGGCTGCTGCGTTTGTCTACAAAGGGGGACTTTCACTGACTACATGCCACAACCAGCTTGTGGTATTTATTGTCTTATCTGTCTGGTAATCATCTTTTAGTTTCAGCTGGAATGCATCCATATTTCTGCACATATTTTTTTAGCTGCAACTGTCCTGTGAGACTGTGCTCAGTCACTTCACATCAAATTCACATTCCACGTAGATGAGAAATGACTGTAAAAAACTCTGAGTTACTTTCCCAAGTTGTTAGTTGTAACTCATTTTTCTTTTTGTGATGTAGCTTCCAGGATATTCTGTCAAAATTTGCATAGTTTGTGATGTTTTTAAATTTCCCCCACTGGGTGTTGCTTGGCCTCAAAATTAGAGACAAATTTACCAGCATTTGACCCACATGGGTGCAGTTTGGCACCAGATTCAGTCCCTGTGATGGGAGCTTTTGGATATGAGCCTAATCTCAGAAGCATGCATAATGCAGTGTTGACTTTTGGAAAATGAAGTCTATCAAAATGCAGTACATCACCTCAGTTTGTGGGATGAGAGATGACGTCCAAAGTGGGACACCTGGTCACACAAGTGATGCAGTATGTATCCTGACACTTTTGTCAAGGAGCCAGTTTTCAGCTCAGATAAACACAACCAGGCCCCCCTCCCTTCCCCTTAAGGCTTCCAACAGTTGTCCTTCCTTAGATATTAACCACAATCATGCTTTTTTTAGTGATGCTCTGACACAGTATTATACACATCATAGTTTCTCAGATATATACACTTTCAAGATTCTTTTTAATGTCATTCAAACACTGCTCCAGTGACTTGGAGCTGAACCAAACAGCATTGCACAGATCTTTGATGTAAGCTGAAAAACAACATTAAAATACTAGAATCTGTGGCCGTTAAAAACAGATTAAGCAGAGTTTAAAAATGGGCTTAATAAAAATGACAATAGATATAACTAAAAATATCCATAAAATAGGGGGGGGGAAATGTCATATTGCACCTAGCAAGGGCAAACTTTCACTTGTCTTAATGTTGTGGCTGATCAGCATAGTGTGTCACATTTCAAAGCTTGAACACATTTAACATTGATGATTAACATGTTTAAATCCTTTTCACGATATTGAGCATCTCTGCAGCACTTTGCATAATAACTGCAACATTTTACAGACAGAGGAACACAGCAGGAAAACAGTGTTAATGTTATTTAACCTGACAAGAGCATCAGATGATGGTGATTATGGGCTTTCTTATTTATTGGCACATTTTCTCTGTGTGACTAGGAAGATGAAAGCACTCATTTCCATTCATGTTTCATTACTTGGAAGCAGATTTAATTGGGAACTTTAGAGTTTGCATTAGTGCTCAATTGAATTTAAAATGCTTCCATATTTTCTTCTTTTCACCATGCTTTGTGTCTCCTGTTTTCTCCCCCCTTGTGCCAACCTTCTCCAGGGAGAAGCTGTTAGATTTCCTATGGTCAGTGAAGCAGCCAGATGGCTCCTTTGTGATGCACGTTGGAGGGGAGGTGGATGTCAGGTGAGAGCCCAGAATATAAATCTATCTCCTCCACAGCTTGTACTCTTGCCACCTTAATTTTTTCCTTCCCTCTGGGATTAGATTGTATTTTATGTGAGATGCAAAGAAATGTCCACACAAGCCCCAATTAGATTCTTACAACCTTTTTGTTTATTTATAAAGTTTATTGTTTCCACTAAATAAGTAGAAAATACTTGTTTCATGTTCTCTTTGCTTTGTTGTGTTTTTAATGCTTTTTGGTGTTGATGGAAAGAATTGCTTGTGTTACATAACAGTGGGTTAATTCTGTTTGAGTTGCTGTGAGCAAGTATTTTTCTTTGAATCTTCATAGTGAGGCTCCATTTTCTCAATAAGTTGCCTTTAAGCTGCCGTCCTGTTTCAGCAAACAACCTCGAGAGTCAAATTTACTTGGTAATTCTCAGAGGTACTCGTTATCTGTAGCCAACCAATTATAGTTGAAGTTTATTGAGTTTTTATTATGTATTATTCAGCCTTTGTTCCAGTCGCACCGGTTTGTTTTGCGGTTTCTGTGGTAACCAATGTTTTTCATAAATGTCAGCTTCTAATAAGTTGTGAGAGGAAGCCTTGTAATTTCTTTGAGAAGTCTTATTTGCATCAGAAATGGCAGGGTTTACTCAAAGATAATATTCAAAAATAACTTAAATAATGAAACGTTACAATTCATGGTTCAGGAAAACAAAATGCCACCCAGGATGACATCATAGAGCAGATGAACATCTAAGAGATGGATGTTTGTGTTTGGTCTGCTATTATCTGAAAATACAAGATGAATACAGTCAAAGCAGAGTTCCTGCGCACCCACATCTCTCATTACTGATGTTTATCAATCTGTTTTTGTGTTTTTTTTTCACAGGAGTGCTTATTGTGCAGCTTCTGTAGCATCGCTCACAAACATCATTACACCAACACTATTTGAAGACACAACCAACTGGATCCTCAGGTGAATAAAAAACCAAGCAGTTCTTCCTAAAAGTCCCTTTTGCTCCCGTTAACAATCCAGGCTGGGGTTTTACCGCCTGCTGAAGTGCTTGTTTCTTTGGGCTGCAGGTGCCAGAACTGGGAAGGCGGTCTGAGCGGGGTCCCAGGTTTGGAGGCACATGGCGGTTACACTTTCTGTGGCACGGCCGCCCTCGTCATCCTCGGCAAAGAGCATATGCTGGATCTCAAAGCCTTGCTAGTGAGTGACCTTCCTCCTTTGTTTTATAGCTTCAGAAACTGTTTGACCCGAGTCAGCGTTTTTAGAAAGATACCATCCTTATCGGGCGCACCAAAGCTTTTGTACTCGAATATTATCCATTTTCTTGTAATCAAGAGATGAAAAGAGATTTATTCTTTTTTTTTTTTTTTTCCAGTGAAGAGTGACTGTTCCTTGTTTTATGTCCTTGTTTAGAATTTCTAAGATAGATGGATTGCAGCTAATCTTTTTTGTGTTTGTCTTGCGAAACTTTCCATCGGTTTTCCAACACCGACTTGAGCTGTCAGTGCAGGGACACTTTATTGATGTCTGCATTGAAATTCTGAAGTCATTTTCTCTTCTTTAGAAGTTAGAGATGAGAACAGCAGCTGCAGAGCTTTATCATCAGCAAAGCTCTCTAGTTATGCTCAGAGATTCTGCTGCAGGGCAGATGCCTGCTGACACCTGGCTTATCTGGAGAAAAAAAGAGAGATAAGTCTGTCACCAGCAGTATGCCGCAGTCTTTTTTTTATTTCCTTTTTTAACATCTTATTGAAAACGGTTATTGTGCAGTCAGTATGTTGGAGTATCAGGTTTCTAAAGCACTCTATGTGAGTGTTGATCTACTGCATTCAAATGTGCAGATAAAGTTTCATTTGCATATGACTGGTTAAAAACCCAGTTATTAACTGGTTTGCAACGTTATCCTCTTGGACTTAGAGATGCAGTAATTTAACGTCACAGAGAAGAGATTCTTTTAAGCTGCCCCCCACCCCCCTCAGATTCCAGGGGTCCCAGCTCAAGCAGAAGCAGATGTTTGTCTGTGATGGTTCAGTAAAGGTTAAAAGTTGACCTCAGGTCAAGAAATCATGGTTTGTGATATTATCTTGATGAGTGTCTAGTTTCTCTTTCTAATGTAGATACATGAAGTTGTCATTGTTGAACTAAACAACTAATCCAAGTATACCTGCTGGGTATTTGTTTTACTCTGCTGCCAACCAGTCACTCAGAAGGGGATCAGCCATTATAAACTAAAATATAATGCAGTCGTACAAAGAATTCTCCCACCTCCTCAGCCTTTCTCATTTGTGGGGTCCCCCATGGCTCTATCCTTGATCTGCTCCTCTTCTTGTTGTATGTGCTTCTTTTGCGCTTTATTCTTTTTTACTGTCATATGGATGACTAAAATTTGTAGGATGCACCGAAAATTCGGCCACCAAAAGTTTTCGGTCAAAATGACCAAAGTGCATTTTCGTCGGCCAAAGACATAAATCACCAAACAACACAGCCGAAACTTGTGATGATGCAACAAACAGCACATCCAGCACGCAACCTATGAACTTTTGTTTTTATGTACATATTTAATTTCACTGTCTTTCAGCAGCCAGCAGTATAAGCCTGTATATTATTATTTGTTGTAATAGTCCACAGAAAAATGTAAAAGCAATGTAATGTACACGAGTGGAGTCAAACTAAATATTTTATTTTGAATTTTAGTCTATAGTGTACATTCTGTAATGTCAGGGTAAATAAATATTTTATACTTTTGTACTTGATTTTTTGCAATGATTGATTTTAGTGAGTTAGTACACATCGTAGCTAAAAGTGCTACAGTTCTAATAATTGACATTTTTTCGTGTCGTTTCGGCCTTGTTTGTTCTTTTTTTTTTCGTTTCGCGTATTTTCATTTCGTGCATCCTAAAAATTTGAACCCCTAAAGCACAACACCTCATTTCCTCTAGAAGTTTTGTTGGATAAAGGTTAAAAACTGAAGTCATGCGTCTGC
Source organism: Atherinomorus stipes (assembly GCA_023101725.1). NCBI lineage: Eukaryota > Metazoa > Chordata > Actinopteri > Atheriniformes > Atherinidae > Atherinomorus > Atherinomorus stipes. Next base: position 2,318,368 of record JALJCO010002985.1, on the reverse strand, counting down.
TGCCTCACCTGCTGCTTGATAAAACTCAGCTGACTTACAGCTCGACTTGCAACAACAATGCATATCATCGTGAAATTTCAGCTTCTTGCAATTTTAAGATTTTACTTTTTCTTTACGTGTAAATTGGTTTCCTATCTTTTCAACCTTTTAACTTGACTCTTTCTAGAGCTCTGAGATGTGCTGATCAGATGCTTCTGGTCCAGGTTAAAACAAAGGGCTAAAGGAGCTTTTTCTGGTCCCAAACTCTGGAACTGTCTTCCCTCCACATCAGGGCCTCACCAATAGGGGACATGTTTGAAAACACACTTTTATTCATTGGATTTTATAACTAAAACTAAGTTATTGACATTTAGGCTTTTGTGTTGTTTTCTTGTTTTTAAGTTGAATAGCACTTTGGTCAAACAAAATAAACTTGACCTTCAGTAGTAGACTACTTGTCAAACCTAAAAATAAGTATTTACCTCCATGTTACATTAAATATCGGCATGTTGACTCTACTAAAGTATAATGTGAGACTATAGGGGTGTTGTTTTTGTTTTGTTTTGTTTTTCTAGGCCTGAGGTGCAGTGGTAAAACATGCACTGATTATTTGGGTGTAATTAGGTCTTCTTGTACTCAAATGACTGAAATCTCTGGACAAACATCTGTATTTTGTCTGCAGAAGAAAAAGTTCAGTCTAAGAAACGGCTTTTGAAGATGTTAGTATTTACCTGCTCCAGCTCTGGTCAACATTGATGTTCAGTGAGGCTGCTTTACTCACTGCAGGACTCTTTTCTTTTCTTTCCATTAACATGTTTACAGAGTAAAGCAAAACACACAACCTGAAGTAAATTCAAAAGTTATTATCCATGTTTTTCAGAAAGACTTATATTCTAGTAGCCAGGAGGATATCATATGTAGAGGGTGTAACTCGACTCGACTATAAGTAGCAGACACGTAATGTTGATGTTATCTGGGTTCATGCAAAATCAGCTTTTCGTTGACACTGTCACAAATGTACATAAAGACTTGACGAGAATACCAGGTGTTGCCTGGGTTTGGAAGTTTTCCACGTTCAGTGTTACAGCATTTTACGTCATTAAATGAAACAGCTTGGCATTATTTTTATTTTTTTTTTATATTTTGCAGTGATGGCTGCTTTTAAATCTGCTCCTGCTTTAAAATTTGTGCAAAACCCCAAAAGGCTTTGAAAATAATAACTTTAAACAGTCAACTTGTGAGACTGAAATAGGATGATGCTGATAATCCAGCTGGAGTTCATTACTGCTACTTGCCTCATTGACTGGCAGGCAGAGAGGAAGGGAAATGATTGCCATGATGTCTTTTCTCTTAAAAAAATTAAAACTTAACAGAAGCTTGGTGTGACCAAGTAAATGCTGAAGGTGGTGTCAGAGTGACGTATGAAAGAGCAACATAATGCTGGGACTTAGCTGTAGTGGACCTCCACCTTCATTTTCCATCTTCAGTGGCTGAAATGAACCCTTAAATTAATAAGTCAAACTTCCTCCCTCCCTCTTCCTCAGGCAGGCTAGACTCCAGCTCTTATTAAACCTAATATCCCATAATTACTCAATCCAAGCTCAGCGGACTGAATGTGTGTCGATTAGCAGTTTCCGTGGTAACTACATTGTTACTTCCCGCTGCTGCAGTATTGCGACAACGCTCTGCTGTGGCTTGACTCTGGTCCTCTGTGACCCTGTGGGATTTCTTCTCTGGTGTAATGAGGAGCTCCTCTAATGTGTGATTACTCTGAGTTCACATTTAGCTTCACAGGGAATCTGTGGTGTTTTCTTACTGTGTTTAATGTATTTTTTGTTTCTTCTCTTCAGCGGTGGGTGGTCAGCAGACAGATGCGATTCGAGGGAGGTTTTCAAGGCCGCTGTAACAAACTGGTGGACGGGTGCTACTCTTTCTGGCAAGCTGGACTCTTGCCTCTTCTCCACAGAGCCTTATTCAAAGAAGGTACTCGTTCATTTTGTTTTAAGGGGTTGAACAAATGCAATTAGTGAAGTATAATCATGTTTACCGGCTGATGGAAGTCAGTTTTACTTCACCACGTCTGAAATAGGAAGAAAAGGGGGCAAAAGCTTTGTTTAAAAAAAAAAAAAAAAAAAAAAAAAAAAAAAAATCTAGCCTGTGTGAAGTCTTCTGAGATATTCTTGATGCATTCCTCAAGAAAAATAGTGTTTTTGACTTTTTACATGTTTAATATGATATTAAAGCAACGTTACCTCCTGGTTTTATTAGTTAAGTCGTCGGTGTAAGTGCATGCGTTCATACTTAACATTAAAATTTATCTCCACAACTGTCTCAAGCGGTCTCTCTGATTGTTTATGGACTCTCGATAATGATGAACCTGGCCAGAGAAATTATAGGCTACTTACTTCGATGTCTTTCTTTTTTCACCAAACATACTGGATGGAGCTTGTAGCTATCAGAGTAGATTATTCCTGTAGTTGCAAAACTCAGTAAATGCATTATGTAATGAGGATGAGTGATGGCGTTCTGACCGTTTCTGTGCGACTGGACTGTGTATGTGCAGGAGAACTGGAGCTGAGTCGGCAGCGGTGGATGTTTGAGCAGCAGGCTTTGCAGGAGTACATCCTCCTCTGCTGTCAGAATCCAGGAGGGGGCCTTCTGGATAAGCCTGGCAAGTCAGTACCACACCATCTGGTCCTGGTCTCACACACATGCACACATATATAAAGTGCTGCCAGCAGCACATATATGCACATTTTCCACAATTAAATGAAATTAATGTGTTTATATTCATGCACATCTTTTCTATGTCACTGTCCTGGATGATGTCTTTGTTTCCAGATCCAGAGACTTTTACCACACGTGTTACTGCCTGAGCGGTCTCTCCATAGCACAGCATTTTGGGAACATGGACCTCCATCATGAGATGGTCCTCGGCAAGGAGGAGAACAGATTGGTGAGCACGCAGCAGCGACAGGGAGGGAGGGTGGAGACAAGTCCTAGATTCTGGAAACTGCACAGAATTTTAAAGGAATTTTATGAGAATATACGAAACACAAGTTTACCTTCATTTATTACTTCCCGTTTATTACACGGAAAACTCCCACTCACATCTTTCTTCAGGTTGGACTCAAATATGTCAAACAGGGAAACGACTACTGTCGCCTTGTCCAAAGGTCTAACCATCGTGTAAGCTGACTTAAAATGCTAAAATCCCTGGTTTATCGCACCTTACTGTACAATAATCAGCTGACCAGACGTGGCGTGGACTTAAGTTTTACATTTCAAAAACAACACAAAATCTCTACATACGTGGACAGATTACTGAGTGAGCGGAGAGGCTTAATCAGACATAGGCCTCCTTATCATTGTAGAAGTATCAGAAAGAGACAAATAAAAAACATGGGGGGTGGGGGGGTTTGAAAGACTTGAAAAGAAACAAATGACTTACTAAAGGTGAAAAGCAACCAAAAAGATAAAAAAAAAAAAAAAAAAAAAAAACTTTAAAATTGCATGCAATCATTATAGCCACAAAAATCCAAAAATGTGCAATCTGAGATGGAGAACAAACAGAAAATAAGCAGCCACGTTTATCAGCATCCCATCAGCTCCTGTTTAGTTCATTTTAATTAATATTCATGTAAACAGTTATTAGTTGAGGGTGTAGCCTCTGTGATGGTGAAAATTGTTTTAAATTCTGAAGGTCCAATTTCTCATCAACTACAATTTACCCTCGGATACATGAGCATCCTCCATTTAGAGTCATGCAGTCACTAAACAAAAGCTCCTTTTTGTAAGTTGGTCATGGTCAAATATCTCTCAGTGCAGTCAGGCTTCATTTCTGTGAAATGGAAGAAGAAAAGCTGTGGCAAAGGTTTGACATGGGTGCAGCAGCAAAGAGAGGAAACAGAAATGAGACAAATGGCATGTGGTTGCATATGAGGATATGAGTGGTACCCACAGACGGTCTCATTTTCCTGTTCCTGATGTGTTACGGACACTCACAGCTGGTTACAGCAAGTCTGCTTCGTGCATCGTCAGCTGCTTGATTTAAACTGCATCGCATGTTCTGAGGATCCAGCAGTGAGGGGGTGATGAATCCCCAGTGGCAAAACAAATGTTTTATCATCATCCTATTCTGACTTTTAGGCTCCAACTCATCCAGTTTACAACATCTGCCCAGAGAAGGTGGCTCAGGCCCTGCAGCACTTCCTGCAGCTGCCCGTCCCTGACGACAACAGGCAGTCAGGAGCTTCAGCACAACCCGCCGCCGCTGCTGCAGCATCCCCCGAACCTCAGTCCTAGTTCGTCCTCCGAAGCATCATTGGGTGCAGGAACCAGCCAACTCTGAGGAGGAGACTCGACCTGGGAGGCCACCGTCGGCTCTGATGCGGACTATCGAGAGAACCGGCAGGATGATGGACCCTCAGTGGAGATGAGGGCCGGAGTTTAGGAGTTTGCCTAAATAAGAGTCAACAGATGCAGATTTGCCTGGATGGTTTCAGTTTCAGCTGGAATTTTGCTTGCATTGCCTAAAGTTTTCCTTCTCTGACATAAAAGTGTAACTTTGTAAGGTTTCTGACCTTAGACAATAAAACTTTATACAGCATTTCTCATAATGGTTTATCAATTGAGTTTTCATAATTTTATATCTTTTTCTAATGTCTCTTCAGTCACAACAGATAAAAAATTAATTCAGATTTCAGTCTTCAGCCTCAGGATGAGTTTAAGGAGTTCAGCAGAAATGCTGCATGAAAATCCAGTAACTGCTTGAAGCGCTAAAAGTGAAGCTCTGTTGAAACATCTTTGCCTCTTTTATCACCATCTGATCTGTGAACATGATCTTAAATTCAGCTCTGCCTTTCTTGCAACAAATTCACAGATAAAAACCTTCCTCTTGGCTACATCAGCACACCATTACCAACATGTCTGGGTAGAGATGGAAATGCTCATTTAGACATTTACAGCTGGGTTCACTAGTGATATATGTGTAGAAAGGATAAGTGTATTTATATTCATGGAAACACCTCTGCCTACTTAAGCTTTCCTAGCTTGGTTAAACATCAAAAGCAACTTTTCCAGCTCCATAATAACCTTCCCGGCCTCATGATGTTCCTGGGATCACCAATAATTGATCTGAATGGCTATTTTTGGCTGAAATTCTCTCGTTCTGGTCTGTTTCTGCCAATTTACAACTTGCACCATCTCAGACTGCACATGAACAGTCCTGTGGAATTGCCACAAAATAAGAAAAATAAATATGTTCATATTTCAGTCTAAAATTCAAGTTTTTTGGGTTTTTTTATGCCAAATTTTCCTGAATTCACAAACAATTTCAGGGATATAGAGCACTTCAGTGCAGCACTTTTAAATTCAGATGATGGCTCCGACTGCAGCAAATTAATAGAAACTGATAATCCATTAGCCAAATCCACTTTTCTACCAGCTGCTTGGTTTTAAAAATAAAAATAGTCTGTTCTGGAAACATGCTGGCAAGCCTTAGTTTTGCTAATATTTCTTCACATTTCAGCATGAAAGTAACCACAGAGAGCAAGTTAAAGGATAAAATAGTTTATTTTATAGTCTTATAGTAAAGGTAGGCCTCAACTTGCAAGACAATTGTTGGCAGTATGTACAACATACTTGTAATTTCCATGGAATGGAATCGGACAAAGACCTACTACACTAGTTATATCCTCCTAACTGGAAATAAAATGGAAACAATATACATACACACACGTTTCCTAGAGACGCAAGATGCTTCCTTTTTTCCTTGGGGGGGGGATTCAGCAACATCGATTTTTTTTTTTTCACTATTTTTTACTGTGTAAAGCACAACACATTGACAGGGACTCGTCTCAACTCCTCAACGGCAAACATCAGGAGCTCCTTTTGACATTCAATGCCTATTCTCATACCCTTCAAGAAATCGGTGACAATTTGTTCTCCTGGACCTGTGTGACAACTACAAATGCATAAAATACTTAGGAAAACCTTGAAAAACACCCAATCAATGTTTTGTATAATAAAATAACGAGATGTCTAACGTATTCAGCCACCTAAAGTCATTCACTACTTCAAGCAAAAGGACAAAATACGACAAGTTCAGGAATATTTTCCTTCAAAACATTAATTTCAACAAAATTCTTGCTCTTTTTTTTTTTTATGTTTTTAAATCTTGTGATAAAATGTGTCAGGCAGAAAACATCTGCAATCCAGTGGGCCAGAGGTGGGTTTCACGAACATTTGCTTAAAGCATCTTCACATTCCTTAGTGGAAAAAGTAATCTACAAACGTTTGAATCTTTTATTTTAAAAAGGTAAACTTCTCCAGGACCATTTATCTAGGTGTGTGTGTAAATTCTAAACAGGTTTTTTTTATTAAGAATAACAAAAATAAACAAAAAGAAATATACATAATAAAGCAGTGCTTGGAAGAGTACACCTGGTTCCCCCTTCTGCCCCAAAAATTTACTTGGAGAGGAGGGGGGAGGGGCTTTACTGAGGGTACAAAAAAAGCATCAAGTCCTGAAGTAGCCAAGCTGCCTCTTTTTGAGTTTTGGATTGTTGTTGCCATGGACACACTGAAGGAGAACCGGAAACAAAAACAAAGAGGGGAGGGAAAGAGGGGCGGCGGGGGGGACCTGAAGCTCTCTAGATAGACTGAAGCGGTCATCTTCCCCCCCTGCTTGCTTCCTCTCCCCAGTCGATGGAGATCAGCTGGAGGGACAGACGATTGTGGCGGCGTTGTGAGGACATTTCAGGGGACACGAGCCTCCAGTGCAAGCCCACCCAGAGCTGGAGGAGAGAAGAACGAGGACGGCGGGGAAAGTGGGGGCTGCTGTTGTCGTTGACATGAAGGGGAGGAAGGGTCGATGAGCCTTGAGAGCTTTGAAGGCTGATTCCTCGCACCGTCCCCTGCGCCCCACCGCCTCCGTCCTGGCCGAGTTTCAGCCACGCCGGGCTCTCTAGCTGGCCTCCACGCGAAGCTTCTTCCTGTTGGGTGGCTCCTCAGCCTCCGACTCGGAGCTGGAGTCGGAGCCCCCGTCAAACGCCGACACTGCACTGCCTTTGGGGTTGGTGTAAAGGCTGCTGTCAGGTGACGAGTAGCTAGCCTGGAGCTGCGTGGAGCCCTTCACTTTCTCCAGAGCGCGGACTGGACCAACACACAGACAAACACAAAGTCAGGCCAATTTTTAGCAGCTCCAGATGCGTTGAGTCTTAAGAGCATTAAGAAAACATTCAAACAGGTCATCTACCTTCAAAACCCAGAGTTCAGCCACTATGAAGAGTCTGAAATGCTAAACATTAATTCACAGGATTAAGCTGAAATTTCCCTCTTCAATGTCAAAAGTGTTTAAACTGTTTTCCAACAGTGGTCATTGAAGAGTAACTGGTATTTTTAAACACACTGGTTCATCTTGAACAACTCCCCCAGAGCCGATTACACAACATAAACCTGAAGTTTCCTCACAGAGCCCTGAATTTCCGTCACACAGGTGCCAGGATACGACGCGTATCAGGTGGTGTTGACATTAACTGAGTCACACAAGCTTATCTGAGACGATACTGAAGTCCAGCTGGTAAAACTGCCTCCATCTTTGTCATAAACAGGAGATGTTGCTCTCAGTGCTGATAGCATTTAGCATCAGTACTGGCTCAGGCTTATGTCACTAACCGGCTTTCGCAGCCTAAGACCTGGAGGGACGTGGCCCTCGAGAACCAGGTTGCTGTTTTCTCTGGATGTCTCAGGCCTTACGCTGGAAACCTAGAAATACAACTGGGAACCAGGACTATGCATGAACTAGTTTTAGACATGCAGACTGACATTTTCAAAGACTACTTCATTTTAAAATACCATACGCCTTGCTAAAGAAGATGCTCTGCCGCAGTAAACAGACTGCACTTGTATAATATTACAGACACCAGTGAAAGCCCCATCTGGGAGCTGCATTCAAGGACAAGACCAGCTAAATGTTATTTAAAACTGGGAATACACATGATCGTCTACAACAGGAAATAAAAAGATGACAGTTTGGATTGAGACAAAAATATAAATCTGGACCCTTTTTACCAGCACATGCCATCAGCAACAGTAGAGGAGCATGGTTTCCCAACTCTCCCTCTAGCTGTCCACTCATTTGCTGTAGCAGGTCAAAGCTCATCTACTTAAGTCATCCATATCTGTGTGCGTTCCAACTCTTCCCAGCAGGCCGCCGTGATTAAATCCCAGCAACATGCCCAAACTGACACTAATGAGTCTAAATCTCATGCCGAGCTTCCTCAGCCTGAGGAGCCTAAAATCCAACAATGGTTACCTTGTTGCTCCAGCAGCGCGTTCTGCCTCTTCAGGTCGTCGATGTCCTGCTGATGTGTGTGGTTTTTTCGCCTCATGTACTGGATGTATTCTGTGGCTTTGTCTAGGATTTGAGCTCGAGACGCCTGTTTGGTAGACTGCTGTTAGTGACACATGCAAAAAGTGACGCAATGAAGCAAATATACAGTCGTTCTCACACTTCTTGCACAGTAATTCTTTCTGCTGTCATGCTGCTGCACCAACCGACTCAGACCAGCCAACTGTAGACTGAAACCACTGCAGGGGATCTGAGACGGCGATGTTCGCCTCCTCTTAACCTCTAAAATCTGCTCGTGCTTCAGTCTGACAGAGGAGGTCGCGACCCTGACACTTAACTGTCAGAGCGCACTCCTTGAGTGACTGCTGGAAGGCTGCCAGCCAGTCAGCTCAGAGGAACAACAAACACTTTACTGACAATCAGTCCCTTCGTCTCTCAGCTGATGCAGCATGCCGTTAAACATCCACAGTATCCACAAGTTAGTCAGTATAATCGTTCATTAAGCATCATTATGACTGGGCAGCAATTCATTAACAGAAAAACAAATAAGCCCCTGTAAATAAATAGTCAACTGTGAAAATAGTTTCCACAATCAAATTACCAGATCTGTTATTATTATTAACCAATTTGGTCTTTTAACTATGGTTATAACTTGTTTTGTTCATTTAAGACTTTTTTTTTCTTGGTTAAAATGTGAATCAAATGCTTTCTTATCATTTTCTAATATGCTTAAGGCGTACAGACTTTGCCTGTAATTAAAATCAAAATGTGTCATAACTAAAGTCTTGTAAATATAACTACTTTATATGGAGACTGTGGACTTAACTTTAAATAAAGGTGATGTAAACAAAAACAGAACACATCATTAAAAATTCAAGTCATGTGGGAAAAAGGGAGCAGAGTTTCATCACACCTTTAGAGCTACTTTATGCTGTAAGGGTGGGGCAGGTGTTGTTTTGACATCAGTGACCTGTCTGTGGTTTAGGCGCCTGTGATACTGATGAGGAACCTGAACATCATCCAAGCAGGTTTCATCGTGTTTTAATGGTCGTCCCCATCACACTCAGAAATATGGCTCCGATCATCTGATTAGCAGATGGCAGAATGTATCAGTAGACAAGATCATATTTTCACTTCAGGCAGAAAAGCTGCAGCTTTTTGTTGCTGCTACTGGGGATCCTAAATGCATAAAATCAAAAACATAAAAATGGAAATTTTAGCTTCTTTTTACTGGGTCCCTGTTAAATCCAGAGTTTGTATTTAAGATTCTTCTACTCATATATAAAAACTCTAAATGACCAAGCTCCATTGTGGCTTCAGGAGCTCCTAGCTGTACACGTTCCTATCAGAGCACCCCCGGCCTTCAGTTATCAGCCCATCTCTTATGGAACCAGCATCCCGTGTCCTCGTTACTGTGTCCCCTATTTCTGATCCCTGAATATAATTTTCAGCTTGTTATTAACCAGCTGATGGATGCCATGTTGGTAGCGGCTGCAGTCATCTTCCTCTGTTGCTGCCCAAAGTAGTCCTGCAGCGGGTCGGGTTTGCGCGTTTTGTGGGTAAAAACTCTGTGGATTAAATTTATTGGGTAAGGGCGAGTCGCTTTAAGAATAGGAATTATATTTTTGTGGACATTAGAGTTTATTTTTGGGGCTATGAGGCACCATGGTCGAGTGCTTCACAGTCATCCAGCGACTGCTGGTTATGTAATTCAGGAACAGAGAGCACAGCTGAAAACCAGGGACGGGGGATGATTTTTCTTTCTACTCTGAATCTTAAGAGTCTCCTCCTTGGACCAGTTTATGTTGTTTTATAATCCATTGCTACGCTGGTTTCTCCATATTCAAACACTCATGAGTGCGCTGGATAACCCCTCCCCCAACCACTGACGCAAGCTACGTGAACCGGTTCTCCACTCTGGCCCAGCAAAGCGTTGGTGCCTGTTTAGAACCAGTTTTCAGAGCCAGGAGCCGCTGCTAAGACGGTGGATAGCCCCTAGAACCAGTCCCCCCCCACAACCGCTGGGGACGAAGAAAAAATTTTATACCTTTCTTCCCCCCCCTCCCCCCCCCCGTAGTACTACACAAGCCTCCGGGGGGCACTACGATGATTAAAGAGTAACACTCCAAAGCTAGAACAAGACGTAGCGTGCGCACAGTTAAGGTCCGCTGCCATTACTGTGGTTCTGATCGTCACTGACATCACATCCTCCAGGTGTAGGGCTTCACTGTTCCAACGGATGCAGACAGTCGAGTTTTCAAAACTCTCCACCTCATCACCTGGTTTCAGACATGATGGTTTCATGGGGATGAAAGGGTGGATCTCTAAGAAAAAATTGTGTGGTTTTACAGCAATTCAGCATCATGGGGACGGCCCCTTGCTCCGAAGCAGCACTGGAACCAGCTCAGTGGAAAAGATCCGGATAGGGCTATGTACAGCAGTCTGACTCTCATCATTATTACAAGACGGCTGTAAAAAATCCATACAACTCAGGATGGAAATAAATGTGACACCGTACAAGTCCAATGAAATATTAGAAAGTGACTTTTTTTTTTTTTTTTTTTAGACGGACAGTATGAATGATATCAGCTTGAAGAACTTTAAAATTTGTTACTACTTTACTCTTAAATACACTGGAGCTACTATCTGAGGTTAATTACCCAACTACAGTTTACATTGTTTCTGTAATTACGGCAAACGGTACACCTCTGTGCCCAGATACAACCACACAATAGCAGCTAAAATCCTTAGTGGGGAAAAAATGGGATTGAGGAATGAGACTCTTCACAGGTCATTAAAACTTTGACATCGATAATGTCTACTCCCTTGTGTCACCTCATTAGGCCCCACCCTTTACACTCATTGAAATTCTTAACCCTTTTTTTTTTTTGTTGGGTGGGAACATGCATCTTTGCCCAGTTACTGAACCCAATCCAAATCATCTCAATGTCACTGATGTCAAAACAGGAAAAGTGCAGCAAAATTTCCTCATAATCGCTTCCTGATGCTGATCCAAGTATTTAGACTGCATCAGTGCCTTGCTCCTGCCAGTCTGCACTTTTCCACCATCTGCGGTTTCTCTGGTGTATTTGTCTGTCTCTGCACTAACAGCAAACATCTCATGCTTACTTTCATTTACAGTAAAATCACACAACAGAATAACAGCAGTGCACAGTTAAAAATCTGCAACGTGAGTGTTTGAATATGATTGTGTGTCCGTGAGACTTACTGGCTGAGCTTTACCAACCTTTTCTCCCTGCAGGGCGGGTACCGAGTCGCGGAGGCTGTGAAAGCTGTCTTTGATGTGGTCCCTACGTTTGCGCTCCAGCGCATTGTGGTGTGCCCGTTTGTCTGCCTGCAATGAGAGGAGTCACAAGGCCTTCAGCCTGGCAGCAGAGCAGTGTGGGTAGAGGACAGCGGGTGTCCGGCCATCCCTGCTCACACCTACACAAAACCACTCTGCTGCCAAGCCCCACTCGCACAACCACTGTCGTCATGCTTGCATTCAGTGTAGCTTTAATCAAAGCAAAAATATATCTTGAATTATTTACATCCACATTATTCAGAACTACTAGCTAGAATTCAATCAAAAATTATTCTTAATTACTTACTAATCTCAATATTCATTTCCTCTTAATTACTGTAGTCAAATTGCAACCTCAGCAATTAGTTGACAATCAGTCAAACCCTCACATATTCAGCAGACTGCTGCATGAAGTAAAATAAATGCTCACTGGCCTATATAATTAAAAAATACCAAATACCTGCCGTTTAATTTTCTGCAAGTGAACTAACTATGCCGGTGCTAAAGGACATCTGTTTAGTTTGGATATCACATCATTCATTATCTGGGCTGTAGTTTATGTAAAATAAACACAAAATCATTTAAAAAACCGATATTCCCCCAAAGACGACTCATACAAATGAATGAAGTCTGGTCACATCCAACAACATATGGCTAGAGTTTAAAATAAGTAAAAGACACACTGCATTTTGCTTTAAATTGTCATTCATTAGTGTTAGATGCAGCGATCTTTCACAGTACATTTTTTTTTGGGGGGGGGGTGGGGGGGGTGAAGGCAGACAAATTGATGTCAATGTTGCAGCAGAAAGGTTAAAAAACTGTTTCATTGATACATGATGTTATCAGTCTGATTAATGAAGTATATTCTATCAGAGACAAATAAAACATCTTAAAAGGGGGTTCCTTTAAAAAAAAAAAAAAAAGAGTGAGAGAAACAAAGGAGGGGGGAAAATGTCCAATGCCCAAATGGCTGCTAAAAAACTGTTTAGATATTTTAAAGATATTTTAAAATCTGGGACGACAAAAAATATGTCTACTCTTTTTATCCAAGTACATTTCTCCAATGCCAAGTTAACCATGAAAAGAAAACCAAAGGTTTCCATTCAAAGGCACTAAAAGTAAAACATTCATGTAAATGAAGCCAGGAATATATATATATATATATATATATATATATATATATAACATAAAAATCCCCTAACCTAAAATCCTTATCAGACAAGTAATTAATCTAATAAATCAAGTGTCTAATGACCTGTCCATCTTCCTCCTGCAGAAGCACAGAGGAGTGGAATTCTCAGTCGTGACCAGGTCAAAGTCAAGACACTGGCGTCACGCGGATGTGGGAAGGAGATAGGAGACAACAGATCCTAGACTAGAGTCGATGATACACCAAAAACTGCGAAGACTTTATTGGAGATTCAATTATTTACTGCTCAATTTAGAGGTAGAGGAACAGGGACGTTTCCGGACTAAAAGTGAGCATCTTTGCTGCAGTCGGCCAAACTCTCATTAAATCCAGGCTAAAGCGTGAAATCAAACCTCACGTTTTGTTTTACTGACTGAAGTTTAATGACTGGCCTCATCATCAGCTCCTCCGTTCTCAGTTAACAGCAGCAGATATGCAACAAGATGCTAATTTCAGCCACATTTGCATAACAATTACTCTGTAAAGACACAAGATGGCTGCCACGGTCTCATGAGCAAAGCCATGCAGGAGATGTTTGCTGTCTATAGTTTAACCTGTTTTTAGGCCAAACCATCATGGCCTCCAATCAAATGTGAATCTGGACTAATCCACGTTGTCACCAGACAGACATTAAGCTCACCGCCCAATCAGAGCCTGCACAGTTCAGCTGAACGTCTTCACATACCAACAAGGCAAAAGGCATGATTTTAACATTAGGAATGCACATGATGGCTGCACTCATGTCATCTCAGGCAATAAGAAAACAAGGTAAAGTCATGTGACCTGAGTCATCTGACTCATTTTTTCCAAGGATCACAGCAAAGTGACCACAAGTGAGACAGAAGGCAGGTTGAAACAAGGTTCCCGTTTCAAAGGTTTTGTGTAACACGTGACTAAAGCGTGACTAAAGACATGAAGAGAATCAGCCAGATAAAGCAGGCGGTGCAGGACTTGCAAACCAAAACTGAAACCGGAATAAAACAAGTATTCAACCACAGTGCCAGTGCCCTGTGATTACCCAGACTGGCACAGAACCACTGGCCCTGCTAAAGAGCCAGAGACCGTCCTGGAGAGACAAACCCATCACGTGCTTCATATCATACACTCCACTCCCTACATTAACACCGACATAAACAAACACATGACTGCTATAGATGGTATGTGCAATTACAAGTCCAACAGCCACTCTGACGTGGTGGACAGTTTCAGTGGAGAGAAACAAGGTTCAGAAAGTACACACGTCTTGTTTACACCAGGCTGACTGCAGTAATAGAATCTGGGAGTATATCTGCTTTAAAATAAGCCCAACATGCAACACTAATTCTTCATTTAACAACTATGTTGACATCACCTTGACACAAGAGGCCTAATGTTCTGCTGGAAGGTAAATAAAACCCAGGAAATTATTTCAACACTCATAACTGAGGCTCATCCAAGAGCCATCAAGCATTTCAGATACTTGCCAGTTTGCCACCCTGAAAAAAAAAGCTTTCCGAAGCAAAATCAGCTATAAACTCTTATCAGAATAGTTATTTTCCAACATGCTATCATTTGGTTAATTCGACTTTACAGCAGTCATTTACACAAAAGCCATCTGTGTTAGCAAAAATGTAGACATTATTATTAAGGATTTTTTGCATTGCAATATTACATAACATGCATGAGGTATTTCATGCAAAGCTAAAGCTGTATAATATTTTACTGCAGCATTTTAACAAACCAGCCTTGCTGTTAAATTTTCAACTGTCTCAACTGAAAGTGACTGATTGTTGATTGTTGAGATTTGGATCAGTTTGTGCGCACAGTTTATTCTTCAGTAAAGAAGGCTAAAATATGAATGAATGATAGAAAAACACCATTCCCTGTTGTTTCATTAGAGAATAAAGAGAAAAAAAAACCATTAAATACCTGCTATAAAAAAAGAGGCTTTAATATACTCAACAGGGCTGAAGGGAAAAACATTTACTGGACTGCAAGTTTCCCCAGTGCTGACTATACTACCAGCAGCAACTCTGAATCCAAATAAAACTCAGGATTAAAATTTTTTTTCTTTAAAAAAAGGCTCTAAAATTAAACCTCCTTTATAAATACAGCCAAATCTGCATCATCATTCTGCTTCTTCTTAACTGCATTATATATGTCATACAACTTGTAAAGCTAAGTTCACACACACAAAAACAGTTTCCCAAAACCAAACTGTGTCCATGATGGGTTCATCGAAAAACTGAAACCTTTTTGCCGCCTGCACGTTCGCTCCATTCTATTCATACCTGACCACGAAGCATTACATAACAGCTCCAGGTGCCAACTGAGAGCGCTAATGGCTGCTTCCTGCCTACAGACGGTAGGCTCCCTCTCCGTGAATGAAAACCTACACTGCCGTCAGGCCACCAGACAACACGGAAAACCTTCTTGCACTAATAATAGTGGGAACACCAATAAAGCAGATGCTGCTGCAGCTGAGACTGTAAAGTGAAAAGCATGTTCCTCGTTTACAGGAAGACGCGCTGAAGCAAAGCTGCAAAATTAACTTCGTTCACAGACGCAAACAGAACATTTACTTTTTTATAATCCAGGAAATATCAGAATATAGTCAAACCTATTCTCAGAGAACAAAGACATGGTCCAAACATCTTATTTAAATATCAAATTTAAAATAACATACAACTAAAACTTACCATTTTAAGACAATTTTTTTTACAGTTTTGCTTAAATAATTTAATAAGTACACAAATTCCTGTGGTTATTTTTCTGGTAAGTGTATACAGCACTGTATGAATGTGTGAAATACGACAAAATGCCTGTTCACACACATTTCACTTCATAACTTCATGCTACCAGCTACTTATCTCACGTTAAAGGCATATCTATGGGCACCACACCCTGTATATTCCTGGTATTCCTATTCAATACCAGACCAGGAAGATGGACTTCTCCACCTGTTTGTACAGCTGATTCTCTCAATGAAATGTCTTGACATGGAAAGTGGGATTTTACACAAATTAAACCATTAAAGGCAGCAGCTGTGGGTCTCAGCTTTAATCATTGCTATTAGTGTTGAATCCACACGGCTGTCTGATTACAATTAGCTCAGAAAGCAGCTAAAACCTCAACAGAAATCATGGCTGCTGTGCAGTTCACAGCCTCTACATAATCCCAATATGAAAATTTACACCTACAACAAAGATGGTTTTGTTGAAGAATACAATTCATTATTACAGTAGGTTTAAAGAAATATCTACACATTAAATCTCTTTTTAAATGTGTGAAAATAACAGAGCTGGCAACTCTGCAGCTGTTGTGTGGATCTTATAGTTTCACTTTTCAAGTTATAATATTGTCCATTAAGGGTCCAAACTATATTTGTTTGGACTCTATTTTATGCCTGCAGCTGTCAGAAATGTATTCAGCAATCAGATTATGTTACAGAAAAACAAAATTAAAGGCATTTCTGTGCAAAAAGTGAGACAAATGGGACAGAATACCCTGTCCTAAGGTCTACTGGAAGTCGAGCCTATTATTTATCAAATCTAAACATGTTTTTATGTTTTAAATTTGCAACTGCAGCCTTATCAAATGCTTATTCATGGCATAAATCTGGCGAAAGGAAGGCATCGTTTCATGCAGCAAACAAGTGCAGGGTGCATGTATCGCCTGTATTCGATGCAGCTATACGTCATTCATTTAGGCTGCCAGCCCTTTAGTTGCCTGTAGAGAGAAGATGGCTCTAATCACTGGCTGCAATACAGGAAAACATCCCGCTGCACCCCTTCCTGACACGAAGCCGCGTCCAAGATGCAGGCGCGGCTCGCTCTGCACGAGCCCCCGCTCAACGCTTCCTCTGCATCCTCATCATAGATGCAAAACAAAATGTAAACCGAGTCTCTTAGCTGAGATGACCTACATGTACAGTACACATTTGAAAACCTGATCATGAGCGGGATCCCCGTGGTGGGAAGTCAACCGCCGGGGGAGGAGGGGGAACCTGCTGCCTTGAAGAGCAGACAGCTTTGTATTAACCGGAAAAAATAACAAAAGTGCAACAAAAAAGCCTTTGTAGCGGGATAAAGCTTTGGTCTAAATATAGACGTCGTGTCACCATCTCCCTATGGCCGTGTATACACAGGATGGGGGACACCCTGTAATGCACTACTAACGCATATGCCGAACAACAATCGCCACACTATTAGAGACGCATGACTAGCTCAAAGCTGGAGATAATGATGGAGAAATGTAGTCCATATATTACTAATCTGAAAACTAGAATAGTTACACCACAGGGCAGCAGTTCTTTGAAACACTTAAATCATAATAGCAAGCTCTATCGTGCACCATAAAATACCACTAAGATAGAAAAAGAAAGAAGAAAAAAGCAAAAAGTGATAGATAAATAAACTGTATAACAGTGGTGAAACATTTTCTCGACAGTGGACAAATCCCCCCAGCTTTACGCACCACAGAGTGATATCTCGGTGATTCTTCCTGCAAAGAAACAGAACAAAAAGTACAATTGTAGCCATAATTGTTCAGCAAATCTTACTGTTTCGCTGAAGTCAGTAAAAAGTCAAATAATTTAGCAATTTAGCACTGCGTTCATATAAGATATGCTCGTGTTTATCATCATTTAACTAGAATCCTGACAAAAAAAAATACTTAGAAAAGCAAAGCTAGCCAGCTTATTGGTAGCTAACGCTAGCTGGGCAGCTAGTTCAGCTAAATCGCCAGTTAGCATAATAACATCCTTAAAATGCGGAAAGTGGCCATACTCACGTCACTATCGACTTCGATGTCATCGTTATCACTCATTCTTCGATAAAATAGTCTAGTTTAAATGGACGAGTGGCTAAAAAAACAACATGAAGTTTAGCACCGAGCGACGCACCAACAGACCGACAGCTAACAGCAGCAGTTCACGTTCTGTTTGGACAGAGCCGAGGTGGACTCTACGGTCTCCACGTGACTACACTCCACACGCACAGCTGTCGCTGCGCAGCACGCATGCGCGCAATCCAAAGGACATCTGGGAATCGTAGTTTTATCATTTTTTGGGGGGGCATTTTATCATTAAAGAAACTAAAATATTTTTGGTATTATCTCAAATTTATGGCCGCTTAAGTATATATTTGTTGTTCTAATAGCACTGTAAGCATAAATGAAATTCCTAAAAATGTTTAAATACCAAGCAACTTTAATGTATAAACTTCAGTATCCAAGAGTCATTTCGCCCCCGTTAGACGTCACAACATCGTTCTTTTTAAGGATGCACTTTGGTAATTGTAGTTTGAGCTGAATTTGTATGTCAAAGTAGCTGAATACGGGCCATTGCTAAGACACGTGGATTTCAAGAATATATTTTACACGCGAATGATAACAAGGAATTGATCTGGACTTAGAATAGTAGATTTCCGATTATATATTTAAAGAAAAGAGACATGTATGGATAAATAGAAATAATCCTCCCCTCTCTCTGTTTTCAACCTGTTTTTATTTTTTATTTCCCCCCTGAACCTTTTCACTACACTGCTGCTTTACTATCGGTGCAGTTAAAACAGCAGAAAAATGCATAAATTAAAGCAAACGCTCCAGGTTTTTTAATTTTGTCATTTTAATTTCTGAGGTTTAGTGTTAAATGACTAATAATTTAATGTTATTAGCATTTATTTGAGTGTTTCCATTTCCCTCAGCAACAGAAAACTAACATTTCAAAGGTTAAAAAATGTACAATGTTTCAAATTGTATTTGTCTGTTCTCTGACATAAATAATCTAAGAAATTACTGTATAATAGTTGCTCTTAAGAAATAGTCATTATAAAGAAAAGTTCAGTTTTAAGACTGGTTTATATAATGCTGCTGGAATAAATGTATTGTGGGGGGCTGGTCTTGTTACAAATTGCAAATAATCTGCTTCGGTGCTTCGTTTTTCACAAAACTGTGCTGCAGATAAGGAGCTTACACAGTGGATTATTTTGCACAGCAACAGCGGACCAGTGAATGTGTTAAAGAAAAAAAAAAAAAAAAAACAAGCTTGCAGTCTAAGCAGACTCATGCATTCCCAGTAGGTCAAAAGGCCAAAAACAGCCACAGGAGATACCCTACCACCTATGTTCTTTTTCCCTTGTAGATACATGGCTTCAGACCTGTGCTGACTTTCATCTTACCCTCTCTCTCTCTCTCTCTCTTTGTTTTATCTTCAGGCCATATTGGATCATTCTCCTTTCTGTCCGACATCTGTTTTCAGTACTCTGTGTCATGCTTACCCAGACATCCACAATATATTTTTTGAAATATATTGTGGAAAAACCAGAAGGGGTCATTCAGAAATATGCCCTGTAATAGTAAAGTCCATTTAAAATATGAAAACACAACAAGGTCAGATTTTAATAATGCATCCACAGTAGAGAAAGCTGCATTAATGGACAGGCAGATAAAACACAACAAGCAGTCATAGTGCACCATCACTGTATTCAAATTTCCTCAAGGGGTATTTAAAAAAAATCATTAACAAGTTAGAGTTGTGAAGAAACCTTCACCATTTCTGCTCTGTTGCCATACCCTCAGGGCTGGCTGAGTTGTGTATAGTTTGTATTTCACATCATTTCAGGCTGAAGGTAGCACATCTTGGGCAACACTGATGGGCAATAGCTGAGAATGAAGGAGGAACACTTGTAAATATCAAAGCATGTGAAGCAATGCTTTAATTACATAGAGACAGGCCTGATCAGTCCAGGCAGAACTTTCTTCCCCTCCCCCGATGTCCTAGCAGGGCTGGCCTGCTAAACCATTAAAATGCCCTCCTTTTGTCCTCTTGCAACATATTGAAGAGGACACTGGAAGGGTTTCAGTACGTAATCACTGACTTGTTTCTTTGTTCTTGCCATTGATGAGGGTACAAGACATGGAAGGGGGTGCACAGTTGCATAAACCATCAGATGAAGGGCAGAGTAGCTTCACTAAACTAGTAAATTAATTTGAAAAAGTATCATGCAGTTTCCAATGCTACAAATTATGTCTTAAACAATTACACAATCAAGCAATTTTGCAGCATAACATTTGAAAATGCAGAAGATCCAATTTACAAGCTGATTTTACCTCTCTGAAAGGCCCATTTGGCCAATAAACCAGTAAAGTTAGTGAGTGTTAAATTAGCTAATATATTTCATTTTTTCAATGCATGCCGTGAATCTTTGATATCACCCAATTTCTCTCTTCTTTTCCACTTGCAGTTAAAGGATGAAATTAATTTCTCTAATGATGGACAGAAATGTGCATTTAGAAGCCAGTCGTGAATGCATAAAAAGCTTGAAGGTAAGCACACAAGCTAGTCTGCTAACTAAAATCTGCTTCTGATCATTACAATATGGTGCATTAGAATTACCTCAACCTGACTTCAGTTTCACATTCTCTTTTACTTAAAGTGGTGTTTTCTCATGACTCAAAGGTTGAGAACTGCAAATTTAAAGCAGCATGGCTCTCAGATGGCACTAATGTGTGAGAGTTATCACACATAGGTCTGATTTTAAATAAAGAAAAAGACACTGATGGACTTAACTTTGCAATCATCACAGATAGAAATGAAAATGGTCTGTTTCTTCTTTGAGATAACAGACTCAGAGTTTTTTATTTGCATTTCTTAGACTAAAACTTCTCTGCAGAAACTTTCAAGCTGCCTGTTTTCATGTTTATGACTGATCAGAAATATTAACAGAATGCAGCATTTGCAGTCTTACAACTGTGAGCTTTACAGTAAATGAGGTGACTTTTTAGGAAATACTCTATTTTTTGGTCCAATCAAACCAGGATGGTCCAGGTCTGGCCTTGAGGGCCACAATCCTGCAGCTTTTTGCCGTTTCCCTGGTCCAAAACATATCATACTACTAACGAGTCATAGTGCAGAACTTCAGCTGTTGGATCCATTTAATTTGAGTCAACAGTATTGAAGCATGAACACATTAAAAATCTGCAGGGCAGCGGCTCTTGAGGACCAACTTTAAATGGTCACTTCAGTCTGAACCAGGGGGTGCATTATCTTTAACCAGGATTTTTAAATCTGTCAGTAATGCTGCTGCTGGAGTTACGGTCGTGTGTTTCATGGCTTTAAACAGAAAATAAGTAGTTGTGCAAAACCTGTTGAAATTATTAACTTTTCCTTTTGAAGTTGACTGTTGTTGAGTGACCATGAGGAGCAAAACCCAAACTCAGGAAACACAGCAGACACATACAATCTGAATATTGTACTTTATGAAATATTTTATCCCCCCCCCCCAAAAAAATTTTTTTTTTTTTTTTTTTTTCCCAACCAAAAAAAAAAAAATATGTTCTTATTTTTTTCTCCACTTTCCACATCCTCCACCCCTTTGTTTTTTTTTTTTTTTTTTTTTTTTTTTTTTATTTTTTTTTTCTTCCTCTTTTTTTTTTTTTTTCTTTTTCCCCCCTCCAAATTTTTCTCCTATCCCATTTAAATTTTTTTTCCATTGAGTTTTTATTTTTTTGTTTCCTCCCTTTCCTCCCCCTTTTTCTTTTCTTTTTCTCTTTTTTTTTTTATAAAACAAAATTTTTTTTGGCCCCAGTGGCCTTTATTTCACAGTACTTGGCAGGAAAGGGGGTCAGAGTGTGGGGAAAACCTGTAGCATGGAGCTCCTGCAGGATTTTAATACACCTTTAAAAAGTGTGTTGATCATCCTTCTTTGGACTGAAGATTAAATCTACTTGATCAGACTTTTCATTGTTTTGCATAAAACCAACAAGACAACTGCGTGCCTTCGTTGATTTTAGGGTAGTAATACTACAGTAGTATTACTTTAGGGTATTAATACTATTAAGACTAGTATTTAGGGTAGTAATACTACAGTAAAAAGTGTATTAAATCTTCTTCACATCAGTTCATAAAAAGAAACTAAACAAATAAAGCCCCCCACCCCCCAGTAAAAAAAAATGTGTGTTTCCATGTGTGTTTTCCAGTTGCTATAATAATTCCACAACTTTCCACAAGCAACAACAGAAGTAACCATTGGAGTAAAACAACTGATGGCCGGAAATCTCTGATGTAATACCTTTACTACAACTATGCAATGAAAACCATCGATAATCTTGACATTGGAGAATATCTGATCTGAATATCTGAATATCACAATATCTGAACTCTGTAATTTGCAATAATGTGCTAAATTTGTCCTTTACTAATCTGCGAGACGATACCGATCACAACCCATCAAATATATTTAAAATGCTCCCCTCTTGACAGATCTTTCCAGATGTCAGTTCCACCATTTTCCACACTAAGATTTCCAGACTTTCAAGAATTTCTTAAAATCAGATGTTTGTATTAGACATTGCTTCTTTACTTTGAGCTCTAATCTGAGTGTCTTATCTCCTCTGAGGGTGCACTAGATGGCACTTCTGCACCACCTGTAACTGAGAGCGACGTGTGGCTGACAGCAGTTTGAGGACTAGATCTTAAAGAAAAGAGACGAGAAGAACCTTCTGGCTCAAACGGTAAGCTGAGCACAAAATCTGTCTGCAAACATATCTGTCAGGTGTAAACTGTAGTAGCGTGAGTTTGTTTCTGGGGAAATGAGTTTGTTTTCTGCCACCTGCACTTTACAAAGCGACCTCTGTAAATAGGTGTGTAATTCTCACCTTCAGCAAGTGGCTTTTCCATGAAGCTCCTCTGTGTATTCCACTCTTTTTTCACACAACTGCTTGTTTTAAAGTGTAAAATAGATACATGCAATCCTGTGAGAGTGACTTGCGTGCACACAGCGGTGGGTGCCAGTTGGGAGGATGTGGTTGCCGGTTCTTGCAATAGAGTGAAACATAAAGGTGTGTGAGGTTTGACAAACAGAAAATGCTGCATGTTTTTCCTCATCAATGCACAGAATCACTGCATGTGAGCAGCTTCCTGAAAGAAATGCTGCCAGTTCATATCTCACACAAGATTTCAACAGCTTGTAAACAAGTGTTTCTGAATGAATATCGATAGCCCAGCAAGTAAACTTATCATTTCTTTTTGTCTGACCCATAAATAATAGGTTAATTCCTGTTATTTTTTCTTGCAACCTTCATCCAGGTCCTTCGTTTCCAGCTTAAAAATCCTGAATTTAATCATGATCACTACCTGAATTGCATTAAGTCATACACATGGGAGTTCTTGACCCTGTTCCTCTGTTAGTATTAGATCACCTTATGTATCATGTTTAGATGTAAATACTTCATTTCCTTGCATGCATTTGCTGTTGCAAGACAAGAACAAGACTAGTGGGGTGTACTGCAGCCTTTCTCATGCAAATGAGATCCAGTCTAGTTTAAATCATTATTAGAAAGCCCATTCCTTTCTTTTAATCTTTTTGGAAAATGACCAAAATGCTTTCATTCTAATTTATTAGCTCAGATCACAAAGGTATGAATGGGCTTCAGACTTTGATGCCTTGCAGCTCATGTAATATTAGGTTAAAGGCTCTCAGGACCATATAATGTGTACTATGAACTGAAGGATCGACACCAATCACTGATCTTGTCTGATGGAAAGTTCTGCTTATCAGCGCAACAGCGACCTGACTTCTACCTCTGCCAGCTGCAGAAACGGTGAACAAGAAATCAAAGCAGACCGCATGAGCAAGGTGTAAACAGAGTCTTCCTCCTCTGCCCATCAAGCGCAGGATTATCTCTGCCCCCACTGCCTGTGACGCTGTCAACGCTTGCTGTTATCTGTGGAAAACGGCCGCATTGCCTTCTAAAAGGTTTTGTTTTGTCTTTGCTCTTTTCAAGCTTTGATTATTTGATTGTGTGTTGACAACGAGCAGTGTATGTGTTGAGGATGACTGATGGATGAGGGAAGGAGAAATCTGCAGAGCTTGGATGAGGAAAGTGTTGAGGTGAACTTTCACCATACTTGTTTCCAGTTACAGCCTGGTGTCTCCAGTTCTGCTCCCACCATGGACCACACAGCAGATCAGTTTTCTGAACCAGATTTGTGGCAAAATGACGGCTTCTCCATCAACATGACAGCTGCCAACGCCACCTCGCTTCCCACATTTATTCTGTCACCTGTAATGGACAAAGTTGTCAACATACTTATGATCATCATCCTTTTAATCACTATGGTTTCACTGGGATGCACCATGGAGGTCTCCAAGATTAAGGTCAGGAGCATGCTGGCCTTGCAAATACTTCAGTTTACAGAAGTCTTTATAATTCATGATGGATAACGATGAAACTCTTAAACTTTTTCTTTCCAGAATCATATAATGAAACCTAAAGGGGTTGCCATCGCAGTTCTTTCCCAGTATGGCATCATGCCTCTCACTGCCTTTTCCTTGGCCAAGGTGAGTGAATAATTACAGTTTGATGTTGGATCAAATGTATAGAATGGGTCACAGGTGTGGAGTGCTCCCAGACTCAGAGCCACGCTGTTTCAATACCTGCAGAAGGTGCTCTGGCATCGTTTTACTAAAATAAGTTTTCTCTGAAAAGGATTTAATCTGGGTGACACAGAACCAGTTAACATATTCTTTGGCATTACTGGTTCTTACACTGATGTGAAAAGTGTCTTTTTTTGTTGTTTTTTTTTTTTTAACTGTGTGGTGACATCCAGTGTAAAATTCCCTCTTCTTTTGAGCCTGAAAGGATAACTTCAGAATCACCGTTACGTCTTTTTAATTTTCTTTTTTTCTCTGTACGGTCCATGCAGTGATTTCCACAACAGAAGTCTGGATTAAATCTATAATTTACCTGATAGATTATTAAGTTTTAAATGAATTTATTAAGGGCAAAAATACTTACATCAGCATTTACCAAGCTTGTTGTGTATTACATGTCCTTATATGCTTAGTTTTGGGGCTGTTGGCCAATAAAATAAAAAATAATTTAATACTACATACACTTAATGGCTTATTTAGAAAATAAAATGATAAATTACTCACCAATGAGAACAAATGTTAACTGTAAACCTGATTTTTAATTATGCTAAAGCAAATTAGCACATAAAAAAGACTTAAAAGCTAATGAATCATGACTTAGTGAAAGAAATTTAAGTCATAAAAACAGATTTCTTGTTTATTTCATTGCTTCTCTGAATGATCCCTTGTTTGCATTTACATCCTTGACGTTGCCTTGGCTGACATCAGGCCAGCATCTCCTCTCTTCCAGCTTTGTGTCTTCATGTTGTGTTGCAGGGCTTCCAGCTGCCTGAAATGACGGCCGTGGTTATCCTGATCTGCGGCTGCTGTCCTGGAGGAGCTCTGTCCAACATCCTGGCTCTAGCTCTCCGGGGGGACATGAACCTCAGGTACAAACATTTGTTGTGACTTATTTGTGTTGATGTGAGGTGATTAAAACTCAAATGAACGAGTCAGTTAAGCCTTTAGTGAGCTCAGTGGCAGATTAGGAAAAGTTCAGAGTCACATTGCTTTTTAAGATCATTAATATTTGGTTGTTAGTGGACTTTTGTGTAACAGCTCAGGAGTAAACCTATTACACGCTCTCATGCAAACTCCTTTTAAGAAAAAAGCATGTTTTCTCTCAACACAGCGCTGGGACCATCGACCTTGAGTTCATTAACCTCATCACGTGCCGGCATTTTCCTCAACATATTTATAAAGTGCCAATCAGAGAGCATCCTGTGGCACCGATCATTAGAGTTGAATGACCTGCAAGACATGACCATGCTGCTCATAAAGCTGAGATTTTATTATAATGAGGTGATACTAAAACCCCTTTACTATCAACAGCTAGGTCCTTCACCCCGTTACGTCGGTCAGGTGTGTACATCACCATTTCATGATGTTCAGAACATTCCTGCCCTATCTGATGTCTGGGAAGCTTATCAGACCTGCAGCTGTTTGGTATGGTCTGAGATGCTGCTTGAGGCATTAATTAAGGCAATAAAACAGCCTCCGGTACAATAACCGAGTTGTTTGTGTTGGGAATTTTAACAATTCATCAAAAACAGCCATCATAAAACACCAGTTTAGAGTCGACATGACAGTTTTCTGGTTTAGATAAGCTGATGATGATGTCACATTCTCTATTTGCCACTATTGAACTGTGTAATTGTTGAAATAGCACAATGTCGGAGCTGTACATTTTAAATAATGAATTATCAGGTCACTGAAGACCACATCGATTAGATATACAGCTTCATCTTGTAGGATTGTGCTGAGCATTGAAACAACCTCATACAGAGTCGCCTCTTTTGAGTTTATGTAATCCACTGTAGCATCACCACACAATAGACATTTTAGAGAGGAGCTGTCTTTGAGCAATGATCTTTAGTAGTGCCCATCTATTGTGTGTGTGTGTGTTCAGATGTGAACTCATTACCAATGGTGTCTCTGTCAATAATTAGCTAATCTTTAGATGTCCTTGAAAACATCAACATAATACATTTCAGATGAGAGTCCTGCTTATTTACAGTATCATTTGCAAAGATTACATCTCTGCCGGTAAAAAACATCACCCACATAATGTTCAGAAATCATCCATGACTCTGTCGAGCTCTCCAGAGCATAACATGCTGCAGGATCTCAACATTTAAGTTAAGCGTTTCCAAATGAAAACAATCATAATCTTCTCTTCTGAAGAGGATATATTAAGTGTTACTGAATCTCTGTATCACAGTTTCAGTTTTTGGGAACTTTAATTATCCAACATCAGTGTTTTTAACGCTTTCTAGCATTATATTTAATCATTTAAGTGATGCTTTACCATGAAATGTGAATTACTGTAACTCACCACTATTTGGTCATGTAGATAACAGGAATGATAATTTATTTTGGCTCAGCCTCTGCAGTTTTATCATCTACTTGTAAAAAGTGTCAATGAACTTTTTTTTTTTCTCATCTTAGAGAAAAAAAAGTTCAGATAAATGGTGATGCTGAGTGAGAGCAGTATGTGGGTTCCCCCCTCAGTTTGAAACTTGGGTGAAAATTTCCCAATTACGACATTTTTGAAAAACAATCTAAGAAAGAAAGAAAGAAAGAGAGAAAGAAAGAAAGAAAGAAAGAAAGAAAGAAAGAAAGAAAGAAAGAAAGAAAGAAAGAAAGAAAGAAAGAAAGAAAGAAAGAAAGAAAGAAAGAAAGAAAGAAAGAAAGAAAGAAAGAAAGAAAGAAAGAAAGAAAGAGAGAAAGAAAGATTTATGTATTTTCTATATAAGTGTTTGGCCTCCACTCTGCAGATCTTGAACCACTTGGATACCGGAAATAAACCCCGACTATTCAGGCCAGAGGCTGTTTGTGGAACAAAGCTGGTCAAAAACCAACAAATCATGTAAAAGTCCATTTGTAAGAATCCTTCTCTCTTCTGTTTCCTCAGCATTGTGATGACGACGTGCTCCACGCTGTTGGCTCTGGGCATGATGCCTCTTCTGCTTTTCCTCTACTGTCAGGGCTTCTCAAACCTGCAGAGCGCCATCCCATATGCTGACATCATCATTTCGCTGTTCATGATCCTCATACCCTGCGGTGCTGGCGTCCTCCTAAACCACTACCGGCCGCAGTACTCCAAAATCATCACAAAAGTCAGTGCAAATTGCTCGTTGTTAAGTTCATTTGATTTGAACATGTATACAAAGTATACTCCAATGACAAAACAAATGTATGCATAGTTTAAAGAAAAAGAAAAAAACAAAACATAGATTTGTTTAAATGAACCAATAAAATATTAAGTCTGAAAAGTAGCAGGATGAAGTAACTTATATTAAACCCATACTAATTGTATGGGTCTATATTTACATGTACTATTATACTTTTTGACCATTTCTTTAAACTTTTTCTTTAACTGAATATTTGGACATGTTTGAGCTACTCTGACAGAACTGAAATATTTGTGTTTCACATGTATATCATTAAGAAAATAGGCTTATTGACAGCATTTATTTCATGAATCAAAACCATTTGATCCTACTGATATTTCATAACTATACAGATTTATCGTTTACATATGAAAAGAGTCTCATAAGTAAATGTGACATTTTTGGAGGAATGTTTTCTGTGGTAAAAGTGGAGGCTCAAAAACAAACAAAATAAACATAAAAAAGTTCTTGTTTCTTTCATAATTTTGAAGCTCTACTTCACAAACATCCCAAAAATCAACATTTATTTAGATCAGTTTCAGCTTTTTAAAATATTTTCATAAACAAAGTGAGAATGTTTGTTATATATTTATATAAAAGTATAGAGTGGGTACAGAAAGTATTCAGACCCCTTTAAACTTTTCACACTTTCTTTCATTGCAGCCATTTGCCAAAATCAATAAAGTTCATTTTATTTCTCATTAAGGACTATGGAGGCCTCCGTGCTCTTAGGAACCTTTAGTGCTGCAGAAATTCTTTTGTAACCTTGTCCAGATCTGTGTCTCACCACAATTCTGTCTCTGAGCTTCTTGGCTACACTGTAAAGAATTTCACTGTAAAATAACAGTAAATTACTGGCAGCAGGGACGCCAGTAATTTACTGTTATTTTACAGTGCACCTACTGTAATTTTTTTTTAACAGTATAGTACTGTATTTTGAATTACAGTATATTACTGTAGGATAACATTGGGTGGTGTGGTAATTTTACAGCACATTTACTGTTATTTTAACAGTGTACAACTGTATTTTGGAGTACAGTACATGACAGTAGAATAATTGTGTTATGGTATATTTTACAGTACACAGCAGTTTATTCTCAATGCTTAATACATCTGCTAATTTGCATTAATTTCCTATAAATCCCCACAAATTAACTTATAACATCATACAGGGCTTTTGAAATTCTGGACTGAACAGCAAGTCAGTCTGGACCATTTTCCATTTATTCCTCCTTTTATCATGACAGCAGGTAACATCCTCAAGTCCTAATATGCAAGTAATGACTTTTCTTGTATTTTTCTTAAATTGTGTACCTTATTGTGCTTTTGCTTTGCTTTGTGCTAGCTGAAGAAAAGAATCAAGAATCAAGAACTGACGGTTTATGGAGCTCTCCCACTAACACCATTTTCCAAAATAATCATAAGATTTAATGTTGATTAAATGTTATCGCCAGTCATTCCTGAACTCTGACCTTGAATAAAAAAGTAAAGACAAAAGTAAGGTAACGAAGATGCTACTTCTGCACATAGCAATTGAGCTGGCAACTCCAGAGCTAATGCTAACAGTGAAGAATCATGACATTGACATGGTAATCAGATGTAAATATTTATTTTTGGGACCCATCAAATTTATAAAACAATAATTCATATGCTATAAAAAAAAATTGGGGATAAACTTAACACTTTTATTCTTCACCCCACTAGACGTTCTGTGGGTGTATTACTTTTTAAAAAAAATATTGTTTTGATGAAAAAGTTGTAGCTATCACCTTTAAAATAGCTTCAAGAACAGTATAACGTTTAATTAAAATAGCATCAAGAGCAGTGTAACAGAACAGTCTAGCTTGTCAGCAAGTCTTTTGTACATGTAGATGTGAACAATGTGAACAGTGAAATTAGAGAAAGAGAAGTAAAGGGGGAAGACAGTGTACAGTGGGAGTACTTGACTGCAGCATTGGTGGTATCCTCAATCACTGATGACTAGTGCCTGCCAAACAAACAGACGTACAAAAATTTAGTAACACAACGTCACCTAAATATAAAAATGTGAAATAGACTAATGGAGGGATGCAAAAAAATAAAAGACATAAGGGGAAAGAAAAGGGCCAGAGCAATAAACTGTTGCAGGGAGATGTAAAATATAAATAGTTAAGAAGAGAGAACAGCAAGAGACAGAAAAAAGAGCGGTTAGTTGGCTGTTATAGTTTAGGGAGGGAGGTTACCTCTTACGAGGGCTAAGTCAGTAGGCTGGTGGCATGTTGTTAGAAAGTTAAAAATACTGGGCTATTATGAAAAATACAGTTTAAATTAACAGATTTGCCTACAGTATGTGATTATCTAATTAACATGAAGTTAAAAGCTTATTTGTTTTTAATTTATAAACTGAATGAGAAAGACTGGTATTACTACTATGGAGTATAATAAAATGTGTTTAACATAAATTTAATGTTGCGTCTGAGAAGAACACACCTCACCTTTACATCTGATGAAATAATGGCACGTCCAGGTCCTCTCTCCCTTTTGATGATCCGCCCATTCCTTCCCATTTTTAGTTGTACAGACAGCTCTATAATTGCACAAATAATCACAAGTTAGTCTTCACACTGTTATTGGTGATTAACTAACACATGTTAATTTAAATAAATGCCAGTTTAAGTGATTTCTTTTGCTGAATGGAGTAAAACATAAGTGAAAGCCCTTGCATTTCGGCCAAGAAGCCTATTCATAACATGGTTTTAGTGACAATTTTCCTGGGAATTTTTTAGAGACTGCGCACAGGTAGTGCATTTTCCCCCCCCCAACTTTACCCACAGATATATAAATGTAGAACAGTTCTATCTCACTCAGCAACTTTGGTCTACAAAACAAAGCAGATAGAGCAGACGCAACAGACTTCAATTTTCTGTGTGAAGGTGAAGCAGTCTGGCCTACTGTTTTGTTTTTTGTTTGTTTGTTTTTTTGTCCTGCAAGCACTATATCACAGAGGCAACACTGTTTAAATCATCAGGTCAAGTGAGGTCAGAAATTACTGTTTATCATCACAGGTGGCATCGCAGAAAATGAAATGCAGATTGAAATAGTTACCTTAACTGTCTATTTTTTAGCTAGCTTCTATTGAGTGTAAGGATGCCCAAACATTACCTGATCTCCAGAACTACTCTAAACCTGATGTACTGTTGATAAACTTGCCTGTATTTGAAAGGACTTTTAAATGAAGTTAGATGAGAAAGTGATAAGTTACACCTTACAAAGGTCAGAAGCAATGCCAGCTTGCTAACATTAGCTAACTGAGTTCAGAGCTTGCTTTGCCAAGCTAAGCAGCCTGACCAGCTGAAACAGACCTAATGCTCTTTTTTTTTTATAATGTCAGTTTAATAATCTTCACACTGTAAGTTTACGGAGATAAAAATCATTTTACCTCTTTGGATGAAGTCCACATGTACTGCTCTGAATGATGAAGAAGCTGTGTTGTTCAAAGTCAGGTCCAGGAATATCCCATCACATCTCATCACTCAAAAATGACTTGAGTAATGTTAAAAGTATGATCAATAAGAAGTAAAATCATCAAAACAGAAACATAAGCCTACAATTATCAGTGAGATGCTGATGGATAGTTACAAGACTTGTGAAGGAATGTGGGTCCAATTCCACCGCGTGACAGAAAATACTGTATTATACTGTTAAATTACAGTTTGTTAGCATTAACTGTTAATTTACAGTTTGTTTACATTAACTGTTAATTTACATGCAGGGATGACTATTTAACAGTATTTTACAATTATTTTGAAAAACGGTAAGATACTGTAGTAAATTCACCGTAAATTTACAGAAATTCGTTACAGTGTATCTTCTTCGACTTCATGATTCTCATTGGCTCTGACATGCACTGTGAGCTGTTAGGTCTTATATAGACAGGTGTGTGCCTTTCCTAATCAAGTCCAATCAGTTTAATTAAACACAGCTGGACTCCAATGAAGGAGTAGAACCATCTCAAGGAGGATCAGAAGAAATGGACAGCCTGTGAGTTAAATGTGTCACTGCAAAGAGTTGGAATACCTACTGTATGACCATGTGATATTTCAGGTTTTCTTTTTTTTTAAATAAATTTGCAAAAAATTCTAGATTTCTGTTTTTTTTGTTAAGTTGGGGTGCTGGGTGTAAATCAATGAGAAATAAAATGAGCTTTTTTTTATTTTAGCAAATGGCTGCAATGAAACAAAGAGTGAAAAGTTTAAAGGGGTCTGAATACTTTCCGTACCCACTGTACTCTGAAATCTCCCACCCTGTCCATTTTTAAGGAATCGGTAGAGGTTCTGAGCTCAATTGTAAGCTAATAGCGGGTGACATGTGGAGTGGCTGGTAGAGAAGATATATTTGATGGAGTTTGGGGTCCCTTTTACTACCTTCCCCTGTCTAGCTTTCTGTTTAGTGCAAATGCACATCAGAACACCTAGGTTTTTATTTTTTTATTTATTTTTTTAATGTGCTATGTGTTGCAGGTCTGGCTTTGATTGTACTTATTTTGCTGGACTGTGTCTTTCACTTAATTTTTGTTTTATTTTCTTGTCCATGTCTGGAGAAAAAAAAAAAGGCAGGCAGTTATAACCATGCATTATATGTTCTTTTTTCTGTTATTGTAATGGTGTAACAGTTATTTCCCTGTATCTGTTGGACAAAAACATTTAAAACAGTATAGGTGCAGATAAATGAGTGGAATGATGGTCCTCCTGTGCTGCTGTTTTCAGGTTGGCCTGACGATAATGATGGTGTCCATTGTGGTGATCGGTGGCCTTGCCAGCTTTGAAATCGGAGGCTCCATTCTGACTGTGTTGTCTCCTCCCCTCATGGCCATCGGTGCCCTCATGCCCTTCATCGGCTACGCCTTCGGCTACATCATCTCCTCGCTCTTCAGATTAAACCAGCCGTAAGTGAGGAGAGTTTTATCTGACTGACACTGTGACAGGAGGCGTTGAATCACAAGCATTTCTGTATATTTTATGACTTGTGTACAAATCTTCCCCCTTCTCCTCCTCTTTAGGGAGAGGAGGACCGTTGCTATGGAAACAGGCTGTCAGAACATCCAGCTGTGCGCGACCATATTGAAGATAGCCTTTCCTCCAGCAGTGATCGGGCCCATGTTTCTGTTCCCCATGGTCTACGTGTCCTTCCAGCTGACTGAGGCGGCGGTGCTCATCGTTCTCTTCAGGTGTTACCAAAGATTCACGAGAAAAGAGGAAGGTGAGACCTGAGGAGAGGCTGCTGCAATTAGACACCTCTTATGACAAAACACAATTTATCTAAGAGGAGTTCTCTTTATCCTAAACTTATCAGTGTGGGGTTTACTGGGTGAACAGGTGTCCATCCTCTGGTTGTTTTTTTTTAGAAAGTGGAAGTTTTCCCTTTTAACCCTTTTTAACCATGATCATTACTGACTCATCTTCTTTGACATTTCTAGACTAAATGATAAAATGTTTCCATCTAAACTAATAAAACCAAAAAGGTGTCACTGGCTCATACGTGACAGAGGCTGGCTGGTCAGAGAGTGGTTGGCCTTTCTGCTTTGCAGTGACTGAAGGGATTATAAGTATTTTTCATTTTAATGTCAGATCTTTCTGGAAAGCAAGAATATTTGAAAAGATGGGAGATCTGTCTGAAAGCTGTGGGTTAAATTGTGATGTACATCCTTTACCTCTTCTTGACTAGACCCCCTGTACAAGGGGGCAGAATGTGATGCGTGCAGCACAGAGGATCAGGAAGCAGCAATCCTAACATGTAACATTATCAAAATCACAGGGAAAAACTTGGCTAATACCAACCATTGGCATCCAAAAATACCATCCAAACCCCAAGCATTTATATGAGAGAAACAAAAACAAGAACAGCTCTGTCCACTGAGAAGATTTCTCCACTTCAAGCAAACCAATCATCTGGAAAACTGCTCACGATCACCATCTAAGCTTCTATACTCACTTTACAAATTCCAACACGAATGATGCTGCTGTCCTCTGGTTTTTCTGGGAGTAGGCTAATGTGGCTTTCTTTCAGGAGATAACCCATTACATTCTCCAGTATGGTCTGGGTGATTTACTCTCTTAATACCAACACTTCTGAAGTAATCTTATCTCATCTCCACTTTCTTTTAAGGCCAAGATTAAACATGCAGCCCTTGTAGTTATGGAAACATTTTTTTTTTTATAAAGGAAGCAGACAAAAAAAAAACAGACCTTGTCAAGAGGACTGGCAATCCAACATTGTAACATGCAGGTGAACTGGTTTGAAATGTAATCCACATGTGTTTGCCCCTCAGAGCCTTATCAGACGGTAACTACTGAAGACAAGCTGAAAGAGGGGACTGTGTGACGGGTGGACATCCAGGATTTTCCGTCCCAACAAGGACAAAAAAACACTGCAGACCAGTAAGACTACCTGAGCTACTTGAAACTGTAGATCGTGAAGACAAATACAGAATGATTTTGTAGCACATCTTGGTTATTGTAAATTTGTAGTAATTTAAGTAAAGCATTAATAAGGACAAAGTCAGTTTAGTTAAAATTGGTTTATTGGCCTATTTTCTTCATACAACATAAACATCTATTTCTTTTTTTTTTTCCTTTTGTTTTTCACTGAAAATAAAGTCCTCCTGTACAAAAACATGTTTGAAATCCTTGTCTACATGTTCATTTGAAGCACAGTAACATCACAGCACCAACATGTACTCCTGGAATTACATTAATATGCTTTAACAGAACAGAATGGGACGGGACATTGCTAAACAACCTGCATCCTGTGACCGACTCCGCTGGAAAGTAAACTCAAGTGTTAACTTACTACTTGCTCTGCTTCTTAACCCAATTCAGCTTTAACAGGTGCAGGATTTTTAGGACACGTGGAATTAATTTACAGCCGTTTAACTGGTGGAATTACATAGAAATTGTACACAAGTGTTCTTGATGCAGAAATTACCGATTGTATTTGGGCAATAAGCACAAATAAAAAGGTGTTCAATAAAATGAAATTTCGATTTCAACAGAAGCACATGCAAGAATCCTAAATTATATCTATCGCACACAGACACACCAGCTGTGCTAGGTTAAACGTGTTAGAAAACAGGAAAGAGAAAAAATAAAATAAAAAGGCCTTGGAGAAAATAAAAGGTCCAAGACAAAAATGTCCAACTGACAAGCAGAAGTATCACCAAAGACTTGAGCAAAAGCATCCTTGTACCGCTGGAGGACGCAGATTCTGTTTGGAGTTTTTCACTGTGGACGTTCATGTAAGTGTCCCATAATCGGGATGTTGCGTAAGAGAAAAGATGCTGCACCTCTAATCAAAACCAGAAGTTCAAACAGATGTGAGGGGGGGCATGCGCATCAGTTCACACCTGATTAATTAAGATAACACCAACGGCAAGCATCATGGTAGCACGTTGTGGTTGTTTTTTTTGTTTTAAAAGTTGCTTTGAGTCAAATGCCCCTCTTATTCTAAACTGTTCATTGGTGGTGATGATCTGTAAGAGAAGGAAAAACTGAGACAGTTGCAAGAAAGTTCCAGAGAAGAAACCAAACTTTACTTAAAAGCGATCCCTCTGCGCCCTCCTTACAGAGGAGGTGAAGAGAGCTCCAGCGTGCTAACTCCTCTGAGCTGCTTCTGCTTTTGATTCCCAGTAACTGAACATTTTAGCGCTGGCTGTCAGTAGAAGGAGATCTAGAGCGAGAACGGGAGCGTGAACGGGAGCGAGACCGAGATCGGGACCGGGATACAGAGGCTCTCTGAGCAGGTGGAGGAGAGGAGGGAGTGACAGACTTGCTCGTCTTGGAGGAGCGTTTATTGGGCTCCTTTGATTTGGGGCTCATTGAGGAGGTGCCTCCTGCAGGCGAGCCGCTGCGGGAGCGGGAGCGGTGGTGGCCCTTTGCGGGGCTGCGAGAGCGTCTGGGAGAACGGGACTGAGAGCGACCACGGGATCGGGAACGGGACCGTGAGCGAGATGAGCTCTCGGAGCGTGAACGACTTCTTGACCTGTAAATAAAAAAGAAGAAGAAGAAAAAAAGAGGCAAAATGAAGAGTGATGCAACTATGAAACACATAAGCATGATGAGGAAGGAGGAGGGGCTCAAATGGAGCATTTTAAACAGACATCACCACAAAGAATGTGTGCCACGAACAAAGCAGACACATGCTGTTAGTTTAAGTTAAGACACTTCTCAGTCAACTTCTTTCATCGCACCTCTTTTTGGCAGCTTCGATGAGTTTGATTTTTCTGCCATTAATTTCCTTCCCAGAAAGCTTGTCTAGAGCATTTTTCAGATCACTGTAAGAGGCAAACTCAACTACCCTGCAAAAACCAAACAAAAGAAAAAGTTAAAATTACAACGGCATCAAACTGGGACACATGCATCAACCATCCAGGTAGCAGAAAGCGGGCTTACCCTTCATTGAGCTTGGGGCGATGTGCATCTGCAAATGTCACTTCCCCAGCTTGTCTCATGAAATCTTTCAGGTCCTACACATGCAAACTTTGGTCAGTTTTTTGGAAGTTCAGAGTAAAAAGACAGGCTGAGACATAAAGTGGACTGATTTACCCAAAGGAAGAGATGGTTAGATTCTCAGAACTACACAGTCTACTATAAATAAGGAGGATAAGTCCAAGAAACTCAGTCTGTTTAATCTTTTTTTTTTTTTTAAGTATTCATGAGAAAAATAAACAGAAGATTACAATACATTAAGAGAAAGTAAAATATTTCTACTTTTAAATAAATTTAGCAGAAAAGGTGCTACAACTAAACATTTTGTACATGTAACAGCTTTGAGATTCTTGGACACACCACTCATCTCAACTACAGGGAGATGAACACCATCTGCATGAACTGAACAGCAGTGGCGCCACCTGGGCATCATATGGCACTAAGAGCCCCATTTTCCCTGGCGAGGAGGGCACTGGGCTCGGCGCAGGGACCGCCCCCGCCTCGGCATCCCTCCTCAGTGAAGAGAGTGAACAGGGTGGAAGAGAGGAAACTACTACCTGAGAGCGAAACCCTTTGGGGTGGGCCGCAGGCTCTCCGAGCCCACCAAAACCAGGATAACAGCAGATTATATCCATGGGCACCTGGGATGAATTCACACTCTCTCGCGATGTGCGGGAACACCACAGGGGGAAGGGAGGGGGGATATCAATCGATCGAAGCCCCTCAAATTAACGAACCATCGATCAATACGGAACCACCATCACCATCGACTCTCGCTCTTTCCTCTGCTTTCTCT
This sequence comes from Atherinomorus stipes, assembly GCA_023101725.1. Lineage (NCBI taxonomy): Eukaryota > Metazoa > Chordata > Actinopteri > Atheriniformes > Atherinidae > Atherinomorus > Atherinomorus stipes. Next base: position 2,281,719 of record JALJCO010002985.1, on the reverse strand, counting down.
CTGCCAACTCTGTTTCCTCTCTCTCGCTCTTAACCACACACCAGGCGTTGTGAGCGAGCGAAGGGCCGCCAGCGCCTCTAGTGTGGAGCGAGCGCTCAAATGACCAGCAGGCATCAACTAGGAGTAGGACAGACTGGCTGACACCACAGGCTCAACCCAGACAGAAGGACCCAGAAGGGGTTAACTCCACCATAAGCGAGCTCTTCCATATGACACAACAGTCAGTCAGGCTGGCAAATAAAGGGGTGGAGAATTGGTTAAAATTTGAAAACAGGAACAAATTAAGTCTTTTGTTTGTTACTGCTCTTTGAGTCATTACTGAACTGCAGAAAATGCAGATTAATAAGAGCTTTTCATTATTCTGCAAATACAACTTGGGCTTCATTTAGATATTAAATACACAAAGAAGCCTGATATTACTGATTTAACTTAAACTGTTGGTTTTTAGCAGTTCTACAAAGGTATATGTATAATGTACTATAGGAAGCAGACAAATGAAGGATGTAAAATTTATGATGCTGTAGCCTTTAAAAGACAATACAAACCTGCCAGCTGACACGAGACGACAAGTTCTCCACTATCAGTCGGTTCTCAGTGCGCATTGGAGGAGGATTTCTACTTAGGAGGAGGAGAAGAGGGTGGACAAAGAAGGGAAATATTAACATTTCACTCCAACCCAGGGTAACATTTTGAGCAGAAAAGCTCAAAGCTCTCATTATCAAACCGCCTGTACAAACTGGGACCATCATCACGAATGTGGTCAACTTAAAAATTGCATTGAATCTTTAACAAGCAGATACATTTTCAGCTTAACATGCTGATAAACTGAAGTAAAAAGGGTGAATAAATCTATTAAATGTAATAAAAAGGGCACGACGGCTACCTCCGACTGTTCTGGGAGCCTCTACCATAGCGATCGGAGAAACGTCCACCTCCGCCGCCACCTCCTCGGCCGCGACCACCACGCAGGCGTACGCGAGCGTGCTCGATGGTCACCCTGATGTTGCAGGAAGATATTTGTTAGTTAGGACCCCAACTACAGGAGCTTTCAGACCACAATCACAGTTAATACTACTACTTGAGGAAGTTCCCCCCTTTTTTCAGTGTGCAGCAGAAACTGCCGCCAACTGTAGTTCATAAAAGCGTCTGGGACGCAGCCTAACAGTGAATGGTCAAAAATGACCTCTGTAAGGGATGCAGAAACTACAAGGTGATATACACATCTCTACTACCCACCAAGTCACTGCAATTTCAAGATAATGCAAATGCAATTACATGCAATTTGAATTTGCACCCTGAGTAGCTACAGCTGGTCGGTCACAGGAAAAGTTCTACAAACTTGAAAACACCTGGCAAACAGAGCCAGGTGAGTGAATTTATTAACACCACACATTAGCAACATGAGGAAACTCCAACCTTTCATTGCAAAGCTCTTTGCCATCGAGTTCATACACAGCATCCTCTGCATCTCTGGGATCGTCAAACTCCTACAGCAAACCAAACAAATCACCTTTTATTTACAAAGTTGAATCATTTCTTCAAAAATATGACTACTTTTTATGATACTCTTACACAATGTACCACTTCCATGTACATCTTTTAGTTGTTGTTGCAAACTTAATAACAAGAAGACTGTAATTGTTAAAGTCTCCATTTACATGTGAAATTAATCAGGGTTTAAGGCTTTTTTTCATTATGGAAATTTAAAAGGAATAAAAGGTGACTGGAGCATGCTTAGGCCAGTGGAGCAGCCCAGTCTGGGAGGTTATCACCTAAAATGTAAACGGGAAAAAAAAAAATTAAAAAGTTCATTAAATATACTTATCAATATTAAACATGGACAATAATACTGTATTGCTGGACATGATTTGTTAATTATCATGAAAAGTGGGTGGGGGGATGGGACCAAACAAAAACAAATCCCGGATATCTGCTCTGATACTGACAAATTAGCTGGATCCTGATCCAGTCATTTCTGTTTTTATTAATATTTATTAATATCATAAATGTACCCTTTGTTGTTTGTTAATAAATAATATTAACTACATTTATATCTGTGTGAATTTATTACCTTTTTTAAGGCTAAATATTTATGTCAAGCCTGATGCCTTCACTCACATGGTAAGGTGTATGGCTCATTCATTCAACGGTAGTATCTGATCGGTATCGGCTGATATACTCAGCCCAGGTATCGGTATCAGATTGGATTGGATAAAACTAGATCGGTGCATCTCTACGTTACAGTAGCCTTTTAAAAGTCCAGGATCACTGAGATAAAACTGATTTTATTTTTGTGTGTGGGTGTGGCAGAAACCACGAGGGAAACAATACATTCAGATTAGCTTCATATTCCGGAACGAAAAATCGGTATAAACATATTCAGCCCCACTGGAATAATTATGTTGCTACTATTAGATGCAGATGGCGCCACATTCTCTGCTGATTACAGTATGGTTAAATTATCCTGACCTACTTCCCTCTGCAGTGACTCACCACGAAGCCGAAGCCTCTCTTCAGGTCAATGTCTCGTATGCGGCCGTATCCTTTGAAAAACCTCTCCACATCCTTTTCTCTGGCGGACGGGCTCAGTCGGCCGATGAAGATACGGCATCCACTCATGTTCACCGTTACCTCTGGTTAACTATAAACAGAACATAAGCATTACAATACCAACTTAAATTTCAGAAATCCTTCATTTGTGTGAGGAAACTGTGGGGCCTAGTTAGCGAATTTACCCAAACCGAGCCACAAGCTAATATCATCCCTTAGGTGAAAACGGGTAAAAAAATAACGGCCAACATTACTTCTTAACGTGCATATTTTGCACACTTACGTTACGGTGATTATTAATTGGTGAAAACACGCACCTTTCCACGACTGTAGGAGTAATTTTCTTCTCAGACTGTCGAGAGTCGCCTCAAACACCAAAATAAGACAAAATGGTGCCTCCACTTGTTCAGGGCGGGGTCTCATTTGAGAACCCACGTGACTCAGGAGAGCGCGACTCTTGGCCGAGACTGCAGAACACGAACAAAGCCGAGGGACGACGAGGGGGAGTTTCCGAATGTGACGTCATCAGCCCGCCAATGGGTGTCATTTCTAATTCTGACCACGAGGTGTCGCTCAGACATAAGAATCATCCCAAAATAGAAGATCCCTGTTGGCATTTAGCACATTAGCTTCAGCGGTAAAATGCTGTAATAATATCAAAAAGTAAAATAAATAACCGTATAAAACAGGAATTTAAGACTTTTGTGCCCTCCCGTTATTTGAGAGATAAATATACACAACATTAAGAAATGTCTGTTCTTTAGATAGGACACTGTCATTTTAGAACATTTAAAACATTTTAGCAACACCCAGGAAGTAGTTTTAATGAATGCAAACGGAAAATATTTAGTCTGTGCGTTCACTTTTTTATTTTGCAAATAAAGAACCATCCAAAACAATGTTTTGATCAAGTAATAAAAGGCAAATTCCCGGAATAATGCTATTGAATTCATTCAAACTAAACTGAAGCAGGATATCCGTGTGCAAAACAAGGTTCAGGTCCTTCAGGATCCGATCCAAAGGAAAACTAATCACGTTCTTCTGACACCAACAAGCGGATGCACATTGCTATGGTTGCCAAATACTGGAAACAACTTCACATAAAAATGTGGAGGCTACTTATTTAATAACAGCAAGACCAATATTTTCCTTTTTATCCCTCTCAGGAAAAAGATTGAGACAGACATGAACAAATGACACATTCTTCCACATTTAAAAGAAAGCTTTAATTAGAAAGTTATATACACACTGTAAAATTAAATTAAACTTTATACAAATATTAAATTACTATCTTCACACCCACTGCCATGTACAGAGGAAAAAAAACAAAGCTTAAAGCGTTGAAATTAAGAATCAAAATGTGTACTTTTTAACCTGTTATATTCAGGGAATCAACACCGTACAACAGTGCTTCTTATAGTCACTTTCTTTTTTTTTCATCCTGTTGTGATGTAATGCCTTGTAGCAAAAGAGAGCAGAGGAAAACTGAAATATAGGTGCTTACACGTTCAACATAATCACCATCATTATTATCACAGTAGCTGGAAAAGCTAGGGGAGAACAGAGAAGGATGGACATTCGTTTAGTCGTGCCCACAACAAAAGTAAACTCATTGATAAATACACAAAGACAGTTTTATGCATAGAATAGAAAAGAATAGAGTAAGGCCATCGGGAAAACAACATGTTGCAATACTGTAAAGCAACCGATTTGGAGGCTTATGATTACACATTAAAAACACCCCCCCCCCCCCCCCCAAAAGAAAATGTACAAGTCTAAGGCAACATTTTGTTTGCATTAATAATGTAGCCAAATAAAACTGAAAACAAAAAATCATACATGTTGTTTTTTTTTCCTTAAAGCCGTTAAGCTTAAAAGGTAGTCCCCAGATCCATCTGAGTCATGCTGTTTCCACGGTGACCAGCTCAACGACCAAAGCTTTTCAAGAGGCAATGAAAAGAGAAGATGACTTCTAACAGAATCACATAATTCTCTCTTAAATTTGCACTTGGCATTGGGGTGGTGGGGCGGGGTGTATATGTGAAGGGGATGGGGTGCTATATAACAAAGCTTTTCTTATTTCACTGCAACCAGTTGCAGTTTGTGTCCACAATGCACAACAGTGGAGAGTCTTCAGTTCAGCGTGAAAATGGGCGCGCACCAGTTCCTTTAAGGAGACCAGTGTTTTGCAGCCATTCAGCAAGAAATAATAAGTATTCTAGCTTGAGAGCAGACGAATAATACATATATTGTGTGAACTTGATGCTTGCAGTGATGCTGGTTTGTTAATGTGACTTATTCAATGTTGGGAGGAATAGTTTCATATGGTGAGAGATAGGGACATAAGACATGGACATGATCCAAAGGCAGGCAAACCAGGAAGTGGCTGTATCAAGGCCTTCCGTACAAGGACAAGTCCTCTCCTGCCATAAAAATACACACACATGCACTCAGCTTCAGCAACTCAAAGCAAACAGCCACACACAAACAATAAATACAGTGGGAAAAAAATAAAAAACAGAAAAGGAACTTTGTTTAGTCATGTGCCCAATCACTATATTCAACAACAGATCTCTTCAGCTCTGAGAAAATGTCACATGATGTCTCCCTTTTCCATTAAAGTTGATGTGTAGCAGTCGTAGAGCCAAAACACAAATTAATCCCATCTCATGTGACAGACGGAGCACCTTCTGTGTTGATATCGTATGCATATGGTGACAGAAAAGAAAGAAGCCGGCCTTTTTTATGGCTGCTATCTGGTGCATGGGAAAACCCTGCACCCTGGTTTTAGCTTTTGTTGAAGAGGCTGTCGCTCCTTCTAATCCATATTCTAGACACTGACAAAATACACAGAGCTAGAGAGAGACAGAGAGGGCTTCATGCTTCGTCCGGAGCAGCCCACCGTGCTGTGACAGCTATAACCGAAAACATGCAGCATTCGCAAAGAGGGCCGCAAAAACTCAGGCGTGACTCACAACTTTTCAAGTACAGCGGGGAAGACTATTCTGATTACGAGCGCCACAGGATCAGAGTCAAAAATCATAAGTAACTTTTATCTATCTTTTTTTTCTCTTTTGTATCTGCAGTGATCCCATACAAAGCCCATGTGTTTTATAGTCTTCACAGGGGAAGCCTATGTGAACAGTGTTAATATAGATAACTACACTGGTGCTGAGGCAAGTACATGGTCATACGCAGCCTATAGTGCACAACCTTGATTTTATATGTGTGTTATATTCACAGGATCTACAGGATTTACGTTGAGCTGGCACCACTTTGTTTGCCTGGCTTGTTTTCGGTTTGATCCAGTTGCTGGGTCTTGTGGTGCTCCATCATTGCTTATGTTGCAGTATTGGTATTGGTTGTTGGCTTTGCTCTGCGTGGGCAATGGCAGAAAGGTCGCAATGGGGAATGGGCATTGTTCTAGTCTTTTCTCTGCTGGCTGCTTGGGGGGGGGTAAGGGAGAGTCAGGGGAAGCGGGTTAACAGCCTCAGTCAGTTCCGGCCAGCAGCCAGAGATGGGGAAAAAGGTGCTGCTGTTGACAGCGGGCCAGCAGGCTTCATGCTTCCTTCAGCAGGGGGATATCTGCAGAGGAACAGAAGAGTCACATGAGAAAACAGAGGCAGTGGGGTCATTTTTGGTCCAGCTCATGTCACAATCCTTTACAATCATTACGTACACAGATTTGAAGTATTTTACCTTTTGATTTGGAGATTTTGCTTCTGTCTGTTTCATATTCTATCCCTGCTTTTTGCTGTGTTTTGTCACAAAGTGCCAAACAATAAAAACAAGAGACGTGTTCCTGAGTTGTGGACTTATCTGAATGAGGTTAATTAGAAACTTAATCCAACGCAGAGAGGAGAAGTAAATAATTAAAACTGTTCTTGTGCCTTTATTGAATTTCTCCAGGTGTTACTTAAACTAAAATATTTAAACTGAAGTGACATTTTAAACAAAAAGGCACTGAAATAACTTGATTTTTTGTCTTCCCTTGTTTTTGGCAGCCCAGGAAAAAAGTGTGCATGAGTGACTTTGCAAGTTTTGTTTTTAGATCATCATAAATCATAAAAACATCAGTCATTATGGTATTTTTTTGCTATTCTAACAGTGGTGTATGCATTAGTTTTCTCTTGAAGCAAATCTGTAGAGTAACCAAAGCTGCTCCCTCTTACCGTCAGAAAATTCATCTGTGGAGGTGACAGAGAGCAGACTGTGCTGGTCGCTGCTCTCAGAGTCTCTACGAAGTGGTAGGGGACCTGCACATGCACCCTCAGGGTGCTCTCTAGCCCATGATGATGAAGAGGAGGATGGCGCCTGATGAACCAGCACCGTCTCTGCATGACGACGGGAGGAGAAGGATGATGATGAGGAGGAGGTGGATGGGAGACAGAAGTCTAAGTCTCTATGGTGGCGGGTTCTGCTGGAACCTTGGCCTCCTGCGGCTCCCTGAGGAAGCTCCTCAGAGAGCACGATTGGAACTCGAGACTCTGGAGGAGCTGCAGGTGGTGGTGGGGTTGGGGGTGGAGGAGGAGGACCAGATGCACTGCAGGGTCCACCGTTTCCATACACAGCTTCTTCGTAGGAGGGGAGTGTCACCTGGACACCTTCCACCATGATGGAGCACGACTGGCCTGAGACTCCCTGCTCCCTCCTGACGAACAAGAGACAAAGAGAGTGAAACAAAGCCTGAGACAAAAATAAGAGTACACAAAGTGGATCGCAAGTGTTGAGTTCTGCTTAAAGACCTTGTGTGGTATGTGATGCAGGAAAACCTCTGAATGGTGGTGATTAGTGTTGACTGTACAATCTCTTTATAGCAGGCTGCCCTAAGCCCTCTGGACCATTACACAATCAACAAGGGTGCCAATGACCATTAGATCAAATCATTCTGGCCCTTTTATCACAAACCCACAACTTCATCGACTTTGATGAGATTAACTGTTTCTGTACCATCACTTTCATTTCTCGGGTAATTAAGAAATGACAGCTTGCAGAAGTAGCTGTATGCAAACATTACATAACCGAAAGCTCTGAGTAACAGGTGTGTCCACAGACAGAGCTACATGTAAAGCTGAAACTTTGTGATAATCACAGCATAATTAAGTAAATTAAGTAAACCTGGTTCCAGAATTTGCAGAAGGAAAATTCAATCATGTGCTTGTAGCTTACCGATTATGATGGAAGGACTTGAGCTTTGGCTGTACAAGAACAAACAGAACCACTAAAAGCAGGATGAGGATCACAGAACTGGCTGTGGTCCCCACAATATAGATTGCTGGGATACCCGGAGGAGAGCTTGGCTCCTTATCTGAGGGACACATGAAGACAGAGAGAAAGTCAATATGAGAGTTATAGATTCTTCAACTCTTTCATGAAGTTGTTTGTGCTGGCACAGATGAAATAAGTGTAGTAGAGATTATGCACCTTGTGCAAGTCGGCAGCTTATCTGCAAGGGACGGTCCCACTCGCCGTTCAGACAGGTGAGGTACTTGTAGTCCCCCTTCAGAACATAACCCTCATCACAGAAGTACTCAATGACAGTATTCTGGGTGAGGGTGACACAGGAAGGTGGACGACAGCGATAGCCTCCGTTCTCTGGTTCAGTAGGTGGCGGACAGACTAGAGAGAGAGGACAGAAGACATTATATGGTTTTCGCTGTGCACAACTAATGTGTTTGGCATCATCTCTACCTTTGTAGGCATTTCAATGCCAAGTTTACCTACAATTTCACAGCAATTCCAGCTAGCTCTTAAAAACAAACCTGTTTGTTGGTGTTTTAGTGAGAGATTTCTGTTTTTAGTGTGCTCATATGAACTATGTGCTTAAACTTAACCTGAAAAAATCCATAAATTCAACTTGAAAAATCAGTTTTACACTCATTAAGAAAGTGTTAAGGGTAACTGGAATAACTTAATCAAAATAATGTCACCATACATGCACAATGAGTTAAAAATGGCCTCCTTGACCACAAAATAAACCCTCTAAACTTTGTTAAAAACAAAACCAACCCAAATGTTTGCAAATAATTATAGACGATGCTGCTCACCATTGCTTTTGATACAGTTAGGAGGTTTATGGGACCATTCTCCAGAACTAGTACAGATGATGGTGGTAGTGCCATCTGCTGTGTATCCTGGCTTACAGGCATATGTTAGTAGAGATCCAGGGGGAAAGGAGCCCCGGTTGGATTCGGTCTGGTTCAGCAGGTCTCCGTGCTGCACGCCGGGTGGCCGCGCACAACCTAAAGAAACAGAGACAAGTGAAGGAAATCATTATTGGCTGGCTGCTTAATGATCTTAACAATGGAGGTCTGCTTCAGAACAGGACACAGACAGGATCTGGAGCTTTTCCTCTCCCTTATGTAACCAACTCCCAGCTACAGACCACCAGCAAATTTGTGATCCTGATCCATATTTACATAATGCAAAATAATGAAATAATCATGAGCTTTGTTAGTAAAAATTTGCAAAGTTGAGGCTGCCTCCAGACAGGATCTGTAGCTTAATTTTTAATCTATACAGGAATCTTTTTAAGTACCAGCCTTTTGGGGATACAATTACCGTTGGCCTTTTGCATAATAATATGAATATGATATGATATTAATACGTTACAAGTATTTACAAACATGAAACATGTGTGTTATGTTCCACCAAATAGCAAGGGAGAGTCTGAGTAATTGTTTTCCAGTCACTCAGATTAATGTGGTGCTGCTGGATTATTTTGCCGTTTCATTACACTGACAAAGTTTTTTTCTAGTGTCCTCTGCAGGCAGCTGCTTGCCGCTGGGTCAAACAACCTTCCACAGGCAAACTGTCAAATTGACAAGTTGAGCTGATAATTAAAGCTCAGTGGTATTGTTACTCGAGACTAGGCTGCTTCTTAGACCAGCTAGACAGAAACACTGCATCAACATGACAAGTTAGGTGGGGGAAGTTATTCTGTTGCAGCACAGAGAATACCTCAAGTGCTTACAATGGGATTAAAGAGTCAGAGTGGGCTTCATATAGATCTAAATTCTCTCGATTATCTCCTGTTCATTTAATCGTCTTTACCCCATGCTAGTGGTTTCATGTATCTGGTAGGGAGATAGGATCTTTCACAAGGTTCATTTGCGTAGCACTAATGACAGACTTCAAACTCTGAGCCAGTAAACTCAGAATTAGACAAAAGACAACATTAATCGTACTTTGATCCACCTTTCCATGCTCCATCTGTGATACTGCAGAGTTCTGCCAGCTACTGGTGGTCTGTGTAATAGTTTCCCCACAGTATGAGAGTAACTCGTCATATTTTGTGCTCCAATGTTCCTGCACATGCTTGTGTTAATATACACATTCAGGGCGGCAGTCTGGACACATCAGAGCATCTAAATCCAGTAAATCTAACCCAACATTGCAGCATCTATGTAAACTAAAACATGACATCAGGAGAACGGCTTTCTCCTCAGTTCCACTTCAGTTCAGTAGAAATCAGATAATCAGACAAACTCACATTATAAACTCTGATCTGGCTCATCTGTGAGATGCTGAAAAAATAATTAGGGCTCGACTTTATTGGAAACAAAGAATTTTTCAAGACACCGAACTCTTTAAGATGTTAAATGTCTGGCTGATATCATGCCTGAAAGATGTTTCTTCTGCATCTCTTCTGTTTGGTTAATTAGAGATAATTGTTCAATGTTAAGTGATTTATTTTTTTCAGTAACACCTAAAATGAAAACTCCATGAAAAAGCATTAATAACACACTAATCACCACATGGCTCATTATTCAACTCTCGATTTGAGTGTGTATGAAATCATATTAGCTGTGGTCTATTGCAGTGCTTTATCACTCGCCTGACATAAACAAACACAACAACACAGCAAACAGTCACTTTGTCTTGCCTCTTTGTGTGTTTAGAGATTGAAAAGAGACTATTTCCACAGCCGTGCCTCTAACATCCTCTAATCTCCGGGGAGAAACGTCGCTCTAAGCTGGCAGCACAAGATTAAATGCAAACACTCAAATGTGCGAGCACCTACTCACTCACACACAAACACACATGTATACACAGAAACCGAGTAAACACCCATAAAAACAGACACGCCCAGGAATAAGACGTGTGACACAAATGGGTGTGATACTGAATTGTACTGAAGAAGACAAGACTGGGTGTGTGCTTGAGAAGCTGTTAGTGGAATAAAACATGCAGTTCACTATTAGAAAATGGTAGTTGTCTTATTGCTGAAGATAGATTTTACACCTCTAAATCATGAGATAACTGTTAGAGTACAAATATAAAAAACAAAATTACAGCAACTACTTCAAACTGTAGTTGAGGGCAGCATTTTTAATCACAGAACTGGTTTGATGAGTCACTATAGATAAATTGAGATGAGCCAAAGGTTTGTTTTAATATAATGAAACAACATTAACATTTGTGTCTTCAAGTGGTATTTGAAGCAACACCATCTGCACACGTATCTGGATGCCATTTGACACCAAGACTTGAGCAGTTGTTCATTGAAAGGCTTTGGCACGACTAAAGGGTCTCTGAGGAAAGGACAGTGGTAATGGAGGTTGCAAAGGTGATGAATTGATGACCCCTGCCTGGGAGGCTGCAGGGGACAAAAAGGCCTTAGGGGGCAGTTTATGGCAGCGGCCTTTAACCATTGTTTTGATCTTTTGTGGTGAACTGCAGTGAAGTCAATAGAGCTGTAGAAGACAGATGAGTGTTAATGATACTCATCATTTTTTCTTTTGAACAGCTTTATTGTCTGCAGGGCAGAATCAGATACAAATGCATGGAAATAATGCAACAAAGTGCCTGTTTTTCAAGATTAACAATATCATGACATAAAACATTTAAAAGCAAACTGAAATAGGTTTAGTCCTGAGAAAGATCATCAATGCATCTCTTTGCATTGTCACAGCATTCAGCAGCTTAACAGGCTCCAGTATCAGGCATAATACAGTCAGGAGTTTATTACCTCACAATGTCTGGGACACACAGATCACTGAAATCAGGTTATTCTGATTAGAACCTGAAGTCAGTAAAAAGCAAATTAAAGTTCTCCAGAGGACAACGTACTGTAAACGCACTGTTGTGCCCTTGTACCCTTGTACTGCCTACTGTATGCACTCCTGTTCAGTTCCACTATCTGAATTCATCAAACATTATTCCCATCTGTTACACTAAAGCCCTTTTACAATGGACAATAAAACATCAACACCCAATAACAGCTGGCATGGTCTCTAGTGGTGAATGGATAAAATCTGAAAAGTGGCGGAAAGTAATCAACAAACTTATGGCTGACAAAACACACGCAATCAGGGTTTATTTTTTTACTAATTTTAGGGGAGCCAAGTGTGGCACGCTGATAATGACAAAAATCATACTGAGAAGCTCATGGAAGCTAAAGGGAGTTCATGTCCACTATGTCAGACTATTAATTTTTTTTATAAGATTTGCCAAATTCTTATTGGTGTTAAAGATCAAACAATAAGTGATCAAAAGTTAAAGGCGATTTTTTTTTTTTTAATGAAGCACCCACTTCAGGTATTTTTTAAGAATAAAACCCTTTTTTGGTTGTCAGATGTGAAAATTTTCCAAAATTCTCCCCCTCTTTTGTTAAATCCAGGACTTTAAACCACTGGTTGGACACATAAATGTGTCAGATTTTGTGAACATAATTAAATTATGCTAACAAACTAATGGGCAGATTCAGTTCTGATGAATCAGTTGTTGCAGCCCCATGGCGATGTCACAGAACCCTATACACTGAATAATAATAATAATAATAATATAAAACAAACAACAGTATAAATTTAATTGAGAGAAGTGTGTCCGTACCAACGCACTTTTCTTCCTCACTACCTCTCTTAGGACTATAAGATCTAAAATCCTTGTCATCTTAAGAAGTTAAAGTGAAGGAAAAAAACATGAGAAATAAAGAAATGTCAAAAGAAAGTAGTTGTGAAACTTGAGGCAGTGAGGAAATTTGACTTAAACAAACACTCCCCTGGGATTTTACCTGCCAAAAGCAGCAAGAGCCTGCATCCAAGACAAACATAATTCTATGCAACTGAGCAAAAGAGAAGTACTAAAGAAAACAGAGAAGTAAACTTATGTAGAGGTGAGCAGAGCTGAATCTGAGGAGTAATACTTTGAGGAAAATGTCATCATCAAAGGGGGTGGGGTGGGGGGGGGGTGAAGGGCACTCAGAAGGCCAGAAAGCAGCATCATGGAGCATCGAGGCCCTGGGCGCAGGAGACATGCTGTGGCAGGTTGGCCTCCACTGACAGTTTTGTATGTGAGGGATAGGCTCTGTATTACTGCACTGGGAAGACGAGACAGCAGCCAGTTCAGTACAAGACATGCTGTGCACCGGACAAATGGAGAGACACTATGAAAGGAAAGAATGAATAGTGGCTCAATGTCCAGAGATAGTGCAGTGGTTAGTCTAAAACCTTGTCTTTACTTTTCCATCTTCCTTCTTAGCCTAGACTGAATGCTGGCTTTATAAAAACACAGGAGGAAAAAAAAACATAGTTTTTGGTACAGCATGTTTCACGCTTATGAGGAAGGGAATGAGTCACAGCTGAATACAAGCTGTTCTCCCACTGGTATGATGTTAAGAGCTTTCTTGAGAAATGTCGAAAGACAATGACTAAAACAGTCATGTGTGTCTTGCAAAAGCGAACGGAAAGAATGGGAAAAAGCAATTTTATTCATTAAAAACACAGCAAATCCTCATACAAATCTGTTTTAAAGATATTTAAAAATGCAGATAAGATATCACAAATTTGCTGAAGTGAAAATGAGTAGATGTATAGAAAAATGTTACTTATAAGGATTATTTTGGGTGCAAAATTGTAATCAGACTATCAAGTTTAAATGGTAAAAGATTGGAGGAGCACTTTATGTAGACTGGGCCGGGACAGAGAATCCATGTGGCCGATTGCTAATTCCACCTACAGAGCTTTAAGGCTGTGCCTGAGGATACTCAGACCATGGGGGGTGTTAAAATCCCCTGCTTTGCTTTTAGGTGCTGGACTGCCTGTGAATATCTCCTCTTTCCCATCTGTTATAGTGGCACTCCCCTGCTAAGCGATAGAGGGGGGTTGACTGAGGAAAATATGGGTGGGATAAAGACAGGGGTTTTAGACATCTTTGCCCAAGCAAATTAAATTTCTAATTATCCTCCATTACAAACTGGGAGCACACTAGAGCAAATCAGACACTGATGACTTCAACAGCCAGCTGTTTGGTTGCTTCATATAACAATAGGCCATAAAAGAGGGTGTGTTTTCCAGTGTGTGTTTTTAAGTATGTCAGGAGCAAGGGAATTTGTGTGCGTGAATGAGTAATATGGGGGCTGTGCATTGGATTAGGCTCAAAACTGAGGGGATGATGATGGTCTCTTTGGTCTGGTAAATATGTTTTTTGTTCCTCTGTTGGCCTCCTTCCAAGTCCCCTGTTGTTGTTGTTTCTGACAATGTTGCCATCATTTTTGGGACAAGGGTGTTTTTGTTTTTTGCCACGTTCCCCTGCCTCCAGTGCTAATCCATGGGATTTTTTTTAGCCAAGCTGTTGTTATTAGAGAGCAATACAATGCAGCAGAGCCCACAGTGGGTTAGAGTTAAAAAGAATGAGAGCGCTCACCACTCATTTCCACTAATAGATATGGTCTTTATTGAAATTTCAATAGGATTTAAAACTAGAGCGTGTGTAGCTACATTCATCCTTGGTCAGAAATGGTAAAAATATTTGAGTAAAATGTTAAAATTGTTCATGTTCCGAATAACTGCAGGAAACCCAAAACGAAAACTAAAGAAACTGCTTCCACTGGACAATTGTAATTAATTTTTTTTATCCTTTCCTGACGTTTTATGGGGCAAATTTCTAATGAAATTCTAATTAATTAATTTCATAATCAACGAGTCGTTTATTGTTTTAAACTTCGTTTTCCTCTTAACATTGGCACTGTACCTTCCGCTGCCTTGTCCGCGTTTCTGTCCTTGAAGCACGTGCGTAGTCGTAGCTATCTGGGTCAGCTTTTCTTGAATTGTATATTGACATAAATAAAACACACACACTACCAGTCAAAAGTTTGGACACTTTTTTCCATTAGATTTAATGAGAAAGTCTCCAAACCTTTGACTGGTACTGTAAATATACTACAGTTTTCATATGATCTGATTAGCTGACTAATTGCCACAATAATTGGTGACTAGTCGATTACAAACACAGTGACTTCACCTTCTTATACTTCATGTTATATGTGATTCTAAAATTATAAACATTTCACAAAAATAAATAAAAAATGCTCTGTCATTTGCCTTGTATTTGTTAAATATATACACATGTATTACTAACTTAAAACTTTCTATAAACACTACAGTCTCTTCAGAGTTGGTATGTAAACTAAAGTAAAATAATAAATTAAGTAGGATTTGTAAATAAATAAATAAATAAATGAATAAAAGAACAATCTTCAATCAGCTCCAGATGGTTAAGGTGTTAGACATACTTTGGTCATGTAAACACCAAATCCAGAATGATTAACTGAGATGATGGTGTGGGCTCATGTTTCATGAAGACAGTTTCATTCTTTCACTGTGCAGATATCACAGATTAACGCCTCACACAGTTTGAGGTGTAAGCTAACCTCAGTGACTGACATGAAGCTGCAACATAAGATGCTTATTGTGATTGACTGATACTAGCAGTGTCATGTTCTCCTCAGAGGTGAGAGCTCGTCATTGTGGTGTTGCACCGACAAACCATAGAGACACACACAAATTCCCACTCATTGTTTCCACCATATGTTGCCCACTCATCAGAGCTGGGAATGCTGGGAATTGAATGGCAGAGTGAAAATACAGTGCATAGAGCAAAGGGGGAATGAGGGAGAAAAATGTAATGATTAAAAACAAATGAAAACAGATAAAGGCAGAATTCTAGAACGAGAAGGAAACAACTGCAGAACAAAGCTGAAAACCTCTTCAGCTTCTGAGGTGGTGAAGGGACCTGACAAAGGAAGGGAGGAAGATGATGATCTAGAAAACGAAGACAGTGTGGTTTATTCCACATGTTCTTAAGTACACAGATGCTTTCCTTTGAGCTGTGTTGTGAGTGTTTGTAAATGATTATGGGATGTGAACTTGGTATTAAACAGAGTTGTGGAAACTTTAAAATAAGAATATGTAAGGAGTCTATATTGGTACCTAAACCAGAAGTGTCATTGCTATAGTCAACACAGAATTTGCAGGAACTCCCCACATTATTTTCTGCAGCTGCAGTACAGCGAGACAAAGCCACTTGGTGCATACACCCAGAGACAAATCAAAGTCTTTAAACAGGTAGGAACATCCCCTCTCCCCATCCAGTCCTCCCCTGCTGTTGCAATGCATTTAGCAAGCCACGTGTGCTGCCACTGCACCCCATTGTTCATGTTCATTGTGGGTTAGGGTACAATGACAGATTTAAGCAGCGTGCCTCTGAAAAGGACAACAGACAACTTTGCATTTGAAGGGTTAAATATGCATGTGAGGCCAAAGCGAGTGAGGGCAGGCGGGAGCACCACCATTGTGTGACCCCAACATGCAAACATACACACACCCTCTACCCGTGTGTAACAGATGGGAGGATGCTCGTGGAGGCTAACAGTGAGCGCCCCCTTCTCTCTTCTATTACCATCTCTGCTGAGGACAGCTGGGAGGCAGACATTCCTTTTTCTCAGCTTTCAGAAGAAAACAAAAGAGTGTGTGGGACCCCTCCTACACACACGTGCATGTGTTCAGACACTCACACAACCCCCTCAGCAAAAAAACTGTCATTACAACTGTGGGGCCGATCATATTTCAGCAGCTTGAGCTTGCTTGCCAGCAGAGGTATGAGTGCTGAGCCTGGGACATTTGTTGAAGGTGAAAGTCAGGGAGATAATCCTAACCCTGCTTACCAGAGCTGGCACGCTAAAGTGTTAGTAGTTTGTATCAAAGCCACTGGTGAGGGCAACATATGAGTTGCAACAGTATAGAAATGTTAGAGACCTGCTTAAAAACTAAACTCAACAGCTGCCTGGTTCTGTCTGGTGAACTTGTAATTTCTCTTCTGCTTCAGTTGTCTGATGAACAAATTCACTGCAAACGTAAAACACATGCTGCAATAAAAAAAAGAGGCTACAAGTAAAGTACATTTACATATAAAATGCAAAAGCCAACAATCCATGCATAGTTCTGTCCCATTTAAAATATAGGATACATTATTATGGTCAATGCCACTGTCTGAACTGTAACTCCTTTTTAACAATGCAGTCAGTGTTTTGGCTCTGTGTCCTTCATCACTGCAATAAAGTGCAACTGGACTCTGGTAGAACAACTGCTCAAGCAAGTCACCAGGAGGCTGAACAAATGGCATCAAGCAGCTCTGTGTATAACCTCTCAACACTTGCAGTTGGCTCAACTCAGAGAACAGGCATGCTGTTTGCTGCTTTTTTTCTCTTTCAAATAAGTTGGTCTTTCTGCATCATTTCCATAAGTTAAATATTTCAGACTCCTGCCCTGACAATATAATAAGTGAAAGGTAGCTTGAGCCATACATGAGAGAGTATTCAAAGTCTGCCTTTCATGGTGTAACTGCAAATTTATGCTGCATGTAAATCTATCCTGTAAATTATCCAGACACTTTTTAAAAAGTTGCATTATTTGCTCACTCAATACAATTTTCTCCTTGTAAGTACTTTGAGTAAAGAAACAGTGAAATGAACAGCTGGGGGTAGGGCTGGACTTAACACCAAAATCAATGGATAAGATAATCAGTTAACTTTCTGCTGATGAAGGCAAATGCTTCTCTATTTGACCGACCTATTTAGTTAAGTTTTTTGTTGTTAACATTTTCTATTAATCTACTGGAACACAAACTTCCAAAAACGTTCTTTTTTATTAATATCTACTGTTAAGCTACACTAATGTAACCAACTTACAGAGGAAGCAAGAATTTACTTGTGTCTCATCTGCAGCCACAACAACAGGAAACAGGTTACCTTCCACCTCATGTCGCCTCACTTTGTTGCCTTTGTATTCACTATAGTCAAGCTCTCTCTCTTTGCCAATTTACATGAAATAATAAGCATGTGCCAGGCACAGGCAGACTGAGGGCCTTTTCACACATTTTCAATGATAAAACCAAGAAGCATTCCTTCCTGGATTTTGCTGCGGCGACTGTGTTGCCACTGCATAAATGGAGCCATTTATTATCATTCCTTAATGATAATGTCGTGTTTTATTTTCAGGAATGATGATCCTGAATTCTTCATATTTCTTAAGTATCAGCGTCTGCTCCTCCATGGTGAAATATGTTGCTCTCTGTTTCCTCCATGTCTGCGATTGGTCAGACGCTTCAAACGCCGCCCCTTTTATGCGAGCGCGCACTGATTACGATTGGAGTTTTTACTACAGCTTTGTAGTACCGTTTATCAAGACCGCGGATGTCTGGTTAAGTCAATCCAGGTAACAGAGAGAAATCCCAGGAATATTAATCCAGCTTTGTTGTACAGGCCCCTGGAGATTTTTCTTTAACATCTCATGGCAGCAAATTAATTAAAAGTCGCCTTAAAGATCGCCATTTAAAAAAAGATCATGATCATCCCCTTTGATCACTGACCGACATCCGATTGAAAATCACTCCATCCTTAATGCAAGCCAGACACACATATTTTGCATTCTAGCTTTTTAAACCACCGATTACAATTAAAAGGAGAAGATGAATGACAACAAAGATAAACATGCCGGTAGGGTCGAGTTTTGAGTTGGTCACTGCCACTTGTTGGGTGAGTAGCCCACATGTCACACCCGGCACATCCTGGATTGTGTTCACAACGCATTTTTCCCTGCCTGAGCGCGGGTGGCCCGGGTCCTGGACTACCTCTCGACCCTTTGCTTTCACATGGACAAAATTTGTGGTCAAATGTGCTCGGACACGGGCCCGAGCACGCCATGTAAAAAGGGCCTGAGATGATAGGTAGTGAAAATATGCTGCTACTTATAATCTTCTTTGTAAAACACTTCAGTTCTGAACACCCGAGCCAAACCATGTGTCTGATTATTTTCAATCAAACCTGTCAGTACATGCAGTACTACGTCCCTTAGAAACGTTGCAACAGCAGCAGTAGCTCATAGCCTTCAGCATGCTCTCCATGACCACAGATCCATCTTGCACTGTCAGTCTCCATCATTCTCCATTCTTCTCTGCATCACTGTCTATTTGAGCAAACATATGGTGAAACTTATCTAGTGATGTTGCTGTAGATGTGCTGGATTTTCTAAACCACATTGCAAATACTAAACTGTGAATAATTACCCTTAAATTGTGCCAAATTTCAGGCCCTTTACAAAAGCAAAGGTTGGCTTTCTAGTTTAACAAAACAGTCCAAACAATACATTTAGTCTGAGATATCTGTGAGTTTGAATGATAAAACCAAGAAGCTTTGCTATAAAAAGATCCACTTTTTAACTGATGCATTGTGAAGAACACAATAATGAATGTATAAGTTAAGAATAAAACAAGCTGAAAAAGTAAAAAGCTTTTTTATGCAGATTTCATGCTGGCAAAAACACCAAATCACAAGAATTTCACTAAATATCTTTTTTTAATGTGACTGGAAGAATGTAATTGATTAGAGGTGTCACAATAAAGTAAAACAAGAAGAGATAAAAGGAAAAAAATATAACAATGTTACAACTCCTGACTCCCCCCAAAACCCTGATCGAGACATCTCTAGTGTTTATGAGTGCTAAAAATACTTAATTGCAGATAAATACCTCTAGATAAATATGACTACATTCGGAGAATCAAGTTGCACTGTTGGTTCACAGAGAACCAGAAAATGACGTCCACCCCTGCTAATTTCCAAGTTGTGAAAAACAGACACTGCTCTTATTTTATGTTAAGCAGAAGATATTTGGCTCTGGAAAACCGTTGTATGATAAACTAAATTAAAACAGTTTTGGGGGGTATTTTTTTTTATATTTTATTTTTCAATAATCGTGCAACAAAAAATTAATTGTTAGATTAATTGGCTAATTAGCCATTAGAATAGTCAACTATTCAATAAAAAAATCGGCCTAATAATCGTTTTAAACATAATCGTTTACCCCCGCCCTAACTAGGAAGTTGTGCAAATACATTTTTGAACACTGAGTCCTGCATCTGACAAAGGCAGCTTTAGGTGGCTTTTTACTTTTAGATCTAATACAAGTTCATAGTTTCATTCAATCTACACACCTATTCAAGTATGCATGAAAATGAACAAAAATACAAGCAGACATGTTTTCCATAAAATCCTAAGAGTATTAAAATGGATTTCCAGAAAGCCTGTACAGAAGCTGTTATCATTTGGCTGATGTTTTGTTACAGAAAGCTGTTTACAGATGATGTAATAAGGACAGAGGGCATCAGACTGGCGCAAAGCCAAGTGACCACTAAATATCTCAACACTCCTCCTAATGGACTATTTACAGTTTGAGGGATAGGACGGGACAGAAGAAAACAAAAAACAGGAAACAATGACGAAAAGGCAGGAAATTTGAAATTTCTGTTAGGAAATTCCTCGAGTAAACATGAGACCATGGCATGTTTTCACTGTGAAGAATGAATTCCAGACCCATCAAGCGAGTCCTACTAAGTGAGGAAGCAAGCTTGGACCTGCGATCTGGAGGGAGCTCATACAGGAATCATAAACTGTGGGATGTCACGTCTCATCCCATCATTTACAATCCCATTTCACAACCACTGAAGAAGAAATGGATAACAAAATCAGACAGCAGTACAGGAGACACTTCCACTGAAATGCACTCAAGCTAAGAGAAACAGCTGTACACCACCTCCACCCTGCACAACAAGCAGGACAGCACATGCACAGCCCAGCCCTACCCTTCAGCTGAGTATCAGGAGGCCTGTCTGATCAACTTTATTCTGCTGTTCCTTTCGCTACTTGAGACTGACCATGTTTGATGGTTTAATGTTTAAGGTAATGTGCACTTTGGGGAAGTAAAGTGACACAATTTTTTATTCTTTAATGAAAGCTCTTGACAAAGCTAAAAAAAATAATCAATAGAAAGGATTTTTGTGGAAAACAGCAGACTGTTGTGCAATTTCTGCTTTCACCACAGCTGGGCATGCTGAGGCCTATCTGCTCTGCACTGCAGTATGTGATAACCAAACTAACTTGATATTTTGGTCTAATAGTGAAAGTTGCCACCCTGCTGTAGTGCTGCACTGACTACACAGCATTGCTTCTGTGCAACCAATGACTATATAGAGACAAAAAATAACATTTACTGTTGCTGCTTATCAAAAACCATCAAATGGCAAAACATTAGAAGCTCATATTGTGAATGTCTGAACAACTAAGCTGCAAAACAAGATACAGATGTTTTCCAAATTATACTGGAGGACAATGGCTGAGGAAAAAAAAAAAAAGCCTCACTCCTTCAGCTTGTCATTAGGATATTTAGCTGTACTAGCATGAGCTCTGATCTCGGTCGCTCGTGGTCTGATACAACTTGGATGTCTCAACCATTGGCAAAACTGGCATGTGTGTAGGATGGTCTGTGCTTTATGTGTCAGGCACGAGCTTGTTTGAACAGGATGCTGCTGTTGACTAATGGTATGATGAAAAAACAGCCCACATTTTTTAAGTGGGCCTGAAAACCACACGTCAAGAGATGAGATGGGAGAGAAAAAGCACAAGACAAAAAGCAGGGAGGAAAAAAAAGGATCAACATGTATATCCACTTTGGTTTGATTTTGAGGAGACGGCTTGGCAATGCAAATCCAAAAACAATCGTATACACACATACATGCACACACAATAAGAGCTCAAAAACCACAGGATTAATAGAAAAAGAGTGAATGAGTGAAAGAAAGAAACTAAAGGAAAAGCAACAGAAAACACAGAGGGCTGGGGGATATATTTAGCAGCTCATTAGTCAGAGATGTCCTCTACTCAGCGGGCTGGTCCCTCAGATGAGGCCCTTTGGAAATCATTATGACTGCCTGCTGCTTCAGAGAACCACATGCATTTCACTGGAAAACAATTTACACACTGCCTCTCCTCTCCTTGGACTAAATGTTGCTTCAAAATGATCCTCTTTTTTAGAGGACAGGCCATGAACCAAAGCTTTAAACAACACAAAGTAACATGTTTTTTTTATTTAATACCAACAGCTACATGTAACTACATCTGCTACATAAGCCTAAGGAGTAACCTTAAAGAACCAAGATACAATGGCGGCTTCTTGGATAAATCTATTTTGCATGCCATCAGATTTTACAACTGTATTACCACTTCCTGATCTGACATTCATTAACCTATCCTACTCATGCTTTGAACTTGTCAAATAACAATAAAGTGGTAAGCACAATACATAAAAGTATATCATGTGTGAAAATTCAAAAACAGACACTTTTAAAGGTAAGAATCATCAGGAATGTAAATAATAACTTACAATTGTCTAAAAGTGTTATTTGATAAACTTCTCAAACAGTTAACAGGCCTTGGACCAAAAGTCTGACAATATGGGATCTTTTGATAATGAAACGGTCTGACCAACACTTTAAAGTGAATGAAATGCTCTTGCATCGTCTGTCTTTACAGCAGCATCTGTTTTCTTTGTCTGGTGGGCAGTTTTAAGTTTCCCTTTAGGGCTTGATTGGATGGGAGAGCCATTAAATGACACAGGGTGGGAGCAGAGATTGATGGTTCAAGTGATAAACAAACAAATAATGAAAGAGAAAGGCTGATGGATTCAACCACACAGCTCCTAATGGGCTCCAGTCTCACCTGGCTAATGGTTCAGGCCTTTAAGAGGGAGATAGAAAAAAAAGAAAGGAAAAAAAAAAAAAAGAAGACAGACATCATAGAACAGGGGCTACTTCATGTTCAATACAATCACAGACACATACAGAGTGAGTTAGCAGACCTAATTGCAGGCTGGTGATCTAGTGGAGCTGCAGCTTGCTGTGGTCTCCAACACCCTCTAAATGCACTCTTTGTTCTTATGTTTCAGAAAGGAGCCAGAAGTCAGTGTGTTGCTTTACTCCTGCCAGCAAAACTGCCTTGCTATTAAGACTTCAGGGAACTATTCCTATCAGTTAATTGCATAGGAATCAGTGTCCCCCTTTCCTTCAGGTTGCACTGTTTGTAAACTAAGCCTATCTAGTCATCTTCACAGGCAGAATTTGCCTGCATTTTGTTTTTTGAGCATACATACTTCATTTGTAGGCAAAGAAAGCAACAAGTTTCAAAGAATACAGCTGTTTGAAGATGCCAGAAGTAGGGCACGGCTCATTCAGATATTTTCCTCTGTGGTCAGAACAGTGACGCTACACTAGCCACTAAAGTCTACTCTGCTATTATAGAGAAGAAGAGTTGTCAAGTCTTGTATCCTAAGACCAGCTTTTTTTCTTTTTGGAACAGTTGAGATTGTTCTAGATTGATCCATGACGTACCAAATTAAAAGAAGATGTCTGTACCCTTGATGAGGCAAAGAAAATGTGTCAACCTTAGCCATGAATGGGCAACAGCCCTCTGCTCCCTTCGCCTTTCCCTCAGCTATTTTCTTTATCCTATGACTCCACTCTTTTCAGCCCATTTCCTGTTCTCACGCATGAACATACATTAACAGCACCACCACACAGAGAACACAGCAGGCTTGTTTGTGGGAGACTTCTGTTGCTTGCTGGCTCTTTCATGTACAGCTTTAACTCAACTTCAGAAGACAGTGTGTTCTACAGGGCAACATTTATCTATTGAACTGGACACAGAGAGATGATTTTAACCTTTTTACTACTTTTAGAGCAGAAAAAAATTCTGTGTGATCATGTGAATAGACTCTTTGGCGTTTTGAGTTCCCATCTTTACTCTTTCAGTTCTGACTCACTGTCTGGGCCCACTTCCTCTGAAACAAACCACAAAGGCTTACTGTTTGGAATTGACACCATATTAGGAACTGAGCTCTATGTAGCCAACATAAGTGGGATGTCAGATAGGCTCAGAAAAAAAAAAAAACAGTAAGTGAGCAACATTTACACTGTGTCCTTAAATATCTGCAGACTGATGTTATTTATCCTTTTAAGAAACAAACCCCAAGGTGCTGCTTTGCAGTTGTTTGTTTACTGTCACAATGCTTCAATGAACAGGATGCTTGTGTTTATGGACTGAGGTTCCACATGCAGCTATCTTTATAATCAAATGCAATCATGTGCAGTGTTCACAAACACAAATTCAAGAGAGCCATTTACTCTAACTCAGCAGATATCCTGCTGGTAATCTCTACAATGAACAGCTGAACGACAGATAAAAAGATGTGACTTGGACTGTGACTGGGTCTAAAAATAACTTGGCTTCAAGGCTTTGTAACTACGTCCTAACAGAGAGTATTAGCAGTAACAAGAAAATGTTGTCTTGACCTTTCCAGAAAGAACCTGAACTCAAATAAAATAGAAACTCAAGCATTTCCTTTCTTTGTTAAAAGAATAAATATTTCTGTTTATAAAAAGCCTAAAATCATTTATAACTTTACTGTCAGCCCACCTTTTCATCATTTTCCTGATCACTTAAAAAAAAAAAAAAAAAAAAAAAAAAAAAACAGAGCAAAAGCTCCACAGACCAAAATAGAAGCCTGAAAACATTGCTTTGTTTTAGGATTCTTGTCTCTGGTGTTTGATTTTGCTCTGGTATGCAAATACAATACAGTATATTCCTTAGTATCCATTTCTATTCATACAGCTCATTGCTATTTATACGACTCTGGAATAGGCCCGTCAGTGGTGATAGAATTTCATATTCATGAAATTTCCAAACCAATCTCCCTCCCTGGAACATGCCAAAGGATTACCTATGTAAATTATGTATGCTGAGCAAGGAGAAGAGAGAGGCCAGTGATTGGAACAGCTAATGATCACTTTAAAGCCTCGCCTTTATGGTAATATGCCTGATTATAGATTCAATTTCAGACTTTCATGCTGTAAATGCTCCAATGCATAGTTTGCATTTTCCAGATTGTGGTTGCTGTTATGCTGCTACATTTACACACCAACTAACAATATCATTTCTATCCTTTACTATATTCTCTTCTGACTATTTTATATCACTGTGAACTTATCTCATATAATCAGAACTGCAACTATACAGTCAATAATCTAAATGTTTCATTCATTGGTATAAGTAAATTGTGATCTTTGATAAAAGATCTATCACTATATTGTTTGGATCAAAAGTACGATACACATTCATCATTCAAGTACAGAAAAACATTTCTTTGAGAACAAACTGCTGAGAAATCTGCACATAAATCACTTAATACAGTTAATGTGGTGAATTTTATACATAAAATAAGGCATAGCTTCTGTTTTGTGATGCATACTAGTTTAAAGAGCACAACCTCTAAAGGTGAGTCAGCGTTATGTACTGTAAGGATGTACTTAAGCTAGAAATACAAAACCTAAAAATAACCTTTAAATTGTTTTTGTTTCACTGAAAGTATCTCCTTGAGAGAACTATCGGTTCCTGTGGGTGCATTTGTCACGTCATCATGGACAAAAATGCCCTATGCAGGATCAGTCATATTATTTACATACGGCCCTATGGGAGGAGTAACATCCACAAGAAGAGTGTCAAAATCTAACAGCAAGACAGGATTGAGCACACACACACACACTTCCATGTAAAGTACACAGAACACGTGGGTTAGGGATTTGAGGACACAATTTTTGATACCGAAAGGCTGTGTATGTGTGAGTGTATTGAGCGCAGAACGTGAGCTTGATACCAGGCCTTCTGGCCTCAACATGAATCATGTGTGTTACATAAGTGGAGAGATGATACACTTGGGATCATCATCTCATCTCTCGCTTTAAATTCTGTCTGTTACCGTTTCTCATCCACATGAAAATCTATTAATTTAAAGCCATAAAGAAAGAATCAATTAATGCTTATCACCATCCCAAAGCCTTAAACCAATTCTCACACAGATTTAATTATTCACACGAACACAGTCCGCTCGTTCTCTGTAGCAAGGACATCTGGCACATTTCACAAGCTGGCTATGTGTGGAGAGTGCATGCGTGTGTGGATAGTGCATGCTAGGAGTGTGTGTGTTTGGATACTTATGGGGGATGGGACTGGAGCACTAAAGGATTGAAGTGAAAGAAAATTGGGCAAAAGTGAAAGGGTTCAACAAGTCCAGACTATGAACACTTCACTCTCTCTCAACATACAAAATACGTTCATCAAGTCTTGTAGTGATCAATAAATATTTCTACCGTCTAGTCAAGTTCCATGGTGTGAAACAGATTTCTTCCATTTGAAAAAACAAAAATCTAAAGATGTAATACAGCTGATATATAAAACCTGACCTGAGGACCTTTATGGGGTACAAAAAAAAAATCAAAGTTGGTTAGGTATGCTAAAACATCTCAAAGGACACTAAATGTCAGGCTTGATTAAAACCTTATGACAGCAATGTGACTGCAGACAACATCATCTCTATGTTTCACTCAATAGCGAGGGAAAACTGTTGTGACTCATTACGACAGTGAATGGATTCACAGGGTGCGTGAGACTGAGCTCCCAGTCGCCTGCTGCTGTAGCAGAGCAACCTGACTGACCCCAGGGTAAAGGAAGCCAATTTATTATAAATGACCTGCGAGGGGGAAATGACCTCAATCAATTCACAAGGGAGTGGGAAAGGTGGTGGTTTATTCAGCATTTATCATGTGGGAACACAGACAGAAAAAAAGTCCATGCATTTGTGTCTGACTTACCTGATGCGTGACCATGAGGGAGCAGGATGAAGAGGAGTAGTAGCACGGAGGCAGCCAGCCTGTGGGCTACTGAGAAGGAGGCAGAGGAAGAGGAGGAGGACAGGGCTCTCGTCAGAAACGCTACCATTCCATCGCACATCTTTTCCTCCGACAACCAGGGAGAGTCAACTACGGCTTAACCTGTCCAGGCCACATAGAGAGGAAAGGACACAGAGGGAGGGGGAGGGAGAGCGCAGATTACTATCAACATTCAGCGAGGATTATGTAACCAGAAGCAACACAGAGAGACGGTACAGAATAAAGAGATCCAGCTATACAGACTGGTTGACAAACCCAAAGTGTTGTAGAGAAGACCATCTGCACACTTCATTAGTTAGCACTTGGTTCAGAGACACAAATAACGGCATGAATAACTGTAAGTGCATCTCACTTTTCTTGCATTCATTGAACAGCATCCACCAGCAACACAAATGATCAGAGAGTCCTTCTCATCGCTCTTCCACCCCTAATCATTATTCTGGCACAAATTCTACGTACATAAACCCGTCATTACACTCTGTTACAGATTATGTAACACAGAAACAGATCACTGCCACTGATGAGGTGGCACCTTTAATAGCAGAGATCCAAAAACCAGCTCAGCTCAATATTTAGCTAGCGCTAACAAATGCAATTTAAAAAAAAACATCATTACGTTGTGGAAAGTGTTCCTTCAATAAGCCGTACTGAACTGTAGATTCATCAAAAAATAGGGCTAATTTTCAGAAATTCATGACTCAGAGTGTGCTGTGCTGTTTCAGGACTTAGCAGCAACAGAACATTACTTATTATTGGACTCATCATTATAAATAAATATATAAACATTGTAGTAACAGAGTTTTTTAAAACATAATTTTCAAAAGGGTTATGATACAGCAGGTACCATGCTTGATAATAAGCAGCTTGCTCAGCTGTGATTCCAGTCATCTATACAGTATACTGCATGTTGCATCTGCAGCTGAGCTCGATAGATAAATTATGCAAAGACAGATGCATGAGATGCTGCTTTCTGTAATATTTCCTGTGGTTTGGATTACTAATATGAGAACACACTGCAAAGCTTCCTCTATAGCCAGTGCCAACTAATTAAATCATTCCAAAACACTTTACCTTTACTTTTTGCACCTGTTAAGGAATCATATTCTTTCCCTTTTTTTTTTTTTGGGGGGGGGGGGGGGGGGGGATTCTTTTTTTTCTTCAGTCAGCACAATGCAAGTGGAATTAATGCTAAAAATAGATAAATCTGATCTGACAATGAAACATAATACAAATATAAAGCTGGATGAAGGATCTAAAAATGGCAACAACTTTTCATTTTTGTTTGTTTTAGGAGTACAGCAGACCGACACTCGTCTTCTACAGCATGTAACAATTACTTTTTTTTTTTTGCCACCCAAGGTTTATTTCATGGTGCATCAATTGCATCCCTGCATTAAATCAACTGCATTCCAGTTAGCATTTATTGATATTAATATCATGGACTTCATGTCTTTAAATCACCAGTCTGGGTATATTTCGGTTTTAAGCCAAATTATAAGGGAGATCCCATTAACTTAGAAGAGCCGATTTGATGGATTTGCAGCAAAAAGACGGAATCATAAGTGCTATACCACTAATCTGAAAAATCATTTGCACCCACCACCCCACTCGATTCACCAAACATAGATAAAAAAGTCAAAGCTGCAGGTTTCTCTCAGTAACTGGCTATAGATAAAGATTTCAAATGAGTGACTCATTAAAACATGACAATATCTGATGGCACACTTTAACTTGACACTGGAACGCAGTATACAGAAATCCATCCATTCAACACAGTTAAAAAGGTACCTAAAATTTCCTGAATTATAAAAGGAAAAAGATGCATTAAAACGATACATAAAAAATAAACTGCAAACCCCAACTTATAAACACAAAACTAGGGAAGCACAATATTGGAATTTTGGCCAATACCCGATATGCCAATATTTTAGAACTCATGTAGCTGACAACCGATATCGATATTAAAGCTGAAAAACAAATTATGTGGTATTCTTTCCTTGTGCAAAATTAGAAAAATACCTCAACTTGTGTTATGTATAACAAGTCAAACTTAAAGACAGTTGTTCAAACAAAACTAATAGGATATGTGCACTATATCCTAGAAAGACCTGGATTTTCTTCTCCCTGAAAAGAGAGGGGAAAAGAAAAAAACAACACCCAAAAAACAAGGGACGTTTGGTTATTTACACAAATGACCGCATATAAACTCTGATCACACAGAACATCCTAAAAGAAACTGTCTTTAGAAGTTTTAAAGTCTGTAAAAAGAAGTTTTTGAAGAAGAAGAAGTTGTTTGTGTTTTTTTAGACTTTAGAAACAGCGGCCTGATCGGTTGAATATAAGAGGGGTGACCAATGTCCGATACTCAGTTTTAAGGCCGACATAGGCTGATACCGATAGGGGGCCGATTATATCGTGCATCCCTACACAAATCCAATCATATTCTCAAGAATTTGAAAGAAATTGACATTCACTCAGTAGGACTAAAACAGAAAACAGGGACATATCTTATTGATTTGTATTTTCCTAAAAATGTATCAATGTTCACAAGGTTTATCAACATTAAAATATTATGATTAAGCCTAAACTATTGTAATGAAATAAGTAAATTGCAGATAAAAAATTTCAATTATTGGTATGACAACTGCCTTTTTAAAGTGTGTACACATGGCAGCCCTTATCATGCTGTCTCCTGAGAGTTAATGGTACTTAACTCTCAGGAGAGTTAATAAGACTTACTGGTAGGATAGTTTTGGTTGAACTAGTTATTTGTAGGAAGTAATTAGTTCAGTAAGAGTGTTGTTCACCTCAAAGCACTGAAAGGTACAGAGGCTACATTTAAAACAGCCAAAGATCAATGACATTGACATTGGCTGATTTTTTCCAACACACACAAGCAGCAACCTCTTAACCGCATGCCACCTTTCTGAAGTCCCCAGGAGCAGGATGGAGTGGCATACTGTACCTGCATGTGGTGCAGACCAGTGGGAGAGAGTGACGCAGGTTAGCTTTGGCAGGACAGTCTGGGAACTGCATTCAGCCAAAAAGCAGCTAGTCAAAAGCGCATGCAGTGGATCTGTGCCAGTCATTTGATCCATAGACGCTATCTTGTTCTATGCCATCTCTATAATGGGTGACAATGTTCTTCATAAAACATCATGGATAAACAAAAGTTGAAAACCAGGGAAAAAATGTTCTTGCTGGGGTGTAAAAAACAACTTTGGACAGCATATTCTGCTGGACTGACCTCCTGGAAGAGCTGAGGGTAGAGAATTGAACAGCCAGTTTGTTTGGAAACTGAAAACTTAAGCAGAATTAGCTTAATTACTTTCTTGTAAGAGTCTGAGAGGAGAAAGTCATTACCTAGTCTGTGCAAAAGTATCCTACCAACTACAACATCCAAGTAGCTATGACAAGACATCTCAGAGCTCTAAAAGATTCATTTTAGCTCTTGTAGTCCAGACATGATTTCTTTACTTAGGCAAAATTATTAATAGCAGAACAGCTGGTTTTAAAATGAAAGTAAGAGTCATGTTTAAATTTTCAGATGTAAACCTAACTTACAAATGTGTGGTTTCCTGTTAGTCAATGACAATGACGCTGAGCCTGGCATGTCACAGAAGTATGTGGTTTTTTTTTTTTTTTTAAACTTCAAGGGACTTAGTTCCTAGTTTCTGGGAACAGTATTTTGTCCCCCCCCGTGTCAACCCACATAAATAAACACTTCCTGGCAATAGCTTCATGTAGCCATCAGACATTTGGCTCAAATCATAATTCAGGCTGATTAAAACAAATGTTTAAATATCTTTGTATTACAGTCTTACTGCAAATAGCTGAAATTTAGGCAATTGTAACAGTACTGATATTTTTATTGTTAGCACAAACATTACCGTGAACACTTAGGAATTCGGAAAGCAAAAGCAGATTATTTTGATTAAAAAACCCTGATGAACAGGACCGAAGGAACCAAAAACATACAACTATGCACACAGATGTTGCGGCGGGGGGGGGGCGGGACTTCCTTGTTTGATACTAAATTTAACCGCATTGCTGGGACAAACTTTGAATAATTAAAAAAAGAAAGAAAAAAAATTGCAATTTTCAGAAAATCTAGCATGGCCAATAAAAAATGAAATGTTAACACTGTATGAAACTGTAGCCGGATGGAATATCATATGTAGTTAGATTATTTCAGAGTGTTCGTACACAATACAAAAACACTTGCCACAGCTTGCCATCCAGTGAAACTGGTGTTGCCAGTTCCACTTAAAGTGGTGTTTTAAAGGAGGAGTACAGTATAGTAAAAAACTTTGAATGTCCATCATAGTCTAGGCAAGGCAAATTTATTACTGCATTTAATGTACGAGACAATTCAAAGTGCTTTACATTAAAAGCATTACAGCGGGCTGCTGAAGAAATACAAAAAAAAAAGTACATTAAAAACAAGCATTACTAAAAAGTACTTGAATAAATTAAGTAAAGACAAGAAAAGTTAAAATAAGATTAAATGCAAGAAATAAAAGTAATATTTGTTTTGATAAAAGGCAATGACGAATAAAAAAAGTTTCATCTTGATTTAAAACTGTTGAGTTTCAGCAGACCAGCAGTTTTCTGAGAGTTTGTTCCACATGTGAGGAGCATAAAACTAAATGCTGTCTCTCCATGTTTAGACCTGAGGGAAACCCAAATGACCTGAGGGATCTGGTTGGTTCATAACAAACCAGGAGATCCTGAAAGAATTTTGGATCTAAACCATCCAGACCTTTGTAAACTAACAGCAGGATTTTAAAGTCAATTCTTTGACAAACGGAAAGCCAGTGTAACAATTTGAGGACTGGAGTTATATCATTTTCTTGGTCTTCATGAGGGCTCGAGCAGCAGCGATCTGGACTATCTGCAGAGGTATGATGGACTTTCTAAGAAGACCTGTAATGACAGCCTTACAGTAGTCTAATCTATTTAAGATAAATGCATTGACAAGTTGTTTTTTTTAATCCTTGATATATGTTCTTAGTAACAATAAGCTGACTTCACTTTCACAACTGTTTCAACGTGACTACTGAAATTCAGGTCCGAGTCCATCACTATTCTCCGATGACTACTCAACTTGTAAAAAAATCAACATAATCTTTAAATGCATTTATCCATCAACACTGCCAAAAAATGCACTTTTAGTTTTGCAGATAATTGTTGGTTACAATTTGAAACTAGTGTTTGCTAATTGTCACATTTCTATGTGATACTTTGGGGGAGTCCATTTAACAATTAGCTTTTTTTAAAGACATAAATACTTAAAAATTTTAGTGCTCTTGATGAAAAAACTATACAGCTTCCCACTTCAGACACTTGTGAGACAAGCAGTCAGCCAGCAGGCTTGCTACTGCAGTTTTTCAGCTGCCCGGGGCTCC
The DNA here is from genome assembly GCA_023101725.1 of Atherinomorus stipes. NCBI lineage: Eukaryota > Metazoa > Chordata > Actinopteri > Atheriniformes > Atherinidae > Atherinomorus > Atherinomorus stipes. The sequence goes on along the minus strand of JALJCO010002985.1, from coordinate 2,249,872 downwards.
TGGAATGCAAAGGGAGCCAAGCAGAGCAGCAGTGCAGACATGTGTCCGGGAACAGAGAGCACTCAGTGTGCCAAAGGAACAGCCGAGAGGAGATTTCAACCCAATAGCCCCCAGAGCTACTGCTGCTGGTAGAGCCTGTGTGGACCTGTGGAGGGAGCCAAGAGACAGAACTCTGCATGGCAGCAGAGAAAAGACCCTTTGTTATCAAGTATTATGTACTGCTAAGCCCTACAGCTCCTCAGCATCCCTCTGTACTACTGCAAGAGATGAGACAGACAAAAGAAGAAAGATGGAGAATAGAACAATAAAGGAGAAAATACAGGGTGAAAACTAAGATAAACAAATTAAGCAAGAGGGAATCATATCTCCCACCAAACCCAATTGGAATATTGTTTTTATTTGTCTGTGTGTGGGTGTAATCTTACTGACAGAAAAATAATGGCAATGATTCCCCAAACATTTCTCACCTTTGTAGAGGAACCAGAGATACGCTGTCATGCCATGTTGACAGTGACAAAAGGAAAAACTGAGAATGGTTTTAAAGCCATGCAGTGTTGCTATTACTTTCACTCACAATATGTTCAGTTGTACCAAACACAAAGTTAGAAAAACTCATACCTCTATAAAACATACAGGTTACCAACCAGAGATTTCATAGGTTGGATTTCTAAATAAAAACTGAGCAACAATCAAGGCCAATCAACATGCAATTTTATTTGTGGAGATTTTCCTGCACAGTGACGTAGCCAATACACAGGAAAATTTTCACTGACAACTCTAAAACTGCTCAGAGCAACAACGTGGCAATGCTGAAAGGTTGGATTGAAGCACTGGTCAGTCTTGTATTAAACAGTATACTCTCATTTTGTTCTCTAATGTAAACAGTTCACATCTGGACTCTCCTACCCTTTGTAATCTCAACTGTGACATCTCACCCTGCACTGCAAAGAGGAACGACAGACTTTTACTGGAACAAAAGCCAAAGGGTGGGAAATACCATAGTCGTTAGTGTCTTGGAAAAGACACCCTCATAACTCGAGCGCAAATCCCTGCATCTGTATCAAACGTGATCATCAGGCTTCCTGGCCATCCTAAAGCAGAGTCACACGCTTCGACACGTGCAACTGTACTGCGAGCTATTTAAACAAAGAGTGCGGTGGACTGCCAACACCACACACAAATACACACTCATGCATAACACGCATGCATAAATACAGCCGGTTAAAAATCATTTATCGTCAAACCACGCCGCATGGAATAAAGAAAAATCACCACACACCATAGTTACAGTCCTGCTTGACTGAGTCATCAAACATAAAATCCACACACCTCTTACTTCCTTGTACATATCTTTTATTGTTCATGTGACAAAGTGTAACAATACAGTAACGTTACAGCTGTTACGGAGGGAACAAACTAGCTTCTCGAAACAGGTTTTGGTTTATTGTTTTCAAGCATGTTGTCAAAAAGGTTATATTCGGAGTTATTTTTAACTTAAAGCCAGATGAGTGCAAAACAAACACATTCAGGTATTTATCTAAACGTTAACATAAAACGCAGATTGCGGCTTGCTAAGTTCCTAACAGCTCCCTTGTCGAAAAACACAAAACTAACATTTGTCTATTCTCCTTCACTGCCCTAATATGCCTTTTGTGCCATCTTTTTCTTTGTTGTTGTGTAATCAACAAATACTGACGGAGGAAAAGAGGAAGAGAGACAGTAAGAGTTCTCCTAGTGGCCTGTGTGTGCTTAGCTTGCGAAAAAATAGACAAGACTCACCGACGTAAAGGTTACCAGCAGCGAGCCCTCCTCTGTCCGGTTCACTTTCGACACATTAATCGTTGTATTAGAGGTGACACCCGAACTAAGAATATACAAAAACGGTGTTAAAATGTGATATTATCGTCGTCTAGCTCCGTCAGCCCGCTCCCGTCTCTCTCTTCGCCCTCTCGACTCGCCAGCTCTTTATTTTAGGTGAGCGGAAACACTCGCTATGAGAACTGTACAGGGCTGCCTCGCTCTCGCGCGGTCTCCATGACTACCTCTGAAGAAGGGCGGACCTAAAAGTATTTAAAGGGGACTCGAACAAATTTTAAAACAATAAAAAAGGGTAAAATTACCATTATGTTCAGACAAAGACATTTATTTATTTATTTATTTGTATTAAGTCAATTTAAAATATACTATTTCGAAGATTATTCATATGATTTTAATAATACATTTTACAATTTACATTAATACCTGTTTTACCATCAAAGTAAATGCTGAAAAAATAGATTGTAAATTTCTTGATATGCTTTGCAAGAATGTTTTTTTTGTTGTTGTTTTTTTTGCATACTGGATTAGTGATGTTCAAACATTAAAGGTGATAGACACTTGATCTAAATATGAATATAAACAAATGGTATAAAATGCAGTAGTGGTCCAAACTTACAATGTTTAATCAGGTTTATAGGAATGAATGGGTGGACTATTATTTAGTTTAATTTTACAATGTTAACATCTATTAAAAGATTAGTTTATATTAAAAGCTAATAAATAACAACCAACAAATACATATATCCTTAAGATAGACTTAATAAGATATTAAATGTTCTTCTCCACTGCTTTGAAAGTTATACTGTAGAAAAGGAGAAGAATCTCTATTTTCAGAGAGTATAAAAACATTTGCAAAGCTCTCCCTCAAAATAAATATAATTTACCTATAAAGAACCTTGGTTTGGAAGATCCTAATGGCTAAGACTTTAATGTGAGGATAATTTATTGCATATCATGCAGGCTCCATTATCCTCCTAGATGCAATCCTTTCTTTTTAGATGTAAAATGTAAATACCTGAATGATGCCATGAAGGCTCAATCTCCCCAAAGAGATGACTATTTGTTAAAACAACAGCATTTTATTTAATCACACACCTCTGTGATTTTGCAGAGGTTCTCATGTTTGTTACTTCTGCAATCTCATCTGCTTACTTTCCTGTTTTCTACCTAAAATAGTTGTGTGTTCATCTAAACTCTTGCTCTGTCTTTATTTTCAGCCTTTCCTGATTAATAATAAGTTTCTTTTCTCCTTTCTCCTCATCATTGCAGAGATTATAGATCCCAGCAACAGACAGCCAAATGAGTAATAGGATTAAGCACCAGCTTAACACCTTGACATGTCATGTCCAGTAAAGAGCCTCTGAGAAAAAGACACAGAAATCTGTCCAGGGATAAAGAAGCAGCAGTCTTGTGTCCTTCCAATTAGCCCGTTAAAATAAAAATTTAGCCTATGTACTAGGGTGGTCCAACAGCTACTATAATCACCTGCTCCAGAGGGAAATAAAAGTGAAATGAATTGATTTTCCTTTCATGCATTGTTTTTGTCATGCTGAGTTCACAATAATTAAAATGGGACATCCTCCAATTAAAATAGTGTATTTGGGATTAATTTTTATATCAGTGCAGTATTCTAGTGTTTCCTTTATGTGCTAATGCTGACATCTAGTGGCTATTCTGCCTTCCTATCTAAATGGAGTTGTTTCTAATTAATCGTCGTAAAATAATACAATAATATTAATATTTTTCTGAACAAGACTATATAAAACCAGTATTTTTTTTTTTTTTTTTGTCTTATTTCAGTAAATAGATCAGTTAAAGTCTCCATTTAGGACCAAGTTAAATGTCTAAAACATATAGGTAGTACCATTTGGGGTGAAGACTATCGGTGGTTCCGCTTTTGTGGTTGTAATTTTCTCTTTTATGAGAGTCTCAAGAAGAAAACTTAAAAAATATATTTTCGAAAACGAGTATTATTAACAATTGTACTCTCACTACACACACAAGCAAGAAATATAAGTGTATACTAACCCTATCCGAAACTTATCCCCCCCTCTTCCCCCAAGAAAAATGGTTGCACTCAGCTACTTACTTCCTGTTGCTCTTCTAGCCGATAAGTATCTTAGGTTTCAAACTAATTCTACGAGGTTGTGCAGGTATGTCTAGAAATTAGACAATCTTTCATGTTACTAGCTCATACAATGCGATCTAAATTACTATAAACGTAAGCGGTTAGTCATCTATGACAATGGCAATAAACAAAACATTCCTCAACATTAGCTAGTTTGTAATATATAATATAACATAAGTCAATGCAAAGTGTGAAGTTTGCTTTAAAGTTCATGTCTTTGCAACTTTTAATTTTTGTCACCTGAATAACAGCAATCTGCGTTGCTCGACCCCTCACCCAGATGTCAGTGGGAGGTCACATGGTGCTAAATGTAGTATGTAATCCCGGCTTTTTAGAGAGCTATAATTGATTGAACGTCTCAAGGCTGCCCACGTGACTCTTTCTTCTTCTGTCATCTGGAGGAAATCTAAATATCTTGTGTATATCGATTGTTTATTTAAATTCTTTCCTTTTATATGTCCATTATCTGCCTTAATCTTTTCTACATTATTATGACTCACCCATGCAATACATTAAAAAGGAGATGATGAACTTTGTGAGCAAAGATTCTTGGCAAAGTGGTTTTTTTTTTATTGTTTTGCTAATAATTTCATCAATGTGGTTAAATTTGTCAGCATGGATGAATACAGTTTGTTTTTCTTTTTTTGCATGTGTTTCTGTAAAGGAATGTTATTAACTTGATTAATTGTTTGATTGCATTTACAGATGCAGTGACACCACGGCTGTTGTAACAGGGCTAAAACAAAGGCCAGAGTAGGAGTAGAAGTAAAGGACAACCTAGACAAATTACAATCCCATCCCAAACAACAGAAATGGCATATAAACAATTGCGGTTGAAAATTCTCCCCAGCGTTCGCTGCCTCTTTGATAAACTGGTGCAGATAAAAGTAGAAGGGCTTGCTCCCCATAAACCAGTAACACTGAGGTCCAAACTAGTTGATGATAAAGGGGTTGTTTTTAAAGCTTCTGCACGATACAAATCTAATGAAAAAGGGCAAGTGGACGTCTGCAGTGCACCCTCTCTGGGAGGAAGTTACACCGGCGTAGAGCCGATGGGATTATTGTGGGCCATGGCACCAGATGTCCCTCACAGTAAACTCCTGAAGAAGAATGTGCTCGACCCTGCAGTGGTGCAGGTTGAAGCCCTGTGTGAGGAGACCGGTGAGGTCTTAGCATCTGAAACCAATGAGAGAGGATACATGACTGAAGGGATGAAGAGAATACCTCTGCAAGAGGGCAGAATTCGGGGAGTCCTTTTCATACCTCCAGGTTAGTTTTGTTGTGAGCGGAGACATATGTATGTAAGCAAATAAGTATTTAACTGTATTTGTTTCCTCTGTCTGTCTTCAGGAGACGGTCCCTTTCCAGGAATCATTGATTTGTACACTTTAGGTGGAGGCCTTACTGAACCCAGGGCCAGCCTCTTGGCAAGTAAAGGTTTTGTGGTTCTGGCACTTGCATATTATCGTTACCAAGGTTTACCTAAAAAACCCCCAAACCTGGATCTGGAATACTTTGAAGAGGCTTTAACGTATCTTAAGTCTCGACCAGAGGTAAGTGTTGAAGGTTAAAGAACCGATGATAACTACTTTGCTGTTTTACTGATGGTGAAAACATGTCCAGCCACATCATTGACGTATGATTGTATTTAGCGTGTGAATACTGCCATCTGCTGGCCACTTGAAGATATTACACCCAGAAATTAACAAAAGAAAAATAACAGACTTACACACCAAGTGTTGTATATTAAATATAATTTAACCAATTAGAGGACCAGTTTCTAATTATGATGGACAGCTTTTTCATGTGCTTCCTTTTTTTTCCCATTTCATAGAGATTTAACCAAGCCTGTGTGGCAAAAGAAGAGTTTTAAGCTTGGGTGGTCAAAGAAACATGATCATGGAATTAGTTGTCTTTTCTTCATTGATCTCCTGATACCACATTTTATTCATTTAGACATGAAACCAAGTAATTTTTAGTTAAAATAATAAAAATAACAATCACTAAAATACAATATAAAAACAATATTAATGCATATAATAGTCTAATTGCATAAGCTTCAGACATTACTTAAAACACCTTTTTCATTTTTTGCTGCCTGAAAAAGGTGTTTTGTATAATTCTGAAATGTACATTTTTCAGTGCAGGGAGACTAAATCCTTTTCAAACCTCTGGTAGCTCATCCTTTACCTTTGTATCACCTTTGGGCTTCAAAATAAAAAGAAATGGGGTGTTCTAAAACTTTTGACCAGTTTGACATACATGTACATGCCATATTAGATCTATATCACACATTCACCCCATATATTTTCCCCACAGTAAAGGTTTTTCAGTTGGACTTGAATTGTGAGTGAGTTTTATTTTTGGTTACAACCTCAGACAGATAAACTGATAAATGTGCTTCCTGAATGAGCTATTGTGACATTGGTTCTGACTGAGGCTGAGCCTTTCAGAATGATCAAATCAATATTCTACTAAACAATTTTCCTTGATGGTAGGAGTGGGATTATACAGTACATTTTTATAATGTTTATTAAACAGTTCTTTAAAATTAATCATGTTTGAAAAATCAGAAACTTTTGATTTGCCAGAATGTGGCAGTTCTGAAAGGATAGGATTATCTTTTATAGAATAATTTGATTTTTTTTTTATAATTGTTATTAAAGTCTTGTGGATATAATAGTTGTGGGACAGGTCAGAGACCAATGTCTCTGACAATATTGATGTGCGAAAAAGCCAATGAGTGGAGGAACATTTTAGACTTTTTGAAGGGCTTTGTGCCTCTAATGTGTCCTAAAGCAGCTCAGCTGGACTGAGATCAGCTGATTCCTCCTTCTTATCCTGAACATATCCTTTTATTTGTTTGTTTACGGCATGCTGGTGGTGAAATGTTTGCTCCTAACTTGTTACACATCAGGAAAACTACATCAGATCATTACCAGATTACCTCTCCACACAGGTGCAGGGTTCTGGGATCGGGATCATATCCATCTCTCATAGCGGCGCTCTGGCCCTGGCCATGTCATCTTTTCTCTCTGGGATCTCAGCAACCGTCTGCATAAATGGCTGCAATGCAAATACTGTGATTCCTTTGCACTACAAAGACCTTGTAATACCTCCTCTTACGCCTATCATAGAGAATGTTAAAATCACAGACTCTGGGCTGCTGGACATCCGCGACGGTTTACCCGACCCCTTCCAGGAAAAGGAGGCTCTGATTCCGATTGAACGTTCCAGCTGCCAGTTCCTTTTTGCTGCCTCCGAGGATGACCGCAACTGGAACAGCGCTTTTTTTGCCAAGCAAGCTGCCGAGATGCTCAGAAACCACGGGAAAGATTCGTTCGAGCTGGTGACCTATCCGAAAGCCGGACACTTTCTGGAAACCCCGTACATGCCTTACTGTCAGTCGGGGTTCCACGCAGCTGTGGGGATGGAAGTGGTGTTTGGTGGGGAGCCAAAAGCCCACTCTGAGGCACAGCTGGACCTGTGGGAAAGAGTCCAGCAGTTCTTCAGGAGCCACTTGGGGAACAAGAGTACTTGTTAGCAGTCAGTGCTGTATAACGTCCACTGAGCATCCCTGAGTTTCTTATAATTTCTGTTAGTTTTAATAAATAGAAGTGTCAGGAATACTGAACGAGACTGCAGGAATGTTCATATTCAGAACAGCGGAGGTCACATAACGCAGCTAATACATGTTTGCTATATAATTGTGACTGAAAAGGAAATTGATATTCTAATTGTAGCAGGTGAAGCTAACGTTTAGCTTAGAGTGAGATTGTTATCCATCAGTATTGATGTAAATTTTACTGGTGCCACATCATTTTTACTCCAAACATTTTGTGACATTGTAAAATCCCTGTTGTTAAATGTTTTTTATACTTTGTGAAGCACCTGTTTTCTCCTGAGATCACAAGAAACTGCATCTTGCCAGGCTCCCAGCATTCTGTGGCTGCAACACAAGTTTGCACCAGTTAACATTCTGCACAGGTCCATGTGACAATTTCAACAGTGGCAGCTCCTGTTCAGTGACTGGTTCTGTGTGCTTCTGCTGTATAAATGTGATTAGTGAAAGTTATCAGGAAGCTTTAATAGACGAATGTTTCTTCCAATAAACTGCTAAATAATCACCTCTACCTCCCTTCTCTTAGATTACTGTTATTGCAGTTTTTTTTTTCATTCTAGGTACTTGTAATTTTGTGTGTGGGTTGTAATTCTGTGATATATTTGAAAAAAATGTTGGGCTACTGTACATTTTGTGATTTAAAAGTGATTTCAAGAAAGCTGAAGTAAGAAAACAGCTTCAAGTTTAACGTTACAGAGTTTTTACAATAGTGCTGTAGTTGTGAGTTTAAATAACTTCCCACAATAAATTGCATGCAAAGTATTAACCATGCGAATTTTCATAAGTGTTCCCACAGCTGACTTTAAAGTCTTATTATGCTAACAATTATAAAAAGATACAAACAAGTGATAATTTAGAGGAAAAACCTCATTAACTGACCATTTTGTGCAGCTCGTACCGATTCCAGTCATCTTCTCAGAGAGCTGATGATTTAAGCTGTTTTAATTGAGATTTAGTTGAGATCAAATGATGGACAAGGAATCCTCAGACTTCTTGATGCTACCTCCTTTTTACTAGGGATGCCCGATATGATCTGTTATGTCGACAGATATCTGCATTAAAATGTGATATAGTAAATATCAACATCGGGTTTTTTTTCGGGCTGATATTTTTTGTTGATGAAATCTTGCGAGATCTTGTTCCATAACGGAATCTTGAAAAATCCACGAGCAGCGGTCCCTGTTATTCTGGAAGAACTTCATATCCCAGCATTCCTTTCAGTCATGTGACTATGGTGCAGCTGCTGCTGCTACAGACGAACTTGCTGTGAAGCTGCTTATAATATGTCTGGTTTTAAGTTGTTGGTTTAGTTAGCAAGTTGTCAGAAACATTAGAATTAGCCACATGTTGGCTAATACCTGCTACTATCTGATATCTGGCAGCCAGATGCTCTCGGAGAATATAGTTATATTTTAATATAATATAACCTCACTATTGTCTACATATATCAGTATCCGTTGATATCAGAAATTACACTATTGGTAAAAAAAAAAAAAAAAGCCGATATCAAACATCCCTAATCTTTACTTCTGTAGCAAATAGTTCACTTATCTTTAAAGTCAGAAAAGCATCAGCTAAGCAGAAGTTCAGATTTTTCAGGGTGTATTACTTGAGATTAAAGTGTTTTTTATTCATTCATGTCATTTATTTATTTATTTTTTACCCCTTTAAAATGATTATGTAGCATGCAGTTTGTTTATGATTATGTAAAATCTCAGGTCAAGTATGAAGTGTTTTGCATTACAGAGGTATGTTCTCTGCTGCTTTTGGAATTTCCATCAAACCAAAGAGGAATGTAACAAGCAGCTGTTGGCGCACAGGCTGAACAAGACAACAGCAGCAGTATGAAAGGAAACCTGATGCAAGTTAAACCTACATTTTAAGTTTTGATCACCTTTTTCAGTTCCACAGAGATTTACTATGTGATTAAAGGGCTTTCAGTGAAAAACTTTTATTTTCAGCTGAATTTACGGGACATTTTCCATCTGCTCAGCCATTACTAATGATTTGGCCATGATGCTTGTCATTCATAAGATTCAGTAGTTTCTTGGTGCTACAATAGGAGGGGCTCTCCCCCTCAGTCCTGCACCTCACGCCGAGAGATATTCAGTTGCAGTCTCCCCACGCCATCCAGTCTCGCAGGAAGCAGCCCCTGACTGAGCGACTGAGGAGCAGCAGCCTGTCAGCCACAATGTTGCATTTTTTCTGAATGGGAAGAGGTGATGGAGCTGCGCTTCGTTCCCGGAATGGACACTTGACAGCCCGGTGTGCGTGTACTTGTAGGTACGCTCGGTGTTATGGAGCACCATCCATCCAGCCACGGTGCGCATGGGTTTCAGTGACTCCAATTATTCCGTTCATTCCTGCTGGACAATGTTTGTGCGTGCTGCTGCGGGCTTCCGTCTCCTTGTGCTTTGATAGATGACTATTGATCACGTTTTTCCCTGCTTTTATCAGGCATTTTTACTGACAAAAAGAGCATTTAATTGCTGGCAGCAGCACGCATCGCCTACTTCTCCATCCATCCTACATCTACACTTCCATCTAGGCTTCATAATCTGTCACATGTAGGCTAGATTCCATTTCCCCCCTTTTATTCACCACAAAATCCACCTTCAGTACCAGGTCAGAAATGCCCCCTCAGTGTTGGCGGCTCGTGTCCTGCCAGTTTTCATAAAAAATCGTCGGGATCTCAGTGAATCGAGATGGATAACTGGAGCCGGACAGCAGCCGTCGGGGACGGTGCCGTAAATTTCACAGCAGCCCACCTCTGGCTGGATCACCTGAACGCCTCGAGCCCGTCCACCCGGTGGGACAGCAGCCCCCCTGCAGGGGGGAGCGGACCGGACGAGCAGCAGCGCGTCATCCGAGAGCAAGCCTACCGGGACTTCACCACCACCGTTCAGGTCTTCATCCTCATAGGCTCCCTGCTCGGTAAGTCCGATCACACAGCTTTAAAATCAAACCCTTCAAGTTCATTTGTAGGCTACGTTTAAGTGCTTGATTTTAGAATTAAGAATGAAAATAAAGAAAGAAAGAAATAACCAGCATTTTTCCAAATCTGGGTCATGGATTAATTGAAATATGTGATGCAAATGCAGTAATGATACAAATCGTCTACCCATCCTCACAGAGGCAACAAGATGATGCTGTTTGGTTTCTTTTATTACACAGAAAACCAATAAATAAGAATCTGTTAGATCCTTAGAAATGTTGCAAAGGACATGAGTTTTAGGCCTGAATATGGGGAAAACTCAGTAAAAGTATAACCGATAAACCCTCTTGTTGGTAACTTAGGGCACTTAGAAATGTTCAAATAAAACAAATTTAAAGAAATTTGAATATGCAAAATAGCTATACACATATCCCCATTACAAACTGCATGAATATTTTTCACAAATATTTTACCCTCAACCTCACAGATGGGATAATTCCCTTTTTCAAATGTCCCGGTGTTTACATCCTTACAATGCAGAGGGGTCAGATTATGTCTGCGCACAGATCAGTTTGTGTTTGCATGGAACAAAATCAAAGATCAATAACTGAAAAATTTAGTATATCATTAAAAACGGGTTCTATTGATGCCTAATCACTTCACTAAAATAACTTGTGCTTTTATCCTATGAAAATGGGCTGTTTACATCTAATTGCCAGTGGTCCACATACATGACAGCTGTTATATTTGTGCTGCCATTTTTACTACGGTGTCTCTGAAAGGACAAACAACTTTATGTATAGGGTACCAGCTGTGTCTGATAGGCGCAAGAGCACCATTTAGCATAGATAATGCCTTAAAAGGCAACAAAAGTACTCACATGTATTACAGTTATTGCTGCACCTGAGGCATGTTCATGTCTGGAAGAATTTTGGCCACTGACAGCCACCGTTTATTCACGACTTAGCATTTGAAGTAATGTCTGCTAATCTTTAATGTAAGTAATTCTTACACACTGTGCCTTTAAGAATGTACCTGTTTTGTGATAGATAAGTTACATCAGATCTTTGTAACACCTGGTTCCAAAATTTTAAAATATTAAAAGTGGAGCCTCAAAAATCTACAAATATGCTGTTGACAGTGGCGATATACACCTAACTTTCCCACTACGTCTGAGCCCAGTCCCTGCTGGCTCCTATCCAGCCTTGTGAAGTCCTGTATGCATGCGTAACACTATGGGCTATGATTTAGATGACAAAAATATAAAATAAGCCAACAGACTTTCACCAAATTTGATGCTTTCTTCTATTAAAGGCAGATTTTTCATTTGGCAACTCAAATAGGATTTTTTTTAGTGATTTCATTTATAAGTTGGCAAAACATTGTGATTATTTATTGTGCATTTGTTCAGCCTTCTTTAGGCAGAACCTGTATTGATCCTGCTGCTGCTGATGTTGATGAAGGGAGGAGGGAGAGTTGTGAATTGATGGATAGCAGCAGCACACCAGCCTCACACGGTCTTGGCTTTTATATCCTCTCCATCATATTGGCAGCCAGAAACATAATCATCCTGCTAAAAATGAGCACTGCCAATGAATGTGTCATTTGCTACAAATGTGGCTGTGACATCCTGTGACTCCTGAAAAGACACTCAGCCTCGACTGCTGGGGTTGTTTAGAAAGGTACGAAGTCAGAGAGACGCTGGACGTTTTGCAGAAGCTCAAACACATCATTCATTATGAAGAAACATTGCGCAATTGACACAAAAGGGGAAAAAATAAGGACCAAATGGCTTTTGCTTTGACTCAAAGCCACCTCTTGCTATGCAGTGCAATGTGGCAGTGTCAGAAAAGCATGAGTGTCTTCTGGCTGCATGACCCATAATACCATGTGGATTTGCAATGAAAAATAATAAACTGTTGTGATTTATGCCAATATTACTACAGTCCAGTAAGTTTTTCAGACAATAAATTATGTGTTAGCACATACATACAGTACAACATAGTATCACTATGTTTAAATTAATTTCAATTTGAGCCTTAACCTGCTGCATCCTGCAACCTCTTGAAGGCACACACAAAATTTTCTTTCTTGAGAAATCTTTGTGCGCTTAAAATGTAGCAATTAAAGTGTAAATAATTGGCCAAGTCATTGATTTCATCAGTTGGGAGATGGAAGGACCAGTGAGACTAAATGGCAACATGTCTAATGGGTTAAACATCTAAAATGCTCTTGTGTTCACACTGCAAGTCTTGACACTCAATTCTGTCTTTTTTCTGTTGAGATCCTTTTTTTTCCCCGTGTAGTTGTTCACATTATGATTTAATACGACTACCTTCAGACTCCTGTGAACAGTCTGTGGGCCTGAAATGACCCATAACATGTTTGCGTTTGTGTGTATCAGTTTCAAGGTTGTGCAGTTGGAGCCAACAAACTCGTCTTACACCATTGCTCTGTCCATTGTGTACATTCAGTCTTGCTGTGTCCCATCTCCTCCGACAGAAAACTGTGATGTCTGTTTCGCTTCAATCATGTAAAAGTCGGATGAAATGTGACATGACTGTTCAAACTTTGAAAAACATTAAAGATGTACAGTCTTCCTTAAATTTATTCATACCCTCCAATTAGAGAAAAGGCTAAATTCACAACAGTAATTCAAATAATAAGAAACTAAAGAAACTAATCATAAATAAAAATTTACAAAAATGATGATTTAGTGAAATAAATGTTGCTTTTGAATTGTGGTAAGAAATAATAATAATAATAAAAACAAATAAACAAAACTGTCCCAACCACATTAGAGCACCTTTCCCATGAACTGTGGACCAAAAACCTGTCAGGAGGTCCATACAGTAAGTCTTTTTTTAACATTAGAGAAAACACTTGATTACATTTTGTCAATTTCATCTTATTTCACTGACAGCTGATTTTTTTCATTCTTTAATTGGAGGGTATGAATAATTTTGAGGGCGACTGTATATGATAACAGTTGTGTCACATATAAAAGTGATCTGGATTGAATCTTAAAAAAAAAACAAACAAACAAACAAAAAAGGATTTTAACTGTTCAGACAGTTAGAAAAGATCAGATGTGTCCCATGTATTTTTCCTACTGTTGCCTGCAGAGTGAATGCAGCATTCAGTCTTTCTGGGTCAGGACATGTGTCAGTCTTTTTGGTCTAAAAGACGTCTATTAGACATCTTTTAGACCAAAAATGCTCAGTGGGAATTGGTTAATGTAAATGGAACTTCAAATATAACAGGCTGCATGATCATTGATGGAAAGTAAGAGTACTGCTTCAAAAACAGCATTAATTAAACCACTGCTCTCTATTTGAATACTCATTATAAGTCTGATTGGAGCTTCTTTATCTTCAGGCTCCACCGAGTACAACAATGACTGTTTCCTCAATCCTCAAGTTTCAACCAAAAGGAGTTTTGTGCACTGTGAAATCTCAGGCTCCATCTTCTTTTATATCCAGCGAGCTATAATCAGGGATGAACCAGACATGCTGGCTCCGTGACGTAGGCATTTTTGTTGTTGCTCTGATTGGGGTCTGAATTGATTTTCATCTCCTAAAAAGACTCCAGTAACAGGCTCAAAAATGTCAGGAAAGGTCTTTGAATAAATGCAGTCTGGGCGTCTTTACCTCCATGATTCATAAACATGAATGAGTTAGTGCGGCATCAGTCTTGATACTGTATAAATTACCATTTTATGTTCTGAATAATTTGAGATTAACCAAGCGAGATGATGAAATATGTGCCTTATCTGGCAGCAGTGTGGCTTGTGGCATAAAATGAGGCAAACTGGGAGTGCCTTTGCATCTCTTTGCATGTGAGGCGGGGATATACAGTCCGCACAGGTGATGAAACATTTTGACCTGATATAATTCACACTGCATGTTCACATGAAAAGTCTCACTGTGGCTTTAGTCAGTGCTTATTAAATTCTGTCAGTGGTATGGATGGTTCACAGTGTTGCTCTGCACTTTGTGGTGGTGTTAACATCTCAGAAGCAAGAGATACATGATATTTTTTTGCCTTGTAGCTGGAAGGTTGAAAAAAAAAAATCTTCATTCCAACAGATTTTTCAGATTTTTTTAACCTTTAAATTAAGCAATCATTAGAAATCTGCTAATTGATTTCATTCTACATTAATATGACAGTCAAGTATTCATCAAAATGAAATTTTAAGTTATGTGAGAGAGCATTGAACTGAAAGCATGACTTTTATGATGCTGTTTCACACCTTCTCCATCCATGTTTTTCATACTCTATTCCCTCTGCACCATTTGCATTTTCTGCTTTACCTTCTGATTATTTAATAGCTTTATCATGCAAAATTATTAGATTTACCAAATTAAAAGCCAACCTACACACCTGATCTTGGTCAAAGCATTGCTTTAAATGAACAGCAAGATTCTTTCATAAAATACTTGTGCTCTTTTTAGAGTTAGATAAGAAGATTTATTCTTTTTTTCACATCTTTAAGTATTTTTCACATCTTGTTTGTGTCTACTGGGCAGCACTGAAAGACATTAAGAGCTGGTTATTTACTAAAAACCAATGGAGCTGATGCAAAAACAGGTGTACTGATCTACAAGCGGGACAAATTAGTAAGTATGTAAATACAAGCATGTTCTGCAATAAACTAAGGCCAAAATGTAAGGGATTTTTTGGGATTATTTCTTTGTTGAAAGTTGTTTCCTGACAATAAATCTGTTGGAAAAGCTGCTTATTTTTCATTTAAAAAGTGCCACATTTATGAAAATGTTTTTGTGGGATGAGCAGCAGACTTGAATATTGTGTCCATGAAAAACTTGCCAGATCTCCTCTCCCGAAGCCAAACGACTTATTCTGCTATTGACCCTTGTTTGGTGTCATTTATTAAAGTTTGAAGACACAAGAAAGACAAACTGGAATTTTAACATTTTATTTGTGTTACACAGTCAGAGAGCTCAGTATCATGTGGAACGCATGCAGCAACAGCCTGGCAGCTCCTCCTCATGCTGGTCGCCAGCTCGGTCACACACTGCTGTGGGGTGGCATCCCGTTCTTCATGCAGCATTTGCCACAAGTCAGACAATGTGGTTTTGTTGATCTCTGACATGAAAAACGCCTCCAAGCTGATCCAACAAGGGTTCAACTGCGCTGAGGTTAATTTAGGGGTCCTTTTCCCCCCTAAATTCTGGAGGTAGTCTCATGATCGATGAACCCTGCTCTGTAGGGGATGAACGTTGTTATCTTGGAGGATAGTTTAGTCCCAGACTGTGCTTGCAGACACCTTTTATAACTGTATTTTCACAAATATCTTAATACAAACAATAGGGATGCACAATATGGGAATTTTGGCCAATATTTGATATGCCAATATTTTAAAAATCATGTGGCCGGTAACCGATATTGATACTGATATCAAAGCTGAAAAAAAATAAGCAGTCATTGCAAATAGCAGTTTTGTTATCCGTTTCTGACACTTTGAAAAAGATGGGTGGGAAAAAATATTGATACACTGAAATATCCCTATATTTTCATTTGCCAATATCAAATTGATATTTAATAACGGGGTATAGATCTATTTTACTTTGAAAATCTTGCAAGATTTCATCATTCTGTTACAAAATCTCACAATATTTCGTGAATTCTCATGAGACTTTGTAACAGAACGATGAAATATTGTGAGATTTTTAGTAGAATAGATCGATAGCACGTTTTTGAATGTCAATATGATATCAGCATTTGAAAATATTGTAAAATTTTTGTTAATTCTCACGAGATTTTGTAACAGAACGATGAAATATCGCGAGGTTTTGTTAGTAAAATAGATCCATACTGCATTTTAAATGTCAATATCATATCAGCATTTGAAAATATTGTGATATTTCAGTGTATCAATATTTTTTCTCACTCCTAGTCTTTAAAAGTTTCAAAGTCTTTAAAAAAGAAGTTTTTGAAAAAGAAAAAAAATTTTTTTCTTTATTTTTTAGACTTTAGAAACAGCGGGCTGATCAATTAAATATCGGTGGGGATACTCAGTTTTAAGGCCGATATAGGCCGATACCGATAGGGGGCCGATTATATCATCATCCCTAACAGACAGCAAAACCTGACCTTACATCTGATTAACAATTAATGAGTTAAAGCGTACATGTCACGGGATAACACAGACAAGAATTCAGCTCTGTAAGAGCATGTACTTCTTGGCTCTCCAGTCCCCTTTAGCTCATTCATAAAATAATTCTGTCATGGAAAATAAAGCAACGATAACATCCGCAGCTGCTAAATGTGTCAACAATGATTCACTCTTTCAATCTTAACGGTTCATGCTTCTATCTTTAGACACCTGAACTCATCTTGCTTCCCTGATGGCAGCGGCCCATTAACACCCATGCAGAGATGACACAACTGACCCACCGTGGATTTGTTTCCTCTAATTGTTGCTACCTGTGCATGGACTGCCATTTATAGAGCGGAACAACCATTCATGTTTCGTGTTTGCTCTTTCTCTCCATTGGCTGCTGCGGTTATCGTTGCCAAGGTGCCCCTGAAGTGCCAGGTGAATATATGAAGGCTCAAAAGAACAGAGTGGTTTTTGAGATAAAAGAAGTTTTGACTGTGAATGATCACTGTTACAGTGTTTTAATGAACATGCACACATGCTAGCTTGTCACAGTTGGGTCTGTGTTAAGTACTTGAACAGGCTACACCTGTTTAATGCAGGTGGGAGAGTTGATAATAATTCAGAACAACTTGTGTTGCAGCTCACATGCAGCAACACTGAGAGGGAGCGACATCATAAACAGCTGCATGAGGCTGAATCAGGGAGTTATTATGGTCATTGGTCATGAAGCAATGTCACTGGTAAATTACTACTTATGCAAATTGTTTAGCTGAACGCCATCAATTTCTGTGATTCTAGCTGGCTAGCTAGATTAAAATATATACATCTAAAGGCTAGACAGCGAAGATGGAATGCCACAGTTGAAGTTATTGATTGATTTAACCTGCAAATTGAGCTGCAGCCCCCAGTGTTACAAATTTATGCTTACGTCTGGAGCATCATTAACTTCTGATTTGCTGGGGTTTGTGACATTTTAACTTGACTTTTTTTCTTGTTGTGATTTCCTTCCTTTTTTTCTTTTTTTTCTCCGTCATTTCTCTTTGCATGCACCGAAGGAAAACACAACAGCTGTGGCATTATTTTTTTGTAAAAATACCAAAAACAGGCTGTAGTTCTGAGTCTGCAGGAAATATTATACTGGAAATAGTCCAAAATATATCATCCCAACAATTATTGGCTGGATTTTTGTTCACTTTAGCTACTCAGTAGAGCTACAATGGCATTTAGTAGGTATAGAAAGGTTGTGATAGAATTTTAATTCATTTACAGTATACTGTTTGCTTTTGATAGGACATAATTGAAAACCAAATTTTCCCTGCAACTCTGACTAATTGCCTCTCATGAGTTATTTTGCTCTTTCTCCTTTAAACTAATATGTGATCTAATATGTGATCACAGTGGCTCTTTGCTGTTTGACTTTAGAGCCAAATGAATGATGTTAAAGTCAATAGGTGCTCATTGAACTGCAGCCGGTCAAACAGTTCAAGTCAAGTACCTGATCACAAAAGCCAATACCAGTAGATGGAAAGATAAAATTTCTCTTAATTTCCTCCAGTTTTTCACCAATGCATGCTAAAACCATTCATAGTCAACTCAGATAGTCGCAGTCATAAATGATAAACCTCAAAAACTTGTAAACATAAATATGTGTTAAATGGCACAATATTGCTTCTTTAGTCAATCTTTACAGTTTTAAATGAAACATTTACATTTTCTTAACATGGGCCTTTTGTAAGGGTAATTTTAATTTGTCACGAAAGAACAATTAAAAAGGTCAGGGTCGATGCATGAATGAAGAACTTCGGTTTCACGCAGCTAGCAGAAAGTTTTTATTTGCATCATGTTCATATGCAGTTAAAGCTGATTACAGTGTTAGTTCGAGTTGGTTTTAAGGGCAGTAATCATTTGTTGGGCTCCTTTTTCCTTCACATCTTTTTGTTCTTCTCTCACACTGGAATAAAGAACAATACTGGATACAGTATGACAGCAGAATCTGAACCTATTTGCCACAAGCATTCACTTTCATGTAATTTTGCTTTTGAAACAGTGAATATCTGTGCTCATCTTAATATCTCATGTGAGTCAGCCACCCAGAATGCAGAGGATGAGCGTGTTTCACTAATTACTGCTATGTTTGGGCTTCCCCAAAGTACTGCATGCTGCTCTGTAACTATCCACGCTCTAGAAATCCTGCATTATTAATAAAGCATGCCATGTTCTTCTGAAAACCTGTTCATCTGAAACCTCTCAGCTCAGATTTGTTAAGCTGTAATTGTTGGTTAGTTTTGCAAATTGATCAGCTGATAACTTTCAGTCACTGAATGAAATGTTTTTATTTTAAACATTTACAGAAAAATAATTTGCTCTTTTTCTCGGTCGTACACTGGAGAACACACATACTTTAGAAGAGGCTGGTATCCCAAACACCTATCATAAGGTATAAAATCTAATGAATCATAATTAACCTTGTATTTATGCAGAGATCATAACATGAAAATGGCACAGTTTGCACCTGAACAACTGGTCTTATTAGATTTGGATCTAATTGATTTCATTGCCCTGTGAGGTGAAACACTATGAGGCACCTAATCATAAGATCTTACAGCTGTGATTATAATTAGCTATCAAACCCTAATTTTAACCAGAGGCTTTAATTGAGTGATTCATTGTGTATCTCTAAGGAAATTTAAGTGGGAATTGGTTTACAAGCGCAACATATTCTCAATGCTGACCTAATTCTAAGTGACTTAGTGTTCGGAATATGTTTACATGAGTTGCAGAGAGAATATTATATTCATATTCCCATTAAGATGTTACACAGCATAACTCCATAAATGACACGTATTCCTGCAAAGTTTACATCCATCATTCGTTATGGTTCCTTAAAAACATGGAGGATTACTTGGTTTCATCCTTGTCCCCTTTTCCCACAACTATCCTGCTCTGGGCTTATGAGGGAAACTCTGCTGGTTCATCATAATAATACTTTTAATTTGTATACATGTCTATGATTTAAGTTAGCTGATGTTCTTAATGACCTTACTCTGGTTAAGGTGCACTGAAGATGCTTCTTACATTCGTAAATAGAAAATAAAATACCTTAAATCATACTTTTAGGGCTATTTAGGTAATACTAGAATAAGTATGCTTTACCATTGTTTTTAAAACTTTTAATAGCTAAGGTTTTAATAGCAAAACAAATGAAGACATGCAATGAAACATTTTCCTCTGCTTTTTTCTCAGTTAGAACAATAACAGTGTCAAACACCACATAGTACTGTGCTAAACGTCGGAGACTTTTAGCTGTTTGAATTCATATTTGTCATGTAAAGCTGCCAGGGTGGCACCAAATTCCTTCTGCAGTAGCTCAGAAACAAACAGCATGGAAGAAGTGTTTTATTTTCTTGCAGCAGATGGCTCCCACACAGCCCTGACTGTGAACATCTTTAAGAAAATGTGGCAGCATAAATCCACAGTTCACAAAAGCACCAACAAGAACTGTTGATGCATCTTTTTTCAAGGACTCTTTGGATTATTTTGTTTAGTAATGCACTGTATTCAGCTGGTCCTGGAAGCCTTCGGCATCGTTATTTTAGTGCCACCTGAATTGGTTACGATTTTTCTTGTTATTTTGCACAAAACTTATCAAACTGAATTATGCTTTAAGTCTGATTTTATTTTCTCTTTCCTCCTCCTCCTCATCCTCACAGGTAATGCCACTGTGTTGTGGTGCACGTGCTGCACAAGTGTCTTTAAATCTGTGACCAATCGATTCATCAAGAATCTAGCATGCTCAGGTATCTGTGCTGGCCTGGTGTGCGTACCTTTCGACGTGGCCCTTGGAGCCAGCCCCCGCTGCTGCCTGTGGCTTCACACTCTTCTCTTCTGCAAGGCCCTAAAATTCCTGCATAAACTCTTCTGCTCCGTCACTGTGCTCAGTTTCAGCGCCATCGCACTTGACAGGTAAATTCAAAAAGATTCTTCATGCATGGTAAAGTTAGGGTTAGATATATCAGTCACTTTTCTGACCTTTTTAGTCATTTTTTTTTAGTAAATTATCTATAGAGTATGTTATTATTGAAGTTATTTTGATCCTTTCAATGTCAGTTCGATCACATGATGTTGCTCTTCTTTTTGTAATATATAAAATGAGTTATTTTCCACATAATACAGGTTAGGCTGATGGAATTTTTTTTTTTTTTTTTTTTTTTTTTACAAATTTTGGGGCGCATTTGATTGATGGATAAGAAAAGTTTTCAAATGGCATTTTATGAACAAATAACTCATTGTATTTGTGTGTGTGTGTGTTTTGTTTTTCCATAAAAACAGTTGCATAATATAATGAATTTGCATTTAATTTAAAAGGTCAAAATGATTTAATGCTTTCTAGTTTTTATTAGAAATTAAGTTGATTGGGCAATTTGAGTAAAAAAGAGTGGAAAAAGATCATTCTGTTATGTTTTTATAGCTTTTTTTGGGAGAGGCCTTTTTTTGTTGTTGTTGTTGTCTAATGACCTGACAGGGTTTTAAATTGAAGTGACTCACAAGGGCTGAAATTCTCCTCATTTCAAAGCGGATAAAGCAGAAGAGCCTCCTGTTTTCTAATGTTATGAAATTGAAATGTGTTTGAAAAAGGCTGGAGGGCTTCTCCCACTCACTTCACTAAATTTAGAACGAGAGCTTCAGAAAAATGGATCCTTTAAATCAATTGCATGATCACTTCATCAATGCATTGGTCTGCAGTGACAGCTCAAGTAATTCTCTCACTTATCAAGTACTTTCAAAAAAGCTCAAATTGAACTCTGGGAAATTCTTTATGTTGTTGAAAAAGTACTTTTCAGCCATCTACACCCTGTGGTGTAGGAGGGGGTGGAAGATTTGATCGATGGAGCATGTGTCCCGCTTCCCTGCAGCGCTAAGTGCTGCAGCCGAATGCCGCCTGAGACAGCAGCTGCTGCACACATAAAGTCACCAGACAAACATTCAGTTCCTAGAAAGTAATGCTGATTGAGCCCCATCTCATCTGGAAGATACACTTCCTGGCCAAAAATTAAACTCACCACCAAAACACAGACAAAGTCACACTCTAATATCCCATCAGACCGCCTTTTAGCTTTGATTATGGCAACAATTGCTGTGGCATCGTTTCCGTAGCTTCTGCAATGTCAAGATTTATTTCCATCCAGTGATGCTTTCCTTAATCATCAAGATCGTGTATTGACCATGGGAGTCTGACCAGTGTGCACAGCCTTCTGTAGCACTTCCCAAAGATTCTCAATAAGGTTCAGGTCTGGACTCTGTGGTGGCCAATCCACGTATGACAATGATGTCTGATGCTCTCTGAACTGGTCTTTCACAGTCTGAAAGCCTGACAGCATGATGCAGCCATTAACATCAGTGGGGGTACAGTCCTCTTGGACTAATGCATTGTTTTCAGCATGTGGTGTTTTTTTTTCTGGTCAAAAGGAAAATAAGATGTTTGGGGCTCTAGCAGCCTTTAACTAACAGTACCTCTAAGTAGAGGAAATAGTAGAAATGGGGTTGGAATGAGGTTGGAGAATAGAGGAAATGGCATGAAGCAAAAGGGCCCCAGGCTGGCGCTGGCTGTGGATATGAAATGGCTGCTCATCACCTTCATCTACACATTTTTAGTGACTCCAATGCCTTTTTTATTTTTTTTATTAACTCTAAATGTGCTTTTTATATATCTTTCCAAAGCTGAAATCCACGATTAAAAGAATCCCAGTGTGAGTGATCCTGAAATGATTTCCTCAAAGTCTTCTGTTGTTAAATGAAATAGTTTTTATTGGATAAAACAGTTGTACTGTATGAACACAATGCAAAGCCTTAGCTCTGTTCTGCATGAAAAGCACCATTAGCGTCAGGAATTCCTGCCTACATAAAAACAGCAAAGAAGCTTAATTATTTTAAGATATAACACCAGTATAAAATCTTGCAAATCTTGCAGTTTCTTTATATGGCCCTCTTGATTATCTTTCATGCTTTTTCTCTTTGTAATTGTTTTACTCTTTTATGTATGTTGGTTTTTATCTTTTATGTCTAGTTTTTCATGTTGTGAAGCACTTTGGTCAAGAGTTGTGTCAATGGTGCGATATGAATAAACTTGAATTAAATAAATTGAAAATTGTATCAGACACTATTATTGTATGCATATTTGATGAATATTGGATGACCACAGAATAGAGGTGCTGCTCTACAAAGATGGAAAGATAAATCTCATTTAGCAGCATTAAAACCAACATGCAGGACCCCACAAGACCATGAGAAACACTCAAAGTACAGCCAGTAAATGTGTTTTTTTGCTTTTGCTTTTGTGAAGGTGGATGCTCTCAGATGCTGTTGCAGCTAAGTTTTAGCATGATGAATTGGTTCCATAGCAACTGCAGTTGGACTGATATCAAACCGATTAATTATTAATTCTTTGAGAGGGTAATCAAAGCAGCAACTGCAGCACAATTACAAGCTCGTGTAGACAAATTCATTCTGTGCTAGAGTTTAGATACACTGACCTGAATTATTTATGCATTTGTATAAAAATGAAAATAAGGTTATGATGTTGTACATGTAAAAGCACCCATGTGATTTCAACCCCTGCTTAAGTTCACAGTCAACAGATACACTGAAACATTTTTCAGAGCTTTTCTAAAAAGAGAGGTGTAATCAAAGTTATAAGCATATTCAGGATCAGATTGTTTACTTTCTCCATAATTTAATGTTGTCTTATTTTTTAAATATCAAAATATGTTAAAAACCGGCGGTGACAAATTATACCAATAAGCTTTTTTCATGCAGTAACATCATAAATGTGTCAAGAGGCTGCAGAATAAATTTGCAGCTAATGCAATATTTCACCTCTTCCATCTTCCACTTGAAACTCACATGTTTTTAAGAGAATATTTTAATTTCAGATTTGTCCGACTAACCTCATTCACCCACATGAATAGTGGAAATGTATTTTTTCAGGACCAGGTGCTTCAGCTTATTATTGATGTGTGTATTTTAGACTAGAAATTCTTCTCTGTTTATCTGTATTTCCATGCAAAGCATCTTAGGAGAGATTTTCATAAGCTGCATCAGCACGACTGCATTCAGGCGACGCTTTACTCAAACAAAAGGCCTCTTTTATGCAGCAGAACCAGTTTTGAGCAACAGCAGGACCTTAAAACTCATTTCAGGTCCTTTTATTATTCACACCTTTGCTCCTTTCCTACTGTGACATGTCACAGTTTCTCAGGCCTTTATGTGAGCTGACCTACTTGTGTTTTTTTGCAGATATTACTCGGTGCTGTACCCCTTAGAGAGGAAAATCTCAGATGCGAGATCTCGGGATCTGGTCATCTATATCTGGGTCCATGCGGCTGTGGCCAGCCTCCCTGTGTTTGCTGTGACCAATGTGACAGATGTCTACGTTACCTCATCCTGCTCCGATGACCACGCCCTCTCTTTGGGTCACATTGTGTATGTGTTGATCTACAACGTCACCACGGTGATCCTCCCCTTGGCTCTGGTCTTCCTCTTCATGCTTCTGATCCGCAGAGCGCTCAGTGCCAGCCAGAAGAAGAAGGTGATCATCGCGGCGCTGAGGACTCCACAGAACAGCATCTCCATCCCGTATGTGTCCCAACGAGAAGCTGAGCTCCACGCCACCCTGCTAGCTGCTGTGCTGGCTTTCTCCGCCTGCAGCACCCCGTACGGGGCGTTGGTGGTCTACCGTACCATTTTGGCAGACACTAAAGAGCTGCCTGTCTCGCTGTATCTCACTGCTCTCTGGCTTCCTAAGGTGTCCCTGCTCACCAACCCTCTACTGTTTCTCACTGTTAACCGCTCGGCACGTCACAGCTGGCTGGACCTGCTAGCCAGGATCCACAGACGTTACAGCCGCCGTAACATGGTCAGCACCGGGGGTCTGGTCTCTTTAGGAGCAGAGGGTGCGATCGGGGAGCCCGTGGGGCTGGAGACAGCTGGTCGATCTGGGAGCCAGCTCCTAGAAATGTTCAACATTGGCCAGCAGCAGATCTTCAGACCCGCTGAGGAGGAAGAAGAGGAGGAGGATGTGGAGAATGAGATCCCCTCTCAAGGATCAGGAGGCTGCTCAGGGCCCAAGGAGGACCAGAAAAGTAGGTCAAGACTTGGGAGCCTTAGAGGTGATGTGAATACAAAAAAAGACCCTGGAGGAGGGCTGATCATCACTAAGGAAGTCCCCCCTTCAGTCATGGCACCCCGGGCGTCTCCGGTCCACACGTGTGCTTATGCCTCCTCATCACAGGTGGCACCTGCTACACCAACAGAAGCAGAAGACTCCCCACAGTTTGGTTTCGGACCATTTGAACTGCCTCCTCAGTGGTTGCCTGAGACCAGGAACAGCAAGAAGAGGCTGCTGCCTCCTCTGGGTAACACACCTGAGGAGCTGATCCAAACCAAACTACCGAGGCCGCGGCCAGAACGCCGGATTAGCAGGAACAACAAGGTCAGCACGATCCCCACCGTAGACCCATGATCTACTTTACTGGCCTCCGAGCTCCAGCACTGGAAACAAATCGGTGCATTGTATCCCTGTTGGATCAGCAGACCTAAAAAGATTAAGATCTGGGGTTTTTTAAAGGCTGATTTGAACCCTTTCACTTCAGATTTTCACTCGTAGCCACTCTCAAAGTTCAGATGTTGCACTGAACAAAGCAAAGTCAGTCACCTAAGGCACTCAGTTTTCATACAAGAGAAAAATCAGTTTGCTATGAAATATTTATAATATGAGAAACACATTTGTTAAACTTTGTAGCTGAATTGATCGACCCAGTTTCATAACAGAGGAATTCTGCAGTGACTACGTGGCAGAGCAGGTAAGAATCCCTCATTAACCAAAACAAAAAGGGGTGCATGCATTCCCACTGAAAATAATCAAGTGAGATAACTGGACTTCTAGACAAGAATCTTATATGATGGATATACTGATTGCACTCTGTATATGACCAAATCTCAGTCCTTTCACTTATCCCTCCACAGGACTATTTCTAATAACCATATTTTACAAGTTTTACTTAATTATTTGGGATTAATGTTACATTTGCTGCCCCCCACTCACCTTCCTTTTTTGAAATATTCACATCTCTTGTAATGTATTGATGTTGTTTGTACGGTTTATGTAAATTTTGGATGATAAAAAATGCAAATGTACATCATGCAAATACACACTTGAAATAAGTTTAACTGGTTTTGTTTTGTTTTCTGGAGCTAAAAATGCATCACATGGAAAAATGGAAGAACTTCTTGCAGGTTTCCTGACCACCATTCACTCATTCAGATTACTTGAAAATAAAATGAGAAAGAGTGGAAGCTTTTTGTTAAATCCCTCTGACTGACACCTCTGGCTCTGTTGTCTTTGTGATGCATAATTCAATAGTTACAGCTTCAACCTGAGCCTTTGTCTGAGGTAAACAGAGCTGGGCTGCACTTCAAATATTTGACAGTCTGTAAACCCCCTTAACACGGCCTACAATCTCCTGATATATCCACAATAAAACTGAATCTATGCTACATCCCAGCTTCCTGTTATCAGGCAAAATTGTGCAGCCACACCCGTCTTTACACAATATCCACCGCTTCTACTCAAAACCACTAGAGAGATGTGCAGTTCTGATATGTTTATTGCAGTAATTGCTGTGCTTGGCCAGCCATTACTGTACACAGTAGACGCTGTGGTAGATATAAGGGATCTAGGAAGCTGTTGAGTGTTTCAAAGTGTCATATAAAACCAGAGGATTATTGATTTCTCACCTTAACGCTTCAGCCTTGGACTCATATTCCCCATCTGATTTGACACAGAGCTTATTCAAACATTGCAGCCTTTTATCCTTGCAGCTATAAAGGGCCTTGAGAACACAGATGGAGCTATTGATGTCAAAGAAAGTGGTTGCAATAAAGTTATCGAGTTAAAAAAACAACCCTCTTTTGACAGTGATGCTTAAAAGAGAGGCCATGAAACAGGACCATTTTACAGCTGGTGATGAAGCAAATCTCAGGCTGATGAAAGCAGGAATGAGAGCTTTTCACTTTTTACCTTCCTTTCAGAAGTGTTTACGTGATGAGGCTCAGCTGGAATAAAGACAGAAATTGCAATGTTGTTGTTGTTTTCTATTTTCTAATAAAAACAATGCTAATTAATTAGAAGAGGGTGAAAACTGCTGGCAGGAAATCTCTGAACATGCTTTGTTTCCGAGAACATAAAGAATCACCCATTATTCTTAGCAGCTAACATAATAATAATGAGGAAAAGTTGACATTTCAATAATCTCCACCAATCAGAGTTTTATTGCCGTCAGATCAGAATCTGGTGTGATTTGTTGGGTTGTTGCCAAAACTGATCTGATTGGCCCATCGGCTGTCACCGCAATGATAGATGATCAAAACAATATTTAGTGTAAATGGACCTTTACCTGGGTAAACCTTAGATACCCAAGGGTTCCAAGTGATACTCTCCTTATATACGACCACGTTCTTGATCATATTGCAGCGTTTTACACAGCATCATGCCTACGTGGGTGATGATACTTGTCTGTCCAAACCCTTTCCATTTTATGAAGATCACAAAAATCATAAACCCACCAGATGTGATGACTGAGAAAAGTCAAACAAGCTGTGATTAAAGACAAGCAATGCAGAATCACCTTTTACAAATAACTGTTGATCATAAAGATATCCTTGACTTTTACTAATTTTGCTTGACTTTTTCCAGTCGATGACCACTTTCATTGTCAAAATCAGTTAATTCCTAAAATCTAGACCCTTTGTTTAAAACCCCTCATTTTATGTGCTTCTCCTCTCCCAGTCTGTGCCGCTGCCTGCCTCCCATTAAAATGTTCTCAGCCCCCGAGTAGAACTGTACAGTGAATATTTACTAGATTTCTTCCATTTGGATGTAGATGTTAATCACTTTTATTGATCTTTCAGCACATCTACAAAGGCTAAACGCAAACATCTTTACATACATTGATATTTAAGAATGTGTTTTTATTTTTAGCTGATTTTTTTTAAGAGAAAGCAACAGCTGTTCTGCTCTTTATAAGGATTGTTTTTGTTGTGACTAATCAGTTTATGAAAGCCTAGAGATCATCAGCTTACCGCCTGTGTAAAAGCTGCAGTACATTCCTGACTACAAATTTACAGCTGAATTTGGGCTTTTAACTGCATTTTAATGCCCCCCCCCCAAAAAAAAAATCTCTCCATATCTAACAGAAATATTTGAGGAAATCAGATGAAAGGATGCTGCAACATTTCAGATTGCAGGAAAACGAAGCAGCTGCGATCCAGACTGTGCAAGTAGTTTAATCTTCTTTGCAGTCGTCATAAGAAGAAGCACATGAAGGACTTTCAACTAATAGATGCTCAAGAACAAAGTCTGTGTTTGTTATCAGCTTTGGTTTATTGCAGTCAAGCAGGGACTGCTCTAGGTGCCATTATTCATGTTGTCATTGATATCGTCATTGTTTTTTTTCTCCTCTCGATGTTCATCTCTATGGAAAATCCACTTTGGAAAATAGTATTGTATTTCTGCTGCTGTCTCAATCTAAACACACGAACAATTTGATGTTATTAAGCAATAAAACAAAGGAAGAAGATGGCAATTCAAATAAATATGCACAAATAGTGTTTGTTGAATTATATAAGCATTTTCACTACTTCTTTTTTCAATATTTCATTCCAGTTTTGTTTTTCTTTGCCTGTTTCGTTTAATTTCTGGAAATGCATTAGATCAGAGCTGCTTTTACAGTGGAAGGGTTTTACCCTGAAGCATTATGTAAATTTGAATTGGAATGAATTCACTGACAACAGCGATGCTTTTCATTTGTGCTGTTGCTTTCAGCAGTTTAGGGTCTCTTTTCCAACAGCCTCCTCCTCATTTTTACTCAGTTTTAAGTGACAGATTACACGCAGGACCATTAAGGACCATTTAAGGTCATTTATTCATGCCATAAATGACCTTACATTTGCTGTACTGTGGCTGTGAAAGAGAATCAAAGAAAGATAAGAAAGCTGACATTTGCCCTGCAAATTGATTTCATGATTTCCAAAATGCTGATCTGATTGGCTATCTAAGAGTTTAAGTTTAGGTGATTTAACAAGATTGGGAAAAGACTGCATGTGAGCAGTTCCAGGCTTGGATTACAAAACAAACAAAAAAAAAAACCCTGGAACAAAACACAGACGCTCCAATTACACAGTAATTGGGAGCTTGAGCAGTTGTATGTGAACACTTGAATTATAATTGTCTTCTTTTCACTGGAGCTTCAGAAAATGCATAACAAACAAACCTATTGTGCATCATACATTACAGGGATATATCATATTATCTGTTTCATATTATCCCTCCAGTCCCTGCTGCTGAGGTGGTAGAGACAGAACATTGGAGATAAAAGTACACGACTGTACAAAGTTGGTTCATTCAAATGCATAAAATTAATGACAATTTAATATGTTTCCTCCTACTATGCATGAGTCAAAGCTCTTTTTTTAAAAAAAGGAGAGAAAATAGTTATTATCATAGCACTTATTGGTGCAGTTATCAACAATTTGACTAACTGGAATAACAAACAGATGAAATTTATGATATGTTTTAACATCTCACTTTTTTCCCTTTAATAAAAGAAATTGCCATTTTTCTTAACTGGAAGCAATGCCTGATCTAATTTGAATGGTTGCTAGGCAACAGGTAGCCCAGATGCTGTAGAACAGCAGCTCCTTTTGAAGGCAGCTCAAGTGTTTCCCTCACTGCTGATATGGAGTGTGCGGACATGTCAGGGACATGATATGAAGTTAAGGTGTTATAGTGATTTAAGTGCGTGATGATAGATGGAAGCAAAGTGTCCTCAGTTTGTCTTTAAGTACAACAATGCAACATCTTTCCCCACAAACCCTGGTCAGAAACCTATAATCATCCTCTGATGGATGTAACTATGGATGCTATCTGATGGATGGTATCCATATGTAGTACACACCCAGTGGAAAGCACAATGATGGTGTCAGCATGCAAAGTATGGTGAATGAAAAGTGCTGTAAGTGCAATGGTGCAAATGCAACCACGTCTCCCCAAGAGTCAGACGAAGACCTCAGGCCCTCGAGACCTGGGACATTCACAGAGACGGACATGCGTCCACCCAGAAGAAGATGGCAGAGGAGGGCCCTAGCCAGAGCCCCCCATGGCAATAGGGTAAAACCCCCAGCGGCTGTAGACCACACCAGGCAAGCAAAGCTTGGGGCCTAAGGCTCTACGAACCTGGGAGCAGCCCCCCCCAACCCTGACAGAAGGCCCAGCCAGAGCTACCCATGGCGACAGTGTACAAGCCCCAGCAGCTGTTGACCGAACCAGGCACCATCCGGGGCAGGCAAAGCGTGGGGCCCATGGCTCTACAAACCTGGGAGCAGCCCTTCAATCCTGGCAGAGGGCCTGGTGAGTGCCCAGGAGGACCAAACCACCCCATAAAGCCAGCTGGGACAGGCCAGCACCTGCCAGTTCAGTTACATTTAGGGCACCATGAGATACAACACATGCAGGAATGTCATGCACAAATAAGATGTAGCTAACGATAGCATTAGCCTGGTAATGCTAACCCACAGCTGTAGATAGCATGATTTCTCGCAATTTCCAGCAACAACTTGTCACATCTGTTCACGTAAAAGTCAACGGTGACAACTAATGATGTATGCTATCGTTAAAGGGGTGTTCAAATTTGTAGGGGTTGAATTTCACCCCTACCAATTGTAGCTCTGTTTTGAAGGGCAAAGGGTAGTGGTAAAAAGGAGGGCCTAACGCTTCTGTGTGCTGATTCATTTGTTTATGGGGCAGCTAAAAATATCAAAATATTACTTTTGCAGGCTTTTAGAAACAGTTACTCACACAAGCAACAAAAATGACCAATATACTGTGTGCAGAGAAAATCTTAAGCCAGCTGCAGTTTAGCCTCATCATGAGAGCACAACAACCTTTTCTAGGTCTTTGGCAAGTTTTTGTTTATTTATTTTTTTCCACATTTAGATTTTATTTTATTTTTTTAATGGTGCCTAGTTACAAAACTGCTCCTTTCAGGTATTTGACCAATCGACAGGCACTTTTTCCAGATTTTCTTGTTATCAGGAGGATGCTTCACACAAAAGACTGCTCTCTTTCTGAAATATTACAACCTATTTGGAGATAATGTGAGGTACCCAAGATTAAGGATGATCATGCCATGTCCATTTTTAAAGGATTTATTTGAGAATTTCCCTTGATGTAGAAATAATAAGAATAATTTTCCCCCCTGTGTGTAGAAGTGGGATGCTGAAATGATTTAAGGGCATGAAAAAAATAGCTAATGTGATTGTTTTGATTGGAGAACTTTTCAGTTTGAAACCCACCAGGACGTTACATGGCTCTCTCATAAAGTGTGTATGAATGATAAAGAGTACGCATTAAGCGAAATATTTATAGAAAAATAACTAAAAAAATATTTGCTTACAGCTCTTATTCAACATCACAGACTGAGGAGTTGGTGCCATGTGTGAGTGCTATCTGTGTAGGTGTGAGTGTGACAGGTGTGATCACCGTTCGCATCAGGTCATCTTGACTCTGGTGCTCGACCTCATCTGTGAAAGCTTGACATTCATTTGGGAGTGTTTTCAACAAGCTCGATTTTCTCCATCCAGAGAACATTTTTAGAACAAGCACTCAGAGCCTTATTACTAGGAAATGGATAAACATACTCAGCATTTACATACTGTGGACATAGCCTGAGAGCTCAGCTGGCACCGTTGTTTGCAGCAGTCATGCTCCCTCACCTCTCCCTCTTGTCTTTCATCAGTAATGTGTTTTCATGGAGACATAAAAGCCTGTCGTGATGAATCCCTCAGGGCTCTTGCAGAGGTGATGCAGAATCATCCAGACTCCTGCCTCCTTCTCAGAAACACCCTGATCCACCCTGGTCTAAAGCACAGCTGTGCTCACATCGAAAAGCATCGCCTGTTGCAGAGAGCTTTTTTCAAAAGAAAAGACAAAACTTAAAATCACTACTCTGGTATGGTTGTTATCTCTGTTTTTGCATGTTGCAAGTAAATGACTGTCTTTTTTTCTGCCACATAGAATGACATCTGTGTGTAATGTGAATATGAAGCAGAAAGCTGATGAGCTTTTTGAGCTAAAAAAAAAAAAAGACAAAAACTGAGGTTCAACAATATAAACTCTCTGATTCATGAGTAGCAAACACGAGTAACAAAATATAATGTGAATAATGTACATTTTTATATATAGGCAACTAATAATTACATATGTATTTTGCATCTGCATGTTTGCATTTATTAATATACACGTTTGTTTTTAATCTAATTATTTTTTCATTCATTCATTTGTTTATTTACCATCCACTTCCAAAAATTAACCCTCAGTGGGTTGTTGCTTCAGCCAGGCAGATCCACTTTATAATTAAATTAAACACAACAACAACAGTTGCATACTAAGAGTAAAAATGATGCCCACTAAGTTTTTGGAGCAGTACAGAGGAAGTACTGTAGTTCTTACTGTAACTTGCAATACTCTAACCATGACAACCATTAAAATGGCATCTATTAAAGTAAGTGCTATTTTAAAATAAAACAAACCCACAACAGAACATGTTTCAGCCCTAACCAGACACGGCTCCATCTTCATAAGCAAAGTGTTTCTGCTGTGTTAAGAAACGGCTCCAGATGCCATGCTGGGTGGAGATTGTGCATTTTCAATTAAAGCAATTGATTTATTGACATCCTCTGTGTGTCTGAAAGTTTAGTTGTGTGATTGACTTTTTACACCATTGCCACACCCACTCATCTTCCCCAAAGATAGATCGATCCTGATAGGCTAGATTAAAATGTGTGTACTCTGTGTACCCACAGGTTTAAATTCCTGACACTCCTGAAAAAAGAAAAAGAAAGAAACTCTGAATAAACCAAATCGTTATTTGATTGGTTATTTCTATTCTAAGTAAATGATTGGTGCCTTTTTACAAAATGCTTTTTGTCCAGAAACATTGTTAACAGTCAGTAAAGTGGGGAATGAAAGTGGACAAGAGGACATAAGAGGACAAACAGCGAGGAGTAACAATTACCTGTACTGGTAAACCTGCAAACATCCCCATGGCAACCTCTCCCCCAATGCTCTGAATCATGATGGTGAAAGCAGGAGTAGGTCGATCTCTTATATAATCTGAGAATTCTGTACTGTACAGAAAACATCCATGTTACATTCTGGCAAGTCTTCCCATCAGATCTGCACAGCTTTACAATGCAGGATATTTTCAAAATTGACCACGTCTAATGTTCACCACCAGGAATTAAATGTTAGAAGCAGACATGCAGCGAGTGCAGCGCAGGACTTGACCCGAGCTTTTCTCAGCCTGTCAGAGACATTTAGGTGACAGAGCATCATCTCCGTGGGAGGTCAGCGATCGCCCGGGGTGTCTGCTGCTCTCAGGGACTCAAGCCAGGTCTGTGTCAGAGTCCAGGAGGAACCAGAGAAAACAGATCTAAGGAGCAGAGGTTTCGATGCAAGACAACTGACCTCCTTCTGGTGACAGGATCAGAAATTAAAGGGTGAAAACAGTCAATAATCAATAGAAGAAGCAGTCTGAGGCGCTAAAAAAGAGATGGGTTTAAATTGATGTGTTGATGCTTTACTGTATACTGAGTAAAGCATAAAAAAAGCCCTCAACACATTTTGACTAAATGGAGAAAAAGCAGCAGGTTTTAAATTGTCCAGAATCTTGATTTTCCATGAGGCAAATTTGACATTCAAATTGAGCAAAGAACTGGCAATTCAGGTTTCTGTGGCTTCCCACTCTCACGTACTTTCACATCCATCTCTCAATAACTTAATTGACCATTCATTTAAAAAAGAAGGTATTCATTGACTTTTAAAGTTATATATATTTGCCCACATTTAGCTTCAAGGAAGGAACAAGCAAAAGAGGATGATTGTGATCCAAAATCTATGCAGCCTCATGACTGGAATAAGATTCTCCTGCCAGACAATAAAACTGTCATGGTTGTACTGATGTGTGTCTTGGGACACATCTGTTTATCTATTTACAAGACAGACATGAAAACAACAATCTTAAGGATTTCAGTCTCATTGCAGTTTGAAATTTCAGGAACAGATTTAATATGTGAAAAAGTGACATTAGGAGCCTGCAGATTGTGGTGCAGAAGCTGCTGTTCTCACATCATCCAGACTGGAATTTCCCTCCTAGACCCAGTATTGATATTTTATTCTTTCAAGCTTTTTGTTTCGTCTCATTTCATTTACTGTTTTAGTTAGGTCAAAACATTGTTTCAGGTGGGGAAACTGTCATAGCTTGCCCCCAAAATAGACCTTACATCATTAGAACATTGTAAATCTCCTTGTTTTTTTTGTTTTTTCCTAATTTATGGAGTGTCACACTTCATTTGCTAAATATTCAACATGTTGAAAGCAGTAATGAAATCTGCTGATAATTTGAAATGTAATTTTAAAAAATGACTAAATACTAACAACTACTTCTGCCAAGGTTTCTGCATAGTTTTGTGTGTGTGTGTATGCATGATCTTATTATGCTCTGGTAACTGTCTTTATTTAAGTTGTTTTCAGATAGGTTGTCACCTGCAGTTCCTCCTCTAGGGGATTGCAAACTTTATTTTCCAGCAAAGACAGTGGAACGTTTTCTGTGGGTTTCTGTGCAAATGCAATAGTTGGCTGTGCCAGTGTATCCCCGTTTATTCTTTCTTCTCGTCACTCTGTTTCTTTCCTCTTTTGGGGGGTCCACCCTTTATCATTTCCTTTCTTAACCTTCTCTTCCCTCTTGTCAGGCACAGCAATATTATGTCAAATGGAGTTGTAAACAAGGATTAAATCAAATTGAAATAAAATGAATAAATTCAGAATATCAAAAGGAGCCTTTTATTCATAAAGCTCCTCTTGGCAAAGCAAATCTGTTCAACACAACAAAGCAACCAGATCATTATTCTGCTGCTACGATGCCGGACAGGAGAAGTTATAAAAAGAAAAGAAACTGAACTGAATTGAATTGATTTAGATTAATGAATAAAAAAATAATGGCGTGGGCCAGAAGCAGTCCAGATGTTAGTTGTCAGCCTGGACATGGGCTTCAGAAGGTGTCTTGAGGGCCACGTGAGGCTTAGATATCAGTTACTGGTTTACGATAAGACTGGTGTCCCCGTGTAGTTGTGGACTAAATTTGGGCCAAATATTTTTTGTTATCTGTGTAACATGCAGGAAAGAGCTGTTTGGAGGAAGATGGTATGATTTAGGGAATGATCAGAGTCTTCACTAAGAATTTTGATCCATATTGTAGCATATTTAATATTTTCCAATAACTCCTAACATTGAACATGGATCAAAACTGTTTATATATCCTCAGACATCGCCCATATTGCATCCTGTAAAGTACCTTCCGTACAAGCTGCGGGAGGAATAGACATGTCATGAGGGTTTCTACATTAGAGGAAAATTAATGGACTGTTATTATAGTCACAGGATTTGAAAATAAACCACTGATATTTTAAAGCACTTCAAACCAAAATAGCAGCTGATTTAACAGAATATGATGTCAACAGAAAAAGTGTCCATCTGCTTTTTAGATGCAACACGCAGGAGTCAAAGGTCGGCTTAATCCATGTAAATGATGGTGGTGATTTCTGAATGTGAACAGGGTGTGTTAGCAATCCTGAAGCTGAGTAAAGGAGAAATGGGAGAAATTTCATTCCTGTTACTGTTGGGGATAATGAATAACTGAATAAAAATTGTAAAGGAGTATTTCCTTAATTTGCTAAATAAGAGAAGTGTGTTTTTAAACAGCTTTATATCTAAAAGCACTCTTTTTGTTTACCCCATTTCCTTCTATTAACCTTGAGTGCTGCATAACCAATAAGGCTGATTATGCATCCCATTCATGTTTCATTCTGAGGTACTGTTAATGCATGCAAGTAAGGGGCTAAAAAAAGCCTTTGCTTTTCACGTTTATTTCAGACAGCAATTCAAAAGGCTTACCATTTTTACTCCCTCATTACTTGCAGGCACACAGGTGACATTTAGTACTGAACATGACTAAAATCCTTAATTA
This sequence comes from Atherinomorus stipes, assembly GCA_023101725.1. Classification (NCBI taxonomy): domain Eukaryota; kingdom Metazoa; phylum Chordata; class Actinopteri; order Atheriniformes; family Atherinidae; genus Atherinomorus; species Atherinomorus stipes. The sequence goes on along the minus strand of JALJCO010002985.1, from coordinate 2,214,109 downwards.
TGTCAAGAGCCCACAACTCAGACATTTAACCCACACAGGGAGGATAGACTGTGGTATTTCATTTTCTAAATTTCTCTTCAAGAACAGACATTCAGGGTAAATTTCTTGGGCGTTTTCTTTATTTAATTTACCTGACTTTTATTCAAACTAGTGCAGATTAGACTTCATTATGTTGAAGATTACACTGTCATGAGTTTCCCCCCTAAAAATACAAGAAAAGAAAAAAAAAAAGTGAGGCAAAGTGAAGAGTTTAGAGGTAGATTCTTGTGATATCTAACCAGATCAATTACAGGCCAAAATGAATCAAGAGTATCTGAACCACCAACAGGGGGCAATAATGACCCACAGGAGACACCATTTGACCATTTACTTCCACATTGCTATCAATCCAGGCAAGAACATTCTGTGCAGGAAAAAGATGTCATGCATCACCGACAAATATTTTGTTAAAGAGCTGATTTACTTCACAAAAGAGTTGTAAATCACAAGTTCATGTTGGGTCAGTTAGGACAAGTGATATTCCCAGGTCACGATGTGAGAGTGAGACGTCTCCCTGGTGATGGCTTGCTTTGATAATGGACTCCAACCCTCCTCCAGGCACTCTGTCTATTCCTGACAATTACACCGCAGAACAGCTGCCACACATGAGGCTGGCACATCTTCATGTTGTCATGTTTCTCGTGTTCTTGTGAAAGCTGCCATCAAAGCATTAGTGTTCAGGAGGATTTAAAGCAGATTCTTGTGTGGAATGTGAGCAGGAGCAGCGTGACACAGAGGCGGGGCTGATGAGCTGACAGATGCCCATCGATCACAGGCAAACACAAACTAGCAGGCGTTTGATGGATGTACATGTGCAGGCCGGCAGCGGCTGATGTAAGCTGTGTGTTAACATGGCATGTGGGTTTAAATCAAGTTAAACATGCATGAAGTACTCATGATAAGACAGTAACTCAGGTTCAAAGCTGATCGTGACAGAGATTGAAAGGTAAGTTCATACAGAAGAGGACAACTCTACAAATTTAAACACAAATACTGAAGCATCTTTTAAATGGGATCATTGCAAAAGTGAAATCATAATTTCAAGAATAAAAAAATTCCATTTAGAAGAGGTTTTTTTTTTATGGAGTGACATATCTTATCTGGTGTTCTCTTTGCTGTCATCATGTCAAGATCTAAAGAGGCTACAGAAGAAAAAGTTGTGAAGACTGACAAGAGATCTAAAAGATCTCCAAACGATTTGAAATACACAATCCTGTAAAGAAAGTCATTGAGAAGAACATTAACTGGAAAATTTTACTGCAGACTGATGGAAAGCAAGTCCTCAAGAGGAGGTTATATGGTTTCTTTGTAGCCTGACTGAAAAGCTTCAATCACTATTTCAGTGATGAGTTCTGTATCATATCACATGGTGCTTAAGATAATAGGAGGCCATATATCTGGAAAATGCATTTAAACTACTAAGTATACCTTCCAGTGGGACGACGATCATCAATCAGCACAGAAGCCTTTCCACTGAGAAATGACTCAAAGACCAAAAGGACAGTTATGTAATGACCAAGTTAAAACTCATTTAAATTCCAAAGAAAGGTTTTATAGGGATCAAAAAATCTTCCAGGGGATGTGCATGTACAAGTTTAGTAAGCTCTGTAAAGTCAATCTTTCATTCTTTATGAAAAAAAAGATTAAATCTAAGATATCTATGGAAGTCTTTCCAAACAGAATACACATCCAGTGGAGTCCCCCCAGGGTCAGTTGTTGGACCTCTTCTGTTCAACTTGAAGTTTCCCTTATGGGATTAACAAAGTATTTTTCATTTCTTTTCATTGCAAATGCTCTCTTTGGGTCAAATATTATAGAACTTTACCATCAACTTCCACAAATTTACATGATGACGTTGGGCTGTAGGCTACTTGGCTATATTGTGACATTGCGTGAAAAAAAACACAAGTTCGGCCACAAGTTCACGCCACCTGCATTCCATCTGCACAAGAAAATCATCTGCTGGTTTTCCTCCATTTTGGCCTGACTCGCTCTCCATTGTTTACTTTCCTGATTTCTGTCGCACAGCTGACATCATCAACGTGCAACACTCAGTGGTTGGACAGATGCTGCGTTCCATTTTCATCGGAACTGGGGGGTGACGTCACATCCGACCAACTTGCGTTCCAGCTCACTGGTCGGAAAACCAGTTAGCAGCCTAGCAAAATAACGTGTTTGCTAAGGCTATTGTTATTAGCCGCTGTTGGCACAGCTGGCGTTGTAGTTATACCACATGAAAAATGTGAATTACACTACAGCAGCGTCCCCCCACATCTGTATAAACCAATACTACATGTACGACTGATTTATGCAACAAAATATAAGTAAGAAGTGTAAATAAATGTAACATTACAGAAGCTTCTAAAACTGCTAACACAGGGCGCGGCCATCTTTAAATCTGAACTCGGAGCTGCGAGAGTTGTCCGACTTTCTGAGTGGGAAATCCGACTTCAGGGGGGCGTTCCAGTTGAAACTTCCTACTCGGAACTGGGAATTTCCGACTTCCGAGTTGAAATGGAACGCAGCAAGAGGCCACGCAGCTGCCAGCAGCTGATCAGACCCAACTTTTTTTGTCAACGCGAAAGGAGCATAGCTAATGCCAATTATGAGCGGGTCGATGCGAGTTTGAAAATCCCGCGTGAATGCACTAATTTCAGTGGGAAAGCGGCTTTACTTTGAGGTTCAGCAACTTAAGATGTCACCAAGAAGTTGGCAACAAATTTAGGCTGTTCTGTTTTGGAAGTGCACGTTTTTCCACACTTTTGTACCTCAGTTACAAATTTTACAAACAAAAATGTTTAACTGGTTAATTTGTCTTTTACCCTAAATGTATATCTTGTCTTGCCTGCATACTTTATGTCACCTTCAAAAACAAATTCAATATTCCACATCCATACATCACACAGCATATTATAAAGTAGAAATTAATACGAAACCATTTTTGGAATTTACTAATTAGATTTTACATAGGGGTCCATACAGGCTTGGGCCAGCCCTGATCACTGCTTATACCTTCCTCGCATCTGAAGCAATTACCCTATGCAAATACTGTGATTCATTTGATTCAACTGACATGATTTAAATGAAATACAAAATGTAAATGCCTCTGTTTACAGGCTGCCTTACAGGGCTGCCAGCTAATGAATAAATAAAGCGCCTCATCAGCTCCGGTTAGACGAGCTCATTAGCAGCATGTGCCAGTCTGCAGTCACTTTCATTTCACAAGAGTCTGAATCGATATCACCAGATTTTGCAGGACAACTAAACAGTTAAACTCAAAGACATTAGTAATTACACAGCTTGACTTAGAGGAAAAGGGAAGAAAAGGTGAGGATATGAAAGGTTAAAGGTGAAGTTGTCCAAGGGTTAGAGCCAGACCTCTGACATCTATCTGAGCCATAAAAATGGTTGCAGTTCACAGTCATTAAACCAGCGTCAAGCTGCAACTGCACTGTGTTACGGCACATATGTAGGGGACCCACAGGAATGTTGGACATATCAAGATGAGCAGCAGGCTGTGGAGATTAAACAGCTCAAACTCACGACTGAAAGTGTGTTTAATTAATTAATTTGATTATTTTCTTTTAACTACATCTGACATACAGTTTGTTGACTTGCATCAATAACTTATTTTCTTGTAGGACATTTAAAAGGATGAGTAACCTCACACAGGCACCTTAGGCAGCTTAGGGGTCCCAAAAATGTGAAAGTGTTGTTCAGCCTACAGTACACAGTCATGCACTGATGTGCTTGTGTTTGTTTTCCAGGTAAGCTAAGCAATAGGAAACTGTAAAAAAGTAGCGTTACAGGTATTCAGTGTATGCTAAGTGTTGGATTAATGGTAACACATTTGTGACTTATGATTTATCTGTGTGCAAGTTAAAATGCAGAAAAGTGCTTCAACTGGCTGGCTAGATGCTCACCAGAAAGTAGGTGCAACCACCATCAGATGAGAGTACAGAACATTGTCAGTGTGTTTGAGAGTCAGATATGTGATGTGCAGAGGAACAGAAGAAATGTGAAAGTGTGGCTGAGTAAACCCGAATGGCCTGCAGTGTGCAGTCATGTGCACAAGTGCTTGTGTTTCTGTTATGTTTTCACTCTTGTTCATGCATGGAGGTCACTTTGTGATCAACTGTGCAAATGTCACTTAAAATGACAGTCTTATTGTTTCCTAATCTCATTTATCACCCTCTAATTGAATTTGTTAATGCATGCATTTTCCCACAGTTGGACCTAACTACATGTATCAATGCTAACTTTGAAACTGACTAGAGAGAGAGCACAGAAGAAAATCAAGGAATCAAGGAATGAAAGGGAAGTAGAAATGACTGCTAAAAAACAATATGCAGCACAAGTCTCAAACTAGCAGTATATAACAAACTCGATTCATTTAATAAGCAAACGACCTTCATGTAAACCTATTGAGAGAATAAAGCTCCAAGATTGTGTGATGTATTTTGGACTAATTTTGTGCATCAACACATTTCATTAGTTATCTGGTACTTTAACAGTCTTACTGGAGAAGGCTCCAAATTAATGGCAACCCTTTACATGGCTTGTCATCCTCCCGTCATGTTACATCAGTGAATGTTGGCTGAATGTAAGTTTCACTGTCTAGCAGGGTTAGAAGTTAGTCCATGGCTGTGAGTTTGGGATTTCACACTGAAGCAGTTTTCTTTGGTTAAAATGAACAACACCCCATTCAACCGAGGCATTTCATTTGAGCTGATCTGAGATCTGTCAGTCAGCGTGCTGTGCAGACTCATCCCCAAAGTCTGAAAGCAGAGAGCGAGGCTCATTTTCCTGAGATTTTTCGCACTTTGTGATTGTTGGCTGAGTATATAAATACGAGTCTGTAATATGACAAACTTTAATATATTTGTCTCTCAGGTCTGGAAAGAATAGACGAACGCACAGAAAGGTCCCAAACAATGTTTAAACCTGGAGCTCTTGCTGCTGAACTCCGAAACTCCATAACTCTGTTTCACCAATAACAATAGTACTTGATTGTTAAAGCCCAAGTTAAAGCAGCAAAATATGGATACACAAACTAGTTTTACATTTAATGAACTATGGTCTATAAAACACAGCTTGAAGCAACATGAAATATACAAAATAGTCTGCAAAGCACAGAATAACAATAAAACAAGAACAAAGTGTTTCACATTAGAACTCGGTGCTGTTCCAGAGAATCAGAGCTTGCACCCCGTAACCAGCTGATAGGGCTTTCTCTCTTCCCACCAGCTGCTTATCTGCACTTAGTCACAGAAATACACTGTTCCTCTCCTAGGACAGCCTCACACACATATTTACTCAGTCCATGTCAGATGAATCCCAATAAATCATGACAGTCTTTGTTTTGTTCTCGGTGCATTTTTCAGGGTTCAGAAACACGGTGAAGACATTGTGCTGCTGAAAGGAATTTCTCATCAGAATTTAATTAAGATTTGTGGCCTTTGTTTGGGTTTGGCAAGACTGCTTTGAAATTCTTGTCAGTTTATCTGACCTTTCCAAGAGTTGCTATCTTTATACTGTAACTCTAATCTACAACATATAAATCCCTTTAAAAAATCCAACTCTAAAAGGTGTTTTATATCACACTCTTAACTGTTACAAGTCGTAGTTCTTAATCATAAGAAACACCTGCTTGTTTTGAGTTTTAACGCCATCTGCTGGAAAAAAAGAGGGCACAACACTGGATTTATATTTGGTTTACTGGTAGATGCTTTTTAGTAGTTTTGGCTGCAGCAAATAACATTTTAATCCAAGAGACTAAGAGACTAAAGTCAGTTTATCTGACACCAAGAACAATATTAAAATGATAAACTGTGTGTTGTTGCAAGAAAAAAATATTTTTTCTGTCATGGGCTCTGCCTCAGACTTTGCAAGAGGCTGATTTATGATGCTATTGCATGTGCATGTTAATAAACAAAAGAATAAAGTGTTTTGCTTTGGGGAATATTTCGTTTTCAGACAACACCTTATTTTGGGTCAGAAAGTGAAATGGATATTTGAAACAAACACCTTTGTGCGAAAAGCACCTCATGGGTACCAAAACAGACTTGTCTTCAAAAGGGAAACCCTTTGATTCAGTGGCAGAAACATCAAGCTTTTTCCATCAAATGTGACGCAGAAATGAGTTTTATTTGCACGATTTTTTCAAATCTTCTAAACTATTTGGATTGTTCCTTAGCTAACACTGACATTTGTGTGTGCTTCTGCATAAAATCATTCAATAAAATAATCATTACAACCAGCAGCAGAATGACCTGCTTTGGTGAAAGCAGCCAGAGAAGCCTGGTTTATTTAACTAATAAAATGCTGAAAGCTTTATTTAAAGTCTCTGGTGCTGGCACGCCAATTTAAATAGCACTAAAAACAGCAGGCTGCCCCCATTAAAGGCATTTACTGATGCTCCTTTACATTTCTGCAGAGAAGAGCCTTTTGTGTGGATGTTTGTTGGGTGTATTCCTGGTTTTATGACATCTCTCTTGCACCAATGCCTCCTCATTTCTGGCTCCACAGCTTTTGGCTTCTAATCCTCATCTCTTGTTCCTTTGGCTTCTTGTAATTTTAAGGGAGATTTTCTGGTTTACCAGCATTCTCCGTTTCCCAGAGTGGCCCAGGCTGTGTTCCTTCTTCTTGTTTCCATCCAGTCACCTCACTCTGCAGCATTCCAGCTTTACCGTGTCCCACATAAAACAGGCACAATGGCTGTAAGAGTCTTATTTTCATGGATTACTTTTGCCTCTAGGAGGGTATGATTTTTTCAGCTAGGGACTTGGGGCATTTTGATAAAAACAAGAGCGAAATTAAACGCGGGGGTTATTAGCTGATTATTCTTGGCTTCACACTTGAATACATGATAAAATTTGTAAATGAGATTAAAATTTTGTCTCATTTTCAAAGAAATGTCCTAAGATTATTATAGAAAAAAGTGTATGAAATCACTTTGAAAGCATAATAGTGTCACAGATCACACATGTAAAAGACGTACAATCAAGAAAGTGCTGGGGCAGAGTACAATGTATAAATGAAAAAAACAAAACAAAAAACAAGAGCAATCAAATAAGCACCCATCAAATACTGACACTTAAAATGATGCCTGCAAATTCAGGCAGATAGACAGATACAACATCAACACTGTAAAAGATTGTGCAGTCAAACAGCTCAATAATTTTGAAACAATGTTTCCTAATGTAGAATTGCAAAGAATATTGATTTGAACATTGGCTGCAGGTGCCAATATAAAAGATGCAGATAATATAGAAATCTCTGCATACAGACGGCTAATAGCCACTTTCACACATGTACTGGAGTCCTGAAATGTTCTGAAGTTGTTTCCTTATGAGGGCATATGAGGATGCAAATGTCTCCAACATTTGCTCTTGATTTTCTGCAGAGATTTACACCCCAGTAAACTTAGATGTCAGCAGCAGGTGAGACAATATATGAATGTGTCAGCAAATGATCTGGAGCGTTTACTGCCATTATGTCTGAGTGTGCTGGTTAAAGTTTGTCCCTTTCCTGGCCTGTGTGCAGCTTTCCGCTACTTCTTTACTATTGTGCATCCATACAGACAGTCTTCATGTCAACACAATAACTATTGTAGCTTCATCTTGTGTTAGCAACGTGCTAAAGAAAACAGTGAATGCCACAATGAAATTTCTGAATCCTATGTTGCCTCCTGAGCACAAACTATTTGTACTTCTCCTGAAAAACAGCTTTGTTCTAAATGGGTGTGATCTTTGTTGCTTTGGGCTGTACTGCATTAAAAACAGACTTTATTGCATGGGCTAAGAAACACTTCTAAAAAAAACAAACAAACAACAAAACATTGTTGGTGTCATGGTTTGTCAGTTAAAACCTCATGAAGTGGAAGAAAAAGAGAAAGATATTTAAACAAGAACCAGAAGTGCGGCTTTCTGTGGGTCTGAGCTAATTCAAAATGAACCTACAGAGTATAAAACCGCCCTTCATTCTGAGACTTCGATAAATCCCAGTTGCTGTGTGCTACAGGCTAAAGAAAAGAGAGATAATCAATAAAAGTGCATCTCTGCACATGCTATATGGAACTTTCATTTGAAGGCATCATAAATGTCAAACAAATATAGGTTTTGGGGCAACAGTTTCCGAATTAGGTGATTATTTTTTAGGGAGGGAACTACTTATTTGAGCTACAAATTACCATCGCAGTGTCTGCACATGCATCAGTATAGCTAAAGGAGCTAAAACTGAAATGCCACAATATGTCACTGGTAACTTTTGGTTTATTGTAAACAGAACAAGAAAGGTCTGAAACTGCTGCAAAAATTTATCATTACGTAGACATGGATAAAACACGTTCAACGTTTGATGAATTCAGTTCAGTTCAGCTTAAAGGAATAGTTCACCCACAGAATGATGCAACTTTATTTTCCACTTACCCTCTCAGTGAGCAAGACTCTGGAGCACTTTTTTAATATGTCAAATGCAGCCGGAGATCAGGACGACTTCTCGTTTTCCCCCAACTTTCATATAATGGAGTTCGATTGTGCCCGAGCCAAAAAGGTCCATAAAAGTCAACAAAAACTTCGGCATTCCTCCATACTGCTCGTCCAATGTAATCCAAGTGTCCTGAGTGGGTAGCATCCAGAATTTACTCGAAACTACGCCATTTAGTATATTTTTAGAGCCTAAACAGTTCTACATCGCATCTCCTGTGAGCACGCCGATGCGCGTTCATGAAACTACGGAAGCCACGGCAGACAAGATCGCACGTTCTGTTTTTCTTTCTTTCTTTGTTTTAATTCAAAATCCAACTCCTCTTGTGTTTGTCCCGGTTTGTCTGCAGGTCTGTTGCTCTTACCACAATGTAAACAGCAAATTTCTTCTTCTACGCTTGTATTATCAACAGAGTAGTTCTGATCGCCGAGGCTTCTGTAGTTTTGTGAAGGCGCATATGCGTGCTTCGCGGAACTAAGATGTACTTCTGTTTAGGCTCTAAAAATATACTAAATGATGTTGCTTCGAGTAAATTCTGGATGCTACCCACTCAGGACACTTGGATTACATTGGACGAGCAGTATGGAGGAATATTGACAAGTTTTTGTGGACTTTTATGGACCTTTTTGGCTCGGGCACAATCGAACTCCATTATATGAAAGTTGGGGGAAAACTTGAAGCCTTCCTGATCTCCGGCTGCATTTGACATATTAAAAAAGTGCTCCAGAGTCTTGCTCACCATGAGGGGAAGTGGAAAATAAAGTTACATCATTCTGTGGGTGAACTATTCCTTTAATTTGTATGGCGCCAGTTCACAACAAATTCATCTCAGGGCACTTTTTTATATATACAAGCTAGACCTTGGCTTTAAATATTCATCAGACTTCTTCACAGAGCTGTGGAAGAGGACACTTTAACTTTCCACCTATAAAAACCTACTGACTCGTGTTGATGGGAAACTGAGATCTATTACCTCCGCCCAGGAGGTTAAGTTTTCGGACATGTCGGTTTGTCTGTCTGTCAGCAACTTTACGGAAAAAGTTCTGGACGGATTGACCTGAAATTTTCACTAGCCGTGTGCCTCAGCCGAAGGATGAACCCATTAAATTTTGGTGGTGATCGGAATCAAATTCTGGACCCAGGAGTGTTTTGCAGGATTCTTTATCAGTGCGAGAGCTGCTTGGCGGAGGTCTGCACTCTCTGAGTGCTTTTCTAGTTATATCATGTGCCCTGCAGTGTCCCAAGGCTGCAGGGCACAACCTTTTTTTTCCATCCCCTTGCATCACTTTACCACAGCACTTCGCTTTATAGCACCGTGCCACATGCTAGAAACTGGATATCAACACAAAGTCTGATTAGAACATGCACTGTCGCTGACTCAGCAAAGAAACCTGAAGGAACATTATTGGAGGAAGCAAGGAAAAGAAAAAGAAATAGAGACAGAGGAAGAGATAAGAATCCACACTGGACTTGCTTTAGGTTAGGAGGTGCTTCAGCAAGAAAATCTGCCAGCGTTCAGTAATGAGGTTTACAGGGTCTACATGAGGGTGAGCAGGGTTGATTTCAACCGGGGTATTTCACCACATACCAGTGACAAACCAAGTGCTGGTTTGGAAATGATGACTCATTGTCAGTAACTTGTTAAATTTAGAAAAATGATCTATTCATGTTTTCTTTTTCTGCGATGCTAAAACAAGAAAAAATGTTTGTGGGATGAAGGATGAGCAGCTCATAGCTTTCTGTTGATGTGTAGACATTTGGCTGAGCAGAGCTCACGTGAGGGGAACTTTGTCTTTTTAGCCAAATGAAGGTGACTGAAGCGAAGAGCTGAAAGATTATCCTCGTCTGTGCTTCTCTCAGTTGGAGACTTGTCTACTCACACCACTAACTCTTGCTTGGGCACCGGGGGTGGAAACAAACGAAGGGTTTCTCCTGTGAAAGTGGCTCGCTGTTGGACCAGAGAGCCCTTGTCATGATTAGCAGGAGCAACTTACAGCTGGAAAAGCTGAGCTCAGACGAGCAAGTAGGGTTAAGATGGAGCAGCAGTTTGGACGGTGAGGCCATCAGCCAACAGGGTTTCCTGCAGCTCCAAAGCAGCTGATGGTGGGTGAGATTTTCAGACTGAGGGAAAGCTTACATGAGCGTTTGTAAGTTTATAGGTCAGCTAACAGTAGCATCTCTGGGGAAGGTAAAAATCAGAGGGTTTGGTCTGGGGTCAACTGTTCCACGGGGATCTTCAACACTCCAGACGGTCCAGGAGCCAGAGTCTGAAGATGATGTAAGACCAAACAACAAAGACTTATTTGTGCCTCAGAGTGCGTCAGTGTCCTCTGTGTGCACCAAGCTTTCTGTATGCTTATGTTTCAGGAAAAATACTTACTAGTGCAGAAACAGCTTTGCTATGTTTCCTTAAGATCAAACTTTTTTCTGACAAAACAGGTGCTGGGGGTATTTTTGGTTGCAGCTGCATGTTAAAGGTCAGGGATGTGGTATCAGGGCTGGTGCCTCTTACAAAAGACAGACTTGTGTGGTGGGCCAGGCGCTTCAGCCAACTGTGGATTAAAATCTCCAGATGCAAGGCTGGCATATTATCTTTGGTCAGCTCTACATCAGTGAATCAGATCACCCATGGACTGTTGCTACTGCTCTGTTTTTATAAATGACCTGAACAGAAAGTATGTCTTCCTTCCATACATGAGATTGCCATGACATGATGATGCAGGGTGAGGTTTTTGTATGACACATACCTCGCTGCTACAGCATGATAAAAAACACACACACGCGGTGAAACTTTGCAGGAAAAGTGGCACTAAACAACTTATCTCTTAGACTGATCAGCTATGGCATCAATGTACGTTTGAGCCAAATGCTTCCTTTGAGCTTCTCTTAAGACAATGAATCAGGACCAGGCCCCAAATATAAAGTGGGGCTTATCCATAATAATGTTCAAAGGGCTTAATATTCAGTTTTCATCATGCTTTTATGTTGAGACTTGTTTCATCAGCTGCCACTCAACATTTTAGTCAGCAATTCCACCATATTAACCATCAGTGGTTCAGTGCTATGTGGCTTATTTAGCATCTTAATAACAAAGTAGCCTCAGTAGCAGGTGGAAGAATGCTACATCAAAGCAACCAATGGCAACATGGTCCACACATCACAAACCTAAGCAAAGTAGGGAGGAAAAAAGAAAAAGAAAGGAAAACTAAATACTGCAATTTTGTGCAAATGCTCAAACAAAAGTTCAGAGTTCCCCTGGTTCATTTAGATCTAATTGTCACACTGTTGCTTTGCCCTGTTTTTATCACTCTTTTCTGTTGAAGTATGACATTTTTTGTCCTTTTTTGGTCTTATGTCATAAAGGAATAATGCTGCAAAATCACAAGCATGCTTATTTGTGCTATAACCCAGAATTTAATAGTCTCATTCTAACCATCTGCTGACCCTCAAAGAGATTCAATTTATTGTTATTGTTGTTGGAGTATTTACTTATCCATCCAAATGACTATTTATTATTAGTTTTCTTTAAATAAGTAGATAAACTACTAAGTATGTGACAAAATGTAGAAAGCAAGTCCTTATCTTGATGTTTGTAAATGTGCTTACAACAAAGCTTTCATTATGTGAAATTAACTTCAACAGTCAATGGTCTAAATGAACATGAAATGTATGAAGTATCATAAACTTGATAAGACTGATTTCAAATGATTATATTTTCTGTCTCAGCTTTTGCAAGTTTGAACTCCTCATTAGGCTCCCAGTCACTGGGACATGCTTTACTTGTAAATACAGAAGTTACACCTGTGAGTTAATCATCTTTTTAGAGCAGTGCAGCTGTTTCTAAAGAGCAGATTAACTATTGGATCTTTGAAACAAATAACTTGACAAGTAAAGAACCAGGAAACCCAATCTTTATCTCAGTGCCTTATCATCAAACATGGACAGGTGATCTTTGCAATGCAAATGCTAACAAACATGAATGTGTGCACATTTATGATATTGAGCTGGTTACACTATGAAGACTGTCTTTGCACTGCTTGAAGAGCACCTCTTCAAAGTACAGGGGGACCATTCATCATGTAAACAAATGATAAAATTGTGCAAGTTGTACTTGTTTTTCTACCAAAGTGCTGTTAAAAGCACAAATAAAATGAAAACAAAACAGGCTCTTTTCTGATTTGTGATTTTTCCACAGTGGTCATCACATAACCAAGCCTCAAAATTGAAAACATCTCACAAATCATTCTCGTGTACCCATTTTATTGTTTTTCCTTTAATTTTCAGGTATGACCATCTGTTAATTTAGTGATTTTAATGCGTCACTAACATTCCTTTGTGCATTGGTAAAGGGCAATGGATTTCAGGTTGGAAGCGGTCAGTGGTGTGTTTTTCCACGCCACGTGCAGGACGTCCAGGAAATATCTGGCTGCAGCTGCAGTAACAACATGGAGCTGCTTTTGGCCTCTCAGCTCTGCAGGACCTCGAGTAGGGCTGTGTCTGTTTTCGAACCTGCAGAGACCTTCTCCACAGGTCCATGCAGTGATGTGTCATATGATCAGCCATCATTCCGTAGAAGGTTAGTGAAACTGGCCATAAGTCAGAGCTGGAAAAAGAAAAGGGCATAGTCTGTACAGGATGCATTAATACAGTACATGCATTTAACATTTGGCAGTGGATTTATACATATCATCTTAACTAAACTTCTGACTTTATATGTATTTGTTGCAAATGTTACCTCAAAATAGAATTCAGTTCTGACTCCCAGCTGAATTTAAACCTACAGTATATAAGATAATAATAAAAATGATAATATGATTGTTTCACATGGCCAATGTCAAAATCCAGAAGCAGCAGCTGTAGTTGCTCTGCTGTCAGACATCTGCTCTGCATGTGAACACAGCATGCAGAGGTGGGCCAAATTAAACTTTACTAAATGTCTGAGATGCTCCCGGTGTGAGTTGGTGGAACGTGGTGCACACGAACCTGATGTGAATCAGCCATAAGGCTTTAAAGATAACCATCATACAGTAAATAAGGACGATAAAGTGTTTTTTAGTGGATTCAGTTCGCCAACAATTCAAAGACCCACAATGCAACTTTTAGTAATTTTCTCAGTGACGTGTCCCCTATCAACGGCTAAACTTGCATCCATCTTGCATCGTACTGTGACATCCCTCCAGCTAGTGATGTTCGGTTCATGTTCATTTGCTAGTACGTGATGCAGAGCGCAACCAATAGTCAGCTGCAATGTCACGGCCACGTCCCGGATGGATAAGTTACATAATGCAGTTTTGAGACACCACTAGGCAGTGACGGCTTGAAAATGCATATAATGAATGTTGGTGTGCCATTAAAACGAGTCAGAAACGCATCATTTTAAGGTGAAAAGGTTGCGTTGTGGGTCTTTAAACCACCTACATGGCCAAATATCAGCTTCTCTCAATGAGATAATGCCAAAATGAGATTTTAATGTGGCATGAGAAGCTAATTTAGACAGAAGGCCTGGGTTTGTTTGTGGTCTTTGTCAGCATGAACCTTGCAACATCTGCCATCCATGGCTCCTGCAAGTAGCAGTTCTCGTGAAGCCAGTCAGTTTGGATAGGAAGATTTTTTTTTCTTAAATGTATTATAATATGAGTGATTTATGAGAAAATACTTATAAGCAGGTCAGTGAAAAAAGTGGTTAAAAGAAAGTTTCCTGGCCAAAGCGGAAGATTTGACAGCAATGAATGAGAGGAGAAAAATCTCCATCTTGGCTGTTGTGAGATGTTATGGATGTTCTGTATGTTAATTTCTATTAATTTGAGTGGATCTGATTTCTGCAAATAGTGTTTCTTTGTAAAATTATTTAATTTTACATCCAAATATGTACAGGTATTTTCTCAGGAAGTCTGTAGACATATGAACATGTGACAAGTGATAATGAATTTGTGTCCAGATGAAGCTCCTACACATGCTGTTGTACATTTGTCAGTTTTTTATAAATGTTCTGTTTTATGTTCTTATGAATCTGATTGGATCTGATGTCTGTAAATAGTGTTTTGGAACAAAAATGTGCTGAATTTACAATCCAAAACTTTAAAGGCCGTTATTTATTATGGGTAAAAAAAATCTCCACTTTAGGAGCACTTAGAGACACCAAACTTTACAGTTGTGCTCCTGTCTGTATTCTTCAAAATTTTCCTGAGTTTTTTTTTAAATACAAAAACATATATATATATATATATATATATATATATATACCGTCCCGTACCGTCTTCTCCCTTATCCGGACGGGCGCGGGGGCAGCCCAGCGGAAGCCCACCCTCCCCCGGCCACCCCCCCCCGGGGCCGAGCGCCAGCCGCCGGGAGCGAGCCCCAGCGGCCTGGCCCCGTCTGCCCGGGGACGCCGAACCCCCCGGGGCGCCAGGGGGCACCCCAACCCGACCACCCACCCCCCTCGAAGGAGCAGCGCTCCTAGCCCCCACCCCCCCAAGGGAGAGCCCGGCCACCCGGAGGAAACCACCCGCCCCCCGCACCCCCACAGGGAGAGGAACGCGAGGCCGGAACGAGAGCCGCCCTGCCACCCTCACCACACAGCCGACAGAGCCACTCCTCAGACGCCGCCCCCGCTCCACCCCCTTTTCCCCCCCACCCCGAGAACTAACCCTCCCCTGGGCGGACCCCCCCGCCGGAGGGACATCCACCTTTCCGGCGGGCCATGGCCGGTTGGGTGCTGACCCCCGCCGCGCACCCGCCCCCCCAGCGAGCCGAGATCACGGCCCGTGACGCCAACAGAACCACGTCATCTGCAACAGCAGAGACCCGATCCTGAGGTTACCAAACCGGATCCCCTCAACCCTCGGCCCAGAACCTGCCAAGGTTATGACGGCGGCGAAGGGCAGCCTTGGCGGAGTCCAACTCTCACCAATGGATCCGACCACACCGGAATCGGACCAAGCTCTGCACCGGTCGACAGGGCCGGCGCTCGAACAGGGGGTCCGGCACCCCGTACCCCCGAGCACCCCCACAGGAATCCCGGGGGCACGATCGAACGCCTTCTCCAAGTCCACAAAGCACATGTAGACTGGTTGGGCGAAGAGAGTGTAGAGCTGGTCCACTGTTCCACGACCAGGACGAAAACCACACTGCTCCTCCTCAATCCGAGGTTCGACTATCCGCGGACCCTCCTCTCCAGTACCCCTAATAGACTTACCAGAGGCTAAGTGTGATCCCCCTAAGTTGGAGCACACCCTCCCATCCCCTTTTAAGGGCCACCACCCCCAGTCTCCAGTCCAGAGGTACTGCCTCTGCAGCGATGCTCAGAGGCATATATATATATATATATATATATAACTTATATATATACAGTATGTCATCCAAAGCTCATTATAGAACATTTCATCACAAAAATATGCCAAAGAATTAGTTTATTTCTGTACAAGTGTTTTTGAGATGTAAGGTGATAAATAGAGATTTCCAAAGTCCACTTTTTAAAAACATTTGACTTTAATATGTGAACAAAATTCAAGAGACTTTAAACCTGACTTCATCCAGTATCCAGATTCCACCCCTAGAAATGTATGCAAATTAGTACATTTTTGACTACATATGACCTGATTTACATGGTTAAATATAAAATTTGCGAAAACTTGCAATACAAAAAATTGTAGCCCTAATGGGGGGAATAGACGAGATACTGCAAGATTAATCAGGATACCAGTTAAAAATTTTACCCTATTTACCTGTAGCATCTTGCCTTCTTCTTCATAATATATGGCTTTAAAGTAATTTTCAATCTTTTTAGAGGGTAATACTAAGTTTCCAGCACATCACCAGCTTGCCAACTCCAGCGACCTGTGACTCTAAGAAGAGTTTGACCTCAGTAATCTGGACTCATCACCTACAGGAGCCCTTTCATCTCTGGGATTTATTTCCGAGCAGAAAGACATTATTAGGGAGGCTTGTAGAGTGACCCGATTCCAGCGTTCATCAGATTTTGATTAGTTTGCTGCACCCTGTGGAGATGTGAAGATGAGCAATCCTCTCCTGCAGAGCTTCATCACTGACCTTTGACATCGTAAGGAAAGTTCCCCGAATGATCTTCCCCTGATTCTGTAGATGTTGCATGAGGAAAATAAAAGAAACACTGTTAAATAATAACATTCTTTATTCACGCTGTTTTTCATGCATTTTTTCTGTTTGATTATAATTGTCAATTTTATGATAACAGGGAAAAAAAGACTTTGTAAAGAGATGAACATAGGCTTTAATTATACACTTGAGGACAAAATTATTAGCCCCCTATAAAATTAAAGCTTTTTTCTAAATTATCCTAAATCCTTTTTTTAAACAGAGCAAAGACTTGTCAAAATGTCATTTAAAAACATAAAAGCTGTCTTTAGAAAATATGAATTGTTTTTAATTTCCACACAACACCACCTAATTCAGGAAACGCAAAAATGACCAGGGTCAGTATTACTAGCCCTGTTGTGAACTAACCTTTTAACTGAGCCATAGAACAAATCACAATTGTGCAAAGATGTTGTTTATATTTGTTAGACTCAAAGCTTGGAAAATCAAGATAAAAGTGAGGGTTTTCTTGAAATTTGCACACCTTCAGTGCGAGTTTGAGCTGTCAGGAGTGAGCATCATGCCAAAAACACAAGAAATCAGTTTAGACTTGAGAAAAAGAATTGTTGATGCCCACAAAGCAGGAGAAGGATATACAAAGCTATCACAACGGTTCCAAGTATCAAGAACTGGAGTGAGAAACATCATCAAGAAATTCAAAGAGATCCATACAGTCCAGAACAAGCCTGGCAGAGGTAGGAAACGAAAGATTTCAAAGACCCTGGAAAGGAAACTGGTCAGAGATGTGTCCAAAGACCACAGAACAACGGCCAAGACACTTGTGGATGACTTGGCCAAGTCAGGAATTGTTCTCTCAAAGAAGACGGTCACTAGAGCTCTGCACAGGAATGGACTGCGAGGCTACAGGCCAAGAAAAACTCCACTTCTTCAGAAGAGACACCTTAAAGCCAGACTTAAGTATGCTAAGGACCACCTGGAGAAAGATGATGCATACTGGAAGCATGTCCTTTGGTCTGATGAGACAAAACTAGAGCTCTTTGGCCACAGAGATGCTGCCTATGTTTGGAGAAAGAAAGGAGAGGCTTATAATCCAAAGAACACCATCCCCACAGTTAAACACGGTGGTGGGAATATCATGCTGTGGGGATGCTTCAGTGCATCTGGAACTGGGAATCTTGTCAAGGTGGAAGGAAACATGAATAAAGAGGGATATGTAAAGATTTTGAAGGAAAACCTAAAACAGTCAGCTGCCAGATTGGGCCTGGGTCGTCGCTTTGTCTTCCAACATGACAATGACCCAAAACACACATCTCTCCTGGTGAAGAACTACCTCCAGAAGGCCAAAGTGAACGTTATTGACTGGCCTGCACAAAGTCCTGACCTTAATCCCATTGAAAACCTGTGGGGTGATCTTAAGACCAAGGTCCATGCAAGAAGACCATCAAATCTGGAGGAACTTCAGAGATTTGCCAAAGAAGAATGGGCTGGGATTACTCCAGAGACGTGCCAGAGACTTGTTGAAAACTACAACAAACGGCTGCTGGCTGTTATCCAGCAAAAAGGATACACAATTGACTATTAACATCAGGGGGCTAATAATTTTGACCCTGGTCGTTTTTGGTTTTTGTAGAATAATTTCATTTCTGTTTTCAAAGTTAAATAATGTATGCATCCAAAATAAAGGTAGGATGTCTGGAAAAGCTGTGTTAAAAATTCTTTGCTTTGTTTAACAGTATTAGGAAATACTTTCAAAACAATTCCATTTTCTTAGGGGCTAATAATTCTTCCTCAACTGTAGGCAGGTCATCTACTATGTTTTAATTTTTAACTTTATTATTAATTTTATTACTGTTATAATCATTATTGAACCATATTGTATTTTATCTTGTTTTTAATCTGTTAGCAGCTTTGAGTTTTAATGAAAAGCACTATACAAATAAAATGTATAATTATTTATTGATTTTCTTTATGAATCTTTATACAACAATGTTAAAATTAACTACATTTAGAACTGATGAAAATTTGGTTGCCACAGTTTGTGGCAACAGGAGATGAGGAGAAAGGACCCAAATGCAGGACACGCAGGTGGAGGGATGATGGTTTGTTAATGAAAAACAAATAACTATGATACCAAAAATGAAAGAATTGCATGAAAATGTGACATGAAAAATTAACTGACAAGGAAAATCTGGAACCAGGGGGGGCCAAGTCCAGTATTTTGAGAGCCACTATCCTGCACCTTTAAGATGCATCCCCTGAATTACCTCATGCACACGTCATTTAGCTCTGCAGAGGGCTGGTAACGAGCCATTCATTTGATTCAGGCGTGTTGAAGAAGGGATGCATTTAAAAGTTGCAGGATAGTGGCTCTTGAAAAACCGGACTTGGCCATGCCTGCTATAATCATGAGAACTAATAACAAAATGAGCAGCAGGTGAGGCCGTCAACAAAAGAAACCAGGTGTGACAACAAGAAACTAAACTAGAACGTGGAGTGAACTGAGAACAAGGGAGTACATTCACCGGGAAACCAGACAGGACTGAGACTCACCCCATAATGAAATACACTGCTTTAGTCGAGGACTTTGTTTGAGTCCTTGGATGAGACTGACTCCTGCTCCCTACATTACTGCTTTTAACAGTAAACTAAGAGGAGATCATGCCTCATTATAATGTTTATCCATGTAAACGCATCTTTATGTAAATTCATACTCAACTGCAGTGAAATGCCTTATAGCCTATGCATCATATGATGAGGAGAAAAACAAAGGTCACGTGGCATCAGCATACATCGGCGGTCAATATGAGTCACACTGGTGCACGTCTGAATATATAATCTGCTTCATGGCCAAGTTCTAGCTTTTGGGAATTCTCTATGAACAATTAGGTGTTTATATGAAAACCTTGTTGATGTCTTGATGTTACTGACGGCATGTATACATGTGGTTATGAAGTCACAGTTCCCCACTCAGCGAATGGGTTGTGTGGGGAGGCCACGGCTTGGCAGCTTCCAGTAAACAGTTGACTCCAGCTGACCATAATGATGGCTCTGAAACTCAAACCTTCATAGAAACACAACAAACAAAGAAGACTGTGAATACTGGACATGGATGCACATTATGCACACCTATTGCCATTTCAGTATCATCTTGGTCCTCCTCTAAGGTCAGCAACAACTTAAAATGCACAAATGTTATGGAGCTATTGATGATGCCATGGTTTTTTTCCCCCCAGCTAAAACTGCACCGACTTAAATAAAGACAGATTTTTGATTATGGAAATATTTATAGAGGCAGCGGACGATGGAATTGCATCACAGAAAAACACCAGAGGCTTAAATTATGCAGGTTATATTTTCCTTGTTATCATGGAGCTGTCGGAAGCGAAATGCAATATTTCAGCTTGGTGGCTCAAAGATTGTCTTCTTATGCAAGTGCAAATTGAACAACTGTTGAAAGGACAGTTAGACTCAAGCCAGCTGGCAAAAATGAATGAATTTCTCCCTCAGATTCTTGAAGGAGCAAACTGAAGACAGCATCTACTGTAGCTCCGCAATGGTAAAAGAAAAAGTTCAAGTCAGCGTAGTGGTGTGAAGATATCTGCAGCACGAGATCAGATGCATGATTTTACAAGAAAATGCTGCATCATATGTGTAGTTGATTTCCAAATATGAACATTGCCCACATTAAATGAAAATCAGATAATCAAGAATATTTTAATAAAGTAACTACATAAAGTAGAATTACCGGTATATAATAAAAAGAAACACTGTTCATGTCTTGATACATTGACAGCTGTTGTGCCCTGAGGACATTGTTGCTTTTGTATGTAGCTTCCACCTGTGTTTGAGTTTCCTTGCATCAGTGGGATCCACAAACCCCACAACAAGCTCCGACTTCTAATCCTGAGTCCTGCAGCCTTGCCAGCTTGCGGCCTAGCTGATGAAATTACATGCAGCTCTATGCTTCTGCTCTTCATCCCCTTCTGCCACAATGAAATCCCACAGTGGACCATGCAGACAGCACACCCTGTTATTCGCCACTCCTTACAGTAACTGTGCTCACCATCAAAGTGTTTACTGGG
This sequence comes from Atherinomorus stipes, assembly GCA_023101725.1. NCBI lineage: Eukaryota > Metazoa > Chordata > Actinopteri > Atheriniformes > Atherinidae > Atherinomorus > Atherinomorus stipes. Next base: position 2,193,428 of record JALJCO010002985.1, on the reverse strand, counting down.
ATGTGTAATCAGCTGTAGGACTCAAGTTAAGGAACTTTGGAGAGCGTGTTCTTCATGGCCCAGTACAGCTGTGGAAGACACACAGATCCCTGGGTTTTCAGCAAAAATAATAATTTAAAAAAGTTTTACATTTCAATTTTATTCTGTTTTCTTGTGATAAATTGGATAGATCCTTGAGTCAGTTTTTTAATGCATAATTTATTAAAAGGGGAACATGTATTAAGTTGATGTGATCATTGCTTTTTGTCAGGACATATTTTTGCCCAATTTAGTTGACGATCAGAAAAAAGAATGTATTGAACAGGGTTTAACTTTGTGTAAGCAAATTTAAAATCCAAAGGCAGCTTAAGCTATAGGAGGCGATCAGAGTAATGGGAGTAATTATAGTTTTGAGAGGAAAAAAAAACAAAAACCCAGTGAAAAGTCGTGACAGGGTTGTTTTTCATCCCGTGGTTTCCATTAATCTCATAATCTTACAAACATAAAAACACTTTGTGTCCATATGACTGTTAGGAAAACTGTGAAAGCGACAAAATTTACGACTGTTTTATTCTAAATGTGAATGCACTGTTTTTGACCTTGTTATTTGTGAGCTGATGCTGTAATTGTTTTCAGCATGATGTTGGTTTCCATCTGTTTTTGTTAGGAATCTGGCATCCCCTGCAGACTTAGACGAATCCCTTACTGTTTGTCTTTGTGTGGTCTTACATGAACACAGCTTTGTGTTCCTGGCAGCCATGACACCAGAGACCGTTGTGAATCTCGGAGAAACATTTTGAACCATTTGGGTTTGAAATTGGGTCCCATGTGGTAATGTGCTGTGTGATGTGTGGTATTATCTTCCTCCTGAGGCACATCAGGAATCTGAGCAGCATATGATTTTATGGAGATAGAATACGATAATGGCAGGGTTGGTTTGTGTAGTCCTAAATAGAAGTAAATGACAACACCATGTTGTCTGGTGTATATTGGAAAGTTTATGGGGAAGCACAACAGTATCTCCATAATATGAGAGAACGTCCAAATGAGACATTTTATGTGTTGAAGGGACTTGAGGCAAGATTAAGAAACAAAACTCGCAACTGCCGCGACTGGCGCGACTGGCGCGACTGGCGCTTCAGGTAACTGCAGCCATGAGCCAAGCCGTTACGGGAGCGTGCACAAACTGAAGCTATGATGTTTACTCACCTTTTTCTTTGTAGTTAAACTTCTTAGTGTCTTTCAGTTGATCTGGATCGTTTGCTGACGGCAGAAGAATCCATAACTATCGCTTACAGTGTTTGAATTTACCGTGACTGTCTTCTTCCTGTATCAAAACTGCGGATGTAGGTCATTTGACGTCACGTCCGCAGGGCAGCGCGGGAAATTCGGCCACCAAATTGCAGCGGATTTTGCAGCACACAGCCTGTTCAAGGCAACGGAGAGAAACGTGGGTGGAAACGTTATTTTTGGTATTTAGCGCTTCATCACCCATTAGTATGAAAAAAAATGGACATGCATGTTTGTTTTTTTTTTTAAATTCCTGCCTCTAGTCCCTTTAATTATTTAAAAATTTCGTTTTTCTTAGTTCATCTTTGAGACTCCTGGTAAGCTGAGTGGATTTATAATATCTCAATCACTGTTTTAGCCATTTAAACTATCATGGTGTCCCCAGCTTTGTCAAGAGTATGATAGCATTTCTGGTATGGATCAATTTTGAATCTTTACAAAATTTCCATTCCCTATATTTCCACTCCATTCCCTTGCAGCTTCTACTGGTTTTACTTCTACAATTACAAGACAAAGTCTTATAAAGACTTCATGCTAACCCAGTTAAAGAAGCATTTTCCATACTCAGTCCTTATTTTAGAAAAAAAAAAGGATTTCTAACATCTGTTTCTTTGCCAGTTTTAAATTGTTTATCTCCTACTTAAGAAACTGAGTCAAGACCTCTTATCTCATAACAAACAATCTCTAAACTATCATTTTTATATCCAAGTTTCCAAGGAAAAGGACCTGCACAGTTTATAGGATCCATGAATGATGACAGTGTTTTCGGTGAATTCCAGTCTGGTTTCAGAGCCCTTCTTAGAGTGATCAATTATCTGCTGCTCAATGCAAATAGAGGAGACACTTCTGATGTAGTTCTTTTAAAAGTCAATATTACCATTGACCAAAATCTCCAGTATTGGTTGGACTTAATGGATAAATAAAAACCCTGTCATCTTTTCAGGCTGCCAGTTCTTGACTGGAGCGATGCAGTGATAATGTGGCATACCCTCTGCAGCGCAGCCTTCACTCAGTCTGCCCGGCTTCCTGCGGTAAGGCTGGTCTGCTGAAAGTGCTCCCTTGCTGCGCATGTTTCCTTGTCTTGTTTTTGAGCCCTGAGGTGAGATCTCAGAGTGGAGCTGAAGATCATACAAGGACAGGGGCATCTGGAAAGTCTAAGTTGGCTGTGCCTCCCAGTGTGTGAGTTGGTGCTAATGAAAAACAGGTTTCTACCTCTCACTTTCCTCGCCTGCTTAGCATTAGTTAAACCGATCTGAGCACTCTCATAATTATTTAAACCTTTTTTTCTATCTCCAAGATTTATAGTGTAATATTGTGATTTTGTATGAGTTCAAACACAAACAGAATATGAAACAAACCCAACATGAAGACACTGGAGCAGAATTTTCTATAGAAATATATGTCTGGACTGAAATGACAAAGGTTATATTCTGGTCATTTTATCCTCTGCAAAATAATCGCAGACAAATGTTAGAGATGTAATAGTCTAATCATCATTTTTTATTAAATATAAGAGAGAGTTATACATGGAGTGTTTTCATGAAGGACATTTCTTTCCCCTTTAGAAGTCAGAATATGTGAGAACTTAGTCATATGGCTATGCATCTGTCAATGCAATGTCATCTATTTAAGTCTTTGCAAACTGCACACTGCAAGACCTTTTGTTTGGAGTGTGCAAGCATTCACTGCTCTAAAATGCACTGGTCATGAATCTTTCCTCTGCATGTGACATCGCCCTTGCACATGACCGAAAACCGCAACCAGCATTTTACAGTATAGAGCCAGAGGCATTACCATGATTTCTTGTGGTATGCACAGTCATTGCCTCTTTCAAAGATGACTAAGTTCTCCCTATTCTCAGCTCAACTTACCCACATCTCAAGGCTGAAGGTAGGGAAAGGTGAGCAGGTGCGACAGGAACACCAAACCCATTTAGAAGAAGATGCCATGAGGCAAAGAGGCGAGAAAGATTTACACCATGTCTACATCTTTACTCTATATAAAGATTGATAGCCTTATCCAATGCAATGCAGTTTTAGATGAGAACTCTTAAACTTTTAGCAGGGCAGTCAGAAGTTTACTTATCAGGAAAACATGAAGGAAAGCGTTTCCCTGAATAAGCCCCTGTGGGAATTTACTGATTACAACTGCAATTTTATGAAGAGATAAGCCAGCAAAGTCTTTTATTTTTGCCTCCTGAGATAGTAAATCTGCAAGTTACCACAAGAAGCACTAAATCATGTTAATCAGATCATCAGCTTCATCAGCCATTGACTGGATGTAATCATGTAACAATTGTATAACTGTACTATAATTTCCTGCAGACTGGAAACGGTTGTAAATTAGTTAATGTTGAAGCACAAAGCAAAAGAATGATATATTTAGATTTCATTTGAAAAAATAAGTAATTTGCTTTGATCCATAATAGTACCTGGTGAACATGAAAGAAGCAAATAACATAATTAATATCTTAATAAAAGAAAACCTGCAAAAGTAAATGCTCTTTGATTTGCTGATGAAGTAATATATGATCCATTGCTTTGGTCTTGAAGTAAAAAGGCAGTGCATTTTAGACACAATGATGTGTCTAAAATGCCAAAGCGGAAACTTGTTGCTCTTCCTCGACCATCACAACATTGGATGCGACCGCAGTAACACAGTCTGTACGTCATCATTCCCTTTTATTGGGGAGTAACACAAACTCTTAATTACATTCTTACACAGTATTCGTGCAGAAAATTCAGCTTCTGCATTGGAATGACTATTAGGCTGAAAACATTTTCATTTCTCTGTATGACATGGCTATACACAACCGCCTTTGACAAGCAGTTGCTCTTGTGGCTGGACACTGAGGAGGGAAGATATCATTACTTCCTGCCTCCAAGAAAAAAGATGAAAGGATAAATCCTAATTCCAATAAGTGCAGAGTTTGACTGCATCCATCCTTTTCATATAGACAAGATCTGCATCATATTAAAAGCTGCTCAGGCTCCTTTGTAGTTGAGTATCAGGCAGTTATAGAGCTGTTTCTGAGTCTGAATTTATTCAGAAGGAAGCACGTTGTGGTGGCCAATATCCAGCGAAGATATGAAAATTCCTGAAAGATTTAACATCAATAATTGTAAACAGGCAGACTCTTTCCAAAAGAGAATAGATTCAGTAGTTTTCTTATTTAGACATTTTTTTTGGCTGTATTTAAGAGTAAAGTAAGGATGAGTAAAAAAAAAAAGCCACAATGATGCCTTAAGACCTCAGAACCATGGGAAGTTGAAGAATGGAGAAGTATTTTTTGAGAAGGTCAGAGGGAGTTTGAACAACAGCCAAGTGTTGCTAAAAGGACTTAAGAGTCAGACATGAAGCATCACACCTCAAAACAGAGAACTATATCAGAAAACCAGAAACTATATCAACTCTAAGTTTTATATTTAAAAGGTTTCTCATGCAAATAACAGTTGATATATTGAATTAAACCAACCTGAGCTATCCTGTCCACATTAGCTGTCTTTATCCAGGAAACATGGAAATTTGTTGTCTGATCCTTGATATGTCTCATTGTGCAGCCTGTTCAATTACTTCTTCATTTACACCAGGTCCTGATTTACTGATTACCTCACCTGTGTCATGAGGTCACAATGTCACACAGTATCCCTAGTTGTAGGTTTTGTTTGTTCAGATGAAAGTAGGACCATGCACGCCTCCATCTTCACCAACAGAACTACTGTCAAACTTGTATATTTAGATAACAAAATTCCTGGAGGTTTATGGGCCAATGACCTCTGAGTAGCAGAGTTCTCTATGAGAACTCCAACATCTTCGACATGACGGCCCTAAGGTGGGTGGTCAAGACAGCAGAGAAGATTCTTGCCATCTATTGAGGACCTGGCCCTCAAAAAAAGCCACCAGTGTCCTGAAAGACCTCACTCATCCTTTCACAGATTTGCTGTCAGGTAAAACATTTGGCATCCTGTTGAGCAGCCTTGTTTAGAAACAGCTTTTACTCAGCTGCTTATTAAACAGCACTCAGCTGAGTGTCATTCTTTCATCCATAATCTGGCAGCTGCTATGGAAATGTGTAGCTATTATTTATCTCATGTATATGCAATAACAGTATAAGTGTTCATTTATTCTCCCCTCTTGATGTACAATAATCCTCCCTGTACACCAATATAATAGCCCAAGTACCCCCCTCCAGAAATGATCTATATATTCTTTTTATATTCTGCATACCTCTGCCTTTACACAGTTTTTGGTTTTATCTGTTTTTAATGAGCCAGGCTCATCATTTTGCTCTGATGTGCTTCCTGAGCCGAGTCTGCATTTGGGTTTTTATATCATACTTTCAGTCATTTTGTCAACTTACATGGGTCTTTGGAAAGTCATGGCCTAATGTTGCACTGCAGTGACTGGCTTCAATTATCGCATTGTTAACATTCATTTTAAGTGTTGACAGTGTTATTGTTGGGTTTGGTGGACTACTTTAAATTGTAGTAGTTTTTACATTTCATTTATTTCTGTGTATGTACTCAGCTTTGATGTAGGTGTTTTGTATCTTACATTATTAGTATTACTTTTGTGATTAGAGCTGGACCCCAGGAAGAGTGGCACTGGCTATGAGCTGCAGCCAACGGGGAGCCACGTAAACAAATTAGATGTATTGGTCTTTTATTTCCAAATGAAAATTCATTGAGGGTATTATAGGGATAATTTCTTCTTCCTTAAACCGGAGCTTTTTTCTCTTTTCTCCGTGACCTCCCCCCTCGGCGCCTCTACCCTCCTCCTTCTTTTTCTCCTCTATTTTATCTCTCCCCCCAAAATATCATTTTTTTTTTTTTTCTCTCTCTCTCCCTCTCTCTCTCTTTTTCTTCTCCTCTTCCCTTTTTTTTTTTTCTTTTTTTCTCTTTCTCCATCTTTTCTTACTCAATTCCCCCCCCCTCGTTTCCTTCCCTACTTCCCTCCGTTTTTAGTTAATGACCCGTGCTCAACCATAGTTGACCCCCCCCCCCCCCCCCCGGGGGGATTTTCTCATAGTCTTTTCTGACCCCCCGGGACCCCTCCCCCCTACCACCCCAAAATGCGCATAATGAATTTTTGTGTGACATCAAAACGAGTCAGAAACACAGATTTTTAAGGTCTAGAAGTTACGTTGTGTGTCTTTAAGTCTCAGGTTAAACTGCTCCACAGATGGCATCGCAATCCCAGTGACCTCTTCTTTGTGAGTTGCATTGATTTGTGCCGAAATGTAAATCTATGTTGCATACTTCTATACTATTTGGATTCATATTCAAATTCCATGGAAGTACCTCTGCTCATCTTTTCCTTGTAAAATACACAGCACAGTCTCTCCAGACCTCCCTGGCTTTATGCGCTGTGCTGCAGTAGATCCTTCAGGCCATAACAAACGCCCCACGGCTCCATCTTCATATTGTACGGCGCTCCACTCCAGAGATGTGGGCCTTTTGCGGTCAATATTTTCTACTTTGCTCCCACGATAAGCTGACAGACTCAACCTGACATAATTAGTTGTCTGGGGTGTGTTTGGGTTGCGAGTTGCTGCTGTGGTGTAAATCAACAAGGAGCTGGCTGCCAGAGAGACAGCTCAGAGCCACATCAAAGGACGGGGACGGCTTCTCTGCCGCCGACCACATTCACTACTCAGCCGCTTCCAATTGTTTTTTCTACACGATCTGGCAGCTGCGGACTTGGACTTTGCAATGGCAGCTTGTGTTTAGGTCATATTTCTTCTCAGTTTGTTCCTTGTGACACTGTGTAATGTTGGATTTGTGTTCAGAGTGAGTTTTGAAGTGATTATGGGAGATTTGGGACAGCATTGTAGGTCATGCTGTATTGTATTGGCATTAGTTTATTAGTAATACTTTAAATATTGATTCTTCCTGTCTGCTTCACAAACTATAAATCTACCATGCAGATTGCTGCAAACCAGAAGAAATTCTGCAGGGAGTGCATGAGGGTAACACTAAGAAGAATACGGGGCAGAGACATAGCCAGGGTGCCAGGCTGTCTGAGCAGACCTACTTTTAGTCAAAGGGAAACTCTCAGCACGTGCAGAAACAGTTCACCTACCAGGTCAACAAGCCAGAGAGAGGAAAGTTGTTGGAAACATGCTAAATAGAAACAGCGAACAGAAACTGTAGCTGTCAGGACACAGCTCTCTCCCAGAGGAGATATTTATACAACACTCCCAAGGCTATAATCGTGGTCTCTTAACTATGTCTTCAGGGCTGCAGGATGGAAGTGTTTATCTGGAGAAGTGACAGGAATAGCGGGTAGCAGAATAACATGAAACAGCCCTCTGCTGGCTAGCTAGAGTTAGACTTGGCTATTTTGGTTCAGGAGCCTCTGCTTATTTTAGAGCCTTTTCAACTGGCAATGCCTCTAATCAAAGGATCAAAACTGTTATATTCTGGAAATGGGCAATTATAGTACCAACCAGATAAAAATGGCATTAAAGACCTCAGCTGAAGTCTGTGTCAACTTGCTGATATGGCAGAATTTCAGAACAACGCTGAAAAGTTTATTTCACTGGTTAATCTAAACAGAAATGATCCATTTATAGCTGAAAACTTGTGTCCCTCTGAGGCTAGCATGGCATTACGTTGGTAATATGTGGAACCAACACTGAAAAAGCACAAGACATTCATGAACTTGAATCTGAAGACTGAGAGAATGAGTTGGTGGGAAGAATGTATTCTGTTTTAGCATTGTGACGCGACCCCATTTATGTTTCTTTCAGCTGTCAGAATCGACTCAAACCGGATAAAAGTGGCCGGGTTCATTAATCAAACTTGTTACCTTGTTTGGATATTCAACAGAATGACCATGTTTGAGTCTTTGGTTGGTTTATATTGTGCAGCGATGGTCGCACCCCCACTTTACCCAAACACAGTCCCCAGGCGGTCGGCCCCGCCCTGAGAAGCACTAAGCTCGGTGACACGGCTGTCAAACTAAATCTGTGTGCTTCCTTAAGTCCCGGTTACCAGGGTCGCACATCAGGAATGTCGCTGGGTGACAAAAGACGATTAGTCGTCTGATTTCTCTGGATGCTGACATTTGTGAGTTGTTTGTGTTGTATGGGAATTCTTGGCATTGAGGTTGGTTAGGACACCACAATAGGTCTAAAAAGTTGTCTTTCAGACTCCACTCACAATGGATGTTGAGAAGTGTGTGTGTGTCTGTTTTTTCGTCTCAATCTAACAAATAGCAGAAAGTGGGTGATAGCATTAGAACTCATTTTTCCTTTCATTTGTAAAACGCTAATGCTTCATAAAAGAAAGCAGCATCTAAATAAAGTTAGAAAGAAACAGCTGCAAACACAAAATAGCAGAGCATTGCTTTATGTAACAGAACTTAAATGCAGACAGTTATGAAAATCTCCAGCCCAGAAAACACTCCTGTTCCTTTTAGGTGAAACAAAGTCCTTGTTTAGGAATACTAGTACTTTAAAACGACCCTTTGTTTAGAATGAATCTGGTTGCATGCTCTAAGGAGCCAATCTGATTTATTTGTGTTGCCACAGTTAAGCATTTTGATCCCTTGGTTAATCTCTCCAGGACCTCTGAATCTCTGCAGGACTTCTGAAGGTGAATTTGAGTGCTTAGGGACTTCCTGGTAAAGCAGCACAGGCTGCAATCACCTCCGTGAGCTTTGAGTCTGAGTAATGAAGCGACAACAACTTGCAGTCAAGTTGTTGGGCTTGATCTGATCCACTGATACGACATGTGCAAGGGGCAATTAGGTGCAGGGTTCGGTAATAAGTGCCCTCTCGGAATACAAAGACATTCATGTCCCGACAACAAGGATTATTTCCAGACAAACAACACATCAGCACTCTGAGGGATGTATTCACATGAAGGAAATAGGGCTACAGTAGATGATATGACAAAAAAGAAATTATCACAATATATTTTGTCATATATTTCTTGCAATTCCTTATGCAGACCAAATAATAAAGTTGTGGGTCATGTATTCAGTATTCCCTATGAACTATTAGTTTTTTCAAAAGAACGTCCGATCACACACACGTATGCACAAAGCAATTATGAGCCATTCAAGCTTTTCACAACACTTCTTTGTTTTGCTATCACATTTTTTTAGTCATGCAAAGCACATCTTAAATTAAATTGACTTCATAAGGATGAACAATCTGCTGGAAACTAATTTTGTTAGATAGTTTGGAAACTAACTTTTTTCACTTCAGAGCACACTTAGCTAGCTAATCCTATACTTTTTCTACATCAAAAATATACATTAATCCATGAACATGAATGTCGCGACAACATCTGGCTATTTCAAACATTTCTTTTGCAAGAGCAGAGTTATTGTAAAGCTTTGGATTTGATCTATATTAAGTGAACACAAGGTTAAAATGACAATACCTGTTATTGTTTCTGTGGTGATTTGGTTGTAACAGCACCCACTATCTTGCACAGGATATTGAGATTCAGGTCTGAGATTTACACAAACCAGGAATGTTTTGGGGGCTATTTCTTAATCTCTTCAGATTATTGATCAGAAATTACATTGAGACATAATAACTTGGAAAAGCCAGTTCCAGAGATCAGGAATAACTCCAAAACACTAACATTAACTAAAAGCTGATTCAGCACCAGTTCAAATGTTTGTTAATTTGCATTATGTTTGAGAGTGTATACATTTCTTTCAAAAAGGAAAAAAAAAAAAAAGTTTCTGCAGTGTGGTGCAGATTTGGGAACTTCTGGCAAAATGCCAGGCAGAAATGTGCTGCTGCAGATATCTAGAAAAGCTAATGTTTTCACTTCCCAGTTGTAACTTGAGGCTTAATTGCTAATTGCTTTTCTTTGTACATAAGTGAAGTGCACGGGGATTTGTAAATGCAATCTGTGGTCACATTTGTGAATATCTCCATGTTTGAGTGGTTGCAGAGGCAACAAACCAATATTTTCTTTAGTTACCCTGTAAACAAGTGTATTGGCTTTTCAGTCAGTGTCCCCGTGATGTTTGCTCTAAAAATGTGTTCATGCACAACACAGACATTTGAAACAGTTTCACTCACTTGTTGAGGTTCAGACTCGTGCCCTTGTATTGGAACGCTTTAGCTGGCAAGGAAAACCAGACTGCAGAGGCTGATCCAGGATCGCTGAAGCTGGAAGCCAGGAAGAGTCAATGTGCCCTCACAACCAAAAACACACAAACATCGCTGAAATAAAAACAAAGTGTTTTGCTCTGAGAAAGCGGTGTATTACTCGTGGTTGCAGTGGATGATATACAGAACAACAGAGGTGCACTGCAAGGAGAATATAATGCAAGATATGATGTGAATCTCAATGTTGTGCCTTAAGATATGACAAAATTAGGAGTAAATGCTCCAGATGTTTATGCCAAATATCTAAAATGAGTTCATAAACATGCAAGTCTGTCCAGAGATTCCAGTCAAAATGTTCATGTTTCAAGATATTATTACATTTGGATATGAGTTCCCTGTATTTGTTTCATTATATTTAGCCCCGGCTCCCAAGTTTGGCCTCAGATTTGTGAGCATAAGCTTTGTTCTGGTTAACCAGTCAGGTTAACCTTTGCCTTGAGTTGGGGTGTGGTCTCTGATTTCTATTAGCACCCTTTTACCACTTGGAACACCCTGCAGCTGCGGCATTCACCATCCATTAATAGCCCAGCAGTCTGTGCCAGACCCAGAGCGGACTGAGCACGATCACATCTGGCCGCTGCAGCCACAGACTGCTTATACTGGGCACGTCTGACATTCCTGCCTCTCTGTCTCTCATATTGGACTTTAATTACATCCAGGCTGCCCAGTAGCTGATGGAGAGGGGTTTCCTCAGGCCCGTCCAATGAGTTGCACTTTCAATTAATTTAAACTAATGTGTATGGCAGAAGGGGAAACACAGGCACTATTGTACGCGCACATTCTCAGACTTCAACATGTACGCTTATGAGCACAGATGCATTTTCAACTTTTGGTAAAAAGTAAATATTACTCTACATAAATACCATCTGAAGAACAAATATTGGTTCCTACATCTGCTTATTTTGTGCTTTTATACATACAGTAGATATTTGTCTTTTTGCTGTTCTCTCTTCAACCCTTTTCGGCCATATTTAGCTTTCATTGATCTATTCTTCTTTCACTTTTTCGCTGTTTTTGAAGATCACATAAATCCTCAGCCAATTCCCTGCTGTATTAAGATAAAAGAAGCAAACTGCTGTTGGGGGAGGGGTTTGCCATCTGGTGAAGCACACAGACGGAGCGTGTCCATGGAAGTGGAGATAAGGCAAAGCTGATGTAGCGTGGTGACCCTGCTCAGAGGCCAGTGTTGACTGATGCACAGTGGTGTCATGTGCAGACAGAGACATGTCAAACGTGAATATCCCTTTAACTCTTTCCAGGATCTGCAGGAGAATAAAGCAGTGTTTATAAAGAAGCTGCCCAAAGTTACATGAAAACTATTAAATCTAATTTAGCCTCTTTTAATATCAACCCTCATTAGTATGAACTAATCCACACCAAACCTTCTTTCGGAAAATAAGTCAGATTATAAGTGCAACTGATTACATTTAATCAAAAGTTTCTCTAAATTGCTTTTTTGTTTTTTTTTTTTTACTTTAGAAAAATAAATGAAAAATTTAGCTGAACATTCTCTTCTCCACTGCACTGCATGTCTCTCTAACACACCTGATTCAAATTAATGAATGAACTTCCTCAACAAGTTCTTTGTAAGCCTGTTAATGAGCCATTCATTTATTTCCAGTGTGTGAAAGTAGAGTTCGGAGGACCTGGATTGAGAGACACCGGTCTACATCTCAAAGGTAGGGTGGATGATGTTTTCCAGGAGCATTTTTTACTATTTTGTTTAAAATTTAGTTCACACCTTGACTGGAGCCAATAAATCAAATGCTCTGACACAAAAATAAAACAATTTAGTCACCTGTGGAACAAGCATTACTGAAAAAACCCATCCAATAGTTAAGAATGGTCTGTTCTGAACGCTTGAATGATGATATGTCCATCAAACTCAACTGCTGTTCGTCTGGTCATAAACGGATCCCCCCTTCCCCTCACCCCCCCCTGATCAACAGCTACAACAACAGTGAATTTGGTGTTCCTATATCACGCGACTGAGCATAACTATTTTGCAGCCAAGCTTCTTATTATTGGTCCACATGTAACAGATGACAGTGATGTTACAATGCCTCCAAGTTAAAACTAGTTTTCACAGGTACTGTTTATTGTTTTTCAATTACAACAAAATTGGAACGCTGAAGCTATGAATTGTTAAAAAAAAAAATGATACAAATCGGTATAGGCAAAAATCGGTATCGACGGGTCTTTTTTTTTTTTCTTTTTTAAGATCGTCCAGAAAACTACAATTGGGGCACCCTTACACAAACATCACGCGTTTATGTGCTCCATGTCTTTTCTCTATTTGGTGTATTTCTGTGGCATGGTATGGCAGTGGCACCACTGGCAGATATAACATTTTCAATGGTTTTTTATGGACTTACTGTATATTTCTTGAAACATTTCTGACTTTATGAAAAACTGTCGCCTCAGTTTGTCGAACTTTCTGTATCTGCTCTTTGTTCTTGCTCTTAGACAATAGTTTTTCTTTGCAAACCCTGCCAGCTTCTTTTGTGGTTCACTTAAACCCTCCACCCCCTCAAAACTGCCCACTCAACTGCAGACAAACCTGCCTCACAGTAACAAGCTCCAAGTTTAACTGGATCATTTCCACTCTGATAATCTTAAACCAAAATTGTTTGAGAGATTAGATCTTATGCCAATGGCTTCATTAAGGCTAGAGGCATGCTTAAATCCTAATTTGGGAACATTTGCAGACATGGTTGCAAGAAGCTTAACCCTCATCAGGATGTATTCTTAATAAAAACAAACAAAAAAAAAAACTCTAGTTGATGGGATGCTGATTGGCCAATACATTTAAAGAATAACTTTCTTTAAATTAGGTTAAATTAAAGAAAAGGCTAAATTCACAGTAGTTATTCAAATAACTGTGGTCTGTGGGGTTGTTTCCTTTGGGGGGCCCTCTTGGTTGGGGTGGCTGGGGGGTCCTGCTCTGCAATCCCATTCATTCTGCCCCCTTCACTTCCATACGAGGATCTACGACTAATGTAAATATTGTCCGAAGTAGTCAGTGTGATACAGAAATTTTACCGGTGAGTAAATACACGTATAAATTACTAGAAGTAAGGTCCAGGTTGAAAAAAAAGACAGTTATCCTTGAAGCTGCAGAATATATTCTCTGGTCACCCTCGATGCCTTGGTGATGGTCAGATCAGAGAAATTCTGTGCTTTTTTTTTCTTTGGCGTGTGTGTGTTTTGTGGTCACGCTCCTAAAACTCTCAATCCCAAATTGCCATGTTAATACAAATTCATGGTTGTTAAGAGGGCATAACGCTGTAATTACAGAAGCTTTTGGGATAAAAATGGCGTGTGTACAAGACCAAAGACTTAAAGAGATAGCTTGCTCTAACTATTATATGTGTGTGTGTGTGTGTGTGGGTGTGTGTGGTGTGTGTACATATTTGCATTGCTTAGAATGACTATAGAGTTGTCTCTCTTCTCTTAAGTATAAAAGAACTGAACTGAATGCTTTGTGGTGCTCAGCGCTTCAGAACATACACTTAGGAGACTGAAGTTTTGGGTGTTACCACTAAAACATGCCAAAAAATGCCATTTGAAGCCAAGCGTCTGTTTTGCAAGAAACAGGACCTCACCGTAGCTTTGAAGAAATTTTGTTTTGTCCCGGCGATGCAATGACTTTATATCACAGAATCCAATCACATTAGTTATTTTTTTTGCCAACAAGTCCAAAACTGACAGAATTTAGTGACAGTATTTTAGTGAATCGGAGGCTGTTAAACTAGCTTTTATCAATCAACTGATATTTGCAATTTCTACAATGTGTCTTGTGTAAATAAGATTTGAAAGGACTCAGTCATGATGCAAATATGTTTGGTAAGCAATTAACTATAACAAACATTCAGATTTAGACCTTGTACGAGGGCTTCAACATCCTTTTCCCCACTTCCTTTTAAAATTAAATGAAATTACCTAAAAGGTTAAATAGAGCAGGCAAAAAACATTGTCATGGTCTGTGGTTTTAGATGTCATCATTTTGGGTTTTGTCTCAGTCCCTTTTTGTTTCCCTGTTTTTATTTTGGGTTTTTTTCCCCCTCCTGTATTCTAATTTCCTTCTGGCTCGGACGCACCTGGTTTCAATTACTAATTTTCACCACCTGCTCCTCGTTTGGTTTGCTCTCCTCTGTATATTTACACCTTTTATCTTCCACACCAATTGTTGTAGTTTTTCCTGTGTTTTCCAGTTAGGTCTAGGCTTCAGTTTTAGTTTCTCTGTGTTTTCTGTTGATAGTTATTAAACATTCATTCCTGTACCTGCCTGCCTCATGTCCTGCATTTGGGTCCTCCTCATGCTCGCACTGTGACAGTTACATTTGTCATTTCACATTACATTTTCAGATTTTTATTATTAAATGCACTTAGTTGATTATTTTCAATGGGGAAAAAAATACATTCTTAACCTTTTTGCTATGTGTCATTATTGCTTGATATCAATTGATAAAGACTATTGTCAGGCCAGGGGTGCACACGTCCAGTCCTCAAGAGTTACTGTCCTGCACATTTTTTAGAGCATCCCTTCTCTGACACACCTGAATTAATACAGCTTAATTATCTCATGCACATGTCATTCAGCTCCTTTTACCATCTATTTATTTTTTTGTGTTTTTTATTTTATTTTTGTTTTTTTGATTCTTTTTTTACAAACCTACCTAAATTTTTGATATATTTTCCCATTATTGTATTATTTTCTACTCAATATTTTTTTTTTTTTTTTTTTGAGTTGTTTTTCATTTCAGCTGCACATATGCATAAAATCCTTCATGCAAAACTATAAGAGCTGTCTCAAATACAGAGAGAACAGAATGGGAGCACACCAGTGGTTTGTGGGTCAACTGAAGCACAATGTTCCCTGCTGGCAGTGAGACTGTAATATGCACAACATAAGATAGCAAATCTCCAAATCCCATTATTAAACATCCAAGTGGTTAATATGTGTCCATATCAAAGAAATTATGGTCTCTTTTATAACTGGAATTAACTGCAATCATTGACTAGAATGAATGAATAAGAAAATTACCTTTTTTAATTTTTTTTTTTCTAAATAAAGTTTGTTAAACAAGTTTTTACCAGCCACTTTCAACACCTTAATCGACTTGCCCATTCTCTCTTCTAGTCATAAACTCTTGGAGCTTCCATGTCATTTTAAAGGGTGTCCCACTCCAGTAGATGACAGATTATTTTAGTACCTTTCTAAATGACGGTCAGTATTTGTTTTTTCTTCTGAGCTGGTTGATGGCACCAACTCTTAAGTGTACAGTAGATGAAAGACATGGGCCATGATTGTACCATTGCATCCTCTCTCTGTTGGCTGTTCTGGTGTCACCCTGTCATTTCCAGTCTGCCGTCCCAGCGCAAGCGAAGTAGGTCATAATGTTTGTCGCCTGAATTTGAGGCAGCTGGTGTTTTGGATTGTGTTATAGTATTTTACCATACTCATTGAGCATGACTAGTAGTGGACTTTACCCCGAAGTAAAAGTCCACTACTTTCAGTTTCCAAGGCCCTATAACTAAAACATTACTAGTTGTTTTACTGTGTTGTATTTTATTGTATTAATTGTATATTGTTGGTAAGTTACACCAGCTAACCCAACGGCAAACTCAGGAAAGAAAAGATAAATGTCATTCTATAGTGCTCATTTATGGAAAAGTAATATGGATCATACCTGTATAGGAGGTGCGGAGAAGAGGAGGAAAGTAAACATCTATTATTCAAAGGAGGTTAAGGATAGAAGGTTGGGCAGTTATGGTGAAATATATTTTATATCTGTTTTATATCTGAACAGATTTGGCTCCCTGTTGGATTTAAGAAACACCCTCTCTACCTCTCAGGAGCAGACTTAAAACTTTCCATTTTGATGAAGTTCTTGGGTTCGGTGACCATTAGTCATCCCATCTCTGCATGTATGAATGTGATATTATTATTGCTGTGTACATGTATTTCTCAGCTGGTTGCAACTCCATTCAGCTTTATTTGTATTGCATCAATTTACAAAAACAGCATCTGCATTCTGAAGGGTTTCCTTCCTGTCAAAAGGGAGTTTGTTTTCTGCTGCCCTGCGTGTGCAATTTCCTTAGCTAGGAAGTTTTTTTTTTTTATCCTTATTATCATTATCTTTTTTCATAATTTAAATCATGTAATGACTTTTAAAGGAAATAGGGGCAGGTCAAAAAAAAAAAAGAGACTCGCGAATGGCACGAATGGCTCAAATGGCGTGACTGGCGCTGCAGGTAACTGCAGCCACCAGCCAAGCCGGCACGGGAGCGCGAACAAACTGATGCTGTAATGCTGTTTCCTACACTGATAAAATTCTCTTTCTTTGTAGTGACACTCTCTTTCTTTGTAGTGACACTTTTTAGTGGTCTTTCAGTAAATCTGGGTTGTATGTTGACGGCAGATGAATCCATAACTATCCCTTACAGTGAATCCACCACAACCATCTTCTTTCTGTATCAAAGCTGTCTGGGCTGACATAACATCCATAGGACTGTGCAGGAAATTCGGCCACCAAATTGAGGCACATTATGCAGCACACAGCCTGTTCAAAGCAATGGAGAGATACGTGGGTGTGCTTGTTCCTTTTGGTTTATAACGCTTCATCACCCATCATACATGTGTATTCCTTCACAATGGGCTTCATGCACAACTCAACTACATACTTCCTAACTTAAGCCAGATCCTTTGTCTCCTGTCTTTCATTATTGGACGCTTTGATTAATCCAGGTGTGCCTGACATCAGCATCCATGAGGACAATGGCCAGACACACCTGGATTAATCAGTTTATCAAACTGGTAGTTAGTAATATATGCTAAACTAATTGCGGTGGTGTGGTAGCAGACGGACTGTTTAAAACTATGTACTGTTTAATTTACGACTGATAACGTTAGGACGATGTGTCAGTAATATGAAGCTAGAGGATACGGAATTAAGACGGGTCACTTTAAGGAAGCTGAAAGGGCTGAAGGACGTTGTAGTTCTTTTAGCCACCTTTTAGCTAGTAGCGATGGGAGGGACGACAGGAAAAAGACTACTAGCCAGTTAGGAGGGGAGGGCTTACGATGGGGTCCTATAAGTATAACGAAAAGCAGGAAGAGGGGAGTTCGCTGGGGGATATGCTCAGGAATCTGTCCAAGACAGCTGACTGCTTAGATCACGGTTACGACCGCCGAGACGCATATAAAAGTCTGATTACACAGTTCTCGCCGCTTATGACAAGTTATATCTGTAATAAACGTGCAACCTTACACAACGCTTCTGTGGTTATTGCCGCCGCATCCAGTCCACTCCTAGCTCTGAGCTAGCAAGGTGGCCAGCCGAGTGCCTGCCCAGAATAACACCACATGGCTGGAAGCCATACGACAGGTCTGTGCTCTGACTTATTAAGACATCATTAACTTCTCTTACCATATGCTGATGAGCAGCACTTCTGATTAGCTACCAGAGGAGCTACGCAACGACAGTGGCAAGGTATGAAACAAGAACCTGGGCAGGGTTCAATCTCCTCCCTTTCCTTTTTTTTTTTCTTCTTCTTCAACTTGTCCTGTCCAGCATTGTAGCAAGCAGAATAATGATCTGGCTGCTTTGTTGTGTTGAAAAGATTAGCTTTGCCAAGAGGAGCTTTATGAATATAAGGACCATCCTATATAATCCCCCCCTCTTTCCATAAGCACGTCCTTGTGCTCCGCGCAGGCTGCCACCAATTTTTGAAGCCATGGACTTATTACTGGTATCGCACATGGATCCTGCCAACAATACCAGAATGTGGCACGGTACGCAACAAGGGCCCGGGTGGGATTCGATCCTACAGACTCCCAGGTGAGAGTCATGTGCACTTAACAGTCAGCCAAAGAGATATACCTGTAGCCAAGTAGCCAGGGTGCATGATCAATCAGAGGCATAGTGACAGGACTGCCCACACCGTGCATACATTTTTAATATTGTAATAATATTAATATAATATTAATATATATTAAATATGTCATATTCATGATATTTGGGGAAGTGGGTAGCCTAGTGGTAGCGTCGTGGGCTTTGCCGCGGAGGACCTGGGTTCGAGTCCCCGACACGGCTCCCAGGTGAACTACTGTGGACCCCTGAGCAAGGTCCTTAACCCCCCAACTGCTGCCCGGGCGCTTTAAGTAGCAGCCCACTGCTCTCTGGTACTAATGTACAGAGATGGGTAAAATGCAGAGCCCTAATTTCCCCTCGAGGATCTTAAAAGTATTTAAAAAAAAAAAAAAAAAAAAAAACAGGTCTTGCAACTGTTGTCTTATGAGCTTGGTAAACCCCACGCATCCAACAATGAGGTTTTGGGGGATGACCTGTTCAAAATGAGCAGAAAGGCTTATGGAGAAGCAAAATTAACTGTTTTTGTTGCAGGTGGGTATATATTTGCTTAAAAGCTTTATGTGATGCCTAAAATAAATATGTGTAGCATTGTAGCCATACGTGGTTCACTCATGAATTGTGAGACAGAACAACATATTGTCTGTATGCATGTCTGCTACTGTGTTGGATAAGGAGGCCACTGTTCTCCTAAGCTGCCATATTCTGAGCAGGAGTCTATAAGTTTCCAGAGGAATGTTGGTAATTAGCTCAGTAATCACAAGCTTGAGGAAATCTGAAGGAAAACAGACTATCCTTGTGTGGAAGTCTTCCATCTGTACCACTTTGGCTTTCTAAAAGGCTGTTTTTATGGTGATATGAGGGCTCATAACACCAACAGGTTGCAGTACGTAGCACAGCAAGAGCATGCTAAGACAGAAAGTTTAGAAAAGCAGAATGAAGATTCAGATTTAGCCTCAATGTAATTTCACTGCTAAAATGTGGTCACAGTCTAAATCCTTCAAATGTTCTTTTCTTTTCCTCCTCCTAACTTGAGGCCTGTGAAAACCATCAGATTAGACTTCAGTTTATTATGGGTTTCCTCAAATCGAAGTTGAAACAAAAGGCTCGTATTTTCAGTGGAAAACTTTTCCTTTTACAGTAACTACTTAGCTATTGTTTGACTGGAACTTTCTGATGCAGTTAGCAGATGCCTTTATCTACACTGTGGTATAAATGAAATAATGTATGTGTCCAGATGTTATAATGGAAGTGACTTAAAGAATTTTGTCTTGGTTTCAATCAACGTCAGAAAAAAATTAATTTAGCTTATTTGAATTGGTCCAAATAAAAAGTGACAACTTGTTTTAAATAACTAAAAATAGAGATGCAAGTGGAACAATTCCAAGCATGAGACCTTGTAGATGTTCTAATAAAATGGCATCACTGATTGTCTCCCCACAAACCTCATGAGGACAGAAGAAAAACACTATATGCCTGTCTCAAACCGCACACTTAGTGCACTGGAATTCAGTGCGTAGTGCGCACTGTGTACTTCGTTTGTAGTGCACACTATTGTTGCTAAATGCTGACCAAAACAGAGCACTGCACTTACAGGAAGTGACGGACTAGCATTGCCAGCTAACATGAGCTAACTCTACTGAGCCGGTATATCCGCGGCCTCAAACACATGATCAGATCATGACTGTCATCAGGGAGTGAACAGCTTGGTGGTAGCATGCCACAATATAGCCGCCATCCCCCTCCCCTTTTCCCTTCGTTTGTTGGGTGATTGGTTCGTCATTCTTACTTTTTTCTTGTATTGGAGTAGTGGTGTTAGTTTTGGTGTGATGTTAAAGGAAGGGGATTGTTGAAGGATATATTGTGATGTGAATCCTTATATTGTAATCATTTCAGGTTTCTCTTATGAATCCAAAACCCCCCAAATTTTATCCCTTCTTTTTCCCTCTCTTTTTGGTTCGAGGATGGGGTGTTTCTGCTCTTTATTTTGTTTCTTACACCACTCCATATGCATACCTGTTATTTTTTTTATTGTCTATGGTATGTTACTGGGTTTACTTGATTAGAGGGGAGAGAGCGGCCACGGATTGGGCTCCCCCCCCACCAGTTTCTGGGTTTTCTGGGTTTTGGGTTTGCCCCTTTCCCCTCCCCCTCTCCCTCCTACAAATTAGTTCCTTACTCTGCTAATCCTTTCTCTCCCTCCTTTCTTTCTTCCTTTTTTTTATCTTCCTTTTTTTTCTTTTTTTTTTAGAAGGAGCCCTTTTTCTTTAAAGTTCTCCCCAAACCCTTCCCATTGATAGAGAAGGAAGGTTTTCTTATTTGGATGAAGCCTTTCTTCCTTAAAAGATTTTCCTCTAGATATTCTCCTCCTTCTTTCTTAAACTTCTGTCTCTCCTTTCTCTTTTCTCCCTTTTTTTTTTTTCTCTAATTGCCATGTTTTTTTTGTTTTTTTTTTCTTTTCTTTCTTCTCCTCCAGAAGAGGGGGGTTTTTGGGGTTTTTTCCCCCCTCACTCCCCTCCCCCCTTTTTTTTTTTTTTTTTTTGTGGTTTCAGCAGCATTTTGGTTTTGTTTATTTTGTGTTGGTTGGGGTTATTCTATTTTTTTTATTTGTTTTTGGTAATATTCTTTCTTCTTATTTATATTTCTTACCTCTTGATGAGAGTGATGGTTGTTTATTTTTAATTTTGAGTTTGGTTTTTTTGAAAAGGATTGGAGATAAGAGGAAATGTTTGTGGGCCATACAGAATATTTTTTTGTGGGTGAAACAAAAAAATTTATTACCCTTAGTTTTAAATAGAATGGTTGTAAATAAACACTCAAGGTGTTGTTATTGTTCTATTAAAGGGGAAAATTCTTGAAAAAATTTCCCCCCCAAAAACCTAAGGCCAAGTTTCTTTTTTCCCCGGACCCTCTCCATTAGTAATTAATACATTAGTAATCATGGGTGTGTCTCAATCCACGCACTTTCCTGAGTGCACTGGAATTCAGGGATTAGTGCGCATTGTGTACTTCGTCTGTAGTGCACACTATTGTCGCTAAATGCTGACCCAAACAGAGCACTGCACTTACAGGAAGTGACGGACTAGTATTGCCTGCTAACCTGAGCTAACTCTACTGAGCCGGTAGAACCGCAGCCTCAAACACACGACCAGATCATAACTGTCATCAGGGAGTGAACAGCTTGGTAGCATGCCACAATATACATAGTGATTATGTCTAAATCATTTCATAAACGTTACTTAAATCAAGTACAATACCGCCTCTGATGCAGCAGGGGTCGCCACAGCGTCATTCATCGCCATTATTCAGCTCTGAAAGCAGTTCCAAAGTCCCGCCTCTTCCTCCACGTTCACAAGATGGCGTCCATTTAGTGCGAGTAGTGTGCTTCATTCTGCACTGCATTTTTGGGCGTGATTAGGGCCACATCCTGGTACTTTCAGTGCACTGAAACTGTCGCTTAAATGACACCATGTGTGCACTACACACTCAAAAACAGTGTTTGAAGTGCTCAAGTGCGGGGTTTGGGACACGGCCTATGTCTAAATCATTTCGCGAACGTTACTTAAATCAAGTACAATTCTGCCTCTGATGCAGCAGGGGTCGCCACCGCTTCATTCACCGCCATTATTCAGCTCTAAAAGCAGTTCAAAAGTCCCGCCTCTTCCTCTACATCAGCAAGATAGCGTCCGTTTAGTGAGAGTAGTGTGCTTCACTTTGCACTTCATTTTTGGCCATTATTAGGGCAACATCCTGGTACTTTCAGTGTACTGAATTGTCGCTTAAATGACACCATGTGTGCACTACACACTCAAAAACAGTGTTTGAAGTGCTTAAGTGCGTGGTTTGGGACAGACCCTATCCTAACCCTTTGATATTTGAGTCCTATAAAAAACAGATGATGTAATACCCACTATATCAATCTAAATTAATGTGAAGTAATTCTGAGACTTTTTTTTTCTTACTAAATTAACATTTGAACATAGTTATTTGGACCATGGTTTTAAGAATGAAAGACATGACTTTTGACAACTGAATTTATGTCTTTTGTGTTAGAAGTGGAATAAACAAAACAAGGCAAATATTTTGGACGTTTGTGGTCATTATGATTGCAGCTGACCACTAGATGACATTGGTATGGTCCGTCTATGAAAATTTAAAGCGCCAAATCTTTTCTTGAAACAACTGAGAAAAAAATCTTCAGAGGGTTAACAAAGGCTTCCAGCACCCATCTCTAAATTAAACTAAAGCTCTGTAGCAATAGTCCTTAAACCAAAAGCTGCAGAGCTGAGTGAACCAGGAACGAAACTGAACTTGGTATGAAAGGGAAAAGAGAAGCCCACACAAAAACATTAAGCAAGGCATGGAGGAAATCCTTGTTTATACTGTATGTTAGGAAAGATAACGACTAACACAATCCAGGTGTGATGATTGCAGGACCAAGTGAGTGGCAAGAGCAGACGAAAAAC
Source organism: Atherinomorus stipes (assembly GCA_023101725.1). Lineage (NCBI taxonomy): Eukaryota > Metazoa > Chordata > Actinopteri > Atheriniformes > Atherinidae > Atherinomorus > Atherinomorus stipes. The sequence continues at coordinate 2,170,680 of JALJCO010002985.1, read as the reverse complement.
TAAATGGGAATAACACAGGAACAAATTGAAAAAGAAAATAACTATGCACAACATGGAATAAATATAAAATTAGCCCAAAATCGGAGAAAACAAAAGACCAAGACAAAACAAGAAGATCCAACAGACCACAATGCAAGTCTTCTTCACAAAGTTTAAATTTCTAATGAACTTCATCTTCTACTTATTGATTTCATCAGCTGTCTAACTAAATTTCTTATTGCTGAGAGAAATTAACTGCCACCTGCTATTACTTTAGTCACATTTCAAAAAATAGTTTAACTTAGCTTAATATTTAAACATTTCCTTACATTTCTGATTGCATAAGTAAATCTTCCATGTCGATGCAAATGGATCTCATGAATTAAGCAAATACCTTTCATCCGTGATAAAAAAAAGTCAACAAAAATCAAGGACAGGTGTCCCTGACAGAAACATCTTCATATACTGAAGACCTTTTCTATCATTTTGATTATTGACATGGCTTTATTTCACTTTGCTGAGGACTCGAAAAACAATTTCTGACTTTTGTTTGGACTTATTTGTGATGCAAGTTTTACTTCTTTTTTTTTTGTACATTGATAGTATAGTCCTCATGGGATCATCACAATGTTCTGCAGAACACTTTTCCAGGCTTGAGTACAATACCTGCGCCAGTTTCTTTCTCAAAGCATCTCTTAGCATTCATTGTTTGTGTGTGTGAAAAGACAGGAGAGAAACGAGCCAGCTCTCAATGGCTGCATCAACTCAGAGGGGTGTTTTTGTGTCAGGACTCCTACTCGCATTCAGAAATGACAAAAAGTGATGAACATTCAGTCCACAAAAGGCTGCACTGTCAGATAAGACAGGAATTATTCTTTCTCACGAATGGTTTGAATTTTAGCCAGAGAAATGCAACTGCCGTGACTCGGTGAGTAGATAAATTCACACCAACACAAAATACCTTAAACCCTACCTCGCCACTCTCTCAGGCTCTAGCAGGTAGAGAGGATCCTGAAGAGGAGGCCTGTGTGTGTGTTTCTGTTATCAAGCAACCCATCTCCCCTCTGCGCTGAGTGCTTCTCCGAGGTGTACAGTACAGCTTGCCAGGCCGAACAGAGAAAGGACCCTATTCTTCTGGTCCTTCTGACTTGCAGCAAAAGTGCAGCACTACCTCAAGCTCTGGTTTCTGTGCTCCTTTTGTCTCGCGCCACCGATTGAGGACACAAAATGGGTCTGGAGGGAACCCAACACCACACCATCACATTTGTTATTGGCCTTGTCAAAGGTACAGTCACAAGAATGAAACATAGGTTGCTGTTACTCTGAGGACAGAACTAACATCTCATTAAAGTATGCATTTAAAAACTTTGTCCAGAACCCCGATTTTACATTGAACTTGATATTGAACACATTGCTAACACTTGCTTGTAACCTTTAAATGGGTTTTTCCCAGTTACACTAGAAACTGTCCCAGGTGGGCTGCACAGTAAAGCTATGCCACTGACCCAGTAATGTGAGCAGAATGCTTTCCTCTTAGTGGCTCTGAGCTGCAAGCGCTGGGCCAGAATTTTAGAGGTCTGTTGCAGTGGAGACTTGGAACTGGAGCTTTTTGGTGAAGGAATGTTGCTGGTAAACATAGATTTGCTATTAGATATGTGTGGTACCAAACTTGACCTTCTCTATCAAAGGGATACATAACCTGTGTGAGGTCACATGCCGACACTTTGTGTGTTCTTTGCATTTACATGTCTAAGTTTGTCTTTTAGTTTTAGCTCTATCATATAATGTGACCAAATAAAAAGACTCACTATTACCCAACAGTAAGATGTTCTTTGATTTTTTTTTTTACTTTGTTCATTCATTACTTTTGTTCTCACCAGGTGTGAGCTCCACAATTTCTTGGTTACAGTAGGTTTAGGCACCAAAACTACTTGTTCAGCTCAAGGCACTGCACTTTTGTAGTTGCATTTACGAGGCAGGAATATTTAGTTAACTCAAAAGAAAACTAACTTTCTAACCTTAAATCACTGTACTCCTGACTTTTTGATGGCTCACTGACATCCAGTATGCACATTCATGGAGCAGTTATTGCCCCTGCAGCATCCTGAGGCTGAGAAAGCCAGCTTCACAGCTTTTTCTTTTTTCCTGTCCCACAACATCACCTTTCAGATCCTTTTAAAGTGCAGCACTACATCATGTTTCAGCAACTGGATGTTAACACCTGGTTGGTTTTGGATGTCTCCATGGCTGATTCAGCAATAGGACATTATCAGAGGGAGCGAGCAACAGAAAGAAATTGATAGAGCAAGAAATGGGACAAGAGTCAACATCAGACTGACTTTTACTGGATGAGGAGAGGTCAGAGAGGAGACAGGATGCAAGATGGATGCTAATTTTTGTTAGGGAGTTGCAAGAGAATGAAAATCTGTTTAAGACCAGTGATGCGGCTTTAAGCACCAAAACTGCTTAGACAGCCTAAAGGTGCAGTGCGTTAGAATTACTAACATCTTGTGGTAAAGATGCGTATAGAATGATTTCATATGCCAAGCACTGTTGTGGGTGTATGGTGGCCACCAGTGGCCAAAATTCTCCAAGACATAAAGATGTTTTCATCTGTGAGTGGATCCAGTGGTCTCAGGTGTAGCTATGACTGTACTACGACAAGTAACTACTTTCAATGCCCTTTAAGTAACAAAGCAACAAAGCGAAAAAAAAACCTTCAATCCAATTCAGTCTTGTCAAATGTTAAAAGGCTCACTCCGATGAAAATCATGTTTACATGTTGGTTATATGTTCTTGTGACATATTTCTTATGGTAAAGGACACACTGATGGGAAAACTAAACTCAAAATTGCCTTTCTGAGTATTTCTGCATTTAAATCATCATGAACCAAAGGCAGGCCCTAAAAGGCAGGCTCAGACAAACTGGGCTTCTTATGTCACAAACCCAGTGGCCAGTCACAAAGCTTCTACCCTGCTGAGCCCCCTCTACGCATTCAAAACAATGTGTATGGTTTCCTACTGTAACAACAGCAATATAACAAACCACACATGTAGGTGTTTGTCAGTGTCATGAACCTGATCAAAACCCACTTTATCCCCCTTATTGATGAAGTTTGTGTCATGATCAAAGGCAGAGAAGAGGCACCAAAAAACAGACTTAAACTTACACCAAACGAGTTGTAATTGGGTCCTGAAAGTAGCGGGCTGCAAGTTAGCAGGAAGACCTAGCTAGCATGTAGAGCCAGCTCTGAGCTGCAGGGGGGGAGACTCCACCCACAATGTAGAGCAGGGGTGCAGTCTGGTTCTTGAGAGCTACCCTCCTGCAGTTTTTGGAGCACACGCTCTCCAACACACCTGAATCAAATGGTTAATCCCCTCATACACGTCATTCAGCTCTGCAGAGGCCTACTAACGAGCCGTTCATTTGATTCAGGTGTGTTGGAGAAGAGACGCAACCAATACGTGCAGGATAGTAGCTCTTGGGCACCCCTGATTTAGAGGAAATTTGCTAATGAGCTACTGGTGCTCTGCAGAAGAGCCCTGGAAAATAGTACATGTTCTGTGATTCTGGCTTAAAACTTCATAATCACAATTTAAAGATCACTAAGAAGGTTGTAAAGTAACTAAGGGGGATTGGAGTGGGTCTTTAAAGCAACATTTTAGGCATCAGCTTGAATTCATAGTGTTTACAGTTCAGAAACTTTCTGATGCTGTCTTTAACGTGCATATTTCTTCTGAACATGACACCCACTGAAACACCTAAAGCTCATGAGATCGCTCTTGATCCAACAATTGTTGAATGTGATGGAAAATTACATCAACATGCTGGAAACGATAAGACCCACAGCTTTTATCACATCATCACAAAGTTGCTTAAATTTGTGTTAAAGCAGATCAACTTGCATAAAATTTTGGAGCGCAGCTCCTCTCTTGGTTGGAATAGCAGCTTCATCCCTGTCTCCCATCACTTTTACTGAATTGTGGATCGATGAAAATCCACAAAATATAATCAATAATTCTGGTGTTTGCACACAGAATGGTAAAGCACCTGCATTTGATTATGTTCTGTTGATTTTGTGCAACGTAACCAAAAACATGATCAAGGCCATGAGTTATGCTGACTTGCTAGGTGTCACTCACATCCCTCAGTGAGCTGTTAATGAGGGTCTTCTGACTCAGAGAGCTGCTGCCACTAAGGTGGCATGTTGGATGTTACACAGTTGTACATTTTTAACATTCCACCTTAGCCTACTCTCAACTGGAAGACCTTCAGGTGCAGCTCAACAAGCCCATAAACGGACACCAAGAAGAACGGCATGTTCACCATCATGTAATTTTCATAGCAATCTGGAATCTGGAAAGTTTTTTTTAATGACATACTCACATGCTCATATCAATAGTTATTATAGCATTTCAGCTGATAATTGAGTTTTTCTGGGCCCATGAAGCTACCATTTTTTAACCAAGTAGACATGTATTTATCTCATTCTACTTAAGAAAATGCATCATAAAGTATGATTGTCAACCATGGGGTCATGTCTTAAAGGGAAACAATAGCTGACAAATCAAGCATGATTAGCAATAGAGATGATATAAAGAGCTGTAACTGAAGTGTGTTACTGGGTTACTCCTGACTTCCCTGTCCTATTTAAAGTGTAAGCCAGTAAGGATGCCAGCTATCAAACTGCTCCGTCCTGACGAGTTCAAGTGAAATCTCTGCAACATTGGAGTCTTTCTGGTGACACATGAATGAAACACAGGTGTCTCTATCTCAACTGTTTACATCTTTGGCTCTCATGCAGTTCTGGTCTGTAAAGTGGTTTTAGTGTCTGTGTGGAGATCGGTCTGCCACAGCCATCTCTAATATTTCACACCTCTGTGTGGAGAGTGGAGGGTGACTGATTTATGGTCAAAACCCAGAGGATACTAGACATCCTGTTGGCAGTCATTCATAGCTATAAATGCTCAAAGAGAAGACATGCTTTCCATTTTTAGGGACATGATTTGTGCCCTTCAGCCAATTTTTGAGCTATCTGTGTTTGAGACATAATTGTTTTAGCTGAAAGAAGCCCAGAGCTTGTGTTATTCCTGCACATATGAGCTTATGGGATAGTAGTCTGAACCATTTCTGATTCTCTGTGTGTGTTCATTGTTTTCACAGTTTCCTCCATCTTCTTTATAGATATGTTGATGTATTGATGTGGTGACATGAATGTAATCTGAACAAGCAGTTCTCAATCAGTATTATGGCAGTTTATCACATCAGTGCATTACCTTCATGTGATGAGAAGAAAACCTTGTTCTGTTTCTAAGGCTCCAACTACCATGGGTAATTCCTCAGCCTGTGGGAAACCAGCCCAATTTCATATGACAAAACAGAACAGAATACCATGCATCCATGCTGAAGAAGATTAAAACTGCATGTTTTTTTGATACCATCTTTCACAATTTTAATGCACTTTAGGATGTGTGGCTTATGTGTAAGGCTGAATATCAACATAATGCCCATTACACTCTGTGGACCATGGCTGATTCAGCAAAGAAACCCATGAGGACATTATTGGAGGAAAAGAAAGAGAAAATGGCCGTGCAACATATAAGAAGAGTCAACATCTGACATTTACTCAGTAGTGCTGCTTTAAATGGCAGCATCTTTTGTATAGACTGGGTTGGTTGATACATATTAACTGTTGATAAGATTTTGTGTAATTGGTAGGTTAATGAGTGCATATTCTCAGCTGTGCTGTACTTGCACATGAGCTAGTTGCCTGCATGCGGTGCAGGTGCTAATGGAGTATTGCAAATTCCGGTGTCTGTTTTATGTAACATGTGGGTTCAAACTAGAGAACATAAGATAAAATCAACACAAACTGTTTAAGTGCACACTACTGAGTCAGCCTTCTGAAGCTCTTCCAACCCGCTGCAGCTGATCTGCAGGCTCTTCGAGTCATTACTGCATCTGTGATTTTACAGTGATGCTAATCTGCAGCTGTGTCATACTAGCACAGATAGTAAAGGTATAACAAATGGGCACACCAAGTCTTTGCTGTGGCAGGGGCGATGTGTTTGAAGCCGAGTCTGTAACTCGACACGAGACCGGGGCCAGGAGGAATTACAGGCTGGTGGATAAACAGAAGCTGGGGAGCAGTAGCAGGGCGTGCTCCCTCCAGGAAATTAAAAGCCACTGCTTCTTCCTTCAGTCTGCCCATCTTCTCTCATCTGCTGCCAGCTCAGTTAATGAATAGCACACTAATAGTGTCTGGGGTCATTCTTCTGTGCTGTTGTCTGGATGGGACATCAGCCTTTTTACAGTGCTATACAAATATAAAAATGAATACTATAATTACTACAATTGCTCAAGGATCAAATGAGATAAGAATGTTTTAAGGATAGAAAATACTATTTACCTTGTCTTAGAAATAGGTATACTTGGTAGGGGCAGTGTCAACATCTGCCCCAGGTGGGACCTACTTCCTGTAACAAGTTGGCCAGAAAACTGCTTTTCTTAATGTTTAATTTATACGATAAAGATTCTACACTACAAGGAAATTACAAAAATATCTGGTCATTGAGCTGTGTTGAAGAGTGTTTGACACTTCACACTTTATTTGTGGTTACTACTACATACTCACCTGTAACTTTATTAAGTACACCTGTTAAATTAGTCATTAATAGCTATTGTAAAAGGCTAAGTGGCCAATAAAATAGTAGCAACTCATTGCATTTAGGCGTGGGGTCTGTCCCAAACCACGCACTTGAGCACTTCAAGCACTTCAAGCACTGTTTTTGAGTGTGTAGTGCATACATGCAGTCATTTAAGCGACACTTCAGTGCATTGAAAGTACCAGGATTTTGCCCTAATAACGGCCAAAAATGCAGTGCAGAATGAAGCACACTACTCTCACTAAACGGACGCCATCTTGCTGACGTAGAGGAAGAGGCGGGACTTTTGAACTGCTTTCAGAGCTGAATAATGGCGGTGAACGAAGCGGTGGCGACCCCTGCTGCTTCTGAGGCGGTTTTGTACTTGATTTAAGTAACGTTCATGAAATGATTTAGACATCATTATTAATGTAAATTGTAGCTACCAAGCTGTTCACTCCCTGATGACAGCCATGATCTGGTCATGTGTTTGAGGCCGCGGTTATACCGGCTCAGTAGAGTTAGCTCACGTTAGCGGGCAATGCTAGTCTGTTACTTTCTGTAAGTGCAGTGCTCTGTTTGGGTCAGCATTTAGCAACAATATTGTGCACTACAAACGAAGTACACAGTGCATACTACGCACTGAATTCCAGAGCACTTGGGCAGGTGTGCGGTTTGAGACATGCTTGTGGTCAAGACGACATGTCGAAGTTAAAACTGAGTGTTGGTATGAAGAAAAAAAGGGTATGTAAGTGACTGTGAATGTGGCATGGTTGTTGGTGCCAGATATAGTATTTCAGAAACTACTGATTTACTGAGATTTTTACATCTCTAGAGTTTACAGAGAATGATCCTAAAAGGAGAAAACATCAGAGGAGAATGGACAGACTGGTTGGAGATGATAGAAACCCAAAAAGTCTCAGATAACCCGTTTACACACAGGTTATACAGAAGATCATCTCTGAATTCACAAACCACAGGTGCCAGTCCTGTCAGCTACTGAGGCTACAATTCACAGAGACTCACTAAAATTGGACAGTAAAAGATTAAAAACAAACTGGATTGGTGAGTCTCCATTTCAGCTCCACATTCAGATGGTAGGATCAGAATTTGGTGCAAACAACATTGCATGAATCCATCCTGCCTTTTATCAACAATGTAGGCTAGTGGCGTTGAATGGGGTATCATAAACAGCCTCTCTGAGTATTGTTTGCTTATCATATCCATCCCTTTTTGAGCACAAGGTAGAATCTTCTAAAGCTACTTCCAGCAGCTGGTTTCTTGAACAAAATGAGTTCACTGTTCTCCAACAACCTCCACAGTCACCAGATCTAAATCCAACAGAGCATCTTCGGATGAGGTGGAACGGGAGATGTGATGCTATCATTTCCACATGGAGCAAATTCTCAGGAGTGTTTCTAACACCTTGTCTAATTTATGCCATGAAGAATTATGGTAGTTCTGAAGGCAGGGGGGGGGGGGGGTGTAACCCTGTCAAAATATACCTAATACAGTGGCACGTGAATGTAAAAACAAGATGAGGCATGAATGAAATTGATAAAACAACATAGATATTTCCTAAGATTATCTTAACCTGGTTTCTGCACCTGCAGCTCTTAAATAATGAAATAAAAAGTTTTTATTCACCTCTTTGCTCAATGAGACTTTAACGATGTTCCTCCTTTTATAAAGTAAGCAAAGAAAAAGTAATTTGGATTTTAAACAAGATTAAAGTCAAATCAAAATGGCATCATAGCATTGAAAGTTATACAAACAACAGAAAATGATTTTGTGTATGCAGGCTATATACGTATAAACAGGCTAAAACAAAATCAGGTTGAAATGTACCAGCTGATTATGGAAACTGGAATGTAGCACCAAACAAGGAATGTGAGGAAAATAAATTCAATAAGTAATTAATTTTAGATCACTTTCAAAAGAGAGTTTAAAGGAAATTGAAGTAATCCGGTGCAGAGACATGAAAAGCTGCTTTACGTTGTGTTCAAAACCGGGCCACTCAGAAAAGATTCTATGTAAAGTGAAGGAAAGCATGTACTTACTGTTTCCAAACTACTGAGTAAAAACGGGCACAAAAATTGAATCAAAATTAAACAAAAGGGATTTTGGGCAGGAGCTGGATTGATTTGTTTTCTCAGACCCGTTTGTGGCCAGTAGAGGAAACATAAGTTGCACCTCACAGAAACGTGAGGCTAGAAGCAGAATAAACACGTACTGTCGTGAAGACGTCTTGGTTAAAAATAAAAACCAGTCTTATTTTCGTGATCAGATGTGAATTCCTGAGTCTCATGTTGCATGGTGGTGTGAAAGTATAGCAAGAACATTATGCTAACATCAGGGAGAAAAACAAACTCCAAGAAAGTCAGCAGCCCACAACTGGACAAAAATGACATGGTGAATGAAAGGAAAGAAATTCAGTGGACCAGCCTTGACTTTGCAAAGCGTTTACCTCAGTGCAGACCAACACCTCCGGCATGACTGGGCTCATATAATATCTAACCAGTGGCAATGGCGGGACTAGACTTTTAGGCATGGTTTTATACATGGGGTGACCAGAGGATGGGCAAGACTTTGTCAAGGGCCCATACGGTATACTAAGGATAGAAATGATTGTGTTCCTCTTACTAACACACATACTCACATACACTGCTGTGATAACTAGTCACACATGAGAAATTAAATATCTTTACATTAATTATCTGGATTGCCAAAGGAAATATTTACACCAAGTTGAGAGGGTCCATATAAAATCAAGCTGGTTGTTTTGTGGTGCAGTATGCGGCGCTTTCTGTTGTATTGGGGAAATAACTTTTCCCCCTTGCAGTTCTGACTCACTGTCCGGTGGAGAGAGACTGGATCCCTGCGATAACTGCAATGACTTGTATTGCTATCTCCACATTTGGAGCTGTTGGGACAGCTGGTGCTGAAGCTGGAGTCTGAACTGTGTCCTTTCTCTACAAAATTACCAATTCCCTTTTCCCTCACTCTTATACCTTCAGATACAAAGCAATACTGCTTACAGGTTATATTTCTCCACATTTTCATGCCAAAGCGTATTTTAAGATCAGCTAGCAGCCTTGCTAACCACCTGTTTAAAAAAAGCACACAATATTATTTAAGGGACTAGAGGCAGGAATTGTGAAAGAAAAAATATGCATGTCCTGTTTTTAATGCTACTGGGTGATGAAGCGTTAAAAAACAAAAAGAACGTTTCCACCCACGTCTCTCTCCGTTGCCTTGAACAGACTGTGTGCTGCACATTGCGCTACAATTTGGTGGCTGAATTCCCCGTGCTGTCCTACCAGTGTGACGTCAAATGACGCTGCATATGCGTCCCAGACAGTTTTGATCCAGGAAGGAGATGGGCGCGGGAATTTCAGACAATGCAAGGGATGGATTCTTGTCCCGTCAGCAAACGATCCAGATCAACTGAAAGACACTAAAAACTGGAACTACGAAGAAAAAAACTTCATAAGCATAGTAAACAACATTATAGAATCCGTTTGTACACATTCCCACGCCGACTTGGCTGGTGGCTGCAGTTATCCGCAGTTATCGAGTCTCATGTCTTAATCTTGCCTCTAGTCCCTTAAAGTAAATCCACACTCTGGATGCTTTCTGAGCTGATGCCTTCAGGCAGATGTTGCAGAACAGCAAAGACAAGGACAAATGGTTTCACCCAACTGCAGTCAACAGACATACTGGGAAAACATGTAATGTACAATTATAAGTGATAAATGCAACAACAAAATGCACACTTCTTTGTAAATGATGTGTTCCTGCTTGTTTTGCTTTATTTGTATGTTTTATCTTTATTTCTATATATAATGTACGGAGTGGATGGCACTTGTGCTTGTTACCATGATAATAAAGATACAGCTCTTCTTTTTTTTCTTTCTATTCTATTCTATTCTATTCTATTCTATTCTATTCTATTCTATTCTATTCTATTCTACAGTCATGCCCAAGAATATTGACACCCTCCAATTAAAGAAGAAAAAAGAAATCAGTTGTCAGCGAAGTAAGATGAAATTGACAAAAGTAATAATAAATCAAAATTCAATGAAAATTATAACACTGAATTTGAGTTGTGGTTCAAAAGAAATATTAAAAACAAACACACAAAAATTAAAAAAAAAAGCCAACAAGCACGGTGGGGCTCTGAAGCGAAACTTTTATTGAGCAACATTCTGAGGCAATCACTGCAATCAAGCATTTTCTTTAATGCTCAAAAAGACTTTTACACCTGTTGACAGGTGTTTTGGTCCACATTTGGTGCTTGAATGTGTCTGGGCCAGTTTTGTTTCTTTGTTTAAATTATTATTTCCTCACCACAAATCAAAAGCAACATTCTATTTCACCAAATTATAATTTTGTACATTTTTATATATTATTAGTTTCTTTAGTTTCTTTTTATTTGAATTGTTATTGTGAATTTAGAATTTTCTTTAATTGGAAGGTGTCAATATCTTGAGCAAAACTGTATATGTAGCTGTAGCTTTACGTCAGACTAGTGTAGTAATACTGGTGATGCATTTGTGAATGGAGACATGTCTGTCCTCTTCTTTCAGTGGCCTGTCACTCACCTGAGATGCCACCTGGGGTGTCCAATCAGTTTCCAGAGATGGCCAGGGCCACCCTGGACCCCCCTCTAGCTCCTACCCTGGTCAGAGAAGGGCAATAACAAGTTTTTTTTTTTTTTTTTTTTTTTTTACTTTTACTTGAGTTATTTTGTGAAGAAATGACTCATCACTTCATATCACCTTTTATTCAATTATGCCTCAGTTAGCTTTTTTTAAAACTCACACTTTTGGATGATTACTTTTTTTTCTACCTGAGTCATTTTATTTTGAAGTACCACTGCTATTACTTGAGTACATTTTTTTGGTAAATTTTTCCAGCCCTGTATATACAGGAACAAGGAGCTCTGCATTTCAGTTTTTCAGAAAATTTATGGACAAAAAGGATTTAAGGATACATAAGATGAAATAGAAATATTTCCCAGTGGTTCTTCATTTTATGGATCAATAATGAGACATTTTTTTCTACATAGACTTTCCATGTAGGCAGTAATGAGTCTAGAATAGAAACTGCTGCTCTTGTTTTCCCGCTATTTGTTTTTAATTTTCCCCCAAACTTACACTGTGTATTAGGTGTGTTTTTTAAATATATGCTTTTATAAATTGTATTCATTGCTAAGCTTTGTCTAAGAGGAATTTAGAAATTATAAATGCAACTGAAAAAAACAAACAAACAAAAAACAAAACAAAACAGAAAGGACAATGTATGAATTTTATAAGGACATTTCAAGATGGAAATATTCATAACAAGCTGCCATGGATCCTTTCCCCCTGCACAATATTTGGTCCTCGTTTGAGTTCACTAGGTCCAGGCAGCACGAGGGTCAGAGGTCAGAGCACATTCTGGTCAGGAATCCCATCCTGTCTGCCAACAATCACAGGAACCATATTGTTCTCTTGAGGGGAATTATTGTATTTCACGAGGGCTTAGAGGAGGGAATTACAGAAAAGTAGCCAGTTATTGTGATTATATGGCAGTTATGTCACTAAGCCTGACATAATCAAAAGAACCATTTCTTTGTTTCACCGATGCCATGATTTTTGTAATCCTCATAAACTTGCCAAAAGTTGTATTTTGGGGGATGCCGTAGAGCCTCTGATCCTGGAGACATCCAGCTGTTTATGAAACTTAAAGCTTCTCAATGGGAGGTTTTTCTACAACAAATATAGAGTAGTGTCTATTGTTGAGAACTGTTGCCCAGTACTGGGGCACCTTTCCAAGATAACAGACTAATCAAACAAATTAATAATGCTAAGAAGGTTAAGTTAAAATAATGGCAATGCACAACATAAAGTCACCTCAAAACAATTGTAAACATACACTCCAATCCACTCATAAACCAATTAAACTAAAGTTATCACAACCCCCAATCCTCAGATTGTTACATGGGCTGGGTCTGCATCTGTATTGCCATGTGGTGCATTCTAGACTGTGTTTGAGTGGACTGTGGACAGTGTCACCAAATCCATTCTGCAGTTAAAGACTTAACAACTGTCTGCAGTGTAAAACATCCACAAAACTCTCAGTTAAGTTGCTACACATTAATATAACTTCTATTTTCTTTTCCACGGTTTGAATTGTTTTGGATGGTGACAGACTTCTCTCCTGTAGTTGTCCTGCTAACTGTATCTCTGCTTCAGGAAAATTTCGGATTGTCCAAACAAAGAATGCTCTCACTGTTTTATACTGCAGTAAGCTCAGAAATACTTTTCAACCTCATTTAACCATTCATGTTATTAATTCTATAAACAACATAACAACAAAAATATCGCCTTTCATCCTGCAAAGATGCTTTTATAGCAAAACGTGCAGAACTTGAGAGCACAGATGACTCTAGCCGTTATATAACCGCCGGGGTGATTAAAGTGATGATTTTTACTGCTCTGTTGCCTGCAGCTGTTTTTGTCTCAGAAACACCAAAGTGCAGGTGTCACTGAGGTTTTATTTTATTTCCCACACCACACACACAAAGGTATCTAATAATGGAGAGCAAATGCCTTGACCAAACCGCATGCCAGACTTATTTTTACCAAATCTTTATTGTCCAAGAAAATGTTATTCTGTTCTAGTTTAAATCTCAGGTGCTGTATGTACAGGTGCTATCCAAGAGCTTTAAGGCTTTCAGAGGCAGATGGTGGAGAAATGCCTCTGTATTTAGTAGGGGGTCCTTGATTTTAACATAACACTTCAACACCTTAATACACACCAGCATGAAGCAGAAAAGTGTTGAGTGACACAGAAAGTTGGTGGGAGGCCAGATCAAATGAGGTATTTCAGGTTTAAGCCTGAAGTTTGAGGCCGCTTGTAGCAAACGGTTTGTAAGTGGTATGCAGTCTTTCCGCTTTGCTGTTTGAACTACAGGAGCTTAATAAAGCCGTTTTTAACTCCAGGGTGGAGAGCCTTTGTGCTGTTCATCAGCACTTTGCATTAGCCACTGCACTTCAAGGCTAATGCATGTATCCATTTACTGCAGAAGAGGCTTTTTGCGCTCCAATTAAAGCAGCTGTAGGTAATGAGTAAGGTATTTTTACACCTTTTGCTCTGTGATTATTTAAAGCAGGTGTGGAAGCGGCTTGTGACCGGAAGACTGTCAGTTTGAAGTCCTGGTCTTGCAGGGATTGTTTTTCCATCTTATCCTGCGATTTACACCCTTGATTTGACAAAAACAAATGTGTCTATGAGCATCTCACAGAAGTCTTAAGCTATAAATACCCATTTCTCAATCACTGTATCTGTAATATCCTGTTGTAGAGTGAAAGAACTGGACACTATATATTTGCACTGCCCACCTCCCAAATACAGCCCCGTGGCTTTACTTTGAAGAATATGCAAACTGGGGTTGCATGTTCCCAAAACATTCTGTACGAATGTTAGCTCTTTTTTTCATGGACATTTTCTGATAAAAACCAAGTCACTTTCATTGATCTGTTATATCTGAAACCAACCAGGAAGTGACAACATTTCACTGGAACCACAGCAACCAGTAAAATGTCATCCATGAAGATAATGGTTTGATTTAAACATGTGCCATGAATTGAAAGCATTAATGACTGACTTAATGTACAAATGCATAGCATGCTGTTCAGCTGCCTCTCCAAAACACCATTATGGGTTGCATTTTATGGTGTGAATACCAAGCGAAAGAAGAGGTATCATCGATGCTACTACTGACACTTTTTATAAGGGCTGTCCAAAAAAATACATAAATGCAAAGAGATGAATTTGGGGAATTCATTTTTTAAAGTAAACAAAATTCTTACTCTAACCTTAAAAATCTGAATTTGGCATTATCTCAGCAAGAGAAGCTGATTTGGGCATGCAGGTATCACAGCTGTGGACCAAACCAACAACAACAACAACAAAAAAAAAAAACACTTTATCCTCCATGTTCATTAAGATTCTGAATTTTTGCAAAACTTACATTTAAGTATCAAGGTTTTAACACTCGTATTGATAGATATCAATACTTACATTGGCATCAATATTATTAATATTTGGATTGAACAGACAATCTTTGTATATTTCAGTGAAGGACTTATTGATACTTTACCTCAAACTAACAGAGCTGCATCACAAGATGTGTCAGTTTGGTTAATTGTGTTCATTCCTCTTCAGAATCATGATGTCTGAAACTAAATAAGAAGTTCTACACTAATCATTTATTTGGTGGTTTGATAGTTTTGCAGAAAATGTGATGGTTGTTTGAAGAAAAAAGCAACCATTTGAACATTATAGCAATGATTCAAATGAATTGCAGGCTGAAAGGTGAGGTATCTCAAAAAAATATCTAAAAATTCAAATGTATTCTGCATTCCTTGAAAGAAGAAGTAATTTTACAAAAGATATTTCTTGAACAAGGATCACACCAGAGCAACATGAGTTATTTAATGATGACTTATGGGCGACGTCATGGTGACGTGCCGAGCAGAGGACTCTCAGCATGGAGGAACCAGCTCTCTGACTTTATAGGAAAATGCATTTAAGATGTTTGAGTATGATTTGAGCATTTTAATAGACTTGTTGGGATTTTAAGTGTGGCAAACCACACATCCTGGCAGGCAGCCTATAAAGGTCTTAAGAGTAAACATGTGGCTGTTTGTTGACAGAGACATGGATCAACTACAGCTGGTATTAAGATGTTTAGTCTTCAGTCTTTCCATGCCGTAATTATAATAATCTCTAATAACACATTCTGGGCTGTCATCATTGGCAGCCTTTTGTCCAAAATGACTTCCTAGATTGGAAAAAGCCAAATTTCACAGTGTGGTCCATAAATGTCTTCCTGCTTCTCTCTTTAGAATATAATTGTGTATTTATCAAGCAGGTCACGAAGTTCCTCTGTGAATTCATCTAAACACTGTGTGGTAATTTCTTACTTTGGAACTGAGGAAATTGTTTTTCTTGCCTGCAGAGTAAACTGATGAAAAAACTTGTTTTTTGAATGGACGGATTTGTCTACATTTGTTGGAGTATTAAGCATCAGGTTGAAGTCTGAAGTTTTCTACATGAGTGGATTTGAAGTTTAGGCATTGATTGCATGCATTGCTACTCTTTTGGATGCAATTATTTGGTAATTAAAGGCAGAGGTGATTGTGAGGGTAATGGATCTTTGAGTTGTTTGGATCAATTATTACAGTCAGTTTCAGTACAGCCAATTTTTTTCTCTACTGTTTACAGATCAGGTAGAAAAAGCCTTTTTCTAAGTTTTATTTAAAAATTCAGGTCACTCACATTCTCATTTATGATTTGTAAAACCTGCCAAAATACACAGTCTGCTTTTTTTTTTTCTTTTTTTCTTTTTTGTATAGACAAAACAATCCAACTAATTCGGTTTATGTTTAACAGCTGAATTACTTTAGCCCCCGTCTCCTGCCACTCAGAGATTCAAGGTATCCGGCAGCCTCATATTTACAGATCAGAGAGGACATGAAAATGAAGCTGAGGAGCAGATGTTTGTGCCACATTCCTCATGTGGCCTTCATCATAGAGATGATGCTTGCCCCCATACAGAAAGTCTGTTTGAGCTTCACAGGAACTGGGCCATCACTTTGACTTCATGGAAGGGTTGAATGTTGAAGCTACAGTTAAACTAATCAAATACTGTTGTTATGGATCAACCAATGACTTCTGATCTATCTGATCACTGCACTTAGGTGGAAAAAAGGGAAACAAATTCAGGCAGAGCTGAGTTTTAACAACAATTTATTTTCTTTAAGTATGTAACAAAATAGTTGCTATGAATAAAAACAGCATTTTTTGCTTTGTACAACTAAGAAAATGTTTACAGACAAGCAAAACTAATTGTACAAAAATAATAATAGTAACAATGATATACAATAACCAAAAAAAAGTAAAAAGGATAAAGAACAGAACATCCTCACGTCAGTGTGCAAACCGTTTATACAGATGGACAGTCGCCTTTTGTGAGGCGACACATCCTGATAAATTATTTAAATAGCATTATCTACACACACGCACACACACACACAATCTCTCACAAACAGCTAAGACAAAACAGAACAATAATTTATCTAAAAACTGCACTGGACATACATGGTAAAGCAAAAAAAAAAAAAAAAAAAAAAGAAAAGAAAAAACTGAATTTTCCCATTTTCGCTGGGGTGCATCACGGGACCAGGAGCTCTGCTGTTCTTCCACATGAAAATGTCTTTACTATTTACAGATCATGCTACAGTAGCACTAAGATGTATGTCATTTCAAAGGACTACAAAAAAAGACTCAGGTTGTTTGTTTTTTTTTCTTTCTGTTTGATCAGATTACGAACAGCAATGAGGTAATATTTGTACATCAAAGATTTCCTTTGTTTTTCCATCTCTCTCTGTAGAAAAGGTACACAAGATACTAAACAGCCTCATCTGAAAATGCCTGATTCAGTTTGCGGAGCAGGTGATGGACTCAGAGCATCCTGCATCTGACAGCAGCCTGTACCTGATCTGAGGTCAGTTTTTACTCTGATGAAGCAACTGTGATTAGAAGGATTTCTCTACTTTTTTAAAGTATTGAAATTTTGTTTATTGCCTACATTGTAGGCAAGAGTCAATAAATTAGATGTATTTACATCATTTTATACTAAAATCCTCAAAAGCTGAGGCAGATAAAGCTCTTTGATGACCAAGGTTGTGAAATCATGTGGGAATTGTGAAGCACCCTCTGGCCATGGCAGTTTTGTGGTAGATAATCCAGATATATATCATATTGCTTCGATACTGGAAGATCATTACTTCCAGATAATCCTGAGAGTCAAAAACCAGACATCAGCAAAGCTCATGATTCTTGTATGTAAACTAGAGCTAACCTAAACTGAATTTTTTCCTCTCCACAGAGACTCTTAGGTAAGCAAAAGAACTTTGTTTCATTCATGGCTAGTCTTCCACACACAGTACATACGTGAACATGTTAATCCACAACATTATGTTCCCCTTGTTTCTGACTCAGTCCACATCCAACAGCTGTTTTTAAGACACAAGTCCTTAACAAGAAAAAAAAAAGAAATCCTTTAAAATGTTAATGCTATCTTCATCATTGAAGTTGTACCATTAGAAACTACATCCTGGCCAGTCTGGTGAAGAAAAGGGAATATTTTCTTTTTTTTTCTCTTTGGGAAGTCCATCCAGAAAGTTAGGCAGAAAGGCACGCAGGCTGAAGAAGTGGAAAAAAAAAAAAGACAGAGAGAGATGTAAAGGCTTGGAAGTGCATAGTTTTCTATGAGGAACCATTCCCGCGCAGAGAAGAATGAGGTCTTTCAGGGAGCTGGAAAGCAGGCAGAGCTGGGACAGAAAGGTGTTGGTGTCCTACTTGCTAAGTTACAGGGCCTGCTTTATGTTTCTCTTTTTTTTCCCTCCAGCTCTCCCTGCTCTCTGATCCTCAACTGGCAGTCAGCTGGTTGGCGCTCTGCCCAAACCAACTTCAAGTTACCCTGAGGCTGACCACATGCCCTTCGCCCCGTCCGAGTGTGCATGCCACAGAAGAAAGCGTTGCGGAGATAAATCGGCTCCTGGACTTTCCAGGAGGATACATAAGTTCTTACTTTATACAAAAAAAGGTGCATTCCTCAGAGATTTCTGCGTCGTCCATTTATGCATCTGTTAGAAGAAGAGAAGAGATGGAGTTAACACTCGGCCTCGTTAGTGGCAGCAAATTAAAGGACATCAAATGCTTCCATGTTTTAAATGAAAACCTACCTCTGCATTCATACTTGAGGTCTGAGAAGTATACCATCTCTTGTGAGAAGACAAAAAGACCTAACCTGCCACCAGCATATGTTTTGTCATAGATGCTACCAGAGTCGGCCATGATCTTCTTTCCCTCGTACATCACAACTCTGAGAAAGAAAAGGACAAATTGAAAACTAAGAAGACCCAAAGATTTATATTAAAACATAAATTTGCATGAAGATTCGTGTCTTCTGCCCACCGAATATGTCCTGTTCTCGGTCTGTGGATCAGATGCCATCTGTAGGCAGTGAAGTCCTTCCAGCCAACATTCTTTGGGTCGTGCCACAGAGTGCGCACCTAACCCGGGAGAAGACAAGCACACATGGGTTCATCTAACTCACACACCTCTGATCACACATTCAAATCATCCAATGAGGGGGACAGGTCTGGCTTACCTGTCCTGGGGTGTTGCCGGTGTGCCAGAGAGCATTTCTGAGGTGCTCTCCTGGGCCGGTGGTGGAGTTAACCACTTTAATGGACAGGCCTGAGTAGCCCTGAGCCTTGGTGGGTTTGTTTGACCAGTAGGTCTGAGTGATCTGCTTCCACATCACCACATAGAACCTGGAGCTGGACTGGTAGCCAAACACGAAACCAGCATAATCATCATCCCTCTCCGTGTTGATGAAGAAAGTCCCACTGAAGTCCACTGAATTAAACTCATGGTAACCTGTTGAATGAATAAGAAGGGATGAGATTTGGATGCAAACTGCAGGTAAACCGCTACAAAATGCTTCATCCGTTTACTGACCGACAGCAATGCCAGGGTCGCAGTTGACGGTCTGAACCAGCTCTTTGCCTTGATGGCGGACCACCCAGTTAGGATCAATCTGAGACGTGCCTTTTGGATCCAGAGGAACCATTTGGAACTTGCGGAAGTCAGTCTCACTGATATCAAAGTTTTCAGGACAAACATCGTAGATGTCAGGCACGTTGTCTTGATCAAAATCATCTTTGCAAGCATCTCCACGGCCATCACCTGGAAAACAAATATGTCGCGTCAATGAATAAAACCTAAACTGCGTCCATGTTGGTCGGGTCGATTTTTAAGCTCCTGCTCACCATCCGAGTCCAGCTGATCAGGATTAAAGACCAGTCTGCAGTTGTCCTTGTCATCCGGGATGCCGTCGTTGTCGTCGTCATGGTCACAAGCATCTCCTTTTCCATCCTTGTCGTGGTCAGCCTGGTTGGCATTGGGGATGTAGGGACAGTTGTCCAGGTTGTTTTGGTGTCCGTCCTCATCGATGTCCTGGTTACTGTCACACTTGTCTCCCACGCGGTCGTCGTCTGAATCCACCTGTAAAAATACAGACTTTAATTATGAGAGTGATGTCTTGAGAAGGCTGAATGGTTTTGTTTCCAACTTTATTAAAGACTTCTGGCCCAGCTTCTAAATGACTGTTCTATGAGAGAATAAGTGATATTGGTGTTTGGAGAATTAGAAATTAATAAGTTGAAGAGCTTCAAAAATGATTAAACTGCTCCATTTGTTTCTGGACATGTCTCTTCTAGTTGATAACAGCTATGTGCTGCTAGACTTTAATGCTCCCCTCCTTCCCCCAGCCTTCTCCCAATCCCTGTTGTTCAACACATTCCTATTTCTCAGTGTAGCATGGCACAGGTGGACTGAGCGGGCCGGCGCTGTGCCGACAGGGCATGCACATACCCCAGGCCAGCCCATTCCTCTGTAATATCCAGCCTCGGGCCTCTCCCCTCACATTAGTCAGCTAACGTCAATGGGCCATTGAAAAGACCCCCTCGCCCCCCCACCACGCCTTATTGAACTAATGTGCCCCTGAGCTGCATAGAGGATTTTCTCCACCTTTACATGGCGTGATAAAGCTTAGACAGCTACACAGGGCTAATCACCGAGGCTCTCTCTCAATTGAAAGACAGATATATGCTGAGCTACAGAGAAAGGCAGCGAGCTGAATGTGGATTATTGTTGCTGGGTGAGGCGGAAGGAAATGGGGATGGGTGTATGCGTGTGTGTCCACGCACCTGATCAGGATTATGTTCTAGAGGGCAGTTATCGCACATGTCTCCCACTCCGTCCAGATCTGTGTCCCTCTGGTCAACGTTGTATACATAAGGACAGTTATCCTTCTCATTCAGGATTCCTGGAAAATAAACGGGAATGATGTGAGAATCATCATCGCGTAAGTAGAAAATACAGCACAGTGTGCTTGAAGTGCTCCGTTCTCACCATCTCCATCGATGTCCACAGCACAGGCATCTCCTTCTCCATTGTTGTCTGTGTCTGTCTGGTCTGGGTTACTGTTGTAAGGACAGTTGTCACAGCGGTCACCCACGTCATCACGGTCATAGTCGTACTGCCGGGGGTTGTAAATGAACGGGCAGTTGTCCTGTTACAAAGAAGAAGATCAAGTTAGTTCTCAGGTGCAGCTCTTTTTATTTGCTCTTTTCACAGACAAAAAGTATTACAATATTAAAAAGAGCTTTATCTTTAGGCCTTGTACTAAATCAGTTCAGGTGCTTTTATGCTAATAAGGAACGTTTGCTTTTTTGCAGGGCCCCACCTTTTATTTCTTATGAAAAAGAATGAATGATTAATAAAGTCTCAGCACAAATAATTTGTGAATGTTACTGGGAAAGCTTCACTTACCCTGTCATCGGGGATGCCATCGTTGTCATCATCATCGTCACAAGCATCTCCAATTCCATCCTTATCATAATCCTCTTGTCCCGAGTTTGGAAGGTTGGGGCAGTTGTCCTGAATAAAAACAGCACAATCAGACACGAGGGAGTAGCAGCAACTGCGACAACTAATTTTACTTTGAGGCTGTAAACTGGTTTTTATGTATTTCTGCTGATTTTAGAGACTTGCAACTTTAGTGCGGCTTACCTTTTTGCAGTGGTATGTAGCGTTCTCCACACACACCAGGTCAGAGTTGGGCCATCCATCCAGATCTGTGTCCTCTCCACAGATATGACCGTTGCCAGCATAGCCAGGCTTGCACTCACAGCGGTACATGGGGTCAGAAAAGTGTCCCAGATAGTGGCAGCGGGCGTTTTTGTTGCACTCGTGGCTTCCATCAAGGCAGGGGTTCCGAGGTGTGCACACCTGCAGAATGAAGAAGGGATGAAATGGTTCAGCAAAAAGACTGTGCAGGGTTTTAGCTTGAAATATTTGTCCTCATCATTATCAATGAGAACAGGGTTTATACAAGTATCAACAGCAGCGGTTTCAAACCCATTTCCATAATTTGATGTAAATAGGGCTGGACCAGTAACATAACACCGTAATAACCTATAAATGACAAAAACTCTTTAAAAATTGTTCCCTTCTTTAGTGCAAAGAAGTACAAGTAAACTATCAAGACATTTACTTTTAATCAACTATCCTTTTAGAAAACATGATGAACAACCTGAAATTTCTTGAGAAAATTAAGTTAATTTCAACAATATTTTGCACCATTTACACAAGCATTAAATCTTACAGATCACAATGAATCCACAAAAATCAGAAAACATTTAATCACAGCATGTGAAATGAAAATATGGGCCAGTCCCAACCCTCTGGTGAGCCGGTTTTGGCTGAACGTCACACTGACCTGTTTGTTTGCAGCGGCTTGCTCCACACCTCGGCCAAACGGCTGCGGTCCTGAGTAGCGGGGAGGGCAGGGCAGACAGTTGTAACCTGGATCGGTATTCTCACAGCGATGGACGCCATTAAACTCAAAGCAAGCGTCTGGGACCTCCTTGCACTGTTTTTTCAAACAAAAAAGCATTTATGACCTTCAGGTTGAAGACTCCAACACTTGCAACTTACGTCAATATATTATCACATCTCTACCTCATCAACATCTTTGCACTTGATGCCGTTGCCAGAGTAACCAACTGGGCACTTCCCACACTTCCAGGAACCATCAGGCAAACTGGTGCACTTGGCTCCAGAGAAGCAGGGGTTGGACAAGCAACCATCTGAAAAGAAAAATGACACTCCTCTTAATAAAAACCTTCAGATCTAACCTCCTATTAAAGCCCAAACTAAACAATTAAAGTCAACCATAGAAAAACACAGCAATAAACAACAATAATGGGTAAATATATTACAGATGGAGAACATATACAGGTTCTGTTAATGATCAAGAATGACTCACCAATTGGGCAGGCTTTCTTGTTGCACATCTGTCTGTCTATGGCATCACCAATACACTCTTTACCACCATGCTGTGGAGCTGGATTGTTACACAGACGCTTACGAGTCTGGGCGCCGCCTCCGCAGGTGAGAGTGCACGAATCCCAGGGTGACCAGGGTCCCCAGTTACCATTGACTGGCAGAGAGAAGAGGAAAATGGGATCAATTTTTCTAGTTACAGATAAAAAGATAACTCAAACAGGAAAAGGATGAGACCTACTGGGACACGGAGACTTCTGGCATTTTTCCGTCTGCCGGCCGTCTCCCACGCAGTCTTTGCCTCCAAGCTGAGGGGTGGGGGAGTTGCAGAGGCGGATCCGGGTGATGACGCCGTCGCCACAGGTGACGGAGCAGGACGACCAGGGTGACCAATGACTCCAGCTGCCGTCTTGCTTGACTGAAGATGGAAATAAAAAAAAGGTCAGAGGTCAGTTAGCAGGAAGCAAAGCGCCGGATCACAGCAGCATTAGATCATGGAAACGGATCGTGTCCTACAGACGAGCAGAACTCAAACTGAAACCACACGTACATCTGAATTGTTGTTGATGGACATGCAGCGTTACTCACAGCGCTTGTCACACTCCTGGAGGTAGCAGTCGCGGGTTTGCACAGAAGTGCCTTCGCAGTTGTTATTGATTCGGTCGCAAGAGCGCCCACGCTGCTGGATGCCCCGCCCACAAGACACGGAACAATGGGTCCATTCAGACCACGGCGACCAGCCGTCCTCTGCAGAGTCACTCGCTGAGCAGAAAGGAGAGAATATGAGAAAGAGGGCATGAAGAAGACAATAAAGGGGCTATTCCAGCCCCTCACAAACACCCCCGAGCCTAAATGAGGAGGGAAAGCTCCTAAAGCAGACAACTAATAGAGGATTGAGCTGGGACTCGACACAGAGAAGGTCCTCTGTTCGGAGCAAAAGCAGAGGGCTAATGCTCTGAGAGAAGCCAGAGACATAGAAAGGCCCACTGTCCTGGGGATGTCTCTCTGGCTTATGTTTTCCTAAAGAGGAAAAAGATTTTGAAAGCATGACACTGGCTGTGAGTAATGACTTCAACAAGTGGCTTAGGTTAGGATGAATGCGGGTCTCCTTGTTTATTTAAGTTTAGGGGAAGCATTGAGGCCAAACCTGCACAGATACTAAGAGCATGTCATTTCTGCTCATGGAAATGCTGCTTTCAGTACACAGCCAGTTTGCTTTTTCAGTGGCTTTCTAGCCAATTTGGCAGATTTCAGCCATTTCACTTAAAAGATTCAAAGATGCTTTAAAGCACAAAGTGCCAATGTTCCAAACACAAAAGCGCCTTTCATTTACGCAAATGTTATTACAGTTAGATCATCGTTAAAATTTAGCATATTTCTTGAAAAGAAACCTTTACATCTAGGGATATATTTGTGTGGTTTTATATTTTGTTTAATATGGCAAATAACTTATAAATGGCTCTTTCAGGGTTTGCAGCAGTGATTGAAAGCCTCATCTGTTTGTTGAAATGAATCCATTCTAGCTTACGGGGGGGGGGGGGGGGGGGGGGGGGGGGGGGGCATTTATGCAGACATTTACAGTGCAGGTTTATGTAGCTGTAATTGCACTGCAGGCACTGAGAGATCCTGTTGGATTGTAGAGATAGATAAAAATGCTTACGTGTTCCACAGCGTGGGCAGCACTCTCCATCGGGAACGGTAGCGTTGGCACAGGGGATCAGAGGGCAGGAGATCTTGCGGCACACAGTAGCAGAGTTCTGCATGGATAAAGAGATCAAATTTATTTTTAAACATATGATGTGGGTTTCACCCAAATGTTGCTACAGTTTTCTGGTAAATGTTCCAGGTGCTGCAGGTTCAAGATGCATTAAAATGCAGTGATACTGATGCAAAACTCTGTAAATGTATTTAAAACTTTAACATATATGCCCATGTCCATGCAATCAACTTATTACACTCCCTGTTAAGCATTTGACTTTGCAAAAAAAAAAAAGAAAAAGAAAAAAAAAATACACTGCAAGAAGAAACTAAAACAGAAATAAAAATTTAAATAAAGACCCATGTAGACAGCCACCTGCCCACTGGGTCAGGGGTGGGTGGGCATGAAGCCAAAGTCCTAATAATGGATGTCAGCCTCACCATGGTGCCACACTGAGCCCCAAACAAGTAAAGCTTGCCTTCCAGCACAGCCTGTGACTGACTCAGGCATCAAACCTGCCTCTGTAAGTGTGCATGCTAATCCTCCCCCTGCTGGAATTGATCACTGACAAGAAAGAAAGAGGAAAAAGACTGTAGTGGAGGAGTAAATCAGGAATTCCAGCCAACTCGTGAGCGTCTCTGCCAAGTGTTTTGCATCTAAAGCCATCTCCTCTTTGTCAGAGCCAAAATCTTGTTCTTAATTACGGGCAACACATCGCTTCAAGTCCAGTTGAGTCCCTGAAGGAAAGACTCAAGTTGAACTTCTAACAACAGACCTGTCATTACAACGCTAAAGGCTGTCGGCCTTCTGCCAAGCCACCACACCACTAATTACTGGCCAGATCAGCTGAGATGGTGGTTAAGTGTGCGTGCTTCTATGTGTATTGTCCATTATATAAGAGTGTGTGTCTGTGTGCATGTTGGAACAAGTAAGGTATTGAGCGGATCCCCTCACTGTGATTAAGTATTTAAGTAACAATAGATGCAGATGGCAGCAGAGGGCTCACCTGACAAGTGCACTCGGTGCAGTCGTCGACCGTCCACTCGTCTCTGTTCTTGCGTACGATGCCGTTATGGATGCAGACGCCACTGTGGTTGCCAATGCGGGTTTTAATCAGATTGTTCTCATCCGTCTGGGGTTGCCGGGAAAGAAGAACAGAACAAAAAACAGATTTTGGAGACAGATTCCATAAAGAGACTGAGGCTGAAAATCAATCACAAAGTAAGATACAGATATTGATTTAAAAAAGTCTCCATAGGTCACCATACAGTATACATCTCATTCTCTGTGATGGTAACACAGAAACAACACACTTGCAAAGTACATGCATAAACACAAACACTCTTGGACTCTTAGAATTGTGTGTTTTATTCTTTCTTACCAGCTGGCGGAGTTCATTAGAGAGCTCTTTGACCACCACACCAAGACCCTTCAGCTCCTTAAACATGCTGATCAGATCCTCACAGGAGAAGCCACAGACCATCTGCAGGTCTTCCGAAAGAAATGAGAGGAAATGTCATTAAATGTCTGATGAAAAATCTTTACTTGAGTCACTCCGTGGATAAAACATAAATCATAATACAATATATGAAAGTCAACATGCAGCTCTTACCTTTAGTCTTGTGTCCAGTGTACTCTGTTCTGATGGCCGAGGAGCCATTCAGGTTCTTCAGAATCATGGTGTCACTTGTAACAGCTGAAAAAGAAATGATGTCATAAAATTTCACAACTGCACTAATCTTTATCACTGAATTATTAAAAAGGACAGATATGTGTGCTTTATGCCAGGCACCCACTATAAATGACTTTAGAATGTAATTAGAAAGCACAAAACAGGCCAGAGGACATACTTTGAGACCACAGTTCCCTGAGAAATTTGTGAGTTGGCATTCCTCAGAAACAAAATGCAAACCGCTTCAGGGAATAGACTAATGTAGAAATCAGCGGGCAAAAACATTTCCCCCTGATAACAATTTGTTGCGACTTGAAAGTGCATGAGGCAGATGAGTGATTATTAAACACACCAGACGACTTGGTCATGATTACTTACAGCTTTGGCATCCTTTGTTGCGGAGGATGGCGTCCAGAGTTGTTCCAAACACAAAGCGCACGTTCTGCAGCACCCCCTGCAAGCATGAATGCTCAGTTTAAGCTCCAGTCCAGTGAGTCAGTGTAAAACTGCACATCACTACATCATAAAGTGAGATTTTATTTAAGTGCGTTTTTGCGCAATTTGACACCACTCCAATATTTTTTAATTTTGTTCCGCTGATAACATTAAAACAACTTTATAATTAAACAGCCCTGTAGAAATCAAAATTTACTCTCCAAACTTGGAGCTCAATCCATCGTCTACAACGGCTCGTGCTCTCACCATGAACCTGTCCTTTACTGCTCCCTTGCCAACCCTGAGCTGCGCGCCGGCCGGGGTCTCCAGAGTCAGGATGCTTTGAATTCGTGCATCCAGCTCGGCGGTGTTCACTTCCTCGCATCCCGTGTACAGCTGCGCCCGGTCCTCCTGCACGAACAGCGTGATATTCTTCCAGTGACCCGTCGCTAGATCCACTTCTTCGATGGAAACCACCTGTTGCTTGTTCTCGGTGGAGTAAACTATGTCCAAGGTGTTCGCCTTGCCGTTGGAGATGATCTCAAACACGGGTCCGGTGCCGTCCCGCTTCTCCACAGTCAGGAGGCTTCCTCTGGTCCGCTTAAACTGCTTGAAGTTGAGCAGGAGGAGGAAACCCCTCTCGGCATGGATGGTATCGATCAGGTCCCGAAAGGCGCTCTCGGGGACCGGGGGGATCAGGTCCGGGTCGAGGATCTTGTAGGCGGGGCTGTATGGATCGTCTCCTTTCACCAGGGTGACCCCGTGGTTCTTACTGGGGACTTGGATGAGCTCAAACAAGTCGTACACGCTGTTGTCGTCTCGACTCTCTGGATGAATAATAAGAAGATTAGTTTTATTTTGTTTTACATTTCAGTGCACCAATTTGAGCCAGATTTTGAATTAAAAACAAGTAATAATAATAATAATAATAATAATAAAATAGAATAATGTTAAGTTGAAGTTTAATCAGCCAACTCACCTGCAATCCTTGCACTCTCGCAGGTCCAAAGCATCAATAGCAAAAATATCCCTGTCAGCTTCATGGCGAACTGCTGCCTGTGACAAATAACAAAATACATCACTTAAACCACTTATTACACCTGTGTTAGACATGATCACTGTGCAACAGACTGAATAAATTTTCTTTTCCTTTCACTTTTTTTTTCTTAAAAAAAAAAAGGAGAGAGAGATAAAGCAACTAAAACACAGGATATCCTCCACTCACCTGCTTAAGTTAAAAAGCAACCTCAAAGTAGTAAAATCCCTTAAAATATATAGAAATCCAGCTATAATCCTCGGGAATGATTTTATTGCAAATTATTTAAAGGAAAAAAGTCCACCATGAAATGAAGGGAGATTATTAAATATGTTGCTTGTCTTTTCCCCCTCTAATGAAAAATGTGTCTCTTCTGGTCCCAGCCGCTAAATAACTCCGTTTTTAAGCCGAGGGGGGACAAAGTGCTATTTAAATAGTTTGATGCCATTCCTAAGAAGCGTCCTCGTCCAATCACGGTGAGGAGAGAAAAAGGGACGAGCTTAGCCTCTCTGCGCAGAGAGGGAGTGAAAAAAAAAGTGCTTTCCCGTGCAGGACCAGGGACCAACTTCAGCTGCTGCCCTCAGACTCTTAATGGGCCAGTGTTTCCTCTTACAGCATCCATCCATCAGACCTCTAACGGGTTTCCACCTAACTGACTGACAGACACTGCACATTATTTTTTAAAAAGCCTATGAATTGTAAAGTTTAAAAAGTCAGAATTTAAAACAGGTTATTGCTCTGTATAAATCTGAACAGTGAACATTCAATAATGATCCTACCATAATCCCAGGACACTTTTATGTGCATTTAGATAGTTAATTGTCTGAGTGAACGTGTATTTCTGGTTTTGATGATAAATCTACAGTTTATATGCATTTTTTTGTGCTGCACCATTGATGAGCTGCAGGGACAGTTGTGATGTTTAATCCCCAGACTGGTGCAGTTCCAGCTCTGGCCACTAGGAGCCGACGTGAGTTCACTGCAGAGATGCCTGAGGCAGATTGAGGTGATGCAGCAGCTCACCTGAACTGACTTTTACATCAAAGATGTGGTCACTGAATACTCAGCCAAGAAAGCATTTAAAATGATTGAATAATTAACATTCATAAAATTTGTGTAATAATCTTTAAGTTTTAAGAATTAGCCCAAAGGTTAGGTGACAATTGCCTCAGCAACGGAGGAAAAATATATTTAGAAAAAGTACATTCTGATAGGGAATGAGAGAAAGCCTTGTTTATTAGCAGAGATCATCCCATCTCTTCTGTTTCTGACACTCTGCAGTTGGTCCCCGATTCACTGATTCAATGCTCTCTGTTGTCAGTTAAACATAAACCAAGATAAAGCTGCATGATTGACTTTAATCACAATGTAGGAACAGTTTTTCAATACAATTTTAGCATTGGGTTACTTATCTGTGCCGTCCTTGAGGTGCAAAACACAGCAACAATAACAGAAAAGCCAACAATATTTCAGAACAATGAAACAAAACAATGAAACTCATAAAACAACAAGAAAGGAAAATTAGAAAACAACATTTTCTAGAAACAATATCAGAAAAACATTTAACTGAGCACAAAAACTAAACCATGAGGTAAAGAGCACAGCATGAACATGAAAACACAGTTGAACATTTTGTCCATCCATCCATTCTCTATTCCCGCGAGGACTTCAGTTTCTACAGGTAAAAGGTAGGGGACATCGTCCATTGTAGGACCAACACAGAAAGACGACCTGTCACACTAACACTCACTCCGAAGGAGAACAGAAATACCAATTAATTGAACAAGCGTGTTCGTGGACTGTGGTAAGCTGGAGTACCAGATCCACAGAGAAGATGCAAACACACAGAAAGTTGAGGTTTAAACCACAAACCTGCTGTGAGGTGACGGTACTAACAACCGCATCACTGTGCAGCTCCTAGATGTGTTGTATTATGTCAAATAACTTTTGTTGCATCTTTTAAAGCATACTCAAGAATATTTTTCCTTTCATTTCTTTCTTACATTTTTGATTGTTATAGTTTTTACTCGGGGCGTAGGAAAGTATTGATACACTGAAATATAGCAATATTTTGTGTTTGATATTATTAAAAAGTACTGTATTGATATTTTTATGAACAAAATCTCGCGTGATCTCGTTCCTTTACCAGATCTTGTGAGATCTCATTGTTCCTTTAGCATCTAAGTCACTGTTTTTCTGAGAGAACTTCATGTCCAGACCAACCATTCTTTACAATGTAGCTTTGGTACTAATATCATCTTGCATAGTATTGCTATAAATTGCAATATATCGTATCGGTGCTCCTGTATCATGATACATATCATATCACCAGTTCTTGCAAATACACACCCTAGTTTTTACATTAATATTGTGTTCTCTTGTGCTTGTGGCTTCATGATGAGGTCCTTGTCGTCCTGCATCACGTTCAGCTTATGAAGTTAGTGCATGCACAAAATATGCAGTCTTTGACATACTCAGTTTGTTTCACAATTCATTTCAAATTTCAGAATAAAAATGCAAACTGCATTGCATTTGAACATTAACCTGTCCATCAAATTGAAATATTTGTAAGTTGGTTTATTTCATGGTTTGTTCATTCATAAATTGACTTTAAAGCTTTTATGTAGAAGATACATTTCAGTTTTTTTAATGAGGATATTTGGAGGAAAGACATACTAACGCTAATGAACACACAGGCAGAAATGTTTCACTCTCCTCAGCTTCTTATCAGGCCGAGTATTTGCTCCTTTCAGAAAACAAAGCTGCTGTGGTCAAATGTAAAGATGCAATTAATCGACTTGATGCATGAGACAAAAATAAACTCCAGTTTCAGCCAGTTTTGTGTAATGATACTAAAAACCAGTTCAGATGTCTGAGAATGGAGCCGTACCCTGAGGGGTCCTGAGGTCAAAGCTGAGCTGACTCTTCTGGAGCCTGTGAGTCTGTCTCAGATCAGGACTCTTCAGTGAAACTGCAGGTAGCTTGCTTCAGCTGGAGCGGACACTGTTGGTGTCTGAGGTGCTGTGATAGCTGACCTGTCTGCAGAGTAATATGAAAATATACAGATAAAGATTTATCATCTTGTATTGGTGTTAACAGGCGAGATAATGGAGATATACATAATTCAAGAGCTTGTTAACAAGTTGTTTTGGGCTTTTATTTGTTTTCTTGACTTAAAAAAATACAGAAAATCCTCAGAATAACAAATTACTTGTGTTTCAGAAAATTTAAACAAAAACATCAAGAAAAAAACTTGTCAATACACATTTACTACAGACTGTAGTGCAGATGTGTCTGCAGTAAACAGACGTGTGTGCACATGTGGATGCATAGCATCCTCCTCTCTTTCATTTCCCGATCTTTCCTGTTTTTGCAACAACTGACAGCATGAGGTGAGTGGAAGAGAGGAAAAAGAAGAGAAACAAAGAGAAGGAATGAAAAAAGGAGAGGAAATTAGAAACAAGACATGAGGACAGAAAGACAATAGAAATGGAAGACAATGAAAAGATAAACAAGGAGAGGTCAAAGAAAGAAGGTAGGAGGAAAAAGAAGTGGGGATGAGACAGAAGAGAATGAGACAAGAAAAGGAAAGAAAAAGGAATATCAAAGAAAACAAAGGTAGGAT
This sequence comes from Atherinomorus stipes, assembly GCA_023101725.1. NCBI lineage: Eukaryota > Metazoa > Chordata > Actinopteri > Atheriniformes > Atherinidae > Atherinomorus > Atherinomorus stipes. The sequence goes on along the minus strand of JALJCO010002985.1, from coordinate 2,139,617 downwards.
GAAAGAGTGAAGATAGAGCAACAAGGACCAGAGAAAGTATGGAAGGATACATGGAAAGGAGAAAAAAGGGGAGAAAAACAGTCACAAGAAGGAAAGAAATGAGAGGAAAACGTTAGAGATCTTCAGAGAAAATGGTAAGATGTAAGAGAAGGAGAAAGAAGGAATGATGAGGTGATCAGAGGATGAGGAAAAAAGGAAATGAGATGGAAAGGAAAGAGAAAACAAGAGGAGGAAAAGTGTGGTACATGTACCTGCATGCCATTTCACAGCACATTCACTTGAATGGAATACCCCATCGGCGGCTGCGTTTTCAGTTTACGCACAGGAAGTTGCTGAGTAACGCTTTATGGCATCTGAGGGAAACTTTCCACACCCCTGTCCTGCTCTCTGCCCTGTTGTTGTTGCAGAGGTGCAGCATCGTGACAGGTCCTGACCCGGCCTCTGGCCCGCCGTCTGGTTCTCGATAATCTGACACACCTTCCTGCTGTGAGCCATTGTTTCAGCATAATCAGGCTGACGAGTCAGGGCGGAGATAAAAGGCAATGAGATGCTCATATTTTGTGGTGAACTTTCAGCTGTCATCCTCAGGGCTCCATGTACACTTGAATTTGAGCCACACTTACTTGGAAAACAGATGATGGACCACGGTCAAGATAATAGAAATTCATATTGCAGTTCACTGCCTACCAAGTAATTTGTATTAGTGTGTATATATATATATATATATATATATATATATATATATATATACACATATATATATATATATATATATATACATATACATATACTCGTTGACCTCCTCTGACCCCAAACATTGTAAAGTGGATGTATGGATTGATATTAATTTAAAACTGAACTACAGCAGTAGCTTAAGTTTCTTTGTGATCTCACATTGGTGGCTTATATTGTCACACTTCTGCAGTCTGTGACTACATACAGTATTATAAATCAGAGTCTCCTAAAGTTTTTCCCACACCCCTCTTGCAATTATTAGTGGCAGAATGACATGAGGAATCTTTCCCAGTCAGCTGCTCATATTTACAGTAAATCCAATATGACATGAACTCGGCACATGTTCTTTCCTCTTCCATCACCAGAAACGATTCTCAGTTACAGTAAAGCAGAGCAGGGAAGCCCAAGCAAACAGGAAACAGGGTGTTTCAGTAGAATTTATTTATCATGCAAAGCTATCATTCATCAGTATTTTAGTCTGCATTTGGTCTTTGCATCCACTGTCTTCCAAAACAAGCAGGTTTACAACGTTATTTTGGAAAATTATTAAATTGTTTGAAATCCACAGTTTTATATAGTTCTTAATGTTATGTCCATAAATGTTGACAAAGCATGAAAGCAACCGTGTTCAGTGTGCATGGAGTATAAACAGAACACGCGTTTGTTTTTGTGCCCATTTCTATGCCTTCAGTGATGGGACTTTGCTAACTCTGGAGTCAGTGTGTTTTCTTTTCAGCACTTGTTCTCGGGCTGGATGTTTATCTTCTTTTTGACTTTGCGGATGAGGTTTTGGAAATTTCATGACCATCCGTATTTGAACGGACCAGAATTTACAGGAGTAGAGCTCCTAAAATCGTCAAGAAGGTAGATACCGACTGTGAAGACTCTTTCACACTCTGCAGCAGGTCTCTCTGAAGAGCAGTTATCTCTAAAAATGTATTTTGTCTCGTGATTTTGTTGTCATATTCCACTAGTGGTTGTTATTCTGGTCAAAATGCTTGATGCATACAGTACATTGTGCTAATCAACAGTTAGGAATATTTACTACGTCTCGTTGGCAGAACTGCAGTGTATCGCAGTTCCCATAAGCTAGTTTTTGTTAAGCTTTATACCGCCATAATTTCTAGTTGCAGTTCAGTAAGTAGAGCATTTGCAATCCTGCAGTCCAACTACTGTACATTCTTCCAGGGGGAAAGTTTCTTATTTTGCATGCAGAGAGCTCCTGCAACAACTAACCTCCCACGTGACTTCAGTGTGAGATGTTGCCTTCGATGAGACGTCAGTAGGAATCCAAGGATCCTTCATACAGTGTTGTCAGACACCTGCTTTTTATTATTTCATACCAAAACAGAAAGGAAAATGGGGCCCAAGTTGACAAAATAAAAAAACATTCCTTCTAAATGATCTTAAACAGCAACATCAAATCTGTTTCCACCTTTTCCGAGGAGCATATTTAGGTTTTGGATGTTTAAAACACCTTTATAGCTACTTTTAGCATGGCAGAACAATGAGGGACTTTCATACACGTATTTTATTGATTAGTCAGTGAATCTGAAGTAATCTGAGTTGAGAGGTGTGTGCTTGTTTTTCATCTGGGGAGATTACGCCTGAGGTGACACACTCCCCTTTTACTGTACACACAATACAGCACCCAGACAGACACTCTCAAACACCACCAGCCCCTCTTCTTCTTTATGGTAATTAACCATCACAAAGCACACAGACGCAGAGCTTTAGTAGCCAAACTACGCGCTCATACATTCACTTGTCAACACAACCTTTTCTTTATAAAAATGAAAGCCTGGCGAGGCCATGCTTGTCTGGCATTCCCAGTGTATGTTGCTCTTTGGTTGAAAACAATGAATTTCTTTTGGTCTATAATCCCAAACAGAGGGGTGACCGTTTGCACTTTAGGTCCATTTGGGAGTAATGCAATTAGATCTGATGCATTCTTGAACTGAAAATCCCTTTTCAAGCAGTGCCGAACCTCAGATGACCACCAATGCATTTCTTTCATTTGAGCTTGGTCCCTGCTCCCACTAATTCCCAATAAACTCCTCACTGGAGTGTTCACCCATGACAATACTGTGCCTAAGCCAGGATCATTAGCTGGGTCCTGCACACGGGAAATGACATTGGGTTGCCACAGCCTCAGCTGCTCAGTGATTTCTAAATATCTAATAGTGTCTAGGAATGTAGTCTTGATCCAGATCCATCTTCGGCCTATTAGGTGGTCACAGTGTGCCAGCTTCTTTTCATGGGCTTCCATGGACAATGTAATTTGCATTCCAGAGATCAGTGGGTTGGAGGAAAAATACGTTTGGGTGTTCTGAATCATCTGATATAATTGCTGCTGAGAGCGTAACTGCAGATTCTATTTAACTCTAATGGGGCTTCCCGTGAAATGTTCTCCCCAAATTTGGCAAATTAACACAGAGGCCTGTTTTGACCATTAGTGATGTTGCAGCTGTTAACCAGCTGTTTACTGAAAAAAGGGGGGAAAAAACTTGATTTGCATAGGCACTGATGTAGGAATGAAAATTAAGACATATCTGCCATGTTACTTCATGATGAATATAATTTATGACATCACAGCAGGCATACATATAGCATGTCAGCAAATACAAAGATTCCTTTTGACAGAAAGGAGGCAGAAAGTTCCCATTTGCTCTTTATTCATTTCTAACTCATACTGTATGAATTCTTGCAACTTTTTACAAAAATTCCAAAAGAAAATAAATAAAAAGCCCCCAAAAGTGCAAGAAAATCAACAGTGTGACCTGGACATGATTTGGGTTATAATGAAAAAAAGGGGGAGAAGCCAAAGTTGTAACTCCTATGAAAGGTAAATTTATCAGGTTGTGATTACAAATGCACGTTTTCTTTATCCCTCTTACTTCTAACCAGCTCACCCAGAAGCCTACAAGTCTCTGTCCTGCATGCTGTCATTTATCTGCACGAAGCAGCAAACATTAAACATTAAAACCTTATTTTTTGTTGCCATAGACACAATTGTGGGGGAATTTCAAACAGTGGCAGCCTTTATGGCTCCACATACATCAGTCCTGAGAAACAGACACAAACTGTGGTGACCTTAGCAAAAGCAGCAATAAACAACTGTCAGCCAGCTTTATTTGGAGATAGAGAAGTTCACTTGCCACGTCCACATTCCTGCCATACCTCTGCAGTGTACATAAATACCCTGAAACCATTGTTTTCCATGCTGTCCTTGTTAATCTATAAGATGTGTACAGAAATGGCTGTCATTACCTCTTAGCTCACTCGTCACAAGAGGAGCCACTACAGTGCTTCTTGTCCTCCGTCACCAGTGAAAGCCAATCTGAGGTCATGAGGGATAAGACCGCTGATGCTGATGGATGATGTATAAAATGCCTGTCACGTTCAAAAACTTCACAGTTCTGTTGAGGGAAACTTTTCATTCCCATGCAGAGTGAAAAAGAGGAGGGAGAAAGAAGAAAACTGCTGTGTTGAAATAAAGTCAAGGGGGCATGGACAAAAGGGAGGATCAGTCTAGACCTGCACAGCCAAAATCAAGCAACACACAATTAGATGAGTGTGTAAAGTGCCAGCAGTTACGGGTGTGGATCAGGACCTGGTAGTGACACGCAAAGGCAAAAAAATAGCCTCTGAATAAGTGTTTGTGTGAGCTCTGCTTGCAGGTACGGACTTTCTGCGCCTCGGGGGAAGCACCTTCTGTTCACACTGGCATCCAGAAATTGTTTATATCAGGTGTAATGTTTTCATTGAAAGATATGCACCACACCTCAGTTGTCCGCTCTTTTACCACAGTGTGTGCAAAACCCCGTCTGAGGCAGCTGTTTATACTTGGATGGCTCAGATGATGGTGCTTTAAGTGACTATCATGTTGAAGACCTGCTTGACCTGCAGTTCGACTTTAGACATTTTGGTGTCATTTAATGTCTTTGGTTGTTTTAAATATTTTCTGTAAATGCTCTGTTGAAAATCCAGCAATTATCTTTGAGGAGTGAATCTATGAGATTTCTACATTTTCACTGATTCTTCTGTTCGTTTGACCCCATTGTGATCCCGCTAGCTATCGCTAGCTTCAGATTTGTTTGAGCGAGACGGCATCTTTCAGTTGCTGTTTACGGCATGAGTGAACAATTGATGGTTCAATGAATCCTAAGACTAACTAATATCCTAAGATATTTGTGTACCAGCACTCATTCCACGAATTCCTGTCAAATTAACAGAATCCCGGCAATTTCCTCCTGAAATCATCTGTGCACCTGAAGCACACATCTGTCTCCTCTTTCCTAAGGCTTTACTTTGCAAGTTGACTAAATTGAAATAGAAAAAATAATTATTTATGTGAATCATTTTAATGTCTCACTCTGTTTACGGGTGTGTGCTTGTTTATTTATTGCTGATGGAACTCTAATAACTCACAGGGGTTGCCAGAGGTCAGCATCAGTAAACAAAGGTCACTGCAGGCATTTAAACAAATGACTAAAGACGTAAATAGTTACGAGGACAGAATTAGCCTGCCCCTTAAAATGTTTGTCAGATGTTGACACACAAAGCAAATATTGAGAGGTTGAGTGCAGCCTGTTCTCACTTCAACCATGTCCCACGCTGCCATTTTTCAGACACTTGGCATTACATAATGTTTGGAGAAGCCAGTAAGTAATGAATATAGTGAAGCTAACCTCAGTAGGCCATGTTATACTTTTTGGGTTTTCCCCTTTCCATCAATGTGCTATCCACACCAAAATAACTTATTCTGCTGAATACGGCTCTTCTACACAGCCTGAAACACCCTGTAATCCTGGCTTCTCTTTGTGTATTAATTGACATCTCTATGTAACACAATGGCATGATGCCCGCCTGCACACTCCGATTAGAGGAGGCTGGCCCTTCAGGATGGAGAGCCTTTAAGAGACAGAAACTAAACGGTGGCAAAAGGCTTTATTGTAGTGTACAATATGGCTTTTTTTTCTTTCCTTTCTATCTTGTGTTTCATATGTAGAAAAATACTCGAAAATACACATAATGAAAAAACAGAAAGTACTGCTGGGTGGCAGCCATTATGATAGGTCAGATCGTATTGTGTTCATTTTCATATTTAGATAATTTCATTTTTAAATCATTGTCAAACCAATTTTTAAGAAGAATTTTTTTCATGTTGGTTTGGAAGTTGTGCTGCTTAAATTGTTTCTCCTCGAACTTTTAAAATCTGTTATGATGAGTGCCCATGACAAAAGAAAAGTTGTTTATCAACAGAAAAAACTGCTTGAACACTCCAAAATCAAATGAATGAGCAAAATGGCACCAAATCCCAAAGGAGCTAAGGAGGAAGTGAAGAGGATGCAGAACAGGCTCAGGTGCACGGCAGAGAAAAAAGCAGAGGAAAACATTTCTTCCGAATTTTCGGATAGAAAATGTGAGGTTGTTAGCTAACAAAATAGATTAGGTTGGAGTTCTAACGAGGACACAGAAGGAATACAGAGAAAGCTGCAGGGACACATCCAGACTCTAATGTTTTACCCCAGAAAAAGAAGATTGAGACCACAAATCTAGGGAAAAGGGACAAGAAGAAGGTGCTGCAGTTCTCTTTAAGTGGTGGTGTCTTGGACACATAACTGAGAAGAAGATCTGGAAACAGGTGAAATCAAACTGTTAGTGATACACCGTGTGATGTATTCAGCTCAGTCATTGCTGGGCTGCAAAAGCAACATCCCAATGCATTCATCTGGAGATTTCAACAAAGTCTCCCTCTGTTACACCCCCTTTTGAAGAGGGTTCATAAATGGTAGGGTACGGTTTGGTTGTATGGGCCTATTTTATAATGGAAACATACAAAATGACGTACCGAACCGCAGTGGAAATGGGGCTTTAAAGACAAAAAGAAAAAACATGGAATAAAGTATTACATTAAATTTAATTCAGTTCAGTTTATTTATTAACCGATGATTTTCAGTGTCAGGAAAAAAACAATTACTTAAAGCCGAACTGACTATGAAATTTACCATAACTGTTTAAAAATCAAAAATCCCCCAAATTTGTGTTTTTCTGCAACCTGTTTTCAATATATGCAAACTGTCACCACCAATTCAATATGAAGACGTTTGCTTGCTCAAGGCAACATCCTGTCATGTTTGTTCATGTTAACAGTAGGACTGAAGCTCCAGAGGGACATTATAGTTTTGTGTACATGTTCTGCAGTTTAATTTCTTTACAAAAGGCTTATGTGGGGCCCTTTTCTGATGCTGAGAACCCCTCAGTGTGTTTGGTCTCAGAGGGACAAATCCTTTATTTACTAAATCCATCTGACAAAACAGATGTTAACATTTCTGTCACGCAGACATTCATTCAAGTGTTTATTTAAAGCTTTCCCATTTGTTGCTCCATGTTTAACGTTTTATCCCCCAGCTTTAGCATTGAAAATGAGCTGGATACAGGCTACCTGTCCTTTAACTTGTTTTTGTCCTGACAAGACTTATTCAGGCACAAAAAGGAAAACCGGAGTTCTGTCAGGTGAGTTTTGAAGATTTTGACAGACATTAGAGGAAGCTTTTCTTTAGCACATATGTGACTCCCAGGCAAGATTGAAAATCAAACAAAAACATTGTGTGGGCTAACAACTTGGCTTAAAGTAAAAGGGATTAATCTGAGGCCTCCCGCACCATTTAGACAAACCTGCACTGGCTTTTTAAAATGCCTTTTGAACTTTCAGTTTCCTAAAGTTCCTATAGATGATGGTCGTATAGAAACAAGCCGACATCTTGTATGATGGACACAGTTCGAGGAAGAAAGCGTTTCTGTTGTTCAAACAACTACAGTAATAGGGGGCCGAAGTCACGCCCATCTACTTCCAGCTCATGGGACCTTAGAAAAGAAAAAATATGAATGGAAGTCAATGGGGAGAAAATTATTATTATTATCTGGTTCCAGTCGTTCTCTGACCTGGATTCCAGATGTATGTTGGTTGTGGGTTTAAATGAAAAATGTTCATGCAAAGAACAAAAGAAATGCCACAGAGATTTTAGATTATTTCAGGTTTCACTTGAAACCGCTTTGTGAACTACAGCTATCGTCCTGAGCAATATGCGTCACTGACTGCCCAAGGTAAGCTAGCATGGCAATTTTACTCCTGCACTTCACCACTTTTGTCAAGGGCAGGGAAAGAGCACTAACAGAGATGCATTATAAGTCATGCCGAGTCTTTCCATTATGGTGATGGATGATGTCGCAACGAGAGCTGTAGTCCACAAAGCAGCTTCAAGTAAAACCTAAAAAAAAATCAAGGTTCTTTGCAGTATTTTATTTTTTTCTGAGCTATTTTTTTAAATCCACAACCAACATATCTGGAATCTAGGGCAAAGAGTGACTGGAACCAGAAGATAATTATTTTGTCCCCATTGACTTCCATTCATATTTTTTCATTTCTAAGGTGCCATGGGGCTCACCGGAAGGGGCGGCTCCCCATTAAACTTACAGTATTTGCTCAGGTTTATTGGTCAACTTGTGTTGATTTCATCACTTCCCAATTGCAAGATTACTGTGTTTAAGTTGTGGCTGTATTTTGTAGGCAGGTAAAGAATGTATGTTTTTGTGTGTTGGATTTTTGCTAACCTTTCCATTTTGCAACCACTGGTGTTCTGATATTATTCAATCAGTGCTGCAAAGGAGCAGAGGAATTGAAAGTTAGTTTGTGTAGTACTTTATGTATTTTGAGGTGTGTTTAGGCTCATTATCCTGTCACAGGATAATCATTCTTTAAACTTCAGCTGTTTTACAGATGTGATGTTCCAGAGTTTTCTGCTTTCTAGCTAAACGTTGTACTCTGCATTACTGGTGCAATGTTGCCCACTTCACCAACTGTATCACAAGCTAAATGTGAGGTATTTGCATCCTGATTTTTCACAGGAGAGTAGAGGGAGATCATTTTAGGAAAATCTAAACATGTTTTGCTCATATTTTACAACCATCCCACAGAGACTGTTTCCAAAAGGCGTTGGGTTTCAGGCATCACGTTTGGCGCAAAGAGCCGGTGCTGAATTTTGTGGTGGAGATAAAGGAACTCTAAGAGGATCATGCTGGTGTCAGTCTATACACTTCTCCCATCACTTAGCTTCACACACACTGACTAATTCTGACATGCCACCGTGTGAGCAGCCCTGCTATCCAGAGATTTTCAACAGTTAGTCTAGTTCTGCTATAATAATAATAATAATAATAACAATAATAATTATAATAATTATAATAACGAAGTATATTTTGATACTGTATAGGCTACTAAACTCACTTATTCCAATACAGGAGCCTATAGGGGCCTGGTGCCTTTCCCAGTGGCTACCAAGCAAGAGGCAGGGTTAAATCAAATTATATGCAAAATTACTATGTAATCATATCATGCACATGCACAATAACACTGTGATAACAATGGAGATTGAGATAAGTTGAGTAATACTGTAGCTAGTTTGAATTTTCAAGTGTTTCTGGCATTTCAAATATTTTCTTTTATCAGATCTTCCTTTCATGTTTACTGGATCATTTACGGCTTAAATAAATCTGATGATCAGATTTATGTGAAGTTTCCTGAAGCAGTTTTTATATTCTAAAAAAAAAAGAAATCCCACCGGAAATGTTTCTGATTCTGCTCTTCATCATTCATCAACAGTGGGAAAAAAGATGCCGTTTTCTCATGAAAGCTTGTATCACAGTATACAGCTGCTTATTTTGGCAACATTTCACATCAGGCAAAAATGTTTTCAGGAAATGATCCCTAAACTATTTCTCTGTAGTTCCTCCTCTTGAGTCACACTAAACACTAACCAGGTTTGTATCAGCAGCTCTGTTGATGAGGTTGCCAAGCAACAGTGGGATACAGAGCGTGAGTGGGATGGACAGCAGGAGTAGCACAGGAGTTGTTTCGGGGTCATGAACCCAAACAAGAAAGACACAAACTTAAAGGAAGGAGTTGAAATGTTGACATGTATACGGTTAACCGTTGTCGTGTCTCAGAGATTGTAAAACACACGTTTGAGCTTGAACTCGTAAAACTCCACAGTTAAACAGTATTTGAATTTCTAATTGAAGCTTTCTGTTTGGAGCATGAATAATAGGCTATTAGTCACATGTACAGTATGCCATCTGGTTGGGGGTAAGAAAAGTTTCTTTTTAATTTTGCATTGTAATCCTTTCTTTTGGAGCTCAATGTTCTTTTAACAAATGAAAACATAACATGCAAGTTATGTTGTTTTTCTTTTCTTTACTGCAGCTCATTCTGAGAATATGCTGTGTCACTGAAGTGAAGTGGACGTTCCCTTCATGCCTGTTTTTACAAGCGTTCTCCTGTCCCTGAAGCACTCACAATATGCTCATGCTTTGAAGAATTCTCAGAAATAATATTTTGAAGTTATTATTACTATTTTCAGCTTCTTTTTGTAATAGGCTGGTACAGTGTGTGACTCTGTGATCTGTGCCTCACTCATGGATTTGATTAAACAATCCTTTCATATTCCAGGCTGCACCTTGCTGATTGGTGGGGCTCTGATTTACCTGCAACCACAGGTGTGTTCCAACCTAACCACAAGTGTCTGATAACTGACAGTTTTGTTGTTGTTGTTTCTTTTTACTTAAATGAGTTAATATAGCTAGTTCTTAAGAAAAGGCTGCTTATGTGCAGCGGTCATTTATGTGTGTAGGATAAGTGGAGTTGTTTGCCAGAGTTGTTATGAAGAGGTTTACCTTTTAATGCTCATTGGAATGGGGTCAGGCACAGATTTCAAGTTTTTAGCTCTTGCTTCCTCAGTTAGGTCCTGCTCTATTAAATTTGTTGGGTTAAAGGTGTTGAATTATATCTCAAACTTAATTTAATCAGGTTTAACCTTTTGACACCTTTCGTTTCAAATATGTGACAAACCACTTTTTAAATTTATATATATATAACATACAGTATATATATATATATATATATATATATATATATATATATATATATATATGAGCACTTCAAAAGCAGCGTGAAACACAGCTGTGTCCTTGCTCCAACACTTTTTGGCATATTTTTCTTCCTCCTCCTAAAACACACATTCGGAGTATCAACTGAAGGAGTGTACATGCACACAAGATCAGACGAAAACCTGTACAACATTGCAAAACTCAGAGCAAAAACCAAGATCTGTAAAACCACAATCAGAGACCTGCTCTTCGCAAACGACGCAGCTGTCACCTCACACTCTGAACACGACCTACAACACCTGATGGACAGTTTCTCCTAAGCCTGCCAGGACTTCGGGCTGACCATCAGCCAAAAGATGAATGCGCTGGGCCAGGATGTGGACACACCACCCATCATCACCATCAACAACTACCAGCTGGAAGTGGTCTACGAGTTCACACACCTCGGCACCACCATCACGACAACCTGTCCCTGGATGCTGAAATCAACAAACGCATTGGCAAGGCTACACAAGCTGGGACGTTTGGCTAGCTGTGTCTGGGAAAACTCCAAGCTGACCATCACAACCAAGATGGAAGTGTCCAATGCATGCACCATCAGCACTCTCCTGTACGGGAGTGAGACATGGACAACATACACCAAGCAGGAACGAAAGCTGAACAGCTTTCACTTGTGATGTCTCCACCACATCTTTGGCATTAGCTGGATCGACAAGATGCCCAACAAGGAAGTCCTGGAGCGTGCTGGCCTACCCATCAAGTACACATTGCTCAGGCCGCGCAGACTGCGCTGGATTAGCCATGTGCGTGGTAAGGATGATGGCCGTATCCCCAAGGACATCCTCTATGGTGAACTAAGCTCTGGCAAAAGACCTCCAGGCCGCCCGCAGTTACAGTACAGTATAAAGATGTCTGCAAGTGAGACATGAAGGCCCTGGACATCGACCCACAGAACTGGGAGGACATCGCGGCCGACCGCAGCAGCTGGTGCTTCCTGCTTCACAACCAGCTGAAGGACAGCGAGGAGAAGATCACATACCAGACCATCAAAAGGAGAGCCAAGGGAAAAGACAACAAACAAAGAGACCCCACTGCAACCAGCCACATCTGCTCTGAACGCGGCAGAGACTGCCACTCCCGTACTGGTGTCACCAGCCACAGACAGCACTGTTCAAACCACAGCAGCACAAACTCCAAGGGCGCGGTTTCCATGGTCGACTCAGACGCACATACTGTTTATATGTTAATACCTGACCTCTTACTTCTTTTGGTTCCTAACAGTCCTGTAGTCCGTCAGATGACCAGAACCCTGTGCCTGGTGGTCTGGAAACCACCTTCTGGGGAAAAGTGATAGTTTATTCCTCCCACATGTCATTTCAAACATAATGAAGCTACATAGATTTTTAATACTATACGCCTAAAGCAATTGTTCAAGTAATACCAGTGTTGAAAGCTTAACCCCTTCCCTGTGGCCCATTATCACCAAATACCAGCACACACCTCTCAGTGTCTGTCTGGAAATGGACCGTTGGACGACTTGCAGAATTACTTTACAAAAGTAACTCAGAACAAAGTTTGTGGCATCTATGATTTCCACCACTTAGTGGAATAAGATACTGTAACTATGAACAAACTTGTTTATATTTCTGCTATTTGCTCCCAGCTGGTTCAGGAAGAGCATATTCAATGTTACAGTATATCTATGATAACACTAAGTGTTCAAATCATCATCCTTAAATTAAAATAATTTCGATAGACAAATAAAAATAATGGCAATCCTCACACATTCAAAGCGATTTGTGAGAGGAGATGTGTTACCAGAAGAGAGCCAACTTCCATGATTATGTATTCATCCTGTGGTATCTGAAAGGATCCTCCTGAACTCTGGTGGGATGACAGCAAAATAATGTTCAGAATGATGTTCATGTCAAACAAAACAAACATTTTCATACTCATTCTAGCCACCATACACTATCACGGTGGCAGTGCCACAGCTGACCTGAACTCAACAACAGCCGCGTAATGCTCTGCTTTGTCTGAATATGTGCAAGTGTGCATTCCTGGCATGTTTCTACTGTTTTGCTAAACCTGCAATAAGGGATTGTTATGGCTATGTGAAGGCAGCAGACTTAAGCTAACTAAACCATGTTGAATATTATTCATCCACCTTTGGACCTGCTTTGGTCTTGTTTAACCTTTAGTTCATCATAAGGTATGTAATCTGCTGTTGGAAGCTCATTGGGAGGTTTTTTTCATTCAGTGCACGGGTGAAAAAAGATGACTTTGATTGAGAGAAGAGGGTAAAGCTGCAGTCCAAGAAACTAAACAATAAGTAACAGTTGCATTAAAGGTCATAGCCACAACTTTTTCATCAAAAGCACCTACTGGTGGGTAGAAATTGAACTTGTAACTATCACCTTTAAGCATAGTCATTCTGTTAAATCTTCTAAACATTTGGCAAAACTCTCCATCAGGTTTGTTACCACATTTTTCATACAGTTATTTTTATTTATTTATTCAAAAAAAAAAAAAATCATGTTTAAAGTTGTGCAAAGAGGAAAAAAGTGATCAGCTGATGATGACCTCTCAAACTCGTCTCCATTAGGTTCCATGCATGTTTGGAAAATTTCTTTGATTTTCTATCTGTCAATTATTCAGTTTACATTTTTTGGCATTACTTTAGACAAAAGGAGCCTGGTGAAAAGACTGAATGCCAGTGATGTCCTTTTGGTTGTCCCCAACAGATGGTTTGTTATTTGAATAAGTCTGGCTTTCAGATTCTTGATCATTGTTGTAAACACTTGTTTGGTTTGTGGGACGAATTAACAGGAAGTTAAGCATATTAAATGTGTTGAAAGTTGAAGGGCTGGGAGTTAAACCTCTTGCACAAGAGGCACATATGAATAGATATTTAATCATGTTTACCAACCAGCGAAGGCCACTGCATACCGCAGGAGTAATAAATGTGATTATCAAATGCCTGATAGTCAATGTTGTTGCAGAGTTAGTGCATGCGAAGAACTGTAAATGTCTTTTGCCATTAACTTGTCAACATGTTATTTTCTTTATTTGGGTTCCTCAGTGATTATTACATTCCTGAAGGAAACCATTAACAAACTTGACTGGATGGAACGGCTCTGATATGACTGAAGTTTGAACATTAACACTGATACAACAACAGTCTCAGGATAGCTGGTTTGGTTGGCGTCTGGCAACTCATGTCATAGAATGGCAAACAACTTTAAAATGAAAAAAAAAAAAAAACTTAAATCAAAAACTTTCAAAAACACTTTTTACAAGAACTGTTGTAGAGAAGCATTTGCTGCCTTTTCAAAACATTTAATCCAGTGGGAATGGGATTAATCTGGTTTATTCAGTCTTACAGTACAATGCACACCAATAGTTTCTTACTGAGAAGGGTTTTGTAGATGTTTGAGTTACTGAGAGGAAAATGTTTGGGTTTTTAACTGAAACCTCAAGCCCAGGTACAACTCTATCGCTCTTCAATATAAAGAAAACTAGCTCTCAGGATGTTCTTATGATTTAGTTAACAAGACCAGCTCAGACAGCGACTCGACTTAGTCCCAAAACATTCTGGGATGGTTAATACGAGGAAATCTACATTTCATGTAAAAATACACATGTATAAATTCTCTTTTGTTCAATCCCACAGCCTTTTTTCTGACTAAACAGTTCTCTGCAGTCCTGTCAGCTTCTGTCCAGTGTCACCTTCCCTGTGTGAATGTGCTGAAAAATAGCTGCAGAATAATAGCTCCCCATGGTGTTCTGGCCTGAACCCAGCAGCAGATTGTTGAATGGAAATGTCTGCAAAGGGTTTATGCCCCTGCCTCTGTGTGTTGGGAGTCAGAGGGGTCATATTTGTGTGGATATCAACAGGATTTATGGGACAGTAGCCGTCAGGTCTCCCGCTTTGATCCAGAATGTTTGAGTTACAGTTGTTTGGCTTCCTGTTGCTTATTGTCAAGCCACCTTGCAGGGCAGGACATCATTTTTGGTTGAGCTGAAAATTTAAAAGGTGATTCTGTCTTAAAAAAAAAAAAAAAAAAAAAAAAAAAAATTAATTAAAGGCAGCCATCAGCCAAGTCCATCATACTTGTAAGCACTGAAATATTGCTTTAACTATAATCTTTACATTGGCTAACTTGAAATACATAAGTTTGTGAGACTCAAAATGACCTGCCATGCTTTATTCCTTCCTCTAGCCCTCCTCTTATACTGTATTTTAATTCATAAACAAACAGTCATTATTCCTTCACAAATTTTGGAAATGACATAGAAGGATCAGTTTTAACTTCAATTAAAACTTTAAAAGAAATTTTGTGGGATTATTAATCATCTTTGAGAATACAGCAGACCTGATGTTTGGAAGCGCTGAAGGAATCCATGTTTCTCTCATTCAAGTGTTTAAGTTTTTCTAATCAGCTCATTTTTCTTTGCTCAATTGAAATTTAAAAATGAATAAATTTGAATAAATAAACAAATCATAATTGCACATGTAGGACATATGTTATACAGTACCTGGAATTGACTGATTTTGTAGCGCTGCAGAGCTAGCTGATTAGTCTTCTAGCTGCGTGGAGGACAGTCTGATTATACATTTTGCTTCAGTTTGTTAAACAGGAAAAAAAAGTTGTTTAAGGTCAGAAAATAACTGATGAGTTACATTTAAACTGATTAAAAAATTACAGAAACCTTAGCTTCAAACATCTATTACATTATCTAATGAGAAATTAATTCTGTGTAAATGATTAATTTGCATGAGTAAGAAAAGAACAGAAATCAATCTGCCATCTTTTGTCCTTCATAACTTGCATACCTCTGCATCGGGGTGACATTATGTTTGGATCTTGTGACAGCCTGTTACAAATTTTGATCTTTATCGCTCCAAGGTGCAGCTTGAGCAGGAGAATACTCTAGAAACTTTGTGTTTGGCAGCCTGGGTGCAAAAAAACATGTCTTTTACCAACTCAAAATATCTCTGCGACTGCATCAGCTTGAAGGTGAGCGAGTTCATCTTCACAGCGAAGGTATTCAACATCTTCCAGACTGGAAAGGTCCGACGTGTTTGAAAAGAACTTGTCTAGATTTTCATATTTTCTTTCTTTTCACATTGCAGCTCCCATTTTGAAAAGTTTATGCTCCAGTTAGCAGAAAAGCATAGACAGCCTCTTTGCACTGCATATTTGTTTCGGGACCGTGCATCTGCTTGTTGCTCTCATTGTATATTAGTGTCATTCACACTGAGTGCACCTGTGTTCTGTGACCCCCCCTTAAGGGGGGTGGGAACCTCAGGTGGGAACTATTTAAACATTTACAAAAAACAAAAAAACAAGCAGATTAAGGAGTTCTGCAAGTGAAATACTTAGTAAATTTTCAGCCTGTATCTTCTCATTTATAAAGTTTTTCACAGATAAGACACAGTTTTTATTTTCAGACTTTTCCACATAAACTTCAGAAAAACATTTCTGTTGAACTGAACAAATAATCTCTGATAGCAGCAGTGAGCATTACAAGTGCAATCTTTACATGGATGTGTTTAGGTGCTATCTATGTGTTGACAAAGAAGGTCCTACCAGGAATTCAAAACTACAATCATGTCATGTTCCTATGATAAGCATGCACATTAGCGATCAACACAGCCATGCCCAATAATGTCAAGATGACATAAAGATCAACCTTGGTAGCTTTTTCCAACTCAGTTTTTGTTTTAAAACATGAGAAGTTTAATATTTCAACATTAATATAATAATAATTTAATTTTTCAAGTGTTTTTTTTTTTTTTATTTATTTTTTTTTACCAAAATTAAACTGTAGACATGCAGCAAAAACAACCCCTTTTTAAAAGGTAAATGTCACTAAATATCACGTACTGTTGCTGAATCCAGTGCAAATCATCAGTTTTTTCCAAGAGTACCTAACTTCAGTTACAAAAGCCGATAAGGACGCCGCCATACATCCAATCCATACAGGAAGTTTACAGCAGAAGTTAGTTAAACACAGCTAAGAGGAACTAAGTGCGGCTTTTGGGTGGAGGGGGGGGATTAGGGGAACGCCGGGCCCTTTTTTTTTTTTTTTTCCCTTTTCTTTTATCTTCCCGTCCCTGTTTTTTTATTTTAAATATTCCTCCCTTCCCTTTTTTTTTTTTTTTTATTTCACACAAAATCACTGCAGAAAAACAAAATCTAGGATTTTATATCAAGTTACACAGGCTCTGAGGGGCAAGATAGTTTTTAATTTGTCATCCTGAGACACATTAGTCATGTTTCTGCATAAAACCATCAGACATTTGTTCTGAGAATCAAAGCTTGTCGTTGGTTAAAACAGCTGTCACTTTTTAGGAGAACCTTTCCCTCGCCCCTTTGTTCCTCTTTTATCAATCATTTGTTTTTCACAGATATTTTTCAACAGGCATATATTGAAACCATCTAACTTCCTGCCGCTTAACCTGCCACTAATATGCTTACCCTATCGCTGCGCGATACTGTGCAGGTCATGTTACAGAGAGAGAAAACAGCTGCCTGAAGCAGTCAGGAAAAGGTTTATGAAACCAAACTACTTTGTAACAGTTTAGAAGAAATTAGGTCTGAGAATGCACCATTGAATTAGGGATGGCTTTTCCTGTATATTTAAAGGGACACTGTGTAATCGGGAGCAGCTCCCTCGTACTTTTCATGCTGCATTCGCGTGAAACCGGGCAGACCGACGACATCCGCTGCATGTAAAGTTATCACCAGCCTCTATATGAAGACGTGGTCCGTCAGTTACAGTGACATCAGTCCACATCTGTTCGGTTGTCATGGCGATGTCGTATTGTTTTCCCTGACCCATGTTTTACCGTCTTTCGCTCGGCTTCATTGATTAAAATGACATCTGGTTTGTTACCAACGGCCGTCTGCCCGACTGCACGTGAACCCAGCGTCAGTGAGACGCTAGTCTCTCCCCTCTGCAGCGCGGTGACTTTTCAAAGGCGTTACCTCGAACTTAGCTGAAAATTCCGGTGTGTCCGGTGAGTTTCTGTGTTTTCCTACCGTCACGCTTCTCCCGAACACAAAAACATGGCGATACGACATGGCAGCCTTCACCGAGCCGACCCGCTCGATGTGTAAATGAATGATACGAACGGCAAATTTAGAACTTAGAGGAGCACTTCAGTTTGTTGATGGGAGTGATTACTGATTAATGAAAAAACACGTTTGAACCAAATAATCAGTTTTTGTGAATAAAACACAGGAGAACTTACACAATATCCCTTTAAGGTTACCATGGAAACCAATGATAATACGACACCAGCTGTGAAATGTGCTGCATGTGTACTGTAAAAGTGACGTAGTAGGGGTACATCGGGCCTGCTACTCAAACATCCGTATGTGACGAGCTGGGAGTGAGAATGGCTGTGGCTGATAAACTCTCCATTATAACATCATATCACAGTAACTTTATAATGAAAAGGGAAATCCCCATGATCTACTGAGAAAATAAAGATAACTATTTGTATCATTTTATCATGTAGTTTGAGCAAGAATAGTTTTGTCTAAACAAATATATTTTTTTTTAACACAAGGATTATTTTTGTGAGTAAAGGCAACTTGATTTTAGTATTCCTCTACTGATCATTGTTGGGGATCAACCATATTATAAGAATTTCAAATCAGTCATGTGCCATGCTCAGAGGAGCCAGCTCTGAGAGCTGATGTTAGTGCCGGCTCACACTGGTGAGAGCTGGCTCCCAGTTTTTCAGGAGATTGCAGAATTTTGTTTTGATTAACCAGTATGGAGGCCATGTGGCCAGTCACATGTGAGCATATAGGCCCATCTGTGAAAACAGAAAAGAGGGCTGATGGTGAGGAGATTCTGAGTGTATCACATTGTCATGTGATATAAGTGACACCTGAAACTAAAGCAGAATCTGGCTGCAGTTTGACAATAGAATAAGTGCACAAAATCATAAAGGTTCTCATTAAAACGGTGAATGCAAAAACTTTTCAACAGAAACCATTTAGACAAAGTTAAAGTCATCTATACATCTACACAAGATCCTAAATTAAGAACCGTTCAGGAGTCAAAAGAGCCGGTTCTTGAATAGGAGCTGAGCCAAAAGAGCCAGCTCTCTAAAAAGAACTTCCCATCACTATTTCAAGCATCTTTTTTCAAGTTCAACCAATTTCAGTTTCTCAGTTTCCTCCACCATTATTCTAGAACCAAATAAGGCTTTTTATTTTCCTCATTACTGGATGGATTCATGGGGGAACGGATCTGCCGGTGGGTGCACATCCTGCTATTCACCCATCTATGAATGACATTTAATCACCACAAAAAGCTCACAGGATCACAGTTATGGTGTAGAATGGAGCGGGGGGAGCCACAAAGCATGATGGGAAGCATTCCGACGAATCCACCCCCAGGACCAATTACACAGATCAGATAGAAATACTTGAAATATACACAGAAAAAAAAAAAAAAAAAAAAAAAGAGAGAGAAAAAAAAAAAAAAGAAATATACACAGAATCAAGTCTTAACAGTTATCCACAGTCGTCTTCATAATTATTCAAACTCTCCAATTAAAGAAAAGGCTAAATTGACAATATTTATTTAAATAAAAAGAAAATAAACAAACTAATAATAAATAAAAATTTACAAAATTATATTTTAGTGAAATACAATATTGCCTTTGAAATATGATTGAAAATAATAATTATAATACTAATAATAAAAACAAACAAAACTGTCCCAGACACATTAGAGCACCTTTCCCATGAACAGTGGACACCTGTCAACAGGTGTTGACGTCTTTTTGAACATTACAGAAAACATCTGATTGCAGTGATTGCCTCAAAAAAAATTTTTTTTGTGTGTGTTTGTTTTTAATATTTCTTTCAAACCACTATTCAAAATCAATTTCATGATTTTCATTTTTATTTTTGAGCATTTTTGTCAATTTCATCTTATTTTGCTGACAGCTGATATTCTCTTTCTTTAATATGAGGGTATGAGTAATTTTGAAGACAAGTGTATATGTCCCCGGCATGAACTTGCAAATTACAACGAGGGCGAGTATTTCATGTGCTGCTAGTTTCAATTGAAACAAGTTTTGTCACTCTGTGGGCACAAGTAAGTTCTCGTGCCCACAGAATGACAAGACTTGTGTCCTTATATTAAAATCACATAAAACCCGTAGCATCAAAGCATCTGCTTTGCTAACGTCAATTCTTCAAGTTGACTTCACGCAGAAAAGTCTCACATGTTAAGAGGATTCAAGTAATGTTTCCTCTCACAGGGCAAATCATAGCAGAGTAAATGAAACAATGTTGTTAGTTGTGCAGCTGCATGCAAGAAGGTTAACTGGGAAAACTGGAATACATTCTGTAAAAGAAAGTATTTCATATTTTGTGATTTGAACAAAGCATTTTAACAGAATCTTGTACAGACACAAACTTTTATTGATAAATATAGAAGATTTGAGTTATTACATTTGCATCTTGCCTTCATTTATTTCAGTGTACTGACTCATAATTTTGTTAATCTTTTTTTCAATTGCTTCCACTTCTTGTACCTTTAAGTGTGATGAAAGCATTCACTTTAAATGCATCCGTCAGAGCTACAAGGTAACATCATAGATTCAAGGCTGCCCACCCCCGTCTCTTATCAGTCAGCATCAAGAAATACGGCATCAGTGCTCGCGTCCAACATCTTGAATCAGCATCTTTATTGCAGTGCTTTGAAGAACGCACACAAGCAATACCTTGACTGGTGGACACACTATTACATAACAAAAACAGATGTGCTCCAGCTGCTCAGCTTGTTTTTGATGGTGATATGAAGTTTTCCTCCAGCACCTCTCTTGTTTTAACCTTTTCATCTCTTCATACTGACTTGAATACTTAATATGTTTACTCAGTAAGTCCCAGCCAGCAAACATAAAAGGTAGATGTTCTGCTCAGTTACAGGCAGAAAAATGTCAGCTTTACCATCCTGTTGCTGACCTCGTACATTCTCAGATTAAGGATGTAAACAGGACACACTTCGGAAGCACACTGTGTACTGTGCTGGGTCATTGGCCGAAGCCTTTTTCATCCTGCGTGTTATATTGGCCTGTAAATGGCACACACTTTAGAGTCAATCACTTAGCAAACGTGTATTTACCTTTAGCTGTACACAAGCTGTAAACGTGCTCTATTTACTTTACAGCCCTTTCAAAACCTTAGTGTAACATAATCAAATTTAGCTGAAAACAGGGGTTAAAAACGTTTTTATTGGTTAGCATTAGAAGCTTTATTAAAATATCCAAAACAATATAGAAGGCTGCTTTGAGTTTGTGTCAAATTATGCCACGTGAAACATAAAGTAGAAGTAAAGTTCCCTTATATTCATCAACAATGAAATTAAACTTCTTCAGTGGTGTAATCAGGAAGCATGTGTTAATCCACTGTCCTTCTAGGCCTTCAGTACCGTTATTGCTGGTAAGCTTTATTTTCTTTTCCAACCTGCCATTCAAACCCCAGGTGGATAAGCCCCACAACTATGCAGGGTATTTGTCACAGTGATGGAGCATGTAAAGACTGAATTTTGTGAAATGTGCCCAAGCTGAATGATTTACATGTGGGCTGCCTACTGAAGAACGTTGGGTATGATAGACTGTGTGGGACACTTTTCAGTGGGGGGAACTCCAGTGGTTCCTCGGTAGAGAAATCATTGCATAAAACTAAGTGCCAGTTGTGTAACAGTGGTCAGTAAACTGGCAGAAAAAGAAAAGATGCATAAAGTGAGCATGTGGCCCACATGTGTCTGCCAGCTCCATCCTCTTATTGTCTGGATCTGGATACAGAGCAGCACAGGCAAGATGCAGCAGCCCAGACAAACAATGGACAGATGACTCATTAGATGCGTGAGGCTGCTGTCAGGGAAAGTCGCAGCAGAAATCAAACACGGCTTTGAACACCCAACTGGTGTTTACTGAGAGGAAGCAGGAATGCAAAGAATGTCTGGTGTCTCAGTTTATCCCTGAATGAAAGGTGCTCATAAAATGAGACCCAGGCAACCTCTGAAACAGTCTTCAGGGATGCTGGGAATTCCCAGCTGTCTATATCACTTTACGGAGAAAATTAAATGCAACTTCAGTTTCAAAGTAGATATGGCACCAAAATATGACTAAAAATAGAAAACAGACAAAAGTCAAAAGGGAGACATTTTACTATGTTGAGAAAAATATAAGTTCACACATAAATAGATACACTTCACAAAATCTTGTTTTTTTTTCTCAACACAGAATGATTTTAAATTCACCTGACTTAATTGATTAACTTAAATTGTTCTTGCTTTGCAGCATAAACTTGGTGTGGGGCTGGGTCAGATCACTGACCTGTCTGTAACACTGCAGCTGCATGTATGTGTTTAAATGCAGATACCCAGTAATTTGAAAGCAGTCACATGAAAGCCTGCTACCAAAATTGATTAAATGATTCATTTCAAACATCATTAGCTATATCTTTATCATAACAGGTAACCGGTATTTTCATGTCCTTAAATGTTGTTTATTGAAAGTATGGTGAGGTGGATGCTGATACAAGGTGGTCGAAATGGTAACAAAAATAGAAATGGTCATTTATTGTTGTTTTGTTGTTGGCGTTGTTTTTAGAGTTCCATAATTGTAAATGACCTATTGTTATTCATTTTAACAGTAAGAAACAAGAAAATGAGAGAAAACTAAACAACAGATACTTTGAGTCTTTGTTGTTTGTATACGGTTGGAAAAATGGATATGACATTGTGGCTTATCTTTACTGCTTTTACTTCTTACTTAAAGGGGAAGTTCAGGATTTTTGACATAGGGCCTCATTTTCAAGTGAGCCACAATGCTACTTATCACTGAAGATGGTTTCAACATATTTCATCCCGTTATTCTAGTTCCAGTGGGTCACCAATGCTAATGCTAGTGCAAGTCAATAGGAATCTGCTAGCCTTTCATTAATAACAATCTTATCCACTCCACACCAAGGCAAATCATTTCTAACTTCAGAGTATCTGTGTAAATGCCGTGTTAATAGAAAAATGTTACAAACAAAACTAACCTGCATTTTGTTGCACTTTGATTGCTGCTGCTGAGAAATTTTACAAAGTTTTACTTCCTGTATGTGGCAGCAGAGTGATGTCATCTGCCGCTACATGCATGAAGGAATTTGATCATACATATATAAAAGAAGCCACGTCTGAAAGGCATGAGGATATGTCGGATTTTGAAGATGATTTTGAACTTTTTTCATCGAACTAACTGTCACCATGTCTCTATGAACCGAAAAACACTGGCAAAGGTAGTAGACTGGTAAGAAACTAGTTCCTCAATATGTAATGCAAAATTTGTCATACAAGGCTGGTTTTACTTTGTTTAACACATGAGTTTACTATTTCAACAAGGCATTTACACAGATAGACTTGCTGATTTGCCTCGGATCTACTGTGGAGTGGATAAGATTGGCTTTAATGACAGGCTAGCAGATTCCTATTGACTTCTACAGTACTAGCATTATAGCATCAGCAACCTCCTGGAACTAGAACAACGGGATGAAATATGTTGAAACTATCTTCAGTGATAGGCAGTATTCTGGCTCACTTGTAAATGAGGTCCTATGTCAAAAAATTCTGAACTTCCCCTTTAAATCCTCATTAACCTTTTTGTGCCATTCGAACCATGATCAACCAAATAATCTTTCTTATTAAAAAAAAAACGTAGTGAACACAAACTTCAGAGTGTGAAACCATTGTTGAGAGATTCTGGTAGTATGTTTAATCAACAGTTGAATAGTGTTCCTGAAGCCTTTAGCTTATATGAAGCTGATCTTCCTGAATCCAAACTTCAGGATGACTGTGGCTTATTTAGTCAAACTCTTAAAAATACCTGTTTCTGCAAGCAGATTTTGTGTCCTACTTATCTTAGCCAGAACTGCTTATTCAAACAAATTCATCCTCCTTGGATTTGAAACTGGAATTAATGGTTTCAATTTAAAAAATGTTCTGAAAACAGTGATGAATCAGCCTCAGACATGCTGACGTGAGCTGAGCTCCAGTGTCTAAATGCTTAAAGTCTGGCTTTGCTTAACTGTTCTCCATTGTTTCCCTGAGTACACTGAACAATAAGAAATACATTTTTCCTTTCAGCAGCAAACTGAAACAAGGTACAGTATCTATATATCTATCTATATATATCTATATATATATATATATATATATATATATACACACACACACACACACACACACATATATATATATATATATATATATATATATATATATATATATATATATATATATATATGCCATAATCAGCAATATTAAAACAATAAAAGGCTTGCAATATTTCAGTTGATTTGTAATGAATCCAGAATGTATGACATTTTCATGTTTTTTTAATTGCATTACAAAAAATAAAGAACTTTATCACAATATTCTAATTTTCTGAGACAGTCCTGTATGCCTATGTGTAAAGAGATGGTCAAAATATAATGGAACTGAACAGAAACCTGATGATACATCTTCAGCAAACGTCACAAATGATGATGAGATTAGTGGAATTTTTTTTTTTTTTTTTTTTTATGGGGGGGGGGGGGGGGGGTGTTGAACAGTGTAAATTCTCACCTTCTAAACGGCCTGTTCAGCTGCATTTCTAAGTGTAAACAAATTAAAGTCAGCTTCTGTTGCTTCCGTTGGATGTGACATGAGAGACTTTTTTTTTTTCACATGCTGCTTTGCAAGATTCCTGCTCTCTGTAATTGGTGGTAAAAGTACCCCTTTACTCTTTCTTTGATGGTGGGTAAAAGTGTGTCTTTTTTTGCATCTTCAGCTCTTGTAGATATTTGCAACTACAAAGTGATTTCACAAAGCAATAAAGCATTGCATCACATTGCCTGGTAACAGGGTGTGGAATCGCCCTGTTACCAGGCCACATGATGCAGTGTTATCAAAGCGCTGATGCTTTGATAACATCACATTTTCTGTTTTTTTTTATTTTTTTTTTTTTTTTTTTTATACTATGACATCACAGTCGTAACTAGACAGAAAACAACTTGGTTCAAAGATAAGAACATTGAATGAGAGAGAATACCGTTGCCACCGATAACAGATGGTATGGAGCTCTCACAAGATCAACATAAACTATTTCCACCAATTAAATCCCGTCCATCTAAAATAACAGTTTTTTTCCCAGATAACATGGTTGAACAGAGAATTGAGATGACAACAAAAGGTACAACTTTATTGAACATCAGAGACGGTGGTCATCTCCCCCAAAAATACAAACCACATCCACCTCCTGGCCCACGTCCAACAAAATTGAGCGTGCGTGCAAAGAGATTGTTAAAATATAATGGAATTGAAGAGAAACTTGAATATACACGTTCAAACATCAGTGGAAAACTTTTAGACCACTTCCTCCAGAAGAAACAGGAGCTGAAGCCAGTTTTTTCCCAGATAACACATTTAAAAAGAGACTAGACAAAACAACAAAAAAATTCACTTTTAGTGAACATCACAGATGGCTTTCATCTCCCACAAGATCAACTTAAACCACCTCAGCCTCATCATCTCAGGTCACGTCCACCAAAAGAAACCGGACCTAATACAGGTTTGTTTCCAGATAACACGGTTGAACAGAGACTTGACATGACAACAAAGGATGCACCTTTGGTGAGCAACATAGACATGTTGAAATATCTTGAAGGTAAAGGACTCTTACAGCAGCCTAATGGTTTAAAAAGAAAGATTTTATCAGTTTTATTACAAAAAGAAAGGCATCTCAAGGCACTTTCCATGTACCCTGCCCAGGAAATCATTGTGATCACGTTTCTGGCTCTGTGACAAAGCATTTTTTGCTCCACATTTAAGTGTATTTTGCACAGTTAATTTAGCAGAAGTTGGAAAGCAAATATCCTTGTACCGACTTAGTTAAACAACTGATGTCAGTTCTCACGCTTGCATATTTAACATCCAATCCCTGAGAACGCCAGCTGCAAACAAGAAGTCATCAAAGAAGAAATAGAAGAAGGCGATCAGTAAGAATGCACAAGAAAGAAAGATTCAGAAAGTAAAAGGAGAAAATATAAAGTGGGATTTAATGTCGTGTTTGTGATATATATAGAGATGTTAAAAGAAAAGGTCACCAGAGCTTCTACCTTTCACGTCTCCTTAGTTTGTCTGGAGGAAAACTTGAATGAACACACACAAAAATAATCAGCATTTACCTGACATCATGTGTTTCTGACTGAGTGATGTCTGTACCTGCCCCGAGCCTGCAGTCTATAAAGGATTCCTGATTATGAGTCTATCCCTGTTTGATGTTTCCTGCTACCAGAGCATAAACACGATACCCCAGTTTGGCACATATCAAGATTCGATACACCGCAAACTGAACAAATCTATCAGACAGTCAGAGCCTGGAATGCAGCGATGTTTTCCTAAACTCCGTTTGGTACTAAGGCCACTCGCATTCCTCTCTAATTTTTCTTGCTCATTCTCTGAATGTTGGGGATGATTGGCTTCTTGAAACCAAAGCAGCTTCAAACTTCTCTGGGATCAGATGATTCTGCCACTCACTCTGAAGCAATGTAAAGTCAACTACATGCAGAGTAGTGGCCGCTGCCTTTCAGACCCTCACCACTAATCATAGTGGAAGATCCCACTTTTATAATTGTGTTTGCATTAAAATTACAGCTTGCGTGCTGTTACAGCATTGGATCATCGGCTATAATTCGCTCCAGGGAGCAGTGGGACACCACAAGTTCTGGGGGAAACTTTATAAGCAAACATATCAATTTGGGATTAAATATAAATATTTGGAAACGCCTTTTCCTTTTCATATTTCTTCTCATTTTTGCAAGGAATCTATAATTTTACATTTAGGTTGGCAGTCACAGATTACTAGCTGCAGTATATGTTTAAGTTTGAACTCCTTTTGATAGCATTTTTTTGGCATTAAAGAGTAGAACAGATTTCCATACAGGCTTTGTAACCTAGAAACCAGCATCACTGCTCAGTACTTTTAAAAACAGCATCTGAATCTTCTCATTTAGTTCACCAAAGAATGTAAAACTCACATACTGTCTGATACATATCTGAGTCGCTGTATAGTGGCTGCATGATGGTATGAATGAATGCCCAAACTTCTCGAAACAGGGGTGCCCCAGTTCAGTCCTTGAGAGCAATCCTGCAACTTTTAGATGCATTCCCTCTCCAGCACATCTGAATCAAATGGCTGAATTCCCTCGTGTACTTGTCATAAGCTCTTCAGAAGCCTTGTAACGAACCATTCACTTGATTCAGGCGTGCTGGAGAAGGTGCGTTTTAAAAGTTCCTGGATAGTAGCACTTGAGGACTTGGCTTGGGGTCCCCTGTCTTAGAGTCTAACTTTTCCAAATACTTTTTGCCTCCAGTCTGTATACTTAAAGAAGTACACAAGAACACATAGTAAGGTGTCAAAGTGATAAAACAGAGG
Organism: Atherinomorus stipes; assembly: GCA_023101725.1. Classification (NCBI taxonomy): domain Eukaryota; kingdom Metazoa; phylum Chordata; class Actinopteri; order Atheriniformes; family Atherinidae; genus Atherinomorus; species Atherinomorus stipes. Next base: position 2,112,433 of record JALJCO010002985.1, on the reverse strand, counting down.
CTTTAATATCTCCAATTAAGAAGCAGGTGTGGATGCTGTCAAGTGTGAAAGACCACAACTACCTGAGTCACTCTATTCTCCTTCATTCAGCTTTATTGGAGTCTGTGCAGCCATTTATAAGTTGGCAGAGCCACAGTTGAATTCTCCTCCCTTCAGGATCTGGTGTTTGGTTGTGGGCAACACTTAAGCACCTCCCATTAGAGCAGCAGATCACCTTCAACAGATAGAGCTATTAATTCATCAAATATGCAGACAAGTTGGTGCAAACACGTAAATTTTTTTGTTTACGCTTAAAGAGCCTCCAGCACACACTCTGATGAAGATATTTATGCAGCAGTGAAACTTCCACATACTTGTTGGTGTGCCAAGTACAGTAACACCCACATTAAACTGTAAACAACACAACAGTCATTTCCTGCTTTATTTTGAAATTATTCCCTTGCGCGTGTCCTGGCTACTTCCTTCGTGATTTCATTCACCCAGTCAGTCTTTTTGATGCACACACAGTGTACAGGGGTGGCTCTATGAAATATTTGATAGGAAGGCCAAGCAGGGGCGCAGACCAGGAAAGGGGGGCATATGTAAATGAGACCTTTGAAGAATAAAGGGTTTAGACTTTAGGAAATGATAACTGAACACAACAAAAGTGGTCATTTAAAGTAAAAAGCAACTCTAAATCTGACATAGCAAAGAGCCAATGATGTTTTATTTATTTAATAAAAGTTTATTTAGGAGGATTCTGTGACTTTATTCATTGCTGCGTAAACATTTATACTTGCCAAATCAGCAGTTTTATCTGCATTTCTTCAGCATTTTGCTCTTTACACAGTTGTCACTTTTAGTGATTTCATGACTTTTATATCCTTTTCATAAAATGTAAACAACCTGAAAAAGCAAATATTATCACCCATGCTGCTGTTGGCAATATAATGTTGAATTATGATCAAGAACATGGTGTTGATCTGGACCATGCAGAACAACATATACAGTTCTGTAGAATTACATTATATGCGGCATTCACTTGCACTCATTCATCAGACCCTAAAGTCACATATGCAGGTAGTTTTAAATTGGGCCCTGAGGAATACATGATTTTACCAGATGAAAAACAACTAAATGAGTTGAGTATTGAATACATGTTGCCAAACCGAAAATAAGGAGAGAAAAAAGACTCTAATGTTTTGTTTTTTCCAGACACATAGGGGAAACTGAAAAACTGTAGTTAAACGCCTTCAGTAGACAGAAAAGAAAGGTTATAACTGTGGTTTAACATAGGATGTAGGATACAGATAAGCCTAGTATTTGGTTTCAACTTTATGATATATGGATCAAAACTTTTTATTTCACTATGTTTTTTTTTACAAATCCTTCACACTTTTACTAATGAGCAATTTTGATTTTGTCATAGTTAAGAAAACTGATATAAGACATGAGAAAACCTTAGTCTTTTTGAAAAATTTTTTTATTTCTTAGTCTTTTTGAAAAAAAGACTAAGAAATAAAATATTTTTTTAAAAAGACATGAGAAAACCTGTTTTTCTGTTTTATATTGAAGTTTTTAAACCTGATTCTTTAACGCAGCTCAAAGTTTTGTTGCCCCGTGTGAACACATCAATATTCAACAGCTCCATGCATGCATCTCACACTTCTCTCAACATGTCATCACATTCCCTTTCCAGCTCTCATATGAAATGCAGATCAGAGATTTAGTTTAGTGTACTATGGTCACGTGCAGAACATAGAAAAAAGAGAGGAAGCTGCTGGACAGTGAGGGATTCCAAAAAGCCAAAACAGAAATCCAAACTATAAAAACATTAATTCAAAATGACTGTCAGAGCTGGAAGCTCAGCTGGAACAAGACTGTATATACACTTGGATCATGGACACAAATGAACAACAGGTGTGAAAATCAGTAAATGAATGAAGTTTAATCAGTAAATGAAAACAAGACGAACAATAAGAAGGATAAGTAAAATTGCACAAAAGACAAAAATGGACTTTAATTAAATAAGAAGTAAAGCAATTACTACTGAATAACAAGACAAGAACTTTATAAAAAGAATGCTGCCAAAGAAATTGAGGATAAGCCTGATGTGATAAGAAAAGTTGAAAGCAGACAGACTGCAAAGCATGACCTACTGATCTGGCTGCAGATTGTTAAAAGTAGAAAGGAGATCATGCAAGCATCACTTCACAAATTACTGAGCAAGACACTATGGCCCTGATTTATGAAAAGTTTGCACGTACCAAAACGAGTGCTGCTGACCGGAGCTGATTTACTAACAATGCACAAGGAGGTTTGTGCCTGTTAACGGCCACAATAGCACCCGCTATCCATACTGGTGTAGATGAATATGCAATCTGGCCGTTTCTGCCAGAATGTACAAAATATTGGGAGGAGACAAACAACTCAGCTTTGCACACGCAACGTGATTTATCAACTGTGCAAAGGAAAGCAGGCGCAAAAAATTGTGTCTGTTTTTGCACGTCTGAAAAGCAGGAATTAACGGGCAGCTTCACGCATGAATAGCTGGAAGAGTTCTGCTTACAGGACTGCAGACATGCAGCATTGGGTCAAAATCGTTTCTCATGAGTTGTGCAGGCAACACATCAAGTTTTCATTATCCAGTTTCCAGCACCTGGCATTGTGCCATGTCCTTATAAGCTGGCCTCTTCTTACGACCCTCAGGGAAACCTGCTGCATTGTTTTTATTTTGTATTTCTTATTAAATATTCTATTTCTTATTCACTTCATATCTGCATCTTATCTCTGGACCAATGTAAGCCAATATTTCTCTATCAGGTCAAATTTCATTTTGCGTTTGCCACATGCTCTTCTGAACTTTCCATAGCAAAGCAATAGCACACACTAAATGCTTATTTAAATACCTGTTTGTGCCTGTTACCAAGTGCGCACGTTCTGTAGATCACCCGCAAACCTTAAAGAAATAGCGCACGCAATGTATAGGCCCAGCAAACAAATTAGCGCTCTTTATTTGAAATCTTAGTAAATCAGGGCCCATGAGTTTAAGACCCGTCCCACACTGTTTTTCAGTCTTTTCCCTTCTCTACTTCCTCCTCTCTTTTGATTTGCCATTGTTTTACTTTCTTCCCACTCATGATTAGTTAAGGTTAGTATGGTTGGCATAGTTACTTTGAAACACACAGAGGCCGCAAATATTCTTTAATAACACAAATGCATGTTTATACTTTTGCTTGAAGCATTGTTTGTGCATGTCCTCAGAAATTAATATGTTTGCAAGTTGCAGTATAAATTAATCCGGGCAAACGCCGGAAGTAGACCGTGGTGCTACTGAGCGTTAATGATTAATTAGGACCAGCACCATAAGCAACGGCGGCGTCACTAAATGCCTGTCGGATTAGTCTATAAGAGCAACAAGTGGGGGCTGTGAAAGGACCCATTATACTGGACATTCAGGGGGGGGGCAGCATTAAAAATGCCTGAAAGTTTCAAACACAAGACACTATGTGCTTGGTTTAGAGGCCTCATACCAATTATGATAGCGCTGCTGACATATTCTCTGCTGGTGATCTCAAAATTAATCAAATAGTAACCTCCTGTATTGTTGCCGTGTTTAGCATTTTGTTTACCAACTCTAGTCTCTCTCTAATGTGCCCCATTTTGGATTCGTTTATGCCCATGATGAAGCAGGTTGCTTATCCAAATACTGTACAAGGATAAATAGCAGGTATACTCTCAGTCGTACAACCACATAGTCACCTTGCAGAAAACAGGTTGAGGTCATGCTTTCTGGTTTATCTCCGAACCTAAGCCACCATCTTTTTTTAGAGCTATGATCATGCATTTAATATAACTTACAGAGAAGTTCCGTAGTGAACTACGAACAGGAAAAATGTCAGTGGGGAAATGTTGTCTGAATTTTTTATTTCCATTCCTTTTTACTTTGTTCTAGTATGCTGTCTCAGCTACAAATGTGTTCCTGAAATACTCAGTAAAGAATGTGAAAAACTTGTCACCTACTGTAGGAGGAAGTAAAACTGTATACACAATAGTTGCTTATCTGTTGTAAAAGGAGAGGCTGTAAATACAGTATACTTTGAAGACCACATGTACAGACACACTGACACACAAACAGATTAGCTGAAGGTGGAATCCCATGTAATGGCGGCTGTTTGTTGTTTTTGCTGCATCTGCTCCCAATTTTGGTGTTTCCATTCTCAGATTTGGGGTTTTACATAATGATTACATAATGCAGGATAAGCAGCTCATTAGGACTGCTACTCTTTGACTGGCCGTCCTGCGTTGCCATCCACAGCTGGACAGACATGCATCGTGCTGAAACAGAGTGAAGCTAACCACAAAAAAATTTGTTATTGGCAGAAAATGTTGAGGATTTTTTTTAAAAAGAAGGAAACTTTTTATTTATGCAGTACAAAGGATTTTTTCCCAACATGTAAATTTACATATGAACATATTGTTGTATCCTCGTTATTCTCTTTCACTTATAGAAATGAGAGCGACTCGACGTTTCATCTACAGGTTCTGTATATTTTCTCACACTTTTTTGTCTGATGTTCTGATTTCCCTGAAGCTGTTTCTGGTCTTGTAAACTGTAAATTGGTCAGGGTCCACTTGAAGCAAGAAAAATTATAACTTTTTAGCCTCTGGGTGTGTCAAGTATGGTAAACACTTAAAAACCCAGGGTTTTTCTTACTTGAAAACATATGAAAACTGGTTTATGCTCATGCTGTTAAAAAGAAAAAAAAATCTGTCATTGTAAATGTATCTGGAACATTACGTGCAAGTTCAGTCCGACCCATGTAGAAGGTATATGAGCTACTGGAGGAAGCTATTAAAGGTGCCACAGACTTGACAAGTGCTACAGGCTACTTACCATTACAGCACTTGTGTTGTGGAGACTGATTAGTCTTGTCTGATCAGCCCGGATGGCTGCGAGCAGTTTGTCTCAAGGGTGCACTTGGTGTGTTGATCCTTGTTGTGAAGAAAAAGTTGACTGGATAATTGCTGCTTCTTCACCTCCTGACCTCCCAAAGGTTTGGGAGGCCCCTCTGACAGCTCAGTGTGCATACAGTATGTAGATGCTGATACTCGGGATGCAAAGGGAATTCAACAGCACCATCATGTCGAATGTTGGCGAGCAAGTTGAATCTGTAATGTGGACGCGTAATGTGTGTTACATGTGAGAGGTGGAGCTGAGCTGCCATTGTGTGCAGACACTAAACACATCCTTTCTGCTTTCATCTCTTCCACACAAATAAAACTAAATATAATGATTCCGCTATAAAATATGAAACTTGGATGAATTTAGTAAATTTAACTGGTCTGCATGAATTTGATGCAAGTCTGGCCTCTGAAAGAGCATGAATATTGGTTCAAGTCATGCTTATTCTTATAATTTGGCTTTTCTTTTCATTATATTTTAATATGCAATCCTGTGAAACTATATTCTTTAAGTATAATTCATACTTTTATATTAATCAAGATGAAAAAGTTTAAGGTCAAAGGACTTTTTTTCAGCTTGCAGACAAATTTAATTATTGAGATTAGTTGTGATCTGCGTATATCCATATAATGGGAGTGAATGGGGTAATATGAATGAGCCTCTATAAAGCTTTATCTGCAGCAAAACTCCTTAATTTCACCAATACTTTAGGACAAATGAACGAACTGAACACAAATCTATAAGTGTGTCTGAAGGAGTCCGAGTGATACAGAAATTTTACCAGCATAAATTCTTAGAAAAAAACTCCAGGTTGAAAAAAAAAACAAAAGTTATCCTTTAACCCCCACTTCATCCTCAGAAAATATGTTCATACGAAGAGTGAGAGAAAAAAGAAAACAGGATTATAGAGAAAACAGTTAATTATCCTCAATATGTTCTAATTGTCAATATCTCAGTTGAGCCTTAACAAAATTAATTACAAAATGGCTTTTGCCATGTCTCATTCACAGTAATCAAGTAGTCTATTTCATTCTTTTTTTCAATTAGCTATCCAGAAAAATCAGTTTGTGATCACATTAGAAAAAGCAAAGCATTCAAATTTTACATTCAATGATAATTCATCTGCATCCTAGTTTTTCTTGTGGTGGCAGTACAAGAGCCTACATAGCTCTCAATCCATGTGTGTGAACTCAATTTGTTTTCTTTATTGTACTCACGTGTCAAAATGTTAATGAAACACATCTGTTCAAAGGTATCACCTTTGTTTCTGTTTCCTTTGGTGAAATTAAAAAATAAATAAAATCTGATACCAAAAACTACATTTAGAAAAAAAAAAATTTGTTAAAGAAAAATAAGAAAACTTTACTAATCAAGAATGAATAATGGAGTAGGCACATTTAGACTTATTTATTCAGTTGGGATCAAAACTAGCAAGTCATATGTTAATCTCTTTAGAAGATAACGATAGACTAAAGGATAAAACATACTTTATTCTCCTATAAGGTAACTTCTTTTGGTTTAAGGTAAATAATAAATTAATAAAACAGCTGTAATTAAACACTGCACTTGAAATAACAACATCAAAATTAAAATAGAAAATAAAATGAATATGTTAAAAATCCTCCAAACTTAAATCTACCAATGGTTAAAAACAATTGTGAGTATTAATCTATATAATCTAGGACAGGCCATGGTTGGGGACACATTTGAAGAAAAAAAAAAAATTAATATTAATCATAAAAAATTTGAGTTTCTAATGAGAAAATGAACCCAAGCCCTCAAGGCAAGAGCTGAGCATGACAGCATGCAGGCCTGGCTGATTCCTACAAGCTGTAACACAGACAGACAGCATTCAGAGGCAACAGGAAACATCAGTGTGAAGTTTTCCACAGTCTAGTCTTGGACCAAAACTTGTCAGTGCAGCTCTTAAATCCAAAAGTCTATCATCTGGAAACACGAGAGGTCTCAGCTGACGTTTTGCTGTGTGTGTGTGTATGTAAAATACTTCTTAGCACACGTTTTTATCAAAACACTATCAGGGACAAAAGGGGGAAATACCAAACTCTATATGGTCCTTTAAAACAAATGGAATGAAATGCATGATAAGGTCAAAAATTTAATTAAAAAAACAAAGCATTGTCAAATTATACGTTTACCTTTAAACATCTACATTCAAACACCTTTCAGCAGAATACAGTAAAATAAAACAACTATCTATAACTATTGTTTAATTTAACCAAGTCCTTGACCTCCGAAAGGCTGCTTGCACATTTTATTTTTTTATTGCTATGGTCCATTTAGCATTTAGCCTGAGAGTTTTAGTCGATCACATCCCACCACATTAGCAGCTGGAGTTAGCCAGAACAAACGAGGCACATTCAGCCTGATTGTTTATTCTAAGTGAGCTGGTTTGTGGATTTTGTGTCTTTGTTTTGTGTTGACCGTCTTCTGTTGATTCAAATAGTAATCTTTCCACAACTTATTTAGTTTTGTACTTTCTGTTTTATTCAAATGAGACTTTGCTTCCTTCTAGATCTTTGACAGTTTATTTCCTGTCTTTGTTTCACACCTGGTTTCAGTTACTGATTGCTACACCTGTGTAACGTTATCGACTCCTCACTTGGTATTTCTACAAGGCATATTTTGACAAGAGCCAAGTTGGTAGTTTAGGTTTCAGCTATTCTGATGGTATTTCAGATTTCAGAATAAAATAAACTCGAAACGAAATGTTCAGACTTTTATCGGCATTGGCATCTTTTCATGTCACACAGGCTTTAGCATCTGTGGCTGAAAATGTCACGCTTCACTGTTTTCCCGAGTCTTCTCGGAGCCCATGGTGTTTGGTCTTTTCAGAATATGTCTGTTCAATTTCTGATGTCATCCAAGTTGTTTGCTGTGAAATGTTTTCCCTTCCTGCCAAGAGGGTAAGGCTCTACAGTGCCTCAGCGATCACCGATTTATTCCAGTCCTCGAGGGCTGGTGTCCTGCAGGGATTAGGAGCTCCTGCTGCAACACAACATGTGACGTGTGCAGTTTGACATCAAGCTCTGCACCAGTTTGCTAATTACCCACTGATTAGAGTCAGGTGTGGTGCAGGAGGGGCAGTCTTAATACCTGCAGGACACAATGGGTCTGTCTCAATCTGCACACTTGCACTACGTGGTGCGCTACTTTTGAGTGCCAGTGCAGTTTCAACAAAAATTTAGTGCTCTGAAAGTACTCGGATGCTGCCCTAAAACTGGTCAAAAATGCAGTGCAGAACAAAGCACACGACTCACACTAAACGGACGCCATCTTGCTGACGTATAAGAGGCGGGACTTTCGAACTGCTTTTAGGGCTGATCAGGGCGGTGAACGAAGCGGTGGCGACCCCTGCCGTAGCGGAGGCTGGATTGTACTGATGTAAGTAACATTGATTAAATCATTCCGATATAATTACTAATGTATATTGTGGCATGCTATCAAGCTGTTCACACTCTGATGACAGTTATGATCTGGTCATTTGTTTGAGGCCACGGTTATACCAGCTTAGTAGCATTAGCTCACATTAGATGGCAATGCTAGTCCGTCACTTCTGATAAGTGCAGTTCTCTATTTGGGTCAGCATTTAGCGACAATAGTGTGCACTACAGTACACAGTGCACGCTACGCACTGAACTCCATTGCACTCGGGCATGTGCACGGTTTGAGACACTGCTAATGACTACCCACATCCTGGTTGTTTTTCACCTTACTGTTTTTCTAAATCTGCTTCAAGAAAGCAAACAAGTTCAATTCCAGTCTAATTTTGTACAATTACATCCCAGCTTCTATCAAGTGATGAGAGAAAGCGTACAACCTGGACAGGTCACAAGCTAATCCAGCGTAACTCTAATGAATTCCACCCATGTTATTTGTGTATATATATATATATATATATATATATATATATATATATATATATATATATATATATATATGTGTGTGTGTATATATATATATATATATATATATATATATATATATATATATATATATAATTAAAGGCATAAATTTCCTAATTTCAACTAATTAAGTATCCTCATTAAGAAAACCATTAAGATCATTTTTTTTCTCCCTTTATCAAGAAGAGGGCAACACCCAGCCCCCTTTATGAAAAAATTTCCTGTCCAATCAATTCGGTTCCGGTTGCCATTTGGTTTGACTTGTTAGGGAAGGAGAAGACAGGAGGGGAACAAAAACACAAAACTAGCAGTCAAGGAAGGAAAGAATAACGCAAGTAAAAGCAGCAACGGCGCATATAAATGCGTGGACAGTAGAGATGAAGTGAGGGATGGTGCATTCACGATCACCTAAGCCAGCCTTGATTAAAAGCTTTGCTCAAAATGGAATTTTTAAGCCTGAAGGAGAGGTACCTGCCTCCTGCATCCATGCTGCTTCCGCAGGACAGGAGTTTGATAAGTGACGGTGCTGCTTTTTATTCCCTTTGGAAACTCAAGGAACCACAAGTAGGTCTGCAGTCTGAGAGTGAAGTGCTCTTTTGGGAAAATACAGAACTGAGGTTTTTAAACATATGATGCAACCTGCTCATTTGGGGTTTCATATATGAGGAAGAAAATTCTAAATTCTATTCTGGATTTAACAAGGAAACATTAAAAAGAAGCCGAAATTGGAGCAATATGATTTTTCCCACTGCTTATCATAAGCCGTATTGCTTTAGAGATTTGTTTTTTAAGCAGGAGGCTTTTTACCTGATGCTTGAGCGACATGTTTCAAAAAATGAAACAAATGCATCACACAAACAGCTGGATGAGTGGGTGGTAAATTTCATGTAAAAAAATGGAACATGCTGTGTTTTTTTGGGTAAATATTTAAATGTAATTGCATAATTGTGCAGGGGCAGACTGGTGCAAAACCTTAGCCCAGACTAGCCCATACGTATATGACCATGCACACTGGAAATCCTTGCACTCATATCAGTGGTGCAACTGTTCAGCAACAGCAACACAGAAGCTGCCTCCAACACATTTTGACCCCAGAGTATCCGACTATCAGCCAACAGCCAATAACTGCTGACTCAGTGTTACTGTTGATGAATGATGGTTGAAATGATCTCCTTACTTTCCAGAAAATGATTTACTGTAGGAAAAGAATTGGATCTGCTGTTTTAACCAGTGAACTCAACCAGTTAACCAGCTGTTCTCTTGCTGGAAAATTTGTTCATTCATTTTCTAAACCGCTTATCCAGTTCAGGGTCGCAGGGGTTGCTGGAGCCTATCAGCTATTATCAGGTGAGAGGCAGGGTGTCAGTCTGTCGCAGGGCCAACACAGAGAGACAGACAACCATGCACACTCACATTCAAACTTAGGGGCAGTTTAGAATAACCAATTAACCTAACATGCATGTCTTTGGATGGTGGGAGGAAGCCTGAGTATCCGGAGAGAACCCACGCATATACGGGGAGAACATGTTAACTCCACACAGGAAGGCCACTGTTGAAACTGTTTGAACCCCTGTTCCCCAGCTGGGAATTGAACTACTGACCTTCTTACTATGAGGCTGCGGTGCTAACCACCACACCACCATGCAACCCTGGAAACTTTATTATTAACTAATTTCATATATGCAAGGAGACAAACTCACTTGGTAATAAAACAACTGTTTTATTGGCGTGTTTTCATCACTTCATCAGAACTTTGTAAACATCATGTTTAACGGGCCTTTTATGGATCACACTTACTGGGTTTAATGGGTCCACACTCAGAACAGAACCTCTGATGTGAAAGCAGTGCAGCTTACCACAGCTTCTAACATCATCATCTTCATCCATGGCAGTCGATGACGGTCTTGCTGTGACAAAAATGTCGGTCAAGTTTAGATATTCTTAATTTGCCCAGTTTCTCTGTGCCTCCTCTTGGTTTTCTCTCCTCAGTTCTGACAGGTAGCTGCATTCACTGGAACTGAACCAAACAGGGTTTAAAGTATCTGATTAGTTCAGCCTGGTGTTGGTACTGAACAGATGACTGGATTACTCAGGTACAGAGACCACGCGAGAAAGGATGGTGAATAAAAGTTTAAGCGACCCAGTCCAGTCACTAATGTACTGAGATTTATGGACCAGTTAGACCAATAAATAAACTGTGGGCCCACTGTAAAAATGTTCGGTATGCCTGGTGGCCAGTCCGTCTCTGTATCTGTCACTATTGGAGAATATTATGCAACTTTTTCAGCAGGAGCAAGCTGACTTTATATGTTTAAACTGAGTAAAAAGCAGTCACTTACTCTCTGCAATGTCATTAATTTCCTGCAGCTGTTCTTGGACTTGGTCAGATTTGGGTTCTGGGATGTATGGTTTGGCTAAGATGATGGATGGCAGAGGCTCTTATTTCTCATCACAAAACAGCACAATGACAGATTCTCTCACACGACCAGTAAAACAGCTGGGATGCAGTTGACTTCCTGCTGGTGATTCTAGTGAATGGGGTGATCTCGTGCTTTGTTCATGCAGAAAAAGACTTGGTGCATAGATATCTCACTCAGACATCCAAACCCTCCCACAGATGAATAATTTGATCTCTGTCTGTGCAGCACATGTCAACATAGTTAAGTGCGCAGGCATGAATGACAGAACATATGACACTAATTGAGGCAGACGCAGTTGGGATGGTGGTTGACGTCAAAGTGTTGAGACAAATATAATTTGTGATAAAAAACAAATTTGTTTTACTGCATCTGTGTTGAAAATGACAAAATCAAGAACATAACATTTCATAAAACAGCAGGAAACACGGCTGATGGAACCAAAACTGTAAAAATTGTGGTGTGTGAAGCTCAAAAACATTTTATCTGAGAGACTTTCTCACTCCAAAGATGTGATTTAGTTTTGGTAAAATATAGAATATAGCAGATGTAAAGGAATAAGAGCAGCTGCACTGAAAAGTTTAACATTCTGTCTTTGGTTAAGATAAAATTTTGGATCTCCATTGTTTTTTCTCTGTGGTTCCCACCTAATCTGTGTGAAAGTGTTCTGTTACTTCCTCTTTCCCACTTTGTCAGAATCCCTTATCAGTATTAACACATCTTACCGATGTCTTTTCTGGTTGAGCTCCTCAAATTCAACCCATCATCAGTAGCTGCTCCTTTAAGAATGAACTCTTCTCTCTGTCTGTCCAGGCTGCCAGTTGTGCAGCTGCCCACATCTCCATGACCACCTTGTCTTAAACCATGTTTCCATTTGATAAGTCATTACAGTACATTGAGGTCACTGACAGATTGAGTGAAAAAAATTTATCTTGATACAGTCCAGAGCTTTTCAGGGAAACGTTGGCTCCTGCCATTTATGCAATGTTACTTTTGCACATAATACAAGTGGACTATGGTGGGTAATAATAACAGCAGCCTGTTGAAAGAGGAAACCACCACAGCTGCTCAGGACTGACTTTGAAGAAAAAGATAAGGATTTGATGTGCTGACCAAATTTCTAGATCCCTAGATCCAAGGTAAAACTTATCCCAGATCAAGTCTATTTATTGGAGAGTCTGCCTCTAGTATGACACAAAGTCCCAATCTCAATTGTCCCCCTTAGCCCTTCCCCTCCATTTTGCGCATTCATGTGTAGGGGTAGGGGTGTCTTACATTGCACACTTACAGCTAAGGAGTATGACAAATTTGCAAATCATCGGCAAGACGGCTGCTACAGAGCCCAAAAAAATCCACAAGTGTAAATATTTTCTCCATAAAGTTTAAAAATGTTTGAAAACCATTATTGTCTAGTTTAACGTTGTTTAAATGTTTTCTCTGTAAAATACACATGAAAAAAATTGTGACTACATTGAAGCTTCAATAACATAAATGTTACCAGGCTGAAAAGTCAGCAGTGCTCAGTAGCCCTGATAACACTGATAGCGTGATCAATAAAAACTTTGGCAACATCGCTGCTGGTCTTCAGGTACTTGGAGGTCCATATGGGATATAATACAAGCAGGAATATCATGCACTGATAAAACTTGCTTGTTAACGTCAATCTACAACGGTAGACAACTTGATTTCTTGAGATTTGCCCCAATAGCTCAGCGCACATCTGCCTACATACAGTAGTAGCCATTTTATGTAATTGTCAAGGGCCATGGGTAGGGTTAAAAAAGAGAAATGAGATTGAGCCAAAGTATTGACTTCTAACATGCCAGTAGCGGTGATCTTACCAAGATGGACTGGCACGCAGCAGATTTACATTTACAAGGATTTCTTTTCGTTTTCAAAAAAACAAATGAGCTATGAGCAAACTGGTGGGCACATATTTAAGACTCCTGGTATGTCTCAGCAAGTAACTCCAAATAAGAACACACCACAGCTGCAGTAATCCTCCTTGTCTGCGCACTCCACACTACCATCACTGTCATGTCACCAAGGTTTTGCACATCATATATGAGGCCCATAATACAGATGCAGGCATGAAAAAGTTCCGCCTTTTTCTGCCAGAAGTGGTGCAGTAATAATGCACTATTACTGCACGATCACTGGCTGAACGATTTCTCCCGCGAATACGTCATCACGCACGGTGTCCAAACTTGGTGTGTGGAAACGTCCTTGTTCCGGTCATTCATTTAAGCTCTGCAATCGTTCCCCCTGGGAACGCTGGCGTTTCTCTAAGCGATCAAATTAGCAGACAAGTCGCTGGTATGAGGCTGGCAGTCGGCAGAAAGGGGAACTGTTTCATCCCTTCATCTGTATGTCAAACTTAGGTCGTTTTCACACATATTTGGGTTGAGCCAGGTGCTGCCGCAGCGGTGAAAAGGCTGCAGTGTTTCACGTTTCAACTAATACGGCTCCGTTTCACACATGCTTTTTAATCACTGCACCAAGCAGTCACTCTACAGACTGGAGCGTCGTGTATCCATGTCAACCAGGCGGAAGTGGACGCGTCTCAGCGTGGTTGTGTTGTAAACAAAACACACGTGAATGATAGAGCGTGTTGAAGACGAGACACGGTTGCGTGAGGGAAAAAATTTTGTCATGTACTGGAGGCGGCAGATTACCAGACAAACCAGAGCAAGACGCAGATTGATTCTGTTGAACCGCCAAGTCCGACCATATGCAGATATAATTTCGAACAGCCAGGTACCGGTGAGTTGCAAACATGAGCATTAACGCTTCAGCCTGCTAGTCCTTGTTGGTAATTTGTCCAGTGTTTGTGAACACCCCGTTGAAATACATTAGTAGCTAGTGTGGCAAGGTACGCAACTGAGGGCCCGGGCAGGCTTTGAACCCCAGACTCCCGGGTGAACGTCATGCACGCTGACCATTCAGCCAAAGGGACATCCCTGTGGCCAAGTAGCCAGGGCGCATGATCAGTCGGAGGCATAGCGACAGGACCATCAACTGCCACACTAGCAAACTAAAACGTTACAGTGAAGCATGCCGTAACCCTGTTATTTGTAATATAACACTGTCAATAAGAAGGATATCTCAATAGTGCAGCTGCCTACGGATACCTGGTGGAGTATCTGGGATCTAGGCTGAGCTTACGTTGGTGCGCGTTCACACAGCACTCGCGACACATTTGAGGTCAACACAAGCTGCTCAGAAACCACCGTGTACAAAAACAAAACAAAACAAAAACCCTGTACAGCCGGTCCGAGAGCGGGTGAGTTACAGTAGGTCGACTATCGAGTGCGAGTGGCGTGTTTACACAGACCCTGTCGTGCCATGCTCGGTACTAAAACCCAGTTAGGTCGACCTAAATGGGTCCCATGTGAAAACGACCTTAGATGTCAGTACCTCTAAAAGGTATTTATTTCTAGTTTTTTACTTGTTTAACAGGTTCAATCCCAGATGGTTCCAAACCCATCCCTCCTGTGAAAAGGTTGGTGGTTTAATCGATTCAGCAAAAGCAGAATTCAGATTCTGTAGCTGTGTTGCAGCGTGGTATCTCAAGTGTCTCAAACCATGTTTTCCCAACACTTACCAATTAGTGTTACAAATGCAGTTAAAACAAACCCTAGTTATATTAAAGAAATAATTATTAACAAGTATTGAGATGGCTTTCGGTAGGGCGAAAGCTATCCATGACATGGATCAGGATTACTTCCTGGCCAGCAACAACAAAAATGGATTGAGAAGGGAAATGATCTCTCTGTAAAATAAAACAAAAAGTGAGAATGAAATACCTGAGGGGAGCACATGGGGCCAAAAAAATCATACCAAGGCTGAGGTTAACATTAAATAAGGAAGCATCCATGTTGATGAGAAGAAAATCTGTAAAGCATGTCTTCTGTCACTGAGAAATATAAACAGGAAAAAAAAAAACTAAAAAGAAAATGTCACTCAATACGTACAGTAGATAGCAGGTGTAGACTGTAAAAATTCCTGTAGCATTGAGGAAGGAAAAAGAAAAATCTTGAGTTTTTAAAAGACAGACATTTGACTAGTGAAGTGAGTTTAGAGCTTTTTCTTGTTTTGCTGTCTAGATACTGAGAATAACACAACGTAAGTCCCAGCATCGGTTCCAGAAATGCACCTCAAACTTTTGCTCCCTCCTACTAAAAAACAAATCTTTGTACAGCCTGGTTTCTTTACCATTTCCTTTCCTGTTTTTTTCCTCCTCTGGTTGTCTGCCCACTGTTACTTTGTCCTGTTAGATAACTTTCTCCTTCAGAACCTCTACAGGAAAAACATGGATGCATCTGCATTGATATCCATTTTAAAAAGCAACATACCTTGCAGGTAAGACAGAGGCCATACAAACCTGTTGGCTTTGAGACTGTGCAGCAGAATGAATACCCAAGTGCAGCTGAAAATGTGGTCACATGTTTAGAGATTTTAGATGAGCCCATGTTTTGGTTTTGTAGCTCAAACCCACTTTTTGCATGTCATCTCTAAAGAGTTTTTTAAAATCTTCCAAGTGACATTGGAGTTGTTATCACAGAAATGGAAGGCCTGGAATAAGATCAGAGCTTCATAAAAGATTCTTTGTTTTATTCCCATGACCACTCACCTTTTTGATCCCATTAAGGCTTCATGAGAGAATACAGTTTACCTCCAGTTAAACTTTAATATAGTCATCAGAAGGATTTTAATTCCCTAAATCTGCGATTAAACACATTCAGAAGTCTCAGAGGTGACATTGCTTCTCTTTGAAATCATTCACGCCTCTGTGCTTCATTAAAGCACTTAATGGCCTATCCAAGCACTTAACTGGGAGAGGGACAGGGAGGAGAATGGAGCCGTTGTGAAGCTGACGAGCATGGGAGAGAGAACAGACAGAAATAAAAGAAAGTGAGAAGATGTGAGAGGAGTGATGGATGGTGAGAAGATCTTATGGTCTCTTTTCCTCCCACAGATGAGAATCAGGATTAGAAAGTGAACAGTAATTACCCTCACACTGACCTGCCAGCGACTGTAATCAAGGACAGTGTGAGTGACGCCGCAATTGGCCAAAAGGAAATGGCCAATGACAGTAATCCTTGGGAAAATGTGGGCCACAATGACAGTTTGTGCTTGGAGATGACAGCAGTGGCTCCATCTCTTTTCATTAGAAAAGAAAAAAATAGAAGAGATGTTTGAGAGGAGGGAAGATGGAGGGAGCTTTTCTTTCCTTTTGACACTTCTTAACAGTCCACTAAAGAGACCTTCAAGGACCTTCAAGCCATGTCAAGCAGACAAAAATGAGTTACATATATAACAAAATGAATAAAGACGGCATTATTTCAGGATGCATGATCATTCAGATGTTTCCTGCAATCTCTCTGCAAAAGGTGCAGAAAGAAACTTCCTGAATGAAGTCTTTTACACAAAGCTGTAAAAATGGAACACATTCTTATTCCCAATTTGACTGCTACTTTCCAGAGCATGATGCAAACTACTGTAAACACACTTGATCAAGGTTCAGAAAACATGATGAATAAATACAGAATACCTCTACATAAAATATTGTGGAAAACAACTAATATTTTCCATGTTTCTATGTCACTGCATCCCATGAATGCTGTTAAAAGTTGGGGAAACTATGTAAGGCAAAAAGAGATGTTTTTGGAAGCACTCTTTGAGTTCCTGACCATCAGTATATGACTGGAAGTGAAAACAGGCAGGAGAATTGATTGAGACATGGACTGCTTGAATTTAGCACTCATTTAGCACACTCATTTTCAACAAGCTGAACTTTCTGAAGGTTAAAAACTGTTCATATTGCATTTTAGCTCATTGCAGGACAAGATCAATGAATTTCAAATAGCCAGTAGAAGGTGTACAGAATTTTTTTGTAAAAAACTGCAGATTTAGCAGATTCTAATACCATTGCACCTGGCTTGTTTGAAGCAGTGAAGTTAATCTGTGTGAATGTACAGGAAAAAGTGAAACATGTTATCCTGGCATTGCTGAGCTTTGAGTCAATGAATGCTAAAAAGCTGAAAATAATAGCCTAAGCACTGAATATGATGAGATGCAGTGTTAGAGTCTGTCTCCTGGGTACTTTCTGCATGAAGTCATTTGACCTGTGACTTTGACATGTTGTACACTAAAACACTCATTTATTAGACAGGAAGCCTGGTACTGAGAGAACCATCCTAATGCACCGTGCAGTACAGCAACTTGCACTGCAGCTCTGGCAGTGAACCTTGTCCCATAATGTTGCAGTGGTGGGGGCATTGTTGTTGCCTAACTGGAAGTGCTTAAAGTATTAAAGTCTTTGTAGGGGGCCAAGTTGTAAATTAACAAACATTCACCGATACCCAGGCACACACCCTTTCATTCTAAATCCCTCGACACGTCTCACTCTGGTGCTATTAGGGAGATTACAGAGGTCTGTTTTCTAGGCTTGATATCCACTGGGCTTCACAATGAGCATTCATTTAAATACACAACAGCGGGACAGGATCCTTCTTTGTTGTTTGGTTGGCAAGTTTACACAGTTAGTGAGTCATTTCAAACCAAATTCACATGTTCACTGCCCTGAAAGTCTTTGCTACCCCAGCTGTAATCTCAGTTCTCTCAGAGATGGGACCAGATGTCCATACTGGGTGCAGTGGATAACAGATGAAGGAGGATATATGCAGACAGAGGAATGGGTTGATGTGTTATGTGTGTGGAGTGTCTGTGTTTCTCTGTGGTTACTCAGCCATCTCCCTCTCTGTTATTACAGGCATTAGCCCACCACAGAAGCCACATATTGAAAGGAAGGAACTCCTCAGTTTTCAGCAGAGTTTGACAGAAGACAAACATTTTGTTGTTTAATTGTTGTTTTGTAATGATATGATGTGTGCGGCTCATATAGTCGGGATATCATATTAAACTTTGGCTAGAATCAAAGGAAATATGTAACCACTTTAACATTTGTCAACAACGAGGATTCTCCTTCATGTTAATAAAGAATCTAAATCTCATCTCCCGTGATTTATCATGGTTCAGCTATCTGGGATATTTGAACCCAGCCTAAAAAGGAAATAAACAAAAACAGGATCTTTCTTAAGCATAAAAGACACTGAGAGAAATAACATAAAGCTTAAAAACAGGATTATACAGCTCTTTCTTTTACAATTTTTTATATTTATACACAAGTAACCAATTTGATTTCATCTATTTATGCTCGCTTCTCACAATTTATGATGTTGATGGAGAATAAATATAACCCCAATCCCAAAAGCTGGGGTGAGATGTAAAAACAGATAACAATGACTGTCAAACTGCATAAACCAATATTGTTTTTGCAGTGGAACATTTCAATATTTCATCTAAGAAATTAGCTCATGTTGAAGTTGATGGCAGCAATGCCTTTCACTGCACTCATGAATGTCTTTGATCAGGTTCAGTAGTAATATCAGGGTTAGAGAAACGAGAAAACCCAAAGAAAACCTAAGCTAAGCTTGCTTTGTCATCTAGGTCTCGCTGTCTTTACAACGCAGTTGAGCTGGCGCCCCTCTCAGCACCTGATCACATACCACACGTCTCGCATGCTTGAGGGATCCCAGGTGGTAGCTTACATAAGACGAGTCACTGACACTCACCAAACACAGTTATGTCTGGAATGGATTTTTTTTTTAATTAACTTGTACAGTCTATCTATCTCCGCTCCACTACCTACATCTTTCAGTCTTTACACATATGTACAGTGTAACATATGTAAGGTTATCTACAATGGACTTTAAGGAGGGTAAAGCAAACAGCTAAATGTTTCCACACAGATATACAGTCCATTTTACTTTTCTTTACATGTATGCATACCTTTTCATAGACTTAACTCAGTGCATAGTGTGTACAATTGTCATTTTCATGCAACAAATATATTTTAAACTCCCAGTGAAGCCATGGTGAGCTATAGAGGAATACTTTGTCGACATAAAAATTTGGGTTTTCATGTGTATCTAATCGGACAGGCAAAACTGTAAATGCACTTAGTTCATTTACAGTTGCACTGATTGCAAAAATCAAACAGCCTGTAACTTTGTTTTTAAACATCATTATTTCAAAACTGCAAATCATGTGCATGTCATATTTTTTTTTGTCATTATCAAACTCGCTGAACGTAAACACCCACCTCCAGTAAACTAGCTTACAGTTGTAACGAATGCAAGCATTGGTTATGTGTAGTTGCACAATGAGTACTGAAATTCTGTTCCTGCAGGATGCACATCTTAGTCTGTTTGCTAGACAACACATGCTTGCTAAAAACTTGTATTGTGGTGTTTGGATTTCCTTGTGCAATGCATTTACTAGAAGGAGATGGATCCTGCTTTTTCCTTCTCAGAAATGAAGGTCGTCTCGTCCACACATTTTTCTTTTGAACCTTTAAGGCAATCAGAAAAAGATGCTGAACCACTGGGAGCACTAAAGTAACCATAAACTTTAATGTCCTCTCATTCCAAGGTGACATGAAATAGCCCACATAGGTAAAAGTTAAGAGCACATTTTTTCCCCTCCCCTTCTTCCCTTTGCTCTTTTTCAAGCTTTGGGATGTACTTTTGATGGGTAGCCCATGCAAGCCAATGTTTTACTTGCTGTTTTTCTTCTATTGCCCTCAACTAAAAGAGAAATTATGCTGATTAAAAGCAGCTTTAAAACAATGTTTTGTTAGTTCCTAATTTGCTTGTCTTTTTCTTGCTGTATCACGATTAACTGTGTTGTAAAACCCAGAGACCAAAAGTCCACATGACCAACTGCATGATTATTTTTCTACTTCTCTCTGAAGAGAGAGCGGTCGGGTGCAAAGACTAAATTAAACATATGTTATCCTACTTTTCTTAGATTTATTACATTTAAGGACTTCCATCTATTTTCTCCAGCTGACAGGCGGAATTACATAATATCCAAAAAGAGAAGGAGCAGGCCAGTGACCCTGCCACAAGAGGAGTTGCTTGATTTTCCTGACTTACGCCGATTCCAATGGAAACATCCCCACTTCAAAGAATTTCTCGGCAAAAAATGTAGACTGACTCTTCCAGAAAGGGGCTGTGGTGGACAAAGGTGGGTTTTGTGTGATGAAAATGGTCCATAAAGGCCCATTGAGGAGCACAGGAGGGAAATAAATGTGAGGTGATTGAAGAAGGCGTGTTGTGACGGGACAGAGGAGGTGTTTTGAACAGGAGCTCAGCTGTGAGACGGCCGCATTAAAGTGTTTGCTCTCCTAAGAAAAACTAACAGCAGACACAGTTATGCCAAAAATCCCTGCATGTGAGCTGTTGCGTGCACATGATATGTTTTTGTCTTTGATTCCATTATCCATGAACAACACCTCGCTGCTATTGCAGGGTAGCTCCATGAAACACGATGAATACTTTTCCAGCTTCATAAACCCAGCACAAGTCGGCCTCTCTCCTGTTTTCATTGGTGCATTTCTACAGTCTGTGTTACATTATTACCAACAACTGTTGGTCATTTGGGCAGAATGCGAATCACGTCACTGATGTCCTTGTATGGGTGCATGTGCATCTTCATGCACATGTACACTGATCAGCCATAACATCACTACCACCTGTTTAATATTGTGTAGGTCCTTCTTGTCCTGCCAAAACAAATCACACACACAGGGGGCATGGACAGGGGACCTCGGCGGGTGTCCTCTGGTGTGGAAACATGAAGTAAACATAAACAATGTGTTTTTTAACAGCACATTATTTGCTGATGGCATGTAATAGAATTAGTGTTTTTTTTATGAAGGACACAGTTTTCTCTTGTTGTGGTGGGAACATAAAATTTCATCACCTAACTGTGGAAATTTGAGGACTTTCAAAGGTGCACTTTTTGGAAAAAAAAATTAGAAGTAGTGGTGTTATGTGGAGTTTTCTTTACATTTCGATATGTTATAGAATCTATTGCTGGTTTGCCTGTGTGTTTCTACTTTCACTTTCGGATCGCTAGCAGTAGAAATTTAAAGGATGCCATTCCATCTTGTCTCTCTGAAGGAGTTATCCCGCCAGGAATGCTTCAGAGAACTAATCAATCCATTGTGTGAGATTTGAAGGATACTCCTGTGTATGTGACATTATCAAAACACCCATAATCCTTTATACCCACCTGAGATACAAAAGACAAACAATAGATCTATGCTGGTGTATAGTAGATTAAATTTAACTGAGTGTTTTTTCACTGTATTTGATGGGTATTATTGTTGAAGGAATCTTTGCAGGGATGTTTGTCCACTCATTTAGACTGTTCCAAGCTACTTTTTTTTATTTATTTCATTTAACCTATATTTTTACAGGTAAATCCTATTGACACATGCAGTCTCTTTTTCAAGGGAGACCTGTTTACCTGACATGCATGTCTTTGGATGGTGGGAGGAAGCCGGAGTACCTGGAGAGAACCCATGCATACACGGGGAGAACATGCAACTCCACACAGAAACGCCACTGTTCAAACCTTCCTCCCCAGCCAAGGCTCGAATCAGCGACCTTCTTGCTGAGGCTGAAGTGCTAACCACCGCACCACTGTGTAGCCTACTGTATTCCTTGAATTTCTAATTCAAGGAATGACACTCATTTTCATATCAAATCAAATCAGCGTTTATTTATAAAGGCCATTTAACAACATCCTTTGCTGACCAAAGTGCTGTACTAGGAATGCACAAAAAAGTCTATTTTGAAAGGAAAGGAAGACTTAGAGGCTCTTTTTTACTGACATGCAATATATAACTTTTCTAACTCTTAATTTCCAATACTGATATTAGATGGTACTGATAATTCCAAATCAAACACATACTGGTGAGTCTACTTATGCGCTTAATTTGCCGCCAGTGACAACGTGGTTTGATGATATTATCAGGTGCACGCTGATAGATGTCTACCTAAAGGTGAAAGTTGGCTCAGAAATGTAGAAGCCACTGGATTTCGTGTGAGTTGTGGCAAACAAATAAAAATTCTCAAAAACTATATCAAATTTCTCATATTTTAATATTCTGAGTGAGAAAAGTAGCTGAAGAGTTTGATGTGTAATATAATGCTTAAAAGTTGTCAATAAAAAGTAAAAACTGATACTGATAATTTCCAATATAACATTTTAATGGCAATATCAGCCGATAGTATGGCACGTGAATCTTTGACTTTGAGAAGGAAAGCATGTTTAGTCAAATTTAGGTGAAAAACTATTGTCTTTATTTTTAGAAAACAAAACTAATTTGTTTAGGCTAAGCGCATATATGGCTTCAGACACTGAATTTCTGCAACACAACATTAGAATCTGAATCCTGTTATTCGCCGAATGGATGAAACTGCTGACCTTTTCACAGGAGTGTTGGGGTTGTAACCAAATAAATCCTCTTTTGAGTTACTGGCATACAGACTAAAGCCTGGAATACACTGTGCGATTTTTTCAATTGTTGCTCGCAGCCCCAACTCAAACTGTGCAAATCAGTCGCAGAGTTAAAAAGTTTACAGCTTGCGACGTCTGTCCTCATACTGCACGAACCGATGCTCGGATGCGATCTGACTACTCACACTGTATGTCCTCAAAGACACGTTGGGGTCTTGAACAATCCCGACATGCAATGCAATAAATACAGCTAGTAGTAGAAGAAGAAGAAAATAGAGAAAAAGAAGACAACAATAACAACAACAACAGCAGCAACAGTACGCTACAGATGTGGGCCTGAAAAAGTTCCCCTTTCTGCCGACTGCCAGCCTCATACCAGCGACTATACCAGCTAATTCAATCGCACAGAGATACGCCTGTGTGCCCAGGGGAAACGATTTCAGAGCATAAATGGATGCCCGGAACAAGGACATTTCCACACGCCAAGTTTGGACACCGTGTGTGATGATGTATTCGCCGGACAAATCATTCAGCCAGTGATAGTGCAGTAATAGTGCCCTATTACTGCACCACTTCTGGCATAAAAAGGCGGAACTCTTTCATGCCCGCATCTGTACTGCTTACCAGTGAATAGCCTTTTGTAGCAAGAGCATCACTACTGGCATGTTGATACTTTGATACTTTGAGTTATGAAGTCTCCATGGATTAGAGTTGCTCCAAGGCAAACTTTGTTTAGGATCTGGAAAGTTTGGAGAATTGTTCACTGCTTCAAATCCATCCTTTTTACCCACCATAATCATTTTCGGGCGAATGATGCAGTACTGTAAGTGTAAAAGCAACATCCGCATGAATGTGAGTGAAGGTTTCCCAGAATAACATTGCACTGTATGAAGATACATAAAAGTTCTACACCTGTCAGTGATTTTAATTATGTGGTTAGTCATAGAAATGCAGGCAGCTGCACAAATGTAGATATAACAATCCAAGCGAGAGAAGAACTTACATTTAAAGAGAGGCCTCTGAAAATGGACTGGCTGTGAGAGCTCAACCAGAAAAGCCATTTGTGAGATGTGTTGATACTGATGCATGAAAGGGATTTTTACAATGTGGGAAAAAAGAGAGCAGCAGATGACGGTCACACAGGTTAGATGAAAAATGCCAAAAAAGAGAAGTGATGCAGAAAAGATTTAGTCTGATACACTACTCATCTCTGGAGTTCAACATCTCATAAAATGTTTTGGGGTTTTACAAACTGTAATTTTACAGCCTTTTTTTATTCACATCTCTCCCCACTCGTCCTTTATCATACATCAGCCTTGTAATGAGCTGTCATTACATTTTTTCCCTGTAGACTCATGAAATGCATTTTATTTTGCATCAGAATTGTACTGTCTAAACACTTTGACGTCAACCACCATCCCGCCTGTGTCTGCCTCAATCAGTGTCATATGTCCTGTCATCTATGCCTGCGCACTTCGCTAATTTATGTTCACACATGGTGCACAGACAGACAGACACATCAACCCTCACACAGATGGGAAATTTGATCTCTGATTGCTAAGTGAGATATCTATACACACAAGTCTTTTCCTGCAAGAACAAAGCACAGTTCACGATGGATCATGCATTTTCTCTCGTCCGTAGGATCAGTCCATTCACAAGAACCAGCAGCAGGAAATCGAGTGCTTCCAGGTTGTTTTATTGGCCGTGTGAAAGAATCTGTTGTTGTGCTGGTCTGTGGTGAGAAATAAGAGCTTCTGCCATCTCAGCCAAACTATTCATCCCATAACCCAAATCTGACAAAGTCTAAGTTGCAGGAAATTAATGACATTCCCAAACCTAAATGGCTGGTTTTTACTCAGTTTAAATCTTAAGCCAATTTGCTTTTTTGAAAATATTTTATGACAAACTCTGTTTGAGGCAGATACATATTAAGAAATGTTTTAATATGCACTCAATAAAACACAGCATTCCATTAATGACCTTTTATTTACCACCCACTAATCCAGCTGTGTACTGTTTGTGCAATTCATTAAGGATTCTTTGAAAAATGTTGCTCAGGCATCAGGTAAAAAGCCTCCAACTGACAACCAAAAGCAAGAGTCCTTTATTTGCTGGGAAAAACATATTATCTCCAATTTCAGCTTAGTTTTGATGCCTTTTTGTAAATCTAGAATATAATTTTCTCTTCCTTACACTTTAAACCCCTAATGAGCAGGTTTCATCATGTTTAAAAATCTCCTAGTTCCTTATTTTTTCAAAGGAGCTTTTTATTCTCAGACTGCAGACCTATGCGGTTCCTTGAGCTCCTGAATGGGAGGCAGCACTGCACTCGTCAAGCTCCTCTCCTTCAGAACCAGTTCCCAGTGTTGCTCCAGGAGACAGGCACCTTCTCTGTGTTTAATATTCAGCGTGATCTGGTGGTTTCCTCAGAAAGGATACTTATCAATTGACATTACATATTGTATAGACTGACACTGTACAAATAAATGTATTCTAAATTGGATTAAATTGATTAAAATTGGACTATATTGGTTTAGACTGGCTGGTGACCGGAGTGTGATCTGTCTCATCTAATAGCAGCTGGGATCAGCTTCAGTTGGCCCTCAACCCTAAACTGGAAAAACATAGAAAATGAATGGATGGATGAAAAGGCTGGTATGTAAAGTGAATTGAATTTAACTTGTTTATTTTCTTAAAGTTGATTTCAAAGGAGTCATCACCCGGAAATTCCACTTTTTCACGTTAAAACATGTGTATTGGAATAGGAACTTAGTTAAAATGTGCCAGAAACTCCAGAGAGTGAAAGTGGCTTTGTCTTTGAGTGCGGGCTCTCTCTTCTCACCAGAATCAGCCACAAGAGTGTGCTCTCCACAGTACACAATTTTGTATTTTTTCTCCGAGTGACGTGATCTACAGAGGCTACCTAGCTGCCAAGCTAGCCACTATAGCACCCCCTGAAATCAGCTGATTACCTGCCGTGGAGAAGCGTTTAATGACCAGCTTTGTCAGACAGGAGGAGGATGACAATGAGGAGGGGGAAAAAAAATTGCCGTGCTGAGCTGCTTCGGCAGAAATTCAGCACTTGTCAGTGCTGCAACACAGGCACAGCGCCAGAATTCCCGCTCAGGACGGGCCTGCTCAGATCAGGAAGGGCCCAATATTAACTTCCATCACTGCCGTATGACCTCACGAACCCATATGCGCTGCATCAGTAGCTGGACACGTGCGAGCGCACACACACACACACCCACGCACACACACACACATCCACACACCCACACAAACATTCTTGCACTCGCACATGCACAGCTGTTTGAGAGAACTGCTGTTGTCACTGTGATGGATTCCTTTTTACCTAAGATGCTGCACGGTGCGGTGCACAGATCACGTTTCCCTATTAAGGATAAATACATAATTAAATTAAACTTCACAGGTGCGTGCGGGTCGCAGGTGACAGAAATTTTATTCAATTCTTTGTGGATTAAACGATGGTTGATGAATGGACAAGCTGCTAATGTAGCTACAAAAGCTAGCACTGTTTGGTTAACTTCATGTCAGACGTCCACTACTTATATTCATCCGAGTCCAGCCCTTTTACTCTGCGGATCCTCTCTATCAACTGTACCGTTACGTTTTTATCACGTTTTTCTCTAACTTGGAACATCATTTTCCTTCACTTTGTCCATCCTGATAAAACTTTGTTTTGGCTTTGACGTTTGCCTCGTGAACGCGCTTACAGACAGGTCTAATTCTCGTGCGTATACTCTGGAAAAACATAGATGGGGATAAAAAGAGGTTAAAATTAGCTCATTAAATTTTCCTCCCACCCAACTATAATTAAAAATTCATTTGAAGATAATTTAAGAAGGATTGTGTATGTAAAACAGCAGGTTATGACACCTTTAAAAACACAATTTAAAGAGGAACAGGATAAGGAACATAGCTGAGGTCAAACACTGGAGGGCTTGTTGAGGCCAGCAGGCAGAGTCTGACCTTCTTGGCAAAAGACAAAACATTCAACATCACCAAACACAACTTGACAATGAAGATGAGTCACACCTGAAAAAGCAAAGACATTGATCAGACAGATACACTCTGTGCTCTGAAAAGACTCAGGATAAACACTCCAGTCTGACCCCAAACACCTTCCTCCACCTCGTCTAAATGGAAATAACATATTTTATTCAGCCATGTGATTGATAGTATGTCGCGTTTTAGCCCAGACACACCAAATACTGACAAAAAGAAAAAGTCCAGAGTGCAGAGAAGGTTCATCCAAAAAAGTTTGGCGAAGGTGCTCTTTGGTAAGGGAAACCAAGGTCATCAAAAAAAGGCAAAAGGTCCAAGGCACTCTTCTTAGAATATAAAAAGGCTTTTTATATTCTAAGAAGAGTGCCTTGGACCTTTGATTTTTTTGACACCAAATACTGAGTTAACATTATTTCCTGCAGTTCTTTGTCGTTTGTACTTTCTGGTAATGTTATGTAATAAAAGAATCTTCATGATCATGTTAGCATTTTTCATTCTTGCTCAAATCACTGCTGTACCTCAGAGCTGCAGACATTTCTCTACAATCTTTATCCACTTCATGAGGACATTGTTTGTTCTTACAAAGATGTTCCTGCAGCTTGTTAGGACCAGACAATAGTTCCACTCTTTTTTACAGGGTACCACACTTTTGTGGCAGAAAGCAATTTCATTTTTTGTTCCTAGGAAGCCTTACTGATTTCCTGTAACACAGTGCAACACCAGATGTAGAAAATGAACCCCTGATTTGATGTACTGGTCTCCCAGAACATTTTTTATTTGGTTGAAAACATCTGTTTGGTAGAAATCATGTGTGACTGATTGGCAGCACAAAGTCTTGACCCCAGTCAGACCAGAGGAAGCTGGTAATCTTGTCAGCTCTGTCATCTTCTTATTGATTCTTAAGATGAAAAACATCATAAACAGAAGTACGGATTCTGTAAATTCATGGCATAACACTTTTCGCAGTGTCTTGGTACAAAGATACAAAGATGTCTTCATTCATCACTGGGGTTCCTTTAATAATTTGCACTGATCAGAGGTGACTCAGCATCATATCAGTGTGTGCTTGCACACGGCAAGCCAAAGCCACACAATCAGCTGAGTGATGACAGTATTGGTTAGAGGGGTTTGTTCTGTGATTGACAATTTTTGCATTATGACTCCCTCCTCTGAAAGCTCAGGTGTATCAATGGGAAATCATCCACTTTGAAGGGAATATGATTTATGTGCACTATTCAGCCTGATCCAACCACAATCACAGGGGGATTTCAGGTGATGGATCAACCCTGTTGGTTACTTTTAGAGATGCAACTACTGTTTGCCTCCAAGAGAGACACACTTGGTCTTTATTTAAGTTCATTAATTATGAACTGAGACAATCCCTGAATGACTTGGGAAGAATAATTCACTGTCACATGTACCAGGGCAGCTTGGTATCCCCTCATGACCTCTGGTATTGTCTGATCGCTGAAAACCACAGACTCTTTGACTGACCAAAACAAACAAATGCAAAGCCAAAAAGGAAAATAGAAAAAGTTGGAGGGAATCCAACATTAGGCCACAAGGCTATAAGGTGATGCCTTAAGTATAAAGTTTAGACTACTATTTTGCTAACTTGTCTCAAAAGCAGACTGCAACATTGTCTCGCGTAAGCCTTTAGATGTGTGTGGTCCTGTGTTTGTCCACAGAGACAATTCTGATCGCATTGCTGCCTTCCAGCACAGTTTTACTATCAGTGCCAAAACTTTAATAAATTCCAAAAGTCAATGATTCTTTTGCGTTCCCTACTTTTTCTCTGACGTAAATCTCCACCAGAGTAATTTTTTCTATGACCCACTTTCACTTTCACTGAGTGTGACTGACTGATCATCTTTGCAACACAGTTGGAAGAACATTCTCTCTGGTACTGAACCAAGAAATCATAGTTGGAAATATTTGTTACAACTGCTCTTACGCACTGACATTAGTGCATCTGCACTTTATTTACTTAAATCAGTGTTTTACTGCTGCACTTCTGAGGGTTCAAGTGAGAAACCATGCAATAAGCTACACAACATACAGTGCTGTGCAAAAAGTTCTCAGCACCCGTTCAGCTAGTCATTTTTCACTTTGCTTCCAAAGAGCCCGACTTACCTTTATTTCAACGTGGTCTTTAGCAATAGATCTACGGGCTCTGTGAAGTTTCCTGTTTGTTTGGATTTACCAATCATCCTGCCTGAAAACTAGTGTTAGATCTATACAAAAACAGATCACTTAGAAAATAAACTAGATTAAATTGTATCTCTACATACCTGTACTTCTTTACAAGCAGCCTGTTGCAAAAAGGAAATTTCTTCCCATTTCTCATAAACCGTTTTTTAGGCATCCTAGAAATGATTCCAAAGAACTTCTACGCCCTATGTATTGCTAGGCCTACTGTGGCAACAAAAACTCCTCCCAAAAGAGTTATTTTGCTCAGTTATTTATGACCTTTTGTTGTTGGAAAGCCTCAGAAGTCACCTTTATAACAAACAATAATGTAAACTTTTATCAATCATAATTGGGAAATTGCCTTTCTGCATTTAAACCAGGCTAGTTACACTGGGACCACTGGGCTGCCATATTGTAGTGCACAGGGAGCGGTTGGGGGTTAAGGGCCTCACTCAGGGGACCACCGTGGGTCCCCTTCATTGTTAGTCTGGGGACTTGGACATACGTCCTCCAGCCTCAATTCCACCTCTTTAACCACTAGACTTTCCCCAAAACAGTGAACTTATTTGAAATGAGTACTTGGAAAAAGTGGCCCTTATAAAGTAAGCAAACAACAGGGTGCACTTGCTGTTTCTGCATAGTGAGAATACTGCAGACGGTTTTGGCATATTGTTTGGAAAGCCATACAGTATATTTAACTGGGTTTCTCGTTCCACAAATGCAGTCTGTGCAAATTTGACCTCACTGTAAAAGTGAAAAATCAGAATTTTTTATCAACATAGATTTAATACCAACTGATTTATAAAAGGGGAGAAATATTTCAAAACATTTTTGAGTAGTTAATAAAGAAATAAAAGGTGTTTTAAGACTTTATTATAGTGCAGTCTTGTACTTTATAAGAAAATCTATCTACATGTATCTAGGCTGAACAAATAAAGACAAAGATCCATCGACGGCTACACAGTCTCACATTAATTTCCCTGCTGTGCATTTACTGTAAGTGAAACCACTTAGTTGCTCCAACCTCCTCCAGCTCTCTGGCTGTTGCACCAATGCAGAACACAAATATCTAAAACCACATCAGAATTATTTCCCCCTGCAACACTTGTACTCTTTCATCTTCCTTTCATCAAGGCTCATCAAACGGGGAAAAAGCAGCAAGCAGAACATACTGTAGAAATGAGGTTTGAGGTTTGCATGCAGCTCAGAATGTGATTCATTGTGTGAAAAACAAAAACACAAGATGATTAAAACATTATCCTCAAATAAACATCTGTTAACCAGACAAATGTTGCAATGTGCCCTTAGCACACAGTGAAAGAGATTTTTTAGACTGTGAGGATAAAGTGCTTTTGGAGGTTTATAGTGCAAGTCTATGGCCTAAATGGCATCTACTGTGGCTTAATACATTCTGAGGCTTGTGTGATTGCTGTTTGTGTGTGCTGGGATAAATAGACCTTGGCAAAGAGTGGTCCAGCAAGCAAAGCAGCTGTTAGAGCGTTTGAATAAACCACCTGTGACTTCATTGCACTATAAATGTATTCCTAGTCTTTCACTTCACACCATTTCACAGGCTTTACTGAAGGTCCTGCCTTCGCTGCTACTGGAGAAGAAATCCACAGCTTCTTATAAAAGTCTTTATTACAGCCAGTGTGCTCTTACGTCATTGTCCAGCAGTGAAACTGCCTCTGCCCACAGCAAATGCATTAGCCTGAGATGCCCTTCTGTATGTTAATCAGGCTGTAGATGCTGGGTTAAGTTAGTCTAGATCATATCTGCAAATAAGGTCACAGAAGCACAGAGGAGCAGCATATTTCAGTGGCAGGCCTGGTGCAGATAAAGCTAATAACACCAGGCACTGAACAAATCACAGCAGCCCACGATTAGGCTGCAGATGAGGAAATGTGAAGGAATGTGAGCTTTTCAACACTCCCAGCGTGATTCAGTCAAAACCAAAACAGCTACCAGCGCTAAGCAGCCCTCATTATATTGAAAAATCTGTTGATTAACATACATGAGTTCATAAAAGCCTCACAACTCAAGGAATGATAGGACTTTCGAAAATTCTCATGCAGACCTTCGGAAGGGGTTGTGGTTGTAAAAGCTGGCAGCTGCCTCTACGTCTTTTTTGTTTTATTCAAATATGCAGTCATAAAGTAAGAAATCTGACAAGCCTTAAAACTGCCAGTCTGTACTTCTCTATCTGCCGAATTGCCCTTAGTCTTGCTCAAAATCTTGGATTTACACTCAGTAGCAGAGGTATTTTTACTGTCAAGCTCAAGTTAGTCGTTTATGGTATATTTGGGAAATAAAAATTAAATGCAGAATGTAAATAAATGACAGATATTGGACATGATGTATTTGGTTGAATCATAAAACGTGTCATGGCAGTTGTTTGAAATGCTCCATGCAAGCGGGTATAGAACTTCAATCCTATTTTCACTGTTTTATCTTTTTCTCACGTAGTTTTTAAGAGGCCAGCTGGAGAATGAGGCAGAAGATTTTTAAATTCAACCATGCAATTCAGTTGCTGTTTGACTGAAAATCCTGATGCCCCTCTAAAGAGCCTGACTCTCAGCAAAATGTGAAAAAAAAACTGTCTGCTGCTTTTGCAGGACTAAATTTACTTGAATAACTTTTACTGTCCCAGTGCTGGTCCAAAGGGTTTAAAAGACCACCATCTCGCTACTGTTTTGCTTGGAGCAAAGTTCATGAATTCCACAGGAGGATTATCTGGGATGAACTTTGGTACGGAAGTGACTGTGTGCAGCTCCATCGTGAAACTGATGTCTCTAAAGCAGTACACCTCCTCAGTGACATTTAAGTTTGTTAGAGTGTAACCCACTGCCTTAATTACCTTTTTTGGTCAAACTTAGGGCTTGGATCTGACAGAAATATTGTGGTTTTTGCATCATCAACCATACATAGAGAAGACCTATTTTCTTTAGCCCTACAAATGTATTGGATATGAGACCCTTACTGTAGTAGAGTTCTAAGGCCAGAATGAGACTTGGAAAATTCAATAAAAATCTGATGTTCACCTCTGCATAATCTGATTTAGAGATTATAAAGCAAGCTAATGCACATCTACCATATTAATGGCATTACATCATTACATGCTTGTTTGGAAAATCAACTCGAATCTCTCCTTTAGTAACCTGAGTTGCTTCTTATTGATTCACAAGCAACAATTTCCAGCATATTTAAGTTACACGTATCCTCTCTCTGTTGAGTAAAATTTTATTCAACTTAATAACACAAGATTTCTTTAAGCTTTTCTCACCATCCTGATAGCTGAACTCATTTATGCAAGTTTCCTCAGAGCTTGCAGTGCATGTGATCCCATCATTTAATTAGTGCTAATCTTGAACCAATAGTCATCACAGAACTACTGTAGTGGGTTATTACTGTTAGCCCACCAGCAATAATTTTCATGCTCTTCTGTGGCTAGATGGTACACAACAAAACCAAACAATGATTAGAAAAACAGATACATTTTTTGTATAAATGTCTTGCTGAGATTTGCATTAACTTGCATAACCTGAGGAAGATTCATTTGTCCCACATCTATAAGAATATTTCCAGATAAAACAACGCAGCAAAGTCATCCATTAAATGCAGTGTTTCATTCAGTCATCTGCCAGTGTTTCAAAGAGCTGCCTGAGAAAAATTTAAACAAAAATATAGCTTGTCAAGTGCTACTGTTCCCATGCATCATACATATGAAAAGTTTTTTGCTAAAAGAACCACGTCCGTTCATTTGTGGCAAGAAGGTGATTGTTACGTAATCTGAGTGTGCAGATATTACATAATGAAGAATGGGTCAAGGTTTGGATCGCTCCTGAGATGAACCAGATGTCGGCTCATTTAGTTTTGGGAACATACTGGACTTATTGAATAGAGAGATGGTTCTGCATGTAATGTGTGGGTCTTTGTGTGTGTGTTCTCTTTTGTTACCAAACTGGGACCCTTTTCTGTTACTAATACCAACCTCATGGAGACAGTAGTTTTCATGGGATCTAAAGCCTGGTGTTAATGAAGCCAAACATAATTTCTGGTGTTGGGTTTGGCAGTCTGTCAATGGAAGTCAGTGCTGTTTTGCAATGTCCTCACAAATCACTGTAAGTTTGTATATGTTTTCATCTCAATGAGGTTATTAATATTCCTCAGTTTTACAAACTTGGAGCACTTTATGGGTTATATTATTTTGCTATCTCATCCTGTTGTACAAATTGCCCCATTTCTTAAAATAGCTTTGATCAAACTATTTAACGTTACCTGTTGTTTTCTTAATCACTATTATAATACACAATCTTGGCTATATCATTAAAAATCCATTATTTTCCTTTTTATAAAATATATAAGTATATTTAACATTTTCTTGCAGAGGATCTTGCAACTTCTGTATTTCTGTGCCAGCTGATTCATAATCACTGATAGATAAACTCAATCACGTTTTCTGCAAGATAAACGATTGCCTCTGTATTTAGATGTTTGAATTCATATCACCCCAGTAGTTCCCAGGCTTTGGCCAACAACCTTTAAAGGGACTTGAGGCAGGAATTTGAAAAAAAACAACCATGAATGTCCCTTTTTTTCATAGTAATGAGTGATGAAGCGCTAAATACCAAAAATAACGTTTCCACCCGTGTTTCTCTCTGTTGCCTTGAACAGGCTGTGTGCTGCAAAATACGCTGCAATTCCGTGTCCAAATTTCCCCCGCTGCCCTGCGGACCTGACGTCAAATGACGCTACATCCGCAGTTTTGATGCAGGAAAAAGACGGTCACGTTAAATAAAAACACTGTAAGCGATAGTTATGGATTATTCTGCCGTCATACAATCTAGATCAACTGAAAGACCACTAAAAATTGTAACTACGAAGAAATAGCTTAGTAAACAACATTATAGTTTTCCAGCTCTGCCATGCGGACGTGACGTCACATGACGCTACATCCGCTGTTTTGATATAGGAAGAAGCCGGTCGTGGTAAATTCAAACACTGTAAGCAATTGTTATGGATTATTCTGCCGTCAGCAAACGATCCAGATCAACTGAAAGACACTAAAAAGTGTAACTACGGAGAAAAAGGTGAGTAAACAACATTATAGCTTCAGTTTGTGCACGCTCCCGTGACGGCTTGGCTCGTGGCTGCAGTTACCTGAAGCGCCAGTCGCAGCAGTCGCGAGTTTCGTTTCTTAATCTTGCCTCAAGTCCCTTTAATGTAAATGAAGGCAATCCACAAGGAGAGTTAATTGCAGGTAAATAGAAGTCAGCTGACAGTGATGGCTAACACATGGAAGAACAGTCTCTGAGCTGTGTGCGTGCGGGTGTGTGTGTGTGTGTGTGTGTGTGTGTGTGTGTTGGTGTGAAAATGAGTGGAGGGAGGAAAAAAGAGCGGCACATTGTATGAGGATATTCAATATGGTGTATTTGTTGTCACAAGCCTTTTCTTGACTTCCTAATGATCAGTATTTTTATAAGGTACAGTTCGTACTACACATTGATGCCATTGAAAACATTTGCTGTGTTTTACAGTATGATGTGTTATATATGATAACATATAACATATATGTTCATTTATGCAGCAGAATCATAAGGAAACATACTAAAACCATAGACAAGAGTAATATTACAGACTACCTCCTGGTTCATCCATTTTTGTGTCTCCGTGATTGATTCTTTCTCTGGCAAAATTCCAGTTTGAAACTCAGAGCTTCAAACTCTCCTTCAGGCTGAATGTCATCTGTTACAATCTGCTGGAGGACCAACATCCATGATCACTATAAATCTGCCAACTTTCCCGTAGTTCTCTTTTCATGCTCTTTTCAAAGTTATACCTCTGTTAAGCTTCTTGCTTCAAGACAGGCACACATAAGATGGCTTTGCCTCCCACTGAGAGGGTTTGCACATTGGGGTCCATTGAGTGGAAATGCACACTGGAAGGTATAGAAGGCAATCTCAGGCCAGCAGCGATGATGCCGCCTCACAGTCCTCAGGGAGATAGTATTTTCTCAAGTCCACAACATGTTTGATGTCATAATACACCTTTTGTAAAATGTTTCTTTGTAATATCATCAATTAAATTATTTTGCTTGATACTAAAATTATGCATCTGTATCTTTAAAACTTTACTTTTAAAGTTATTTGAAGCCTCCTGTTGTGGTACCCACAAATTTATTGTCAATCTCAAATGATATTATGAAGCATATCAACATCTTTTCAAGCTGCAGCAGTCAGTTATGTCCATTAACTAAGTTCCTGCAAATTCACTTTGTACAGCTTGTTTAGGAAAAGACAAAATGCAAAGTGAACAAAGTATGAAAATGTTATTTCTCTCCCATTAACTGGTGAAGACCAAATCTTCAACTCAGCCAAAACACCCAGCTTTCCACATCTTCAGCAACGTCATGCAGTTCGATCAGCATTGGGCTTCCCTTGGGAAATGCCTACTTTAAAATGATGGTGCCATGACTGCTCAGATTTATCCAGAACCTCTGGGTTCTTGTTAATGAGGTCTATGTAAAGACATTAGCCAGTGATTTACAGTATATGTTAGTCTACAAAGAGTCAAGACCTGAATTTCTCCCAGAATTAATGTAGGGAACTGAAGACCTGAGTTATGTCAAGGAAAGCCTCTCACCTTAAAGACCTGGAGAAGTTTGCTGAGAAACGTGACCTCCTAAAATGGTGCAGGCATGTAAAAAAAAAAAAAAAAGGAGGGGGTGATAAAATGAGGATTTTGTTGTTAATATAGGTTATCATGCTGTTATTTCAATGGTCAGGTCTCTGTGAGAAATTTATGTGGCTGGCCTGAACTAAAATAAGTTTGACACCCCTGCTTTAGACTGAACTGTACGTTCAGTGAGTCAGTTTAACCGAAAGAGCAGCATGTGAAAGAGTAGAAGGGCCACTGAAGAAATAAAAGAATAGAATTCTGAGGAAATAATTCTGAATTCTGACTTTTATTTTTCAGAATTCCTTTTTTTCAGAGGCCTTCGTGCATTAATGACACCTGCAACTGTTTTTTTGGTATTTCATCACAGCACAGATGCAGCTCAGCTTATTAGGACCCTCCACTGGCTTCATCATAGATGCATTTGAAGACCTAGATTTGGCATCGCTGCTGAGCTTTGTTGCCATGATTACCAGAGACCAATGAACTGTGGCCTGTCATGGTTAATGCACTTTAAGTCTAGGCTTCAGATTGTTTTTCTCTCTCTCTCTTTTTTTCTCTCTCTCCAAAAGAAATGATAAAAACTTGCAGCACAGACAGAGTCTTTGTAAGCCACCTCTGGTAATGTGATCCGTGTTTGTGTTTGCATTGTTGGCATACCTCTGTGACTTTCATTTACTGTATGTCAGTGTTTCACACCACTGGCTTTCACACAAGTAGCTTTGTGCACCATTCCAGCCTGGCAGAAAGCAGCAAGAGTGACCTGCATGTATGTCAAACTGACATAATTTATATTCTAAACAGAGATGAGTGGAGAGTTTGTGTTATTGTAGCTACTGGAGTTTTCAGAAACTGAGAGTTGGACTTTCCATTTTGGTGTTATGAGAAGTGACTCCTGGAGTTTTTTTGGCCAAAACACAGCTATCCAAATATTTGTATGTCGGTTTGTGTTTTGAAGTATTTGAGGTTAGAAACACTCAGATCTGCTGCTCATCTGCACACATTTTCCTGCCTCATATGCCAAGATGTTACACAACAGCACTGCTGCTGACACTGACACACTTAAAGGCTGCTTCGAATATTTTATTAAAACAGCAAGCATTCTTCAGGGCGAAGGGGAGTACTGCAGCATAGCTGCATGTATTTCCATGAATAAATGTAAAAACATTTTTCAGTTTAGATAAAAGCAGGGCAAAATCCAGCCTTATTTTGTTCATCTTGCACAGCTACTCATGACCTGCAGTGATAAGCCACTGGGTTTCAGTGGGTCTGTGATCTGACAGCTGTGAGCAACGGAGTCATTTTTTTAAAAACCCTTAGAGTAGCCAGAAGACTTATACACTCAAAAAGCAGTAGCCTCGGGGGCTCAGTCACATAAGAATATCTAAATCAAACTCAAGGCCTATCTGAGCTCTCACCCTCTCAGTCTCTGCATGTATGCAAAGAAAAACGTGTTTTTCCTGCAAAATTCTACAAGTCTGTGCTCTTGTACTTTACTTTATTGCTAAGCTTCATTGTGCAGCTGTTTTACAAGCTGGGAAAAAGATCTGAAAAAGGGTGCAAAGTGTTACATCATTGTGATTGTTACACAACTCAGAAATTTAGCACCAACTTACAAGCTAGCTTATTGTCATCAGCTGGATAATGAACTAATGCAGCATCTGGGCAATGAAATGTAGGTATGTCAAGTAGAATAATTATAGTTGCTTTCCTGTTAATTAATAAAAATATATAAATACAAGAAATATTTAAAATTTGTAAGGGTTAAGATTAGATTTGAGGTATGACTTTTCCATTATATAATGTGCAAGAAGCTTCATCAGCACAACTGTAAAGGACAGTGTAAGGAGATGAGTGTCTGCTTTGACTGTTGGGCTCTGAAATAGCTGGATGTGAAGGGGTAAGCATGCTCAAAACAAATACTATTTCAGTTTTGAAATGTACACCCATCAGCCTCAGATCCTGAGTCCTCTGGTTGAGTTATTGAACCAACGTGACTGGGTAATCACGCTTCTCCTTGTCTTCAACTTCAAAAGGCCAAATGTCAGTATTCAATGGGTCGAAACTGAACATCTAGTTAACATAAATTCTGCAATAACACCTCATTATTGAGAAGTTTCCCAGAATGAATCAACTGATTTCCTCCAGGCAAGCACAGAAGCTGAAACGAAAGGTCATACAAGGTGCCATTTTCTCTGACATGTCTTGGTATTTTATGAGTGTAGAGCAGTTTCTGACAGCGCGATGATGGCTGCAGGACAGGGTAATGAAATGCTGGGTGGCCCACACCCTCTGCTGTCCCATGGTAGCTCATTAGCCATCATTTTCCAATGACTTTCAGGGGTTTAGCCTTTGATAAAATAACTACTTTGTACATTTTATTATGATGCAGTTTTGAGCCAAACAGTGACAAGTCAAGAAGAACAGCCAAAGTGACTTTCTCCTGCAGCTGGCTGTAAAATGGATGAACGAGGACTTGCCCTCTGTCATTTTGCTCATGTGAATGCATATTTCTTACTGTTGAAATTAGCTGCTTGGTACCCGCTTGTGTTTCCTCCCCTTTTGCCACTATTTCACCATTTTCTCCAGCCTCAGTTGAACTTTTGGCTGGAAAATACTTTTAATTTACGATGTCAGGAAGTGAGGGCATTCGCTGAGTCACAGGCATGGCCATACGGCTTATGAGTGCGATGGGATTTCTTCGTGATTGAGCAGCTCAGCACAGTCACTGACAGAAACAGAGGTTCGCTAAAGATATTGACAAATTCTAACGTCAGATCTTCTCAGGGTCAACCTTCAATAACCCTAGTGCTTCTTTTTAAAAAGCATGAAATAGACAATAACTGCATTCCTGTCTCACTCCTGAGACACACCTGATTAACACTGCTAAAAGAACATAAAGGACACACACACTCTTAACCAGGACCATTTATCAGCCTGTCCAGTTAGGAAGTAGCTCTGATTGTACAGAACAGACAACAGGTGGAAACAAGAGGCAATCAGCAACACACTGTATAAATAAAATTCCCTATAAAGCAGGGGTAGGCAACTCCGGTCCTTGAGGGCCGGCATCCT
Source organism: Atherinomorus stipes (assembly GCA_023101725.1). NCBI lineage: Eukaryota > Metazoa > Chordata > Actinopteri > Atheriniformes > Atherinidae > Atherinomorus > Atherinomorus stipes. Next base: position 2,073,800 of record JALJCO010002985.1, on the reverse strand, counting down.
GCAGGTATTAGGACTTTCCCTGCTGCAATAAACCTGACTTCAATCAATGGGTAATTGGCAGACTTGTGCAGCCAAGCTCTGGACATCAGAAGGTGTGTTGCAGCAGGAAAGCCCTGAAGACCTCCAGGATGCCTGATGCCACCCTCAGAGTCCAGCTCCACACACATAACATGATCGGATCTACAGATAAGTAGAGACCTCTGACAAAACAAGACACTTTGGTCCAGGCAACTGTTGGTAGATCGGCTTTTTTTTTTTTCATCCAACGTGCTAACTTGTAAAAGTTCTAAACTTCTATATTATTTTTCATTAGTAACTGGTTTCATAACTTTCGATGGGCATAAACACAACTAGTGATTAAAAAGTTACTGTTTGATGGTTCCAACAAATGCTTCCTTGACTGCTGAAAAGTATATGTCTGTAAAAATCTTGTGGTGTTCATGCCAAGCGGCAACCTCTGTTGACCAACTATGAGGCTACCCGGAAGAAGTCTTTTTTTCTTAGTTTCTTCCATGATCCGCTAGGGGCTGCAAAACAGAACAAATCCCAATAGACTCCCATGTTAAAAACGGCAGCTTCACAGAAGAAATAAACATGTTTACAGCCTGGTTCAAAAAATCATTTTAGGTTTAATAGGTCAAGTTTACCTTTATGTCAACTGTGAGGGGGGTGATTTTTTTTTTTATAACTCATCCATTTAGTTATCTAATCTTGAAATTATGCATGATTAAGGGCGTGTCCTTTTGATTGACATGCGGCAGACCAGAAGCCCGGCCTGCCAACCGGTGACTCCTAGTTAGCTCCTTGTTTGCTCTCAGTAAGGTCTCAGTTTGTAGCAGAGTAGCACAATGGCGGTTTTTAGTCAGATAATAGCAAGTTTAAGCGTGTCTTACCTTTACCCCGCCGCTTAGGGAGCTAATCTTTGTTAGCTGCTGTTAGTTTTGAGTTAGCTTGGTTAGCATTTAGCCCAGATTACATCAGCTGATAATCATTTGCCCCGCGGCTCGCCTTGCCTTTGCCCATTTTAGTATTTACCAGGAGTGACGACACACGTGACATGACAAGATAGTGACGGCGGGACACGCCCATCTGGCTTCACTTTTAGTTCTTCAGAAACCAACAGGTGACATAGTGGACAGCATGCAGGGGCGTGGTCATGAGCAAAACTTAGAAATTTGTGTCCATCTAATTTAAGATTATTCACACCTTTTACTACAAATTAGTAGAGTGCACTCGGTATTTTTGAATGACATCTAACTTAAATTATTTCAGTAGATTTTATCAGTTTAAGTAAATCTGAAATCCAGGCTAAGAGTGTGCTCACTATACTGCACATTTCCTCTTTCTCAGACCATTGTCTGTAAACCCTAAAGATGGTTGTGAGTAAGAATCCCAGTAGAACAGCAGTCCCTGAAAACCTCAAATCAACCCATCTGACTCCAGCCCCAGTAGCAATATAATAAGATATTTGATGTACTACCTCTGTTGGTACTCTATGTTCTTGTCGCTATGTTACATAACGTGTAATTTACGGGGAATCCCATTGAAATTATCTTCTCAGCATCACATAGCCTGTCAACAAAACTTGTTAATATGGCAGCAAATCAACCAAAGCCAGCATTCCTAAGAATGACACAAACAGGTCCTGTAATTTAAGAAGAGGCTTCACTCGATTACTGGTGAAAATCAAAGCTAATGAGAGTTTTTCTCTGAACAACTTTTCTTCATTAACTTTATTAAATAATTTAGTTGCAATAATTCAATAGGAAATCCTGAAAACATCTCCGCAGACTCTGTGTGAGCTGTGCTAAATAAAATGTGCTGATAGTTAGAATTGAGCAATTTAAAGACATTTTAGTTAAGTGGTGCAATTATTTGGCCAAATTTAGCGTTTCCAGAGAGCTGGCACAATATAAAACGCAGCTGTTAAGTAAATGGCCGAATAAATTCTTATTTGGGAAATTAATCTCAGGAAACACAAACATTTAGACACAAATTTCCACAGTTATTTCAGTGATGTAAACATTTTGTTACATAAGACGTCGCCCTTAAATTCCACTGTGTTTGGTTGTGCTGTATTTTGGCCACTCCAGAAAGAGACCGAGATTCCACCAGATGTACCTCAACATGTTTTGGAGCTGACTCAGAAGATGCAGTCCAAAGAAATATGCTCCTAGTATGACTTTGGTGGAATGGTGGAAACAGATTAAGGCTGCAGGAAAGAAGTTAATCTACAAGTACTGCAAGAAAAATCTATGAAGTCTAGAAGAGTTTGTCACATTATAGATAAATTTACTGTTAACCACCTGGAAAAAGAAATAAAAAAAAAAAAAGATCAAATGATCAAAAGTTCCCATAGCAGGAAAACTGTTTGCTCTGGCCCTGTGACCTGTCCCGGGTGTTTGCAGCTGCACTATGTCCCTTACAAGTGATGAAACAAAACCACAAGAAATGTATTTCACATTAATGTTGAAAATAAAAAATAAAAAGGGAGTTGGACTGAAATGTTTTGACTTGTCCATTACCGCCTGGCAACAGTTGTTGGTTGGATAACTATTTGTACATTGATTTTTATAAACCTTTGTATTATGCAATAATCATCTTTACTGTCAGCACATTATTTCTTTTATCTATAAACTAATCAAAACATTGCAACAAAGCATTGACAAGTAGCAGCACAAAAAATCATTAGTCAAGAAGATAAAAGGAGCTGCACAAATCCAGGTCTGCGCTCAGTTTGCCACAGGACAGAGGTTCAGGCTTGTCAGATCACGTCCGCTCACAGCTTTGCACTCCATCTCTCACATGAAGCACTCAATAACAAACATGTCCTTGGAATAGTTTTCATCTAAAATCATTAGCAGACTCTCTGTGTCTTTGCTTGTCTTGGATTTCCTCTTGAGTTTGGCATTTGTTAGGCTTGTCACACTATGATGTTCCTCGTTGGAGAGAAGACTAAAAGTATGCATGCCTCCAGGGTTAACATACCTCTCAGATTTAATATCTCCCCCAGCGTCTGCAAGATAAAAAGCTATAATGATGGGTGAAGCAGCTGGAAGATAATCTCTCTAACACCATCGTATTGAATGCTGTTCATTGCTGAGGGCATCATATCTTGGTTCGTGTTGAACATGCTGTACAAATTAGCATCCACAGAAACACTCAGGACAGCACACTATGTAATTAAAAGCGATCTTTTGCAACTGTAAGTACATTTGTTTCTACAAACAAATGTAAAAGAAATGTGTGATATAACACTTGTAAGATAAGCAGCTACAGTATCATTTCCCCTTTGCTTTATATTTCTAGTTTGTTCAGTCTGGTTAAGTTTAGGCAAGAAAAAACAAAACTGTCTTTGTCTTCAGTGATCAAACTGCTTGATTTGATTTTAAAACTGAAAGTTGGTACACTGTAAATATGAATAAAAAAAGAATGCAGTAAACCCATAAAACTTTGTTTTATTCCCCATAGAACACAAACAACACAGCAGATGTTGAAACTAAGATTTTACCATTTGATGAAAAATATCAGCTTACTTTGAATTTGATGGCAGCAACGCATCAAGTTGGAACAGAGTGATGTAGTAGGGCATAGCTGACATGCAGTTGCTGGAGTTTTAGGAGACGAATGTTGTCTAACTCTGGGCTGATGCAGGACTTCAGCTGCTTAGCAGTCCTGGGCCTTCAATACTGGATTATTTATTTCGTGATGCATTAAATATTTTCCTTTGAAAGATCTGGACTGCAGGCCAGCCAGTTGAACAATCAGACTCTTCTCCTGGGAAACTTTGCTGTTGTGATGGATGCAGAGATGGATCTTTGAGGCCACGCAGTGATTTCCATTACAGACTCATGTCTGTTTATAATGTTGTGCCTCTTTAAGGTTCGCAGATCATAAGAATCCAGTTTTGACTTTGTGCTTTGACATCCCTGCAGATTCCCTCAGATTTCCAGATTTTTTTAAACAATACTAACTGTAGTGGGAAAGTCAGTCTTTGCAATTTCAGAACATTTTTCTGAAATTGTTTCATATTTTATAAATAATATTTACCGCTAAGTGGTGAATGTTTGCCCATCTTTACATCCCAGTGTCTGCCTTTCTAAAAGGCTCCTTTTTATTCCCAACTGTGCTACTGGTCTGTTGTTAACCAGTAATTAGTTGTCAAATACTCTTCTAAGCGTTTTTTTTTTTTTGTGTATTTTTGTTTCTTTTTGTTAGGAGAAATATTTTTTCCTGCATGTTCCAACTTTCCTAAGATGTTTCCTCTTATGTTCTTTATGTTCTGTTGGAAATAAAACATCGGTTTGAGGTATGCAAATTCTGTTTCAATTAAAATTTGCACAAAGTCCCGAGTTTGGTTGCTCTCTCTTTTTTTTTATTAGGGTTTCCCTTGGTAAAGTTTAGTTACATAAAACACAAAGTTTACCATAAGCACATGAACTTGATGGTTAGATTTTGGAAGAAAAGTTTTTTAATTTGAGCAAAAATATACCTGAAACCAACTTTAATTATGTTATATTTTTTTCAAGTTTTAATTTTATTTGACAGCTAAAATACGTTAAAGGAAGAAAGATGGAACTATTGGTATGTATGTATAACTTCTAGCAATGGTTAGTTTGTAGTCCTTGATGTCTGGTTACACTACACACTTTTGCAGAGGAAAAAAAAAAAATACTTGCACCACCACCCAGCAGGAGTAAGTGGAAAACATGACATATTTCGCTTTTTTTGAATAACCTGCTTATTTTCTCTGACCATGATGCGTTTGGCTTCAGATTAATTAAATCAGTGTCAGACTTTCAGGAACAAGTACTGACATCCATCCGTCCTTTTTTAATAATATACAATAATATTTATCATCCTATCCCTCCATTAACTGCCATTATTCTTAAAGTTCTTGTGCACATTGTGATTTGTCAGTTTAATTGATTTGATCTCTTTGTTGTAGAAAATAAAATCTGTATGTATTTCACTTCAGCACTTCACAGGTGATAAAAATTTGAGGCAAGTTTTCCCCATAAGTCACGGTGATGGTTATACGGCAGTGTCATACGGAGATTGATTGAATCTGCGTCAGGACGGCAGTTCTTAGAAGTTAGAAGGCGTTCCGGCCTGGTTCACTTTTATCACTAAAATGTCCTTGGCAATCCTCAGACGTTTCCAGCATCTCACAATGAAGGTCAGCGAGCGAAAAGCTCTGAAAAAATGCCAACAAAAATGGAAAATACTGTTACATAACTCCTTTTTTTTTTACCCCTAAATTTTTTTTTCAATTGCTGCATTTCAGATGCAAACTCAAATCTTATATGTCTGGAGCTAAATTGGGAATATCCTGCAACAAGCAAGTGACATATACACCTTCTCTGTTGGTTTTGACCCATACAGTACATGTCCACACATCATGTAACTTTATTAACACAAAAAAGCAAGACAAACTGAGGCTTGTTCAACTTTGCAGCCTTTTTGTGCCATGAGAATACTACATGCTCAACTTGTGGATAATTAACATTAATCCATGCTCAACATTTGTGGTTTCAGAGATTTTTCTACATTGTGTGAGAGCTTATCTGTCTTTGTGGATGCTTGAATTTCTGCTTCATCCTGTGTGAGACTGATACTCATGGGAATAGCTGGAAATCTTCGGTAGATGAAAAGCATCATGCTCCCATGGCGATGCTCAGACTGTCTGGCTCTGTCTTTGTCCCTCTGACTCACTGTCATCACAGTCGTAGGGCCTCCTCTGATCCACTGTCCCTGTCCAAGCTTCTGTCTAAAGCTGTGCACTTTTAAACCTTACTTGGATTTGACATCTGGGTTGTCACCACTAACGTAAGTAGAATTCACAGGAATCCGAACGCTGACTTCCAATTAACAGTCCTCAGAGTTTTCCCACTGCTTGAGCCAATAAACAAGCAACAGCATGATTGAGAGGTTCACAGATGGAGCCAGGACATTTCCTTTTCTCTCAAACTGAAACATAATGCAGTGCATTTGGAGCTTGTATTCCATGAAGATGTCTTGATTTTCTGACCATGTGCTCACAAATCCACAAGGAAACATGAAATATAAACCGTCTATAATCTGGGATGTCACAGCTTTTGGAAATCTGTGTAATCTTGACTTTCCCCTAAAGTTTTCCATAAAGGCTCTCCATTGTTAACAAAGCATGTCCAGCCATACTCTTTTAGGAAAGTGGAGCTTGGTGCTGGCTGCTGACGCTGCAGTGGAAAAGCACAACGATTGTCCATTTTCTGGTTACAATTAAGTCATTTATAATCTGGCAGCTCTTCTGCAAGGAGCATTAGATTCTTCTTCCTTTTCCTCTTTTTAATCACCGTTGAGGGAAAATGAATGATGATGAGGCCGAGTCGCAGTTGCCTGTTCAGAAACTTTTATCTCAACAGCTCTACAGTAGTGTGAAGTTTGTTTTCCGTGTAAAACAGACTGCTGTAAACCACCATCATCATGTCAACACAAGCAGTATAAATGTAACTTCAGTTCTGTCTAATGTACATTAGAAAATATAGATAATGATGTTTACCTGTGACCAAGCCAACAGACAAAACTTATTTTTGCACATTTTTGTATGACAGTGTGCGTGTTCTAGCATATCCGCACTGCAAGCAAAGACTATGATCTAGTTTCAAGTATTTTTTTAATCATTTTTTGTATTTTTAAATGTCACTGATTTTAAACTGTTCTTTTTTCTTCTCCATCTACCTTTTTATCTTTAGAAATTAATTTTATTACTGAGATATGATGTTCAATTTGTGCAGCATTTTACTATATGTTATTTAAATATGCTATAGAAATATAGTGGACTGGATTGAAAACAATATTTAAATAACATGAACACAAGGAAAAGACAATGAGAAGTATCTATCTATCGAACATCATCAAGACTGTAGAGCATAATAATATGAATAAGGAAAACTCCTAAATTTTCCCTTTGTTGCAGAACAAAGAAGCACGTTATGGAGATTTTTGCATTTAATGAACTATCAGAAAACATTCTGAACAATATGCATTGCTTGAGAACATTTTCAACATTTTTTTCATCTCATTTCATCATTTTATTATGTTCATTTCAACTTCTACATCATAATGGGACTAAAATTCACAAAGTAATTAATCACAGGTTACTGGAACTGAAACTCATTTTCAAATGTATTCGTATACATTTCCACATGTGTAAGAATCCTGACCTTGAACTGACTCGCCTCATAATACAAACTGAAACCAGATCTATTAAGTAAGAAAGATATAAAAGATACAAAAGTTATCCTCCTGCCTTGGAAATATTTTACAGTTAAACATAAAAAATGAGATGAAACCTCATACACTTGACACCCCTGACTTAAACAGATACATCTTAACTTGTCTCTGTGTGGACATGGCTTTGATTTATCACACTGCCTCAGTACAGTCAGAACCTTGCAGACCCCAGGTTGGGAACCACTGGGTTATCTGACCAAGAAGATTAGTGACTCAGTGCTCTTGACTGACAGCATGATCTTTTCTTAAACTAAAGCAAGTGGTTGTAGTTTTTGAATTAAAGGTGATAGCTACAACGTTTTCATCAAAACAATTAATTCTTCAAAAATAATACATCCACCGAATGTCTAGAGGGGTGCATAATAAAAGTAGGCTATTAGTTTTAATTGTTTTTAAAAATATATAGCTTATGAATAATTGTTTAATCAATTTTGACGGGTCCAAATTATATGAATATTTACATCTGATTACCATGCCAAAGTCTACACAAAAGGACTCTGTGCTCAGGAGTTGGTAGCTCGATTGTTCTGTGTAGAAATAGCATCTTCCTTGCCTTACATTTCTCAAATTCAAGTGGACAAAAAACAAAGCTGGATGAAGGTAAAAGTTCAAAGGGGCTCAAAAGCAAGAAGGTTGCTGCTTCCCTCCTGGACACATACTGTAAGTTAAACATTAGCTAATGCTAATCAAAGGTTCGCTGGTTCTGTAATGTTGTAAGAGACTGTGATTGCAACACATACCTGTGAGGGGGATTTAAACCTGCCACCTTTAAACAAGAATATTGAGTTGCCATGTTCATTTGATCATTTTTAATACTTGTTTATCCCATTCAGGGTAGCGGAGGCCTGGATTCTATCTGATCCTATCCTACGTACCAGAGTGACAGCTCACCTGCATCACAGGGCCAGGCAGATAGGCTACATGTGAAACAATGTGCATTCCTGAGCAGGTTGCATTAATGGCTGAATCTAACCAAGGAGTCAACCTGGAAATGAAACTGAAAATAATCAGGAAGTTGAGAAAAGTAATAAAGTTAGTGAATCTCAATGTGAACAAGTGCAGTTCTAGTCCAGCGTAAATGCTAAAATAGTTACAGTTTGAATCTTAACATTTTTGTAAAATATACAAAAGTTAATTTCTGCTGGTCAATGTGTTGTAGTGCACAATAGGAAACTTGCCACAGCTAAAGAATTATTGGTTGTCTTCGGGTTACTGTGGTATTTCCTTCACTGATTCACAAGCTGTCAGTCACAGAATCATTAGGGTCAGCAGCAGGAAGGAGGGTCATATAGGTGAGCTGTTATCTTAGATGCAGACTGGAGGAGACTTCCATGCATTTTTTCCTGAGGTCGCAGAGTCGTTTGGTTGATCAGTTCTGATGTTCAGTTGAGAAGGAAACACCGTGATTCCGTGATTATTGCCAGAGAGCTTAGTAATTAGAGACTGATAAGGCGTACTTGTTTGCTATCAGATGCAGTCTAATAGCTGAGAAGCTATTATTGTGTCTGGGGCAGAACTACAGCATGTCAAGACAAACCAGCAGCTTTGCCCCAGTCATTACATCCAAGAACATGATGATATGACATTTAACCAGATGTTCTCAAAGTGTACATTCTTATCTTGTATCTTACAGGTTTAAAAACTGATGATGTGCATTTTTCCTGTCTGGCTGGCTGTCATGTCAAGTGGTTTTTGTAAATTTTGCTTTCTTAAAGCGTTTGTAATATTTCTAATTATGCCATTAAAAATGCAGAATAGCTCATTTTTTACACCACACCTGCAGATTTAAAGTAGTTTTCTTCACTAGAAATATCCCCTTCATATATTGAATTAAGTTAGATATAACTTTGAACCTTTACCTCACTGAGTGCATATATTATGAATAATGTGGAAGTTGTTTTTTGTCTTTATCTGTTTTGCTCATCAGCAGTTTCTGCTCACAACTGTCTCAGCCAAAACTACTAAACTACTAAAATTTTCTAGGGGCAACCCTTTTGCTAACCTGCATTTCATAAGCTCAGCTGCAGTATAGTTTGTGCATGTGATTGCTGTTTGTTTTATTAGTCATTTTTCTATGCTGATTAAATTATCATTGACAAATTGAACTCCATTTTAGGCTATTTTTGTATTGAGTGTATGTGGAGTTGTTGCAGGGATAGGATAGATAATATTCCCCGGGTGGCCAGGGATTGATGGACTTGCTGTTACTGGTTAAGCCCTTTAAACCTGACGGGTGCTTGCCAGATTATCAAGATAAAAATTGGATTTTTATTGGAGAGGGGCTCACTGCCAGGCCAAACTTATAATAAGCATCAGAATGGTATGGAATACAATTCCCAAAGAAATAAAGAAAATGTGTCGGCAAACTGGGTGAGATTCTCTTAAATAGTCTCAAGTGTTGTTACATAATGGGCTTAATGCATTGCAGAAGCTGGAGAATTTTACTTTGTTGCTGCCCAGATTGGACAAGTATGCCTTTGATTCAGGAAGGCTGCCTTGGAGAAAAATGGAAGCTCCAGGCGCAGTCAGCAATTTAACTGATCTGCCAGCTATTATAAAACACTTGAGACTTCTTCAGCGGAGATATCCACTTACCTTTTCATTATTCATGTCCTTTTGATGGTACTGCAAAAAATTAGGGTCTGAGATATTTTTTAATCATCTAACAACATGGAGTTTTTATGTGATGCAGAAGTAAGAACTGTGCAATAGGCTTGAGTTTTCCTAATGCAGTCAAGTTTAGTTCAAAAGGGAAATTTAGAATCTGATGAAATCCTGTCATTTTAACTGAGACATGAAAACAACCCATTCAAACTCACAAGATATAAGTTCTTTTTCCTTTTCAGTTTAATGATTGATAACTGTTACCTGCATTGCCAGTGAGTTTTCACACCTTTCCATTTTGGAAACTGTGTTTTACCGGAACTTTCGTGTTGACAAATGCACGTGCACAATGTGCACAACGTCCACGTGAGTAATTAATGTGAGTGGTTAATCAAATAACCAAATCCTCCCCAAAAAAGGGGTAAAAACATGGAGCAGAGATTAAAGCCTGCTTCCATTTTCTTAGGTTTATAACTTGTTTTAAGTGTCATAAATAGTTAATGTTGTGGAATTTTATAATTTTTCGATGCAATTTCCATGTTTTTTTAATTAGCCCTTGATATATCTCCACAAATATAACCTGATCACAATTAGAATTTTCTACATAATTGGAAGATCATTTGTCTCAATGTATCATGGTATGACCTATAAGACATACAGTTGTGCATGCAAGTTTACGTACCTTCCCATTAAACCCATTAAAGAAAAGGCTAAATTCATAATACTAATTCAAATAACAAGAAACTGAAAAAGTAATAACAAATAAAAATTTACGAAATTATAATTTATTAAGATGAAATGTTGCTTTTGAGTTTTTGTTTAGAAAATAATTCAAACAAACAAACAAACAAACAAACAAAACTGTACCAGACACACTAAAGCACCTTGCTCATGAACAGAGGACCTATCTGTCCACAGATGTAGAAGTCTTATTAAACATTAGCAAAAACACCTGATTGCCTACCCCCCCCCTTTTTTTTTTTTTTTTTTTTTTTTTTTTTTTTTTTTTTTAAATTTTTTTTTTTTTTTTTTTTTCCTCCCTTTTTTTTTTTTTTTTTTTTTGTTTTTTCCCCACCCCCCCCTCTTCCTCCTCTTTTTCCTCATTTTGGTGGAAGATGGGTTTTTCTTTGGACTTTCCCCCCTCTTTCTTTTTTTAAGGAAACCCTAACTTTTACCTTTAAAATTTTCATTTCTTCTTTTTTCTAGGCTGAGAAGAAGCACTTACAACGTTTCATCTGGGAAGCTAAATTACGTTACAGAGTTTTGCTTTATGTACAGCAACACACAGCAACTGGACATCGACTGCAACTGGCTGTTTTAAATGTGCACAGTGGGTGATTCATACCCAAGAGAACATTAACAGAGGAAGATATGAAAAGTCAATATCTGACTAACTTTTACTGTCAGAAGAGAGCTCAGAGTGAAGGTAGAGTGCAAAACATTATTCCAAATCAGCTGAAGTTCAGTAGTGCTTATAAAGGTAAGGTGGAAAAACCAGAAGGCGGCTAAAATCAGTTTGAGCATAATGTCATCAGAAAAGACATTCTTGGTATAATTAAAAGAGAAAGAAAACTCTTTACTCCAGCATTTAGCCTTATCCCATCTGTATACAGTATGGGATACTATTATGATTTGTGCTCTCAGATGTGTCTGGGCCGCCAGTGTTGAAACAAGTAATTCTGAATTATATCTGATAATTCTGAAGGACATCAGCAGATCTATCTATGAACTGGATTTAAAAAGAGGGTGGGTCATGCAGCAAGACAATCAGAAGCATATGAGACTGATTAAGTGTGTTTGAAATGGTTACATCAATGTCCTGACTGCCATCCTCCAGAAATGTTGTGTAAGAACCTCAAGCAATTTATGTGGAAAAAAAAAAACCCACAAACATGCCCTCTTACAGTTGCTTTGTTCAGAGAAACGGGCTTACAAATGTACAGGACTGAAAAATAGGTAGTTTAAATATTTAATATGAGAGATATGTGATATAAAATCTCTATCCATCATTGATGGGCATCAGCAGGAAAAAGAAAACTGCTGCTGAACCCAGAAATCAACTGAGATGTTGTGGTACTCTCTGTTCTCCCTGCACAGACACAGAAGGAAGACATAAACTTGATGCAGCTGTGTTTCTGGCCAGATTTTGCTTGTAAATGAGATTTAGAATACCACAAAAATTGTACCTGGTTACATAAACGTTGTTTACAAAAATGTTAACGTTGTTTATGCGCACAGTTGTTTGTTTTAATAGACAACATTTGTGCTTTATTTAATTTGCTTTACTCTTTTGGCAAATACTTTTTAGTTGATGAAGGGCATATGCCATTTTTTTAAACAAGCAAAAGGAAATTATGTTAAAAATATTATGCTCTGTATAAATATATTTACACGAGTGATATATGGAAATATGCTCAAAGATGGCCTTTTAAAAAAGCTAACAGTGCACACTGTTTTTTATTAACATAATCAGATCATACTTGCAGAAGGTTTGAAATGCTTGTTAACTTGTTTCTTTCATTAAGTTTGACGTATCACTTACATTTAAATAGTTTCCATATAAAATAAGTAAATAATTCCAGTTCCCTTTTTTAATGTTAGTAATCTACATCGCAATTATGGATTGGAATTTCCATCATCTTATGATGCAATAATTAAATACTTTGTTTTCTATCTGCACTCAGTTCAACATGTTAGTCATCACAGTCTGTTTGGGGGAATTTCAAAGCGCTCATCTCTGTGTCACACAGCTGGCTCTGCAGAGGCGGCACTAAGCCACGCTCATGGAAATAAGATCGTCATTTCTGTTCAGTTACTCAGAGCCAGCAGCTCACACCTGCAGAAACCATGAGAGGGAAGTCTAGCAGATAAATTACTGACCCTAATTTAACAAGGAGGTTGGAGTCTGACCGCTCTGAGCCTGCTGCAGGTTTTTAGATGGCAGATGAAGCTATTCAAATGTCATATTTACACTTGTTTTGTGACAGATTATCTCTTAATCCCTATTTTTCTGTATGTTCAGCCTAATTAATGATGCAAACAATTTTACATTTAAATGATCAACGAGGGAATAGACATTTGTGGTGGTAAATAAAATCATTTTTCATGGCAAGAAAAGGTCACAAATAATTTAAATACCCTGTAATGCATAAATCCATACCTTTTTATAATTCATGTAATTTAGCTGTCCACATAATTGTTTTCCCCAGAATGCTTTACTGATGTTTGACAGGTTTCCATTAAGGTTTAGAGGGGAAATATAATGAAAGCATCTGTAATGTTTTTCAGTTGCACCTGAAATGACTCGATCAACACCTTCATTCTGGCCATTTTCATACATCTTGCATTACATCATAATCACATTGTCTTTAAAGATGATTTTCTGTAAGCCTGATGGAGAGATCAAGGCCAACACATCTTCTGTGAAGTGAGGAACTGACTTTTTAATTATTTTTTCATCCTGATTTTTCCAGATTGAGTTTGTTCTGGTCACCTGTTTCCACTCTTTTTTGTGCTGGAGCTGCGTGGGCCCCTTGAGCTCCACTTATCACCTTTCTGACTTTGCTTCATTGGAGAATAAAAAGGGGGGGGGGGGGGGGGTTGAACATGTTACATAATTTTTTTCCATGCTGAAACTTTTTCTGGCAAACTTGCAGGTCATCTTTGTTTTAATCGACTTCCCACTACATTTAAAGGCTGGAGGGCTTTAATATGATTTTCCTCCGTAAAGTCACGCACCATTTGCTCTTAATTGGACATTTCTTGCGCCTCCCGTCCCCACATTCGGAAACTGTTCAGTGTTTACAATGTACAGTTAAAATCCAATCATTTACATTGAAGAGAAAAACCCTGGATTAGAGCTCTTGACTTTATTGCTCAAATAGTGAAACTGCTTATGTAACTGCACGCTCAAAAATATTTTGAAAAAATGATATGTGGATTTTAGCTAAAGGGATGTTGTGTCTTGAAGTTGAAATGTATTAAAACAGATTTGTTTGTTACTTTGTCATTGTTGTAAATATCCCAGGGATGACATGACTCAGTGCTAAAAGCATGTTAATTCCTCTGCTATTCATATTCAAGTGTTTTCATTCTGGATTATATTAATTGTCTTCACTGCAGCTGTTGGGTAGAAATGTTCCATTGCAAACGTCAATGGCAACTATAGGAAAGAGGGAACAATTTTATTTGAGTTTGAGAACACATTCCATGTGTTATTTAGATTCTCTGTTCCAAAAAGTGCTATTTTATGCAGATTTCAACCAAAGTGTTTGCACATCTGGTTCTCATGAATGCCATTCAAGTGAAGTTTGGTTGCATGAGTGTAGCTTTGGTTTAGGATCAAACCTATAATGCTCTGTGGGTCAGTAATCATATTTGAATACAGTAGATAATGAAAAGGTGAAACATTTTTAGAAAAGTTAGCATGTTTCAAAGGTCGGCAATACCCCGATGACCCAACCTACTAAGCACAAGATTTAATAAGATGCGTGTCAATCCATTTAAGTGTTACACCATCACAGGTTTAGAAATATTCATAAACAGTTTTGAGCCTGTTTGGTCTTTAGTTTTTTTCCACTTAGATGTGGTCTGTAGTGGTATGTGCAAATCTCCACTTTTGCATATTATTACAGAAAAAAGTCTATTCAGAGGTGGGGGCTCTCAGTGTAAGTCATCGCTGCAATATGCAAGTGATGTCCAGCTCTAGCCATTGAAGACCACCATGCTGCAGATTTTAGACATTTCTCTGCTGTTGATGATCAGCTCATTTAAACCAGGTTTTCTGGAGCAGAGAAATAATTAATAACCTCAACAAATAATGCCTAACCCCTAGTAGTTGTGAGAAGCACTGCATGTAAATTATCATAAAGAAATCCATCAGACTTTTTTTAAAAACTGCAACAAAGTTTCTATCCAGGACTTGGCGTATGTGGGGACTTTTCTCAACTTTGCAAGTCAAATGCACATGTATTTGTGCATAGTAAGCGCGGTCAAAACATGGTTACATGCCAAAAACATGCTGCTTCTACAGTTTACAGCCGGTGCAATCGGGAACATTTCAAATGAAGAAAAACTTCTTTTGACTCCAGAAAAGTCAGCTTATTGTTTGGTTTCTGTCAAACAATGCAGCTGTCCACAGAAAGAAATAGAGCAGATCACCTGCATCATTT
Organism: Atherinomorus stipes; assembly: GCA_023101725.1. Lineage (NCBI taxonomy): Eukaryota > Metazoa > Chordata > Actinopteri > Atheriniformes > Atherinidae > Atherinomorus > Atherinomorus stipes. The sequence continues at coordinate 2,058,750 of JALJCO010002985.1, read as the reverse complement.
GGATATTTTATTCAAATAGATGACAAAACACTCCAATGCTGATGAATTCACGCTATTGTTTTTAAGACGCATTAGTAATCTTATGGAAAATTAAATGTAACATGAAAGTGGATGATTATTTTGTGCTCATTGTTGGTTTTTAGAGGTGCTTTCTTGCTTTGAGGTGGAACCGAGCTCCTCTTACAGTAGCTCATCTGTAAGTGGAACCATGTTAATAACCATGAGAAAGTAATTACCTATATCCAACTTGTAAAGGAGAAATCATCTACGGTGTTGGCACGTCACAAAGGCGGTGGGCAAAATGGTGCCTATAAAGGTGATGATGAGATTATAACAAAATGTCTTGTGATCAGCCAATTGACCAAAAAGGCATTTCACCATGTTATTGCAACACTTCTAATTTAAAACGTATTCAGCCGAGGCTGACTGGGCCTTGGTCTTATGTTGAGGCCCAGAAATCTTCCATCGCATCACTCCCCATCTGGTGGATTCCTACTTCTGAAAAACAGCCTCAGGTAAAAATGACTCAAAGCTCATGTGCCAGACAAGGATGCCATGGATTACTGGCAGCTGCTGTGTGGAAGTCCACAGAGTGATGCAGGCTGAGCAAAGGGGAGGAGGAAGGAGGCAAAGGGCACATGGAGGCAAAAGCATAAATCATCTTTTGCAATAGACATCTCAAGCTTGAGATCAGATGTGGATGAAACTATCTTTGAATTCTTTGAAAATTTCATGAATATGAGTTCAAAGTTGATGTTAATGTAGATTTCTAGAAAAAGGACAAATATTGTCCACATGAAAAGAAGAGCAAAGAAGTGGTTTCATCTAATACTGCATTTGGATGCTAAAGCTCCTCTCACAATGTTCTTAATTTATGATGAAATTGAATACTACTCCGAAACAAACCCTCTCAAATAACTCCTCACAATAACTTCTCACTTACAGTGAGGTCAGTCCCCAACAGTTGGGGGGATTAAAGAGTTCACTATCCACTCATATGAGACAGTATATCATAAAATTCAGTAGCAGACAAATCATTGACATTTTCTTTACAATAAATACTGGCGGACTATTCTGGTGTAATGCATCAGAAAAGGCCCTTATCATGATTCTATCCCTACCGTGCCTCAAAGAAAGAATATGTTCTTAAAGCTGAAAAGCCAAATGTTTCTTTTATTCCAACAGATTTTGGACCAGAATTGTGACAAGAGAATTAAAAATGAGTTGAATTTTACATGCTACAGTGAAAAACGATACACCAAAAGCATGATAATTGAATACTGACAATATCTTTTGTATTGAACTTGTGCATGTGCATAACCTGCAGTGAAGTCTTTTTGTCATCTTTCCATCACACACCTTGATTATAAGTTGATCTTTGTTGGCCAGGATGATTTTTGCAACTTTTTCCAGCTAAACAAGCAACAGAACATCATACTAAAGGCTCACAGTGGGTCATCCTGCCTTCAGGATAACACATTATTACTTTTACTGCATATTACACTTAATATTCAACACTTCATCTTAATCAAAATTTAGACATTTTGAGGCTCCTTTTGACGTATAGTTTGTCCTTACACAGATGAACTGTTTTAGATAAATCTTGTATTAATGCCCTAATATGGCACTTTCTTTTTAAACTTTAAATCAGCATGACTTTCAGATGCATTTTACCATTAACTGCTGTGAAATCTTTATTTCTCATGTACAAACACATCTATTTCCCCTTGTTGAGATAATTGGCTGAGGGTTTTCGGCGTGAAAGCTGGAACAGGAAACTGCCACGCTGCCACCAACATCTGACAGAGACTGGTTTGTTTGACGGTGCAGTGGGTGGCCTGAGCATTTTGCTGTGGAGGAGTGGCCAGATGGGGCTGAGCTCTGGAGCAAATGTTTGTTTTTGAGAGGACCGCCAAGCAACACAGATAGGAGATAAGAGTGTGTGTGTCCAGAGAAACAGTGTGAATGATGTAAAGGCCTAAAAATACAGCTTGAGGCATATCAATCTCACCTTGTCTGTGTGACAGATTGACTGTGTGTAAATTGCACCATAACCAGCTTATTTTCTTTTCAATTGGTTTGATTTCAGATGGTTTGAGTAAAAAGTTAAAAATGCCTCAAACGATCAAACAAAGCATTGAAGTGGCAGATAAACGGATTTTGATTAAAAGAAGACATCAAGAAGTGGCAGAATACCCTGTATTGAGAATTACTCCACTCAGGGACTAAACTTATAGAGAGCAGATAGAAGTGTGATGAGGGGACTGAAGGAAATAAAGCATTATGATAAGTTTGCAATATTTGAGTTTACTTTGATGAATGACTACATTTGGGAAGAATGCTTTCTGTAGAACTTTGTAGTCAAGACTTTTGAGCAATCTTAAAGCTTAAATTTAATAATTTCCTATCAACATTTGCAATTTCTAGGTAAAATTCATTACTTTGTCATTATCTTTATCATTACTTTTACCATCTAATGCAGGCAGCCTGCATTAAATGTGCAGTAAAAGCAATGACACAGAGTTTTTGTGTCAGTGACGCTCTCAGCCTTAATTGCACAACTGTGTACGACACCACATCCTCACTCACCTTCCAGCATCCAAATATGGACTTTTTTCACTAGTTAACACCAAGTCAAGTCCAAGAACGCATCAACAGACGATCAAGTGTAGGTTGAGTTGAGTCAACTGGACTCGGTTTAGTTTCTTGAAGAAGTTTTCGCTCTCATCCAGTGGAGATTCTTCAGTTCTGATGGAGATAGAGAGAAATCTCACTTAAATAACCTGTCTTCCCAGCATGGAAGGATTTGGATGACCCCAAGCTTGTGATTAAGATTATGGTGGGGAATGTAAAGGAATCTCTGTAGGTCTCTGTACGGTGGTGTATGGAAGTTTACATGTACTCCCATTAAAGATCAGCTGTCAGTGAAATACGTTGAAATTGACAAAGTAATAATGAATAAAAATTTTATGAAAATCAAGAGATTGATTTTGATTCAACAGAGATTAAAACAAACAAAAAATTAAACACGCAAACAAGCATGATGGAGCTCCTGAACATAAATGTTATTGAGCAACACTTTGAGGCAATCACTGCAATCAAGTGTTTTCTGTAACGTCCAGTCAGATGTCTGTACCTGTTGACAGTATTTTGGTCCACTGTTCATGAACGAGGTGCTCTAATTTTCCTGGGACAGTGTTGTTTGTTTTGTTTTGTTTTTTAACTTTAAATGTTTTATTTTGTTTTATTTTGCAAAACTATAATTTAGTTTAAAAATTATATATTACTTTTTTCAGTTTCTTGTTATTTGAATTACTATTGTGAATGTAGCCTTTTCTTTGATGTGAGTGTATGTAAACTTTTGTACGCGACTGTGTGTGAGTTTCCTGTAGACTCCTGTAGCTCCCATCCTCCATTAAAGATCAACACATTACAATTTCTGCTGCAGTTTCATGAATGCAAGTGCTGCTAAATTCAAGATTGTTTCTTTAGAGAGTAAAACATTTCTATAAACTGGTAGTCTGAAGCAGAGGGATTTAAAAAGAAAAAATAAAGTTGCCAGCAGAGTATTAAACTGCAGAAAAACTGTGGCTGAATATCTTCTGATACCTTCTTCTCAGCATCTTCAATGATAAGCAGGCTGTTGAATTGATCATCAAATTGTCAGTTTGTTCTAGTTTACTTTCTCAGCTGTAACTATATAAAGTGTTTATAGTTTTTAGCATACAGTTTAAGTGTTTTTGTACTAAAAACAAACTTTTCTGACAACACAACCTTGTCCTGCTACCTGCTGCATGTGCTTCTGTTCTGCTTGTTTATGCTGTAGTAAAATTTATCAAAACAATCCTGTGCTGTTTCACACTGCAAGTCCTCATGCTGGGTTTCCATTGGTTCCCTTCACCACTGCTGAAGCCCTGGCCTTGCCTGTGCTGCGTGAGAATCTGGAGGACTGTTTTCTTTTATCAAACCTGCTGCAAGGCTGTTCAGCAGAGAGGAGAATCTCTCTCCTTTGGTCCGGTTTCCACTGACTGCGCTTGGCTACACTTTGCTGAGAAGACGATGGAAAGGTCCACGCGGATAAACTCTTGAGATTGTCAGTGACTGTTGAAGAGAAAAGAAACACGTGCTGTTTTCTGCGTCTTTGGCCCGAATGTGTCTCCACTTACTGTCAGGAGAATTTTCTCACTGGATGTGATGAATTCAAGGGGGACCAGTCGTTTTACTCGCTGGGATGGAGGGAGACATCTGAGTGCTGCTACCAAAACAGTTTCCTCAGCCGAGAGCAGAGACATCAAACGCAGGAGGAGAGAGGAGGAGCAGATTACTCTCCTGGGAGAATAAATGCAGAGCTTTGTCTCTGTGAGGGCACAATTAGATGAGCAGCATTCGTCATCTGAGTAAACAGAAGACACAATAGTAACCAGAGTGGAATCTTCTCCCCAGACCAAGTGTACATGTGACATTAGAGTTGTTTTCACTGAGTGCAGGGATTCTGCAGGAATAAAGCAATTTGTTGAGCTCCACAGTTTTGCTTGACTGAAATTGTGACTAAAAAGTAACTGAATAAGACAGCGTGTTAACTCATAATAAATCAAATCCAGCTTTATTTGTATAGGGTCGATTTTCTTCATAAAAAAGTCATCTCAAAGCACTTTACAGACACATTCCAGCTCAACCAACTTGTTGTAGTCCAGTTTAACCAAATTAAAACAAGCCAATTTGTTTAAAAAAAGCAAAGAAAAGAAAAGCTTTACTGACCAGGTTTCATTAGACCCAGAATTCAGTAAGTGCATTGCTGTCATTGTTATTTCCCTTCAACATCCACTGCTATCTTTATGTTTCTAAAAAGTTCTTAACACCCCTGTAACCAACCTAGATCTCTTTTAAATGCTGTTGTTATTCTCTCTTATTTATGTATAGATAGGTCAAAATTGAAGAATTTGAGTAAATTTAGATGTGTTTTCAATTATTTTTGGGTACAAGCCCACATTTTCACGAATAAAACCAACATGAACTGGAGAAAAATACATTAGTGTGTTAGAAAAGGCGAGGGCATTAAATTAATTGTGCCGGGGACGAATCGGTCAGTGAATTCCAGTCCATGTAGCAAGAACATGCAAAGCTGTCTCAGTCATTACATTTGCTTTCATAGTTTTGACTTGTTAACTGGAGATGTTGATGCCAAGATTTTCACTGCTGAGAGGTGCTGCAGAGAGGTCTGCACAATAACCCGAATAAAGCTGTTGTACTGTTTTTATTTTTTCATTTGCTCTGCTTCTTTTTTTTTTTGTTTTTGTTTTTTACAAAAAAGTGTTGAGATTTTACTCATCTGACAAAGTCTGCCGGACAACTAAGTTCATTCACAGGATTTACTGCACATAAAGATAAAATATTCATTATTGTTCCAGTTTGTCACCCCAGAGGATGTTTTGTGTCCACAAAAGCCTCCATTTCCTTGTTATGACCCGAATCAAAGAAGGAACAGACTGAAGTCCTTTGGCTCAACATCACTTGCTTGTGAGTTTATGATTGTGGATGTTTGTAGAGATCATATAAGATCTGACACCATGATTCATACCATTTATTAGGACGATTTGATAGCAAAAGCTCAAAACCAAACCGAATTTTATAATCTTTGGCTGGGTCACTTGTGTTTTTCTTCCTATTTGTCCCAACAGTCAACATTCTTTCTGCTGCCAGATTGTAATTAACGCAGACTAAAGCATCATTTGAAGTCAAAACCAAAATCAGTTTGGCACCAGCCATCTTGGGCAGCCCAAACATTTATTTTGCGTCCTGATGCTTTTAAGGAACCATCAGCCATCACCCTTGTTTTATCTTCCGACACTCTGCTGGTAAGTTTGACATGTGTGCATGTGCCTTTGGCAGGTTTCAGTGTAAAACAGCATAAACAGGAAATGTTGGTTTCCTGCCACATGGAGAGGATTGGCACAGGAAGTCATCTCTCACAATCTGACAGGAGCTGCTAACTGCTGGACATGTTATAAATTCACTGATGGATGCAACTCTTATAAATGAGAATGTCACTGACGCTGCCAAAGGACTGCATCCAAAGAAGCCTCTGTATTTGTTGTGGTTTTCCCTTTTTGCACGAATGTCAGCCCATCATCCTTTCATGACCCGTGTGATGATGGATATTTAATACAGAGGCCAAATTACACAAAGCTGATGATGCTTGATCTATTATTTATGCAGTACTCAGTGTTTTGTTTTGATCTGAGAGAAGTTTACTTGTGATTTAAAAATACAGAGAAGAACTGAGTAATTACCATGTGTTGTGTATGGCTACACAAACAACAGTCATTAACAGAAGCCTGACCCGGGGACAATATTCTGTCTCCAGCATGTGGTTCTGATTGAATTCCTTGCTAATATACATCACATGACGCGACAATGCAGCAGCAGTATAGTCTCATTTATGTTACTTTCACTATTTTCTCACATTTTAACAAAGCGAATTGAGAGAGAAATAACTCATCTACTTTATTAGCACCTCTGCTCGGGTCTTTTTTGTAGTTCCTTATTGCATTACAGTTGTTTTATTAGACCTGCTCCACACCAGTTTAGTGGCGTGTGTCACTGCCACGTGTTGCATGTGACAAACAGGTGCTCCTGCGAAACTCTAGATCCATTCCACACAGCTGTGTTAGGTGTGCATGTAATGCAACCAATATGCACACTCTAATCTGTTAACATGGGAGCTGAATGAAAACCATGGCACTGCACACACACAAACATCACATAGCGGATGTGAAACCAGCCTTACTGTTCATTTGGGACATTTGGAGAACTTCACTTTCCTTTTTATGTTGACAGAAAGTGACTACTGAGGCTTATCAGTTATAACGCAGGACAATCTGTGGAAATGTCGTGTTAAACTAGTAAATCTGTGTGTTAAACAAGTAAAACTACCCTTGCATGACAAATTTTACATTGCATTTTGAGGAACTGGTTTCTTACCAGCTTCTTACCATAGAGATATGGTGATGGTTCTTTTGATGACAAAAATTTTAAATCATCTTCAAAATTGAACACATCCTCACACCTTTCAGACATGGCCATATTTTTCACTGGATTTTTTGGGTAATTGAATTTCACTCCGCTGCCAAATACAGGAAGTACAACTATGTTGCTGCTGAGAAACTTTACCATCAAACTGCAACGCAATGCAAGGTTAGTTTTATTGTAAACATCATTCTATTAACATGGCATTTGTGTTATAACTGATTTGCTTTGGGTGTTCTGTGGAGTGGATAAGATTGTTTTTTGATGACAGGCTAGAACGCAATTCATCATTGTGTTTTTCTAATAATTCATTTTGATTATTCATTTTTTTTTTTATCTTATCTTCTCTTTTTGATGATTGATTCTCTTCTAGTATTTTTATTAATTAATAATATATATTCTTTCTTTTTAGCAATTTATTTTTTCTTTTTCATTAATCTTAATCCTTAATTCTCGTAGTTTTGATTTTCCAAGTTAGTAATATATTAATTTCTTTTTTTTATTTCTATTATTTTTTTTTTTAAAAAAAAAACGTTCCCAATTTTTCTTTTTTTTTTTCATTTATTTTATATTTTTTTGTATATTTTTCTCCTTTTTTTAATTTTTTTTATTTTTTTTTCTATAGAAAATATTATTATTTTTTTTATTTTGTTTTTTTATTATTTTATTATTCTAAATTATTTATAAGAGTTTTTATAGTTATGTTTTTTATATTTTTTATTTATTTTTATTATTTTATTTTTTTCTTTTAGTTTATATTTAACTTAAGTTTTTTTTTTTTTATATTATTATTTTTTTTTTTTTTTATTTTCTATTTTTTCTTATTTTTTTTTACTAGTTCTCTTTAAATTACTCTTTTTTTCTTTTTTTCTTCTTTTTCTTTTTTTTTTTTTTTTCTTCTCTATCTTTTTTTTTTTTTTTCTTTTTCTTTTTTTTTTTTTTTCATTTCTATTTCTCTTTTTTATATTTTTTTTTTTTTTCTATTTCTTTTTTTTTTTCTCTTTAGTTAATTCCATTATCTCTTTCTTTCTTTTTTTTCTTTTTTTATTTTTTTTTTTTACATTCATTATTTTATTTTTCTTTTTTTTTTTATTTTATTATTTTTTTTTTATTTATATACTTCTTCTTATTTTTTTTTTTTAATACTTCAATAGATTAGTTATTCATTTTTTTTTTCTATTTTTTTTTTTATTTTATATTATATTTTTATTCATTCATTTTTTTTATTAGCTTTGTTTCCTTTCTTGTTATTTTTTTTGTTTTTCATACTTTCACCCATTCCCTTTTTTTTTTTTGATCTCCTTTATAGCTATGGGATACTACTTATCAGTTTTGTGTTACACTCAAAGCTTTTCACAGTCTTTTGATAAAGCACGATGAGTAAATTCATCTAAACAAATACATTTTGATGAAGGCTTTCTTATCTTAAAGGGATACAACACCCGCAGAATGATGTGCCTTCATTTTCTAATCACCCTCATGCTGAGCAAGACCCTGCAGCACTTTTTTAATATCTAAATGCAGCCAGAGATCCGGGGAGGTTTCGTTATCCGTTGACTTTCATATAATGGAGGTGACTGGTGCTTGAAACAAAAAGGTCCGTAAAAGTCCACAAAAACTTGGCAATATTCCTCCATACTGCTCATCCACTGTAATCCAAGTGTCCTGAGTGGGTAACATCCATTATTTATTAAAAACAACATCTTTGGTATATCTTTACGAGAGCAGGCAGCGCCTGCTCTGCCAATAATGCAAGCATAGAAGAAGAAAATTGCTGTTTACATTGTGCTAAGAGTGACCGAGCTACAGACAAACCCAAGAGGGGTTGGCTTTGATTTAAAACAAACAATAATGACCCCCCCCCACCCCCGATCTCTGGCTGCATTTGAGAAAAAGCATATCAAAATTAAAAAAGTACTCCAGAGTTTTGCTCAGCATGAAGTGAGCAGAAAATGAAGGCGAGCAGAACATGAAGGCACATCATTTTGTGGGGGTTGCATCCCTTTAACTGTTAGCAACACACCAGCTGACATAATTCATCTGGCATATTGCTCACTTTGGTGGTTCTAATCATTAATTTGATCACCATCCACAGCTCTGCCAACATGAAATGAGCTTTGTCTGCGTTTATCGTGACAAACTCACCCGTGGTTTTCCTTCTTGGCCGACCTTGACTTTTATTTCACGAGGACAGCCGCATGTGGAGGTTTTGTGTGGAAATCTCTTGCAATAATTCTAAGATGAATGCTAATGGGATGTTGAGAGGAAAGTCACATTTTTTATGTTTTCACTAGATACTGAATTTACGACAGATGGATTTGTGAAACTTAAAGTATGTGGTTAGGTTATATAAATAAAAGACCTCCCAACTTATTTAATCATGTTTAAATGCCATTTTGATTTACTCAGAAACAAATTAAAATGATAAGCTGTTTTAAAAAGTGTTTCCTTTACATTAACTCTGTGAGGCCAAGTAGTGGTGCTGATGTAAGGATGAAACACTTATGCTGCTTCCAGTGTAACAGAGGAACCAGCACAACCATCACAGTAATCATTAAAGTTTCTGTCACTCAAACAATCAGGGGTCATCTTTGGTTCCAGATCTACCCACTAAAGTCCTGCCTGGTCTCCTGTGTGTGCTTTCAGGTATGGATGGCAGCATCCCCTGAAAACCATGATTAGCAAGATATTCAGTATTCAGATCATTGATCCTCATGTGAGGTTTCCCAAGCCCAAAATAGTTGTATCAGGGCAGAGTTTTATTTCTCTCTTTGTGCATTTTTTTTCCTCTGAAGATGCAGAGTTTACTGGTGAAGTCTGTTTCTTATTAGTCCTTTTCCCCTATTACTGTGCGTTCAATAAGCATTGTCTGCATGGATTAAATTCATGGATTCAATAAGTTTGGTGTTAAAAAAGAAGAAATTCTTATTGCTCAGAGACATTCACAACCTGTGTACAAGTGTTTAATTGCTAATTCGTGTCTCAGTGATTTGAATTCAAGGTGATATCTTCAAGTGTCTGGTCAGATCAGCTAACAACAAAAAACAGTCATTCACAAAGTGGCAGAAATTAATGTTTAAAAGCAGGATAAATTGTAAAAGTTGCATCTTTTGTCGGATTAAGTCAACCTTCAGATTGCTTGTGTCATGATTCCTCCTGATGATCCCTCCCTTCCTGCTCTGATTACCTGCCCCATACTCATGAGCTCCACCTGAGCTTCATCAGCCTCCCTCATGTGTGGGCATACAGGTACTGTAACTTCACACCTTCCCTCAGGTCTCTGCCAGATTGTCTTGTCACTTGCCTTCAATGTTTTGGCATTACATAGATCATCAATAAACAAACTTTGTTCTGTTTAATCCTGCACTTCAGTCCTACTTTTGACCGTCAGCTTGATTCGCTGTTAAAGCACAATATCAAAAGCTTCCCAGTTAAGGAGATGGAATAACCCACAAAACATCTCATGGATATTTAATAATTTATTTCATGAAATTAAAATTTTTGGGCTTTTTGTTTTCTTCTTTTTTTTTTTAAATGTGTGAAATCAGGATGTTAATATTTTTCAGTGATGTGTTTATCATTGAAAGTGGTGAAAACTAAAAGCAAGGAAACATCTGGAGTACAAATTGCAGTGAACATCACCAACACTCATGGGAGTGTGGGAGGGTTTCTGTGCAATATTATCACAGCGGTGTGTGCGCAACCAAGGCAGAAGGGAGGGCTCATCCTGGTTTGTTTTGCTCATCCTTCTGGCTATTGAAAAGGGCTATATGAATAAAATGAAATGAAATGAATGAAATGAAATGAAAAATACTTTATTCATCCCAGAAGGGAAATTCAGTATTGTAAAAGCTCTTTTTTTTTATTTTTTTTTTTTTATAAATAAACAAAAAAGTCAGTCAGTCTTGTTCTTTAGGGTGATGGTTGCTGGCAGGAATGAATTCCTGTATCTCTCCGTCCTACAGCGAACTTGACGCAGCCTCCCACTGAACACACTCTGTTGATTCTTCACCGTGTTGTGGAGAGGATGGGAAGTGTCCTCCATCATCTTCATCAGCTTGTGCAGCATTCTTTTTGAACGATCAGCTCCAGCGGCTCCAGAGTTATCCCCAGCACAGAACCAGCTTTCTTGATCAGCTTGTTTAGTTTCTTCAAGTTTCTGATTCTGATGCTGCTTCCCCAGCAGATGCTGCAAAGCTAATTGCACTTTCTACAACAGACTTATAGAAGATCTGCAACATCTTGGTGCAGACGTTGAATGATCTTAGCTTCCTTAAGAAGTAGAGTCTGCTCTGACCTTTCTTGTAGATGTAGTCACTGTTGCATTTCCAATCGAGTCTGTTGTCCAGCTGAACTCCAAGGTATTTGTAGTTTTTTAAAATTGAATTGAATTGAATTGAATTGAATTGAATTGAATTGAATTGGTTTAGCAGAGCTAAGTTCTGAAACTAGGATGGCAGGCTGTTAACGTTGCCAATGACCAATCATTACCAATTCCAAGAAGACTGCAGCTTTTTATCAAGGCTTTAAGCTCCTGCCAGTCCTAAAAGCAGCAAAATCGCTGTTGTGCTGCCTTTGAGCCTCTGATGAGGTGTCATAAAATTTATATCCTCAAACTCGACAGAAAGCATGAATACTAAAACGTAAAAAGTAAAAGATGGCAGCAAAGATACTACCAACCCACAAAACACAGGTGCAATTATTCAGAAATATTGTCAGCTTCATGTTTACATTAAATCTCTGAAATATAAAATAGCATTGAGTTTGATTTATTTACAATATCAGCAAGTATTTACAAACAAAACAAAAGCATATTCAATCCTGTCACTCCCAACCACAGTTATTGTTATTTATTCATTCCTAATCTGAGGTAAGAACTTTATAGACCAGAATGTAAAATATTTTTACTGTGTTGGATGTACTGGACTGGATATTGACACCTTAATGTTACAGTACATCTAAAATGCTGTCATTTAAATGTCACGCAGTGTGGTGAGCAAATGATGGTCCCCATGTTTTTGTTTTTTTTTTGTTTGTTTGTTTTTTGTTTTTGTTTTTAATGGATTTACATGTATAAGATACTTTTAGCCATATAGATAATAGTATAGTAAATTGAATTCAACATCACCCTGTTCGTTTTTTGTTGTTGTTATTATTTGCTTACTAAGTCTTACAGATCAACTTAACAGTTGTGATAGCTTTTTTTCCCAATTTCCCTTGCTTAAATATTTAATATATTCCCAGCAAAAGTGGTCGATTAAATAAAGATCTCATAATCTTACACTCCTCAAATCATTTCTTTGCCCATACTTACCTACTTGACAGCTTCAGAATCCAATAAATGTGTCCTGTCATCCCTTCAGGGAACCCTGGTGGACAAACAGCTGCTGTACTCTTCATTTGTCAGGGTTTTTGTATGTTCTGAGAATTCCCCTCATTTTGCACACCTATGACTCAAGCCCATAAGCTAGATAAGCGCTAATTATATACCTCCTGTCATTCTTAAGACATGACAAATGTAGGGTAAATTCCAGAAAATGTGAAGTTTTTCTTGCTAATGTTTTCAGCTTTTGAAAGTCGGCCCCTTGAGTGGATTTGGGATGGTAAATAAACAAACGTCTCACTGTAATAGCATACATGACTCAACGTGTCACGCTGGAGCATTTTGCAGAAAACCTGGCCGTTTGATGTCTTGAGGAATTATATTAAAAACACTTAAATTTGCCCTAACTATTCAAAATGTTTCAATCTTTGAGATGCATGCTCAATCTAATTGTTTTTCGAATGATAAAAAGCTTTTTAAATGCTTTAATTTCGTTTACTTCCTGTAATTTGATTATTTATCTAGAGACATTTGCTGCTGTTAGAGTTTGAGATTTGGCACATTTAACCAAAGAAGCAGGTGAAGCTGCAAAATGTCGGGCAGTAATTATGGACTCTACCTACGCAGTACACTTGGATTACATTGGACGAGCAATATGGAGGAATATTGCCAAGTTTTTGTGGACTTTTATGGACCTTTTGTTTCAAGCGTCGCTGACCTCCATTACATGAAAGTTGGGGGATAATGAAAACCTCCCTGGATCTCTGGCTGCATTTGAGATACTAAAAAAGTGCTCCAGAGTCTTCCTCAGCATGAGGGTGAGTAGAAAATGAAGGCACATCATTCTGTGGGTGTTGTATCCCTTTAAGGCCAACATAATGTCTTGTGTGCCTGGAAGGACAGTAAAGAAGGGAGTGGGGAGTTAGTTGCAGTCTGAAATTTTGCCTCTAGATGTTACTAAATCCCACTCACTCTAGCTGAAATCAAATTTAGCTTCTGTAAAATAATTACCGCCCTGTTTACATGACAACTCATCCACAGTAAACACAAAACGCAACAGCGGGATGAAAGTACATCCCTGCCGGGGAAAACGTAAACATGACCAGGAATGATATATAGAGCGCATGTCAGGTCTCCAATGGTCAATGAAAATTTTCAACCGCACATCCAAATGTGCGCCACATCCTGATAAAGTTGGAAAAAACAACACAACAGAAGTGTTGCATATCTGCTTGTACAGAGGAGCTGATTATCTGACGCATATAACTGATCTGTGTCCTCCCTGGCAGCAAACATGTTCTACAGAATCAGCTTCCCAGTCCAGTTACAGTTAGAAGATGCAGCAGCACAAACATGACATGAGGATCGCCATCGATGTTAATCGGTTTTATGTTACCCCACATTACCCCCCAAAAGGCGGATCAAACAGCTTGTTCAAACCCGCCGGGGTCTGATTGTAATGGGGCAGGATGACATGAAAGACGTCACCGTTGTTGAAAGATTCCTGCTCCTGTTTATTCTGTCCGGACTCCTGGACTCGCCTTGCGTCATCAGAAAATTTCATCCTGGAGGCCACTGTCAAATATTTGCATTTTTACCCCCTCAAAACTCTGTTACCGTGTCAACAAAAGGCCACAATGTAACAAGACTTGTTGCATTTTACTGCCTCAGCGTTGTTGTGTAAACAGGGCCTGAATTAGCTCTGTGCTTTTCCTGCTTCACAAAAAGTGACAGTTGTGTGTAGCAGGAAACTACTGCAGCAGTGTCAAGCCACTCGTGTTCATAATTAAAACTGGTGCCTGTCTCGTAGAAATTTGGTGCAGAAACTTGAACCTCTTGACCTGGAATAATTTTGTCACAAGTTGCGTTTTCTTTCTTTCTTTACTTAAAAAAAAAAGCACATGAAGTCCTGATGATGTCTTTCTGTTGATGTGTATCACCAACAAGTAATCAAACTTTCTTTCCAACTTTCATTCCAACCTCACGTTTGTGCTTGAAGACCAACTCAGCCCAACATTTGAGCATTCCAGTTAAAGCCTGCAATCCAGCACTTCAGTTTTTTCTGTGACCCTAACAGGAACTATAAATTATTTAGATATGTATTGGGGATGAAGTAAACCCCATATTGCTGCTTCTTCACAAAGCATCAGTTGTACACTTAAAACAAACCAAGCAAAGTCTAATTCTGTTCAGTGATAAAGTGTGGGATCATATTTCGGGTTGGCATTGAGAAAGGTCAGATTCCATGCCTGTTGACCTGTGAATCTAGCTGCCAGCTGCTAATCAGACTCGGTCAGACCAGCTCCTGGCAGCAGGAAAGCAACAGTTTCCACCACCTTCTGTTCAAGTGCTCTCAGATGAGAAAGATGCTGACGTTAGGCAAGCTTGAGCAAACGCCAGTAAAACTGCATTCATGGTGGAGCATTTTCCATCTGCCCAAGTTCATCACTCTGAGACTCCAATTTCCACATTTTTTTTTTCTGTCGGGCCTTTTGGAAGCTTTTTGCCACCCACTTTGAATCTGAAGTTTTCTTTTGACTGAATGTGAAACAAACTTTTGTTTTGGTCTGCATCTGCAGACGGGTCAAGCTGCTTCAAATGATGAATATTTTGTGGTCTTTCTTATTCAAAAACTAAATCAAGTCATTGATTTGGTTTGAGATGTTGCTTCTAATTTTGTCTTTGGAAGGTATATTTACTGTATGGAGCTTTTCAATCAAGGGTCAAATTTATAATGATGAGGGAGCACCATAAGGGTCTTGAACAGATTATTCCTGTTTCTTGTTACTCAGCAAGAAATGTAGTGCATGCTGTATGCAAATTATTAGGTTGTGTTGGGTGATTTTGTATGTCTACTGGCAGGTAAGTGATCAGTGAGGGGATGATAATGTATAATGATCATGGCGCAGGATGCTCTCACTTCAAAACAAAAACAGTCTGTTCCAAAACAACGTGGGGAGCGTGGAAGGCAGCAGCAGGGATTGCTGCCAGCATGAACAATGGATGCTTTGTGTTTCTGCTTCAGCCACAATGTGCCTCTATGATCACCTCCAGCAGCTCTTGTCTGTGGACATTCCTGGCATACTGCAAGTCTACAGCTGACATGGATGAAAATTAGGATTTGCAAGACTTTGGGTGAATTATTATTTTTCTTTTGCATTCTTTTATTTAGTTTGTATGTAAAAGACTACCTGATAACCAATTAGATAGTTATCTGAGAGCTCATTTTTATAATGAGAATATTGCAAAAAAAAATCTTTGAAATAGATTAAGAGGGCTCTATGGCACCGAATTTTCATTGCACATTGCCCATGTATAGCAATAAAAAAAAGTATGAAAAATAAAAGTCCTGCAAATATTACAAGACTGACAGCTTTGCATCTGTAAATATAAAAGTCTACAGTCATGATAAAGCTGTGGTCGAGAAAGGAAGCTCCCTTATCTGAACTGTACAGCATGGAGAAGACTGATGACACATTACATAAATATCATCCTCACACTGTATATTTCTGTCTAAAAGACAACTGCACCGCATGTTTCTCAGCCAGCTGACATAACCGATCTCTTCCTCTCAGCTACGCCTGCCTCTTGGCTTAATGACACCCTCTTTTACTGTAAGGCAGAGGACTCCGCTAAATAAGGAGCTGTCCATTTTCCCATGGAAGTGGAAGTTACTCAACCGACACAGTGTTTACCAAGAAACTGACAAGTTTGTTTTGGTCACACAAGAGCAGAGGATCATGCTGTTCATGTTTGAGTCTGGTCTGAAGTTCACACTTTGGAGAGAAAAAAAGTAGCTGACAAGGACAGAGATGAAGAAAGAGACAATGGTTGATCCCCTGTCACATGCAAAGTAGTGAAAACAGTTAAATGAAAACTGAAATACCTCTTGCGTTTTTGGTTTTGAGCCAACTAAAAAAACAAACAAACATGTTTTCAATGAAGGCACATATTCTTAGCAAGACCCAACTCTCCTACTTCTATGCAGTAAATGTTAATTATCAAACTGAGCCACAGGAATGATGCATTCTGATGATGAGGGGTTGTGTGTGACTAAATCTCTAATTAATTTCAAATACTAAGCTATATTTTCAGTATGTTGGGTTTTGTTTGGAGGACTTCAATCCTTCCTCTGTGCCGAGTTGTGTGAAAGTTTGAACTTGGGGAAGCTACAGTGCCTAACTGATCACCATCACTGTGGTAATCCATGATGATGATGTTGTTATTGTTATTGCTACTTTGGCAGTATCAAGCACTAAAAACATCACCAAACAACTGTTAGGTATCGTGTTGTAACATCTGTCTTCTGAACCTGCACCTGGTTTTTCTAATGTGGTCTTAACTTCAGTCTCACACCTCGATGATGCATCCCTGAATTCAGAAGCCGGTTCTGTCCAACTCAACCCTTCATGTTTTCATGATTACACAGGCCCTGCCATACTAAATATATCATACAGCAGAAATGAAGACTCTTTTGCTTACTGGAAGAGTTTATTTGGATCAGTCACCACCAGGCTTCTACTCTGGAATCTGATGAAATGTCTCTGTGCCTTATTTGGCAGTAAGCTCTCAGGTCACTGGGTTTCTGTTAAAAGTTCAAGCCAGGGCATGCCTGAGCTAAAGTTTAACAGAAGTTAGAGACTGTCCGGTTGCAGGTGAACCCCACACAGTTTTTACCGATTACGTCACTGTTTTTGCTCCATTGTTCCAGCAGGGGTTCGCATTCCCAACAGCTGACTCAGATACAAAAAATTCAGAAGTCATTTTCACTCTTGCATACATAAAGCAATAATGTCCCTGTGACAGTCAAACTGAGCTACTTCAGGCATGAAACCAGCCTGGAAAATGATTAGACAGATGGCCCTCTGGAGGTCTCGTTTTCTCTGTTTTACAGTGATTAATGATTTTCCCCAGGAAGTCTGTAAACCAAACGATCCATACTAATGACTGAATCCAAGTCTGTCTAAACACATTAGACTTTGATGTGCAGCCAAATCCAAGAAACCCAAAATCAAGATAAGATGATTACCTAACTAATTTTATCTGCTTTTATTCTACTAACCAGATGCATGGACTGAGATCAGAAATCCAAATTAATTCAGTGATTTCCTGGAAGCGATGTACCGGGAAGTGGGACTTTGTTCAGTCCCACTGCATCAAAACAAAATGCATCAGGTAATGAATAACTTGACGGTTTTAAGACCTTCAAAGTTAACAAATTAAAGGAATATCAGGGACTTCTCAAGTCCTTGTACTTTTTTCATTTATCAACACTGTGATTGCTCATTCTTTTTTCACTGCATAAGTCTTATATTTCATGAGGAATAAAAAATTACTCCTGTTTATCAAAATTTTCCAAAATCCCACTGTAGGTATTTAATTTTATTATCTTCTGCAATTGCTTCCAGTTAGCATACCACTGAAGTATTCCAAACAATTTGACAGGCTACTGTATGTAATGTATTTCTTTGGATTGGCAAACGTCCTAGACTGAATTTAAGAAAGTTGCAAAGACCGGTAGATAAAGGAGGGCTAGGCATTCCAAATCTTCTCCTATATCATGTAGCCTTTAGTCTCCAACACCGGACCCACTGGTTCTTAGCCTCTTCTGTAAGCCTCTTCATCCAACTTACTTTGTCACAACTAAGCTTACTCCGGATGAGCAAACTCATCTAATCTTATCCCATATGCAGTGGCTGTGGAGGAGAGTTGCTGAGATATTCAAATTTTACTCTCATCGTCATCTTTCAGCCTCTATCTGGCTAAACCAAAAATTATGTATAGGTCATTCACCCGTTATGTGGAAACTGTGGTCTGATAGAGGAATAAAGGTCTTAGGTGATCTTTATTAAGGAGATAATATAAGATCCTTCAAAGGGTTATCAGATATGTATGTAATTCCCCAACATCAATTCTGGCGTTATCTACATTTACTTGTGAATACATTTGGTTCTTCTTCCACTCCACCATTTCGTGCAGATATTCCCACATAGATGATTAAGATATGTGGCTCAGGACATGAAGCATCACAATATTACTCATTGCTTCTCAGTTGTTCAGACAACTCAGCTCGTGCCCTTTAAGGAGTATGGGAGACAGATTTGAGCAGCTCTTTTACAGATGAGGAGTGGAATTCCACACTAAAAAAAAACAAAAAAAAGATGTCCAGAGATCTTAGAATGAGACTTGTCCAGTTTAAGGTTTTAAATAGAATCTACTGGACACCAGTTAAGTTACATAAAGCAAAACTAAGGGTTAATGCTAAATGTTGGAAATGTCAACGAGAAGAGGGCACTCTCAGACATATGCTGTGGGATTGCCATCATTTAAAAGATTATTGGGTGGGAATAAGATCTCAAATTGAAAAGATTCAGAGATGTAAAAGTCCATTCTGTCCCAGACTGTTTGTCTTGGGCGACCCCTCTCTTCTCGAAGCCGTGGATCCTTTGAATGCAGAGTGGATTCAGACAGCTTTGATGTTGGGTCGCAAATTAATTATGTATGAATGGAAGACCCCTAATGCTCCACCTCTGAACCACTGGTCAAGTATGTTGGGACAGGTGGCAGCTCTGGAAAAGTTATCTTTTAAATTGCTAAATAAAGTAGATATTTTCGTGCAAAAAGGGAATAGATGGGAAGTCTTTGTTAAGAATCCTGAAGTTTTATTTTGACCTACTGTGATTTTTTTTTCTTTCTTGTAGTGCACCATTGAATCATATAAATGTTATATATATATATTTTTCCCTTTTAATTTGATTGTTTTTTTTTCTTCACTGTATGTTTTCTGTTATTTTTGTTCGTAATCTGTGTTGATTTTTAGTGTTGTACTGTATTGCTTTTCCTTAAATTTGAAAATAATTAAAAATGTTAATCGTAAAAAAAAAAAAAATCCCGCTGTAGTTATATAGGGAGAAAGCTTCCCAAATGATTTTCAAATGATTCAGCTTTCATTAAAAAGAGGCTTGGAAACAGTGTATTATTGATAGTTTTCTGTGTATCAACAGTTAAATTATCTCTTTGTTTCTTTGATTTAAGTACTTTTATCTAATCTAACTTCTGCTGCAGGTTTCTCAGTTTGCCTAAAATGAATGTGATGCATTCACTTGTTAGTTACAGATGCATTTTCAAACTGTGACACTTTTTGAGCATTTTTCGTCAGAGATGGAATCTTAGAGCAAAACTACTCAACGCTAATTCAGCATAATCTTGCGTTCTTTTTTCTGAACTCTCTCCAGCCAGTAAAAGCCATTTGGATGTTGACTCTTGTCTTATTTCTTTTCCTCACATCTTCTGATAATGTCCTCTTGCATTTCTTTGCTGAATCAGCCATGGTGCACACTCAAAACGACAAGTGTGCTGGTGTGTGATTTGGATGCTGTTAAGCCAAATGCAGCTGTCATGTGATGGTGCAGTTTGTCAGCCTCAGGACACTGCAGGGCAATGACAGCTCCTCGAATCTGTTAAAGGCTAGTGTTCTTAAAACAAGGCAGAAGCTGAGTGCAGAAACAAGATGTAATAACTGCTTTAATCTATTAATGCTTGAGAATGATGCTTTATCTTGTTTACAATTATTCAAATTCACATCTGCACTGCTACAGTAACATCTGCCTTTTGAGTGCAGTGAGAAATATTTAATTGGCTTTCAGTTCCATGTAATTAATCAACATTAGTACTTGTGTTTACTGACTCTGAATCTAACTTCCATTGATAAAAACGTACATTTTCTCTGAAGGTGCTGCATTCAGGGTTACAAGAGTGGGCACAGCTCACTGTTTCCACAGAGAAACATACAATCACAGAGTGGATTGTCTCACACTGAGGTTCTGAAACTGACCACAAACACTTGAAAACAAGAAATAAGTGACATTGATCAGTTTCACCAAACTGTAACACTGCTGGTAGCTTACTCTGTCCCTTCCATGAGGCGGATGTGTGTGTTTAACCAAAAATAATAACCTGACTCTCTTAGTTAATCTCAGAAAATGTAGTCCAACACAGCCTGTAGAAGAAAGTGCAACGCATCCCTTCAGGGTTTTTGCAATTGTATGCTTCCACCCTGGGAGTTAATGTTAGTTAATGGAGCAGTTTTTAGACAAACACTCCAAACACTGAAGGTGAAACTGCGGGTTTTAATTTATTTTGTGTCGTTTCAGCAAGTTCGCCCACATTTAAAAACTTGTTTACTTGAGGTTTAAAAAAAAACTCAGAAGAATTCATAATGTTTAACAGGAAGATATTACAGAGTAAAATACACACCAAAATCTGCAAGGGTTAAGTTATTCTGTTGAAATATTACTATTAAACTTGAAATCACTTTATGCGTCAACCAATGAAAGCGACTGCTAACAACTCTGATCTGATCCATATTATTACATGAGGATTAAGGATAAATATTTGCTTGAGGTCACAAGTTGGAAAACAGGAAGAAGGAAAAGCAGGAAATGTGCTAAACCCTACAGGGTGCTTCCAAAACTGTAAGAGTACATAAAACACTCATGATTTACAATCTTCTTGTGGATATCATTTGCCTTGTTTTTGGCTGCCCGGAGGTCCATCTGAGGCAGGTAAATTCCAGGAACCAAAACTCTATATGAGCTCCATATTGGTTTTTATTAGCAGTGAAGCCTTTAACAGTCCTTCCAGACGGTCCTCTGCTTTGGCAGATCGTCCAGTCTATTTAGATCAGGAAATAAAATGGTGCACTGACAGTGGAGATATGCAGGATGGTTTTCATGACGCTGCTGTGGATTTTCTGGAGGTCAAACAGGCCATCAGTGAGTCTGCTTGGACTCAGTATGTCACATTACACTGTCATCATGTACGCCTGTGAGTTGTAATGCCGCTCATATAATGTCATCTTCATTGTGTGACCTACTTTTGCATTTGCCATCACGTTTCATGAGAAAGGTTCACATAAAAGCATCAGTTTCACTACATGAGAAGTAGCCATGAAGTCAGTGCCAGACTAAGGGTGATTACACAGCTTCTGTTATTGATTTATTGGGAAGATTTAGGCAGCCAAGCTATAGATTTCAGTAAATAGGCTTATGCTTCAAAGCACCTGCTGTTAACAACTCCACAGAAATAAGCAAATCACCCCTGTCTTATGACATTTCAGTTCATTATTAAGTGTAAAAAATGGCCTACTGAGGACTTTGCTCACTTTTGCCCACTTTGCTCCACCCAGCTCCTCTCTGACGGCCTTTTTCCTCTGTTCCAGGGTAGTTATCTCCACAGCCTCCTGTTTTCTCTTAATTTGAAGTCTTGCTTTAAACAAGGAATGCTGTTTTCCGTGTGTTAAAGCTGGACAGTGACGCTCATCAAAGCACGTCTGTGTGGATACGGGACTCCCTCAAACCTCATAAATGTGAGGAGATGTTTAGGTCAGATGCCGAAGACCAGTCTTCCTCCTTGTTTTCCGATGGCTGCAGCCTGATCCCATGTTGATGAGACAGTGGTGATGACACCTACTCACCCTGCTACTGTCGTTTGATAGTAAAGTCAGGGCTTTCCTGAGGAATCCGCCCAGGCAGGGTGCTCTATCCTTGTCTTTGAACATGCAGCGGGTTCACATTAGGAAGACTTCAGGAGAAACCACTGCAGGGGATGTGCCCTTAACTTTATGAGGTCCACTCCTCATTCTATTGTTTTAAGATGAGTACCAAGAGTAGCAGGGAATTATTTAGGGGATGTGGAGATAGAACAGATGCGAGAAATTCTCAATATGTTTGAATCCGGACATATGGGGGAGAAGATAGCAAAGAATACATCACTCAAAGGGAGATAAAGGAAGGATTTCTGCAGATTGCTTATTAAAGTTGAGGAAGATCTCAAGTTTGCATTCTTTAGAGATAAGCTAAATTATTCCTGTTCTGATATTTTTATCAATAACATCAGAAAATCATTATCTGATGCATCGGAAAATCCTCGGGAAATCAAGTGTTAAACAAGAGCTGAAACAAATTTGAAATGCATGCTGTATAAATTGGGGTAGTATGCGAATAAAATATCTTAAAGGTGTTTATGTGTGTATTGACTTGTGTTTTATTGCAGACAGCATGTACATGTTATTACATGTTTTCTGTTTAATTTCATATCCATTATTTATTTATTTATTTTTACATTTCCAGGCCTTAGGAAATTGGGACATTAAAGTGTTTACCACCTTGTATTCTTGCTAAAATAATAAACGAAGTTCTGGTATTCAGAAAAACAACTTTCAGATCTCATTTTGTTCCATTTTTCTTGCAAAAGTCTCTGTGTGTAAGTGAACTTTATTGTTTTTGTTTTATTTATGTTACAAAGTTCTCCACATTTTGATATGGAGACAGAGCAGGACTACAGACGGACCAGTCCAGTACCTGTGTGCATGAATGCCATTATCGGAAAAATGTAGATGAACTTTGATGCAATCACATCACAGAGATGGCTTACAGACTTGTTGCTTAAAATACTGATCCAGAGCTCAGTATTCTTCCGAAAATATGATCAGGAATACAAAGTGAATTGAATCTTGTTATTGATTGCATTTTGTTTTAGTCAAGTCTTTTTCTTTTTATGACCTTTTTCCTGTAATTATTTTGTTTTTATAGCATTGTAAATAAACTCAGGCATTAAGAGATTAATGGTGAAGGCAATGCCGAGACATTGACGCTATGAAGGATCAGCTGCAAATGAGACAGAAAATTCTTTCTTTCTTTCTTTCTTTCTTTCTTTCTTTCTTTCTTTCTTTCTTTCTTTCTTTCTTTCTTTCTTTCTTTCTTTCTTTCTTTCTTTCTTTCTTTCTTTCTTTCTTTCTTTCTTTCTTTCTCTTCCCCTTTACTGGAAATTAATTGTAATCTGGTGAATCTCATTCGCTTTATTTGCAGATAACAAAGTCCCTTTTGTGAATTATATAATTTGAACATTGACTATTCAGTAAACATCGTTTGCATGTTATAAGTCAAAATAATTCATTGAAATACTTTTTTTCCCCACTGTGGAACAAACAGTTGAGGGTTTTGTCATGCCCACCAGCATGCAGTCCACCAGCAGTGTGTGATAGAGAAAAGGCCCAGAAGCAGTGTATGTTTAAAGGTAAGGAAGGAACCTTTATCACCATATAGGGTTAAAAAGTGATGTATACGTGAGAAACATTTTTCAAGTTAAACTTTAATGTTAGAGTGCATGGAAGAAGAAAAAATGCCTGTTTCTCTTATTTGACTATTTTTTTCTGTAACTTTAATCAACTAAATCCTTCGAGGACATGAAATGATCTCTAGTAGTGAAACAGCTTTCAGGACAACTGAATTCTTCTCACACGATCACCCTTTTGAGTGTGAGAATGAAAGCAGCTGTAGAAAGAAGTTTCAGTCTGGCTGCACATGACAGGAGTTATCCACTATAATAACTCCCACTATAATAATTACCACTAATATGAAACTGATGAATGGACTCCAGATGCAGAATAAAACACTCACAGATTTCTGTTTTGTGCTTGACTCACATATTGTACAGGATTTGTCATTTAGGAGCTGCTCGTTATCTCCATTCACCATCCCCTTCCCAAAGGGACTGTGGTGCTCTTGCTTAGTCAAAGCAAAAAGGTGCACCGCGTCATGTGAATGATACAGATAACACATTTAGTCTGAAACCTGGTGAGATCGGTATTTTGGAATATGAGGAAGGAAAATGTTAAACCTTTACCACACTAAATCTGCTTTTTTTTTCATTTTCTGTCTGATTGTCTGTGACGACAACAGCAGGCATGTCAGATTATCACTGTCAAACATGTTCATGCTGTCAGATGCAGTGATTTTCAGCCTGGCTGAAAAACTGGCTGCTCCAACACACTCAACTCAGTTTCACTCTGAATCTGTTGCTCTGTTTACATTTAAGTGTGGAACTAATGATGAATAAGTTGTGGGTTTACATCCTCAGGGTTGACGTTTCATGCTTTTACAATAGATAACACCTCTCTGAAAACTGGGACACTGAAATCTAAACAAACATAGAATGCAATTGTGTAAACACTCACTCAGGACCTGGACCTCCACACCCCCCTGCTACCCTGGATTTGAGTAATTTGGTACAGTGGATGTGTGTGTGTGTGTGTATATACATATATATATATATATATATATATATATATATATAAGAGAGAGAGAGAGAGAGAGAACCCCATCATGCTTTACTTGTTTTATTTTTTGTGTGTGTGCGTGTTTTTATATATATATTTCTGCTGAACCACAATTTATTCCTCCAAGATGAGGTTGATGAATGTGATGGACTGGCTAAGCATGTCTCCAGACCTAAACCCTAGAGAGGAGCTGTGGGGCATCCTCAAACAGAAGGTGAAGGAGCACAAGGTCTCTAACATCCACCAGCTCCGTGATGTCATCATGGAGGAGTGGAAGAAGGTTTCAGTGGGAACCTGTGAAGCTCTGGTGACCTCCATATCCAGCAGGGTTAGGACAGTGTTGGGAAATAATAGTGGGCACAAAATATTAACACTTTGTCCCCAATTCGGTTGTTTTCATCAGAGGTGTACTCACTTTTGTTACCTGCCATTTAGACATTATTGGTTCTGTAATGAGTTATTTTAAAGTGACAATAAATTTACAGTTACACATGCTTTACAATGATTACTTTACATTGTAGCAACGTTTATTTTCTTCAGTGTTCTCCAAAAAAAAGATATAACAAATTACTTGCAAAAATGAAAAGGATGTACTCACTTTTGTAACTGACGGTATCATTGTTGTGTAAAGCAGCAGCAGGTCAGTGACTGCTGTCCCACAAAACAGCTGAGCCTGCTGTTGTCTTTTTGTTTTGTTTTAAAAGTTTTTATTTACAAAATGCAGGTTTCCGTTAAGATGGAACAACACTGCCTTACAAACTTCTTGAACCAAGTATTCAGTTAACTGATTACACACTGTCAAAGGTTTGGACACATTTATCCAGACAGTGGAAAGGTGATTCACAAATGAGGAGATGAAAATTACTTTCAGAATATTTCATTTTCATCAGCTACAATAATAATTAAGCAGTTTGCTAATTGTTTCAGCTTTCCTGTTGTCAATGCCTTCCTTTTAAGAATCAGAAGCCAGATGTTGTCCCAGAAAAGGTTGGGAACCACTTAAATCACTGCTCCAGACTTTTATTTACAGTGGGCCATGATTTAAATAAGGGCCTTTACAGTGTGCGCTTGATGTATGTATCTGCTCTGCTTACTCATTCATTTACAGTTTGCCAATCCAACCACTGGAGTGAAATTTACCTAACTCTGAAATGTGGGACCTTTTTTTACATTCAGCATCCTGCAGATAAGCACAGAACGATCACTGTAAGGTGTGAAAACCTGTTCTGTAGTCTTGACTGAAAATAAATGTTGACTTTAAAAAGTTGCCGAAGGTTAGCTAAATACTTTCCCCTGAGCAGCAAAGAGGGAGGCCTGTAGGTGGAATCATAGGAAGCCTATGAGGGTGGATTTACCCACTCAGGATTAGGACTAAGTGGGACAGAGATGATAGTGTGTGAATGAGGCTGCCGCTGAGTGACAACTTCACCGTCTTAGATCTTATTTAGTGAGGTATTTATATACATTCCTTCCTAATTATTTCATGGCAAAAAACAAAATTTGCTTTTAAATTTTGAATTGCTTAGATGTAATGAAAACTAAATCCAGCCCTCTTTATATATATACAGTATAAATGAATAAATAAATAAATCCCCTGTTTTATGGGTCGTTCTGTTTGGGAGGAATAACGCTTTGGGAAGAATAATACAAAGGGCCATGTGGTTATAAAAAAGTACTGTAATGCACGACATGGAGGACAGGAACAGGTGACTTGAGGACACAGTCTTCTATTCTGAGGGAACCATCTCATATGAAATGGCCACCTGTCTGCAATTAAACATGATTATTCTTATACGTTTACATGTAAACATGTTTACATGTTTGTGCTTCTTTCAATAGAAATTATATCCGTCTCGTTAATACTTCAGTTTCTCAAACATCTAGTACAGATCTGAATTAACTCATGCACATGTCATTCAGCTTTGCAGAAGCCTGCTAACGAGCCATTCATTTGATACAGGTGTGTTGGAGATGAAATGCATCTAAAAGTTGCCAGATTGCGGCTCTCGAGGACTGGACTTTGCCACCCCTGATCTATGGGAATGAAGTGGTTTATTTTTTATATTTTTACCACATCACTCAAGCATTTGACTGCTGCTTTTTTCATACATACAGAGGGAAAAAGCCTTTTTTTCCCCCATTTTTTAAAATACAAGGTGTTCATGCTGCAATTTAATGTTTTACAGCAGGGATCCGTTATCCTGCTGTCCTCGAGGGGCCGGTGTCCTCTGGGCTTAAGAGGGATCCCTGCTGCAACACACCTCACTCAGACACATTTGTGCAAAGCTTGATGCCATTCTGTACAATTCGGCTAATTACCCACTGATTTGAGTCAGGTGTGTTGCAGCAAGAAAACTTCTAAAAACCTGCAGGACACCATCCCCTCAAGGACCAGGATTAAGGGTCTCTGTTTTATGTTTTACATTTTCTTGGACTTGGCTTCTGGAACTAAACATTGAGCTAGAGATTATTTATCTCTGGTGTTTAGTAAATACATTGCTGCTCACTGCCTTCATTCAGACTTGGAATTTGTCTCTCCACATAATAAAGACTAAAAGGGACAAACAGTTACATTTACAGTATCGACTCTGGGGATTCTTGAGTTCAAAACTTTTTTAATCAAACAGGCTTTCGTTAAAGATTTTAATTGCCTTGTATTTTTAACTACCTGTTAATTTTATTGTTTTATTTGACCTTTTGTTGACTATAATGGCACTTTTTTTTTTTATCTATTTTACCCATTCTGCACACAGCACTTTGTAACTTAACCTTGCTCAATCCACTTATTTTAGTTTTAAACTCTTAAAACTAGTGACAAGGAATGTGATATAGTGTAAAATTTCTGACCAAAACAATTGATAAAAAAAATTATAAGTATTGCTGGCATTATCTTTGAATGTAACTGTGCAAAAAGATTATCAGCTACTTTTTAGAGTAATAGCTAGAAGTATTCTACGGGAACGGCGGTTGGCCAAATGTATCCTGCAACTTTTAGATGCATCTTTTCTCCATAACACCTGATTTACCTCGTGCATGTCATTCAGCTCTGCAGAGGTCTGATAACGAGCTATTCGTTGGATTCAGGTGTGTTGGAAAATGGACGCATCTAAAAGTTGCAGAATAGTGGCTTTTGAGGACTGGACTTTGCTACCCCTGGGCTAGAAAATCCAGTCCAGTTCCTTGATTTAGAGTTTGATCTCCACTGGTGAACAAATTCTTCTCTTTGCAGCTAAAATGCCTGAGACCATGAATTACTTCCATGAAAAAGTTTACGGTGAAAATTCAGGTGCAGGTGTGCGTTCAAGGAGAAGGTTGATCTCTAGTTGCATATCTTCGTACTAACTAAAGACAAGAGGGAGACATGGGAGATGGAAATCAGGATAAAAATAATACAGAGGTGCCAAATAAAGAATGATTAAGACAGCTGGAGCCAAGGAAAATAAACTTTGAAAGCAGCCAGCTTTTGGAGAAGTTCTGCTTCAGCCAAACAAAGTATGTTTGAATTTTACAGTTAATCATTTTTCATGCTCTCTCACTTATCATACATCAGTGGTGATTCCTTCTCCAAGTACAGTGAGAGCAGCTTCTCTGTCACAGCTAACCAAACTTAACACAGCACCTCAGTATTCAGGTTTTTCTGGCCTCACAGCTTCCACTCTGCAGCCACATCCAGCAGCAGTTCCTGTACAATCAACCCGGTGCCAGCTGCCTGAAACATCATGCATACTGTAGATCCGGACCTCCGGCTCGGACGTAAAAACTCCTGTGTGTCAACGCTACCCTGGCAAAATCTTGAACGCAACCCCCTCACCGCTCTCCAGAACCAGATCAGAGCCAAAAGGTAGAGTCTGCATGGTTACCTGTGGGGGGTCTACAACGCTGTAAAAGCAGTGGATGAATTAAATTTCCACATGAAAATGTGAGGTTTGACACGTTGCCTGTGATGGCTTCACAGTAGTTTTCATTCACCGTTTCTGAGCTGAGTGAGGCAGAGGTGCAGTAAACAAGACCCCAGACACAAAACGACCTTTTAACAAGACGCATTAGCCCTCTGTCTCCTCTCGTTATTGTCCACTGATACTTGTAATGAACAGGTTCAATTTAATCTAAAAGCCGTTCTCTTTATGTTGGCTGACATATAACACAGTGTCTATTTTCTGGGCTGATGTATTTTCTCCAGTTCTTTCTCTGTAGACCCCTTTTTCGAGGACAACCATCACTTTTGGATTTTATATGTTTGCTTTTTTTCATCACAGCAAAGGCAGCAGTCAACTTTCAAATTACTGATGTAATGTATGTTCATGTTAAAGATGATGATCAAATATCCAACAATGCAACCATGTGATTCTGTGGAGTGAAAAAAAGCAAGTCACGTGTAATAACTTGTATTCATTTAAATTCAAAACATTATTTACCCTCAGCGGGGCAATTAAAAGGACACAAAATTGCGCAGCAAGCCAGAAACAGTTTTTTAATGAAGTTGTCTCGGGGTTTTTAGTTGTAAATTTTAAAGTGACATTGGCAGTTTGAGTAGATTTGCTTACTTTAAAAAGATTCTTTTTTTTAAATAGAGGCCTATTTATTATCATAGGCTTATTCTTTTGTCATATGGCTTAACTAATATAATGGTTATAATAAAAATGCTTTCAATTAGTCAATCTTATTTGATTTTTTTATATGGGTCAGCTGGATCCACTGTAGAAATTGGCTATAGTACTGTAAGTTACACCTAGAATCTTTAGTCTGTTATTTTTGTGATGAAGGATTTGTGAAATTTACAATATTTGTTCTATATCTTATTTTTACATTATTCTTCATATTTTACATTGTTTGTTTTATATCATCTGATTGGAGGGTGTCTCGCCCAGAGTGTAATTCAATGTAGAACCGCCACTGCACAAAACATTAAAAACCAGGAAAACTCAAGTGAATAAATAAATAGCTAATGCTGGTACAGGAAAAGGTCAGAGTTGTGGCTCTTCTCCGTATCCTGCACACTGATGGAAGCCACGAAAATGCTGAATGCGAAATGTGTGAGGGGTCTCAGGCAGTTCTGATGGTTTCTTGTTCACACAGGGCAGACAGAACTCCAGGAAGATGTCCAGTAATTTAAGAACAGGTCTTATTAACGGCATTCAAGCGTGCCCAATTTTGTTGGCTGAAGGAGTTGATGAATAAAACAGATGAAAGAAAAAGTGAGCACACAGTGGAAGGGTGGTAGAAAGTGATGGGAATGTCAACTCCAAAGGAATTCAGCCTCCTGAGCAGGTACAAATGACTGAGGATTTCCTCAGTATTGAAGGGAAACCTCAGAAAACAGGTACCTGTGCTCAAGATGGTGGTGGTGATGTCTTCCACCGGCTGTCCCTGTTTACAAGAGAATGTCACAACGAGCTCTGTCTTGTTCACATTCAGTTCCAGACAAGAAATTTTACACCAGGTGACAAACAAAAGAGCAAAGCTGTGATGTGATGTGATGTGATGTGATGTGGTGTGATGTGATGTGGTGTGATGTGATGTGATGTGATGTGGTGTGATGTGGTGTGATGTGATGTGATGTGATGTGGTGTGGTGTGATGTGATGTGATGTGGTGTGGTGTGATGTGATGTGTATGTGATGTGATGTGGTGTGGTGTGGTGTGGTGTGATGTGGTGTGGTGTGGTGTGATGTGATGTGATGTGATGTGATGTGATGTGGTGTGGTGTGTGTGGTGTGGTGTGGTGTGGTGTGATGTGGTGTGGTGTGGTGTGGTGTGGTGTGGTGTGGTGTGGTGTGGTGTGGTGTGGTGTGATGTGATGTGATGTGATGTGATGTGATGTGATGTGATGTGGTGTGGTGTGGTGTGATGTGATGTGG
This sequence comes from Atherinomorus stipes, assembly GCA_023101725.1. Classification (NCBI taxonomy): domain Eukaryota; kingdom Metazoa; phylum Chordata; class Actinopteri; order Atheriniformes; family Atherinidae; genus Atherinomorus; species Atherinomorus stipes. The sequence goes on along the minus strand of JALJCO010002985.1, from coordinate 2,028,426 downwards.
TGTGGTGTGGTGTGGTGTGGTGTGGTGTGGTGTGGTGTGGTGTGGTGTGGTGTGGTGTGATGTGATGTGATGTGGCGGCAGAGAGGAGACAAAGCAAGACTGTGTCATCGGCAAATTTTACCAGATGACAAATAGGCTGAGAGGATCTGCAGTCATCAGTGTAAAGCAAAAAACAAACAAACAAACAAACAAAAATAAATCAGTGTAAAGCAATGGCTATAAGAGACAGCCCTGCTGGAAGCCAGTGTGGAGAACATCAGAGTAGGAGTTATTAATGAGACCCTCTGTGATGGCTGGTCAGAAAATCAGCAACCATCAGAAGGAGCTGGTAGTCACAGAATACATCATTGTGAGTCAAATCGGTCCATTTATAAGCACAGAAACTCATTACAGCCTCTTGTATTGATCAAATTCTTTTGATCGCTACCAACAGCTGGTGACCAGTGAGGAGAAGAGCATACTGTAGATCAACCAGTTAATCAACAGCTTTGCCTTTTGGCTTCACACCACAGTGCAGCTAGACATAGTGATAATCATTCTTTGTTTTGTTACTTTGACAAACATGATATTTAATTTTATATCAGAACTGTAAAATTTATCTTTTCGAAAGCTTATCTGGACTATTTAAAGATCTGTTCTGTTATCGCTCCTGCGATTTTAAAGGTATACTGTGTAACTTTGACCCAAAAATTGGCCTAATGTAAGTAATAATAAATTATTTCTGGGGTCAATATACAACACTTGACACATGTCAAGGGGGCTGGCCTCCTCAGACATTGTAACTTTGCAGGACCGGATCCATCTCTCATTGGATCATGTGACCTGGAGCGCTTTGCTTTATGGTGCGATGATTTCGATGACTGATTGATTTTGTAACAGTTGTGCGGTCTGTGGGAAGTTACAGGTTTAGTGCCCCCTGTGGCCAAAAGTTAACGATATCCTTTTAAGGTATTAAAATGGCTTAACAGCAGCAGCAGAGCAACTGCTGACTCATAAGTTGGGGTTTTAGAAACCATTTACTACAGTCCTCCCGATATAAATTTTAGTAAAAAATCTAAGCTTAATTAGTCCTCGTTACACTTGCTTATCTCTGGACCCTCTTCGATAGAAAGTTTTAGCACGTCAGTTAACCTTATGAACCACTCAAGTGTTGTCCATTACTGAACAGCACCTGGCGCTGCACAGGCCATACAGTAGGTGCCCCTGTCTTCTTTGAGGGGAATACGGGTCCAGTGTGGCAGGATGTTGACCTCTAGTCTCCTCCTCCTACTTCCACTGATGGACAGTGTGTCTCCTCTGCAGGTGTGCATCAGCCTCATAAAGAGATGTCTGTGCACGTCAAGTTTGCCCTCTGCCCGTTTCATCATTAATGTAGCGGTATGAGAAAATAAGCGCCGTGGGGGAAAGGCGGCTGGGCCATCTAGGTTTACCCATTTATGAAGCAGCTTTCATAAGCGAGGAGGGCCTCCGTTGCAGTTCCTGCCAAACACACGGCTATCTGTTTGCAAAGGGAGCGCTCGCGGTCTGCCCATCCTGGCACGCTGCCCTGTGTGCACGCACTCGCCTTTTGCAAACCCTTATACATACCACTAACTGCACATTTACTCTTTTTTTCCCCTCAAATCTCTCATGCCTCCCCACAGCCCTGCAATCTCTTTAATTCTCCCTCATTCTCAATCTCTTGCCTGCCCTCACCCTTTCCTGGAATGTTTTCACACAGAGGGAAAATAAACTACCATATACCCGACACTCAAATCTCCCCTATTTAGAGCTTGCTTTAAGGCATTACGGGGTGAAGAGTAAGGGCAATGAAGAGCGCACAGAAGTCTACATGCAATTGTAAATTTAGCTGCCTTGGAAATGTTTACCTGCACATCCAGTGTCATACTTTCCTTGGGTGTTGCTGTTCCTCTCTCAGCGCCTGCAGAATGGGGCCTTTGTGAGTGAGAGTTCAGGGCTTCGTGCACCCTTCTGGCCCCTCAGTCTTTCGAGCAAATGCTTCATCATATCTTGGCACGAGAGAAATGGTTCTTACCTGCACACGTCCCCAAAATCCACATGTTGGTCATCATCCCTGTACTTATTTTGTTTAAACCCTTAGGAAATGTGTTTTTAAATCATTCTGATCCACTGTTTCCTCATGCTTGTGTTTGTATGTGTTCAATTAAGAGGAAGTGCACTTCAATTGCATTTACCTGCTCAGGCCATCCAGTGTAGATTTGCTTTGGCACCCAATGAGTGTGCTGTTTCGTTTTACAGGACCAGTTTTTATATGTTACGTAATTAAACAACAGACAAAGAAGTGAAAGTATCGTCAGGAATGGAAAACGGATTTATTATTGCCAAAATAATTTCCAAATCAAATCAATTCAGTTAAGGTCAGAAACGCCTCCAGAGAGGTTTTAATATTTTTGTCACAAGCCTTTGGCTGCACTGTTCTTTGTGGCTTAGTTTGGATCCATCCTCATCTTTGTTCTGTTTCCAGAGCTTGACATGGCATATATAAATGTAAGAAGTTAACGTAAACCTGGCAATGGGACATTTTTTAGATCTTTCTTTCATTTTTCCCCCCAAAAGTAGACAAATTGTGTAGAAACATAATACTAAAATAGTGAAGTTTCGGTTGCCAGTGGAGGCAGAGTCAAAGCCATGGGCTGAATATGGGCATGTTAATAACTGTGTAAGTATTTCCTTCTTTTAACTTATCTAGCTTCTTTTAATCATTTTGATTCAACTTATTTTATATATTAAATTGTTATGATTAATATGATTTTCTTTCTCTTTACAAATTTTTTCTTTACATTTTTATGTATTTCTAAATTCTTTTCTTTTCTTTCTTCCTTTTTTTTTCTTCTTTTTACTTGTCCTGTCCAGCATCATAGCAAGCAGAATGGAAATCTGATTGCTTTATTGTGATGAACAAGTTTAGCTTTGCCCCGGCCCCCGGTGCAGTGATTCTTTTCTTTTCCCCACCTGTAATGCTTTTTTTATGTAAAGCACTTTGAATTGTCTTGTACATGAAAGGAACTTGAATTTGCTTCTTTATGATTGAAAGAGAATTTAAAAAAAAAAAAAAACTTTCTTTTTTTTGTTATACTTGTATGATCCCCGAGGGGAAATTAGGGCTCTGCATTTCACCCATCTCTGTACTGAGTATCAGAGAGCAGTGGGCTGCTACTTAAAGCGCCCGGGGAGCAGTTGGGGGTTAAGGACCTTGCTCAGGGGTCCACAGTGGTTCACCTAGGAGTCATGTCGGGGACTCGAACCCGGGTCCTCCGCGCCACAACGCACCACAACGCTACCACTAGGCCCCCCACTCCCACAATTTCAAGGTGAAGATTGTTGACTTTATCTATTTGTGTGCCCAACACGTGGGTTTTTCGCTTATAACATCAGATTATGAGCCATTGTTTCCTTTAACATCTGATTCTGCTTGATCTTCACTTGGTTTGCATGTCAAGGGTGGACCTAGCACAGATAGCGCTCATGCTAACTTAGCTAACAAGACAGTTTTGCATGTAAATGCCCTGTAACTTGTCATTGTTATTGAGTATCAGTGTGCAAGAATGTGTTCTGGAGTACAATGCTGCATTTAAAAATATATATATAATGACAAAAAAACAACATCAATGTTGCCAGTTGTGGACTAGACTCAGTCAGACATCAAGGTAGTGAAACAATGCTGAGAAAAAATAATGTTTTATGCCGAAAAGTGCTGAGAGACTTTTGCATGTCAGGGACATTTCTATTGGATTTTAAGTAGCCTGCTGCACTGCAACATTGACATACAGGAAAATGAAATTATCAGCTGTCAGTGCTGACTCAGTGAGGTATGATGTAAAAACCAGCAAAAATACAAAAGATTACTGTTTGTGTGAACAGAAAGCAGGAAACGACTGTCTGTGTTCGCCATCAGCATGTAAGATGAGGGAGGTACAGCTGGGGCATGTCCACCAGCAAACACAAATTCAAAATGTCATCATGGGAAACAGCCATCAGGCATTACTCAATGAAAACACTGAAATATAAATGTGTGTAGTGTGCAACTCTGAGTGACTGAAGTGACTGAAAAGCTTTAATTCTCTGCAAGTAAATAGCTGTAACTTAGGGGTTGCTTGTTTTATTAATCAAGTCATTTAGCAATTATGTGAATAACTACCAGGACAATGATGAAAATTTGCAGTTATGGAGACCCTTTTCGGTCTTCAGTGACTGCAATTTTTTTTTAAATTCAATTAACAAAAAGGAGAGAAAAAGAGCCAAAGTTTCCGATACGAACGGTCTGCACGTAAAGCCTCAGATAGCAATGACTGGTATAGGGTGAGGGGCCCCAAAGACTTCTGGGACTTTCCGGGGCACAAACAGTCTCTCGACCAGGGCCAGCTTAGGTCAGCTAACCACGTACCTGTCCTATACACCCAGGGCCCATCAGATAAGATGTCCCAGGACATTCCTGAGTGGCGAGCCGGAGCAGGGATTCCTGCAGAACTCTGGAATGCTGAGATTGGACTGATCCATCCGAGGATCAACTAAACCTACAGAGGCTGATCCAGACACACAGGAAACACTCAAAGCTAATATTGTGGGAGATTAATTGTTCTGTACTATCAGCGTTATCACACCTTGGGATGATCTATGTAGTCATTTCAACAATGGACTTTTGTCAAATATGATGTAACTCTTAAACTTTTCCTAACTTGAAGTAGCAGCTCATATTGGAAATTTGTGACTCATCCAAAAGGTTATGTTTTGCTTTTAGTAAAGCCCGTAAGAGCTTTGTTTTTATGTACCGTACTTTCCATTTCATGTTAACTACAATGGTACAGCATTGTTCAATGTTGTGTTTTCTCTCTCTGCTTTAAATTTCTAATTGCAGCATTCAGCTCTTTATCAGTACATTTCCTGACTGATCAGTGTACCTATTTTTCTCATGTTTATTCCTACCAGCTCACTGATGGTGCTACTGGAAATGTAAAATCCATTACAGAAGATTCTCATGGGATCATATTAATCGGCATGCATGAACAGTACTATGGCCCAGTGAGACTGGCTGAGAAGAACAATGAGGTTTGAAGAACTTTATACTGATTTAGATACCATTACATATTTATAGCACAGTCATCCCACCATGCACAGCTGTGTTGAAAAACCCAGAAAATCAAATCAAATTGTTTACTCACAATTTTGAGGAATTTTGCCAAAATTATACAATGTCAGTGAGTTTTCTGCAGATTTTGGCTGCTGTATGAAACTAGTGAATGGTTTTGATGCTGCCTGATACTGATGAATTTAAAATTAGAACATGTACTTCCAATGTTGTTGACCACATACTCTTCATGTGTGTTCAGAATATGATCCAGATCAGATCAACTCAAGGATAAAAGAATCTTTTGACTTTTTATTTAGTGATCAGTATGCTATGGTAAACTTTTGGCTGTCTGCACAGTGGCTGGACCCTTCCTCTGTCTGGATCAGCGGGTTCATGCCATGTCTGCTGTCTGGCCTCTCTGTGAGCCCAGGAGCTTACAGTCTGCATAGTGGTATCTTTGTGATAGCTGGAAACACGGAACAGACTGATTCTGTATTGCTGCGGAGCTCCTGCAGTTACAGTTGTCCCGAACTTCTGTTTTTCCTCTTATTCCTGCTTTCTTTCTGTTGATGTCTATATTTGCTTTGATTTTGATCCCTTGCTTTTGCCCCTTTGCACACAAATAATTAATTAGTTGACAAAAAAAAAAAAACAGATTGCCTTGGCGTGCGCGTGAGAAAAGGTATTTTGCATTAGTTTTGATTTGTTGTTCAACAGCTAAAGTCTGAAGTAGCTCATGGGTAAAAAACTGTGTATTCATCATAAAAAATATACTGAAAAATCTATCATTACAGTGAAGAAAAAAATTTTAATATTAGCTTTAAGAGCAGTGACATCCCATTTATTCATCCACAAAGTGTCCTCTGTGAAAGCAGCCACAAACGTGAAGACGTCAGAATCCTCAGCGATTTGAATAAAAAGTCACAGATGTCAAAATGGATCATTGTCATTTACATGGAGCTTGAGGTTAAACCACAAGGCAACTCATTTAGAGATCCAGACAGTGAGTCTGTAGTTGAGGCCTGTTACTATGACTGAGAATCAGTCTCGGTCCAGCCGGTTTGTGTCTACATCCTCTTTCATACATGGGTCATCAAGCATGAGTAATGACATCATATAAATAAGACATGATAATTAGTGTGAACAAGTTAGTAAAGATGATTTGATTGCAAATACAGATGATTTGATTGCAAATACAGATGATCCATATTAATGCTTAGTGAGACTTTCTGTTTCAGAAAGTGGTTCAGGAGATGCAGAACAAATGAAAGTGTCTGCAGCTCCGACATAATTTCTATTACGCACGAGATGCTCAGTTTGGCACAATGCCAACGCTGCTTCAGAGGTCTGTGCTGCCAGGTGACTGTGATCCTGTCCACCCACCAAAATCCAAGTCAAAAGGGAAAATAAAAATACACAATTAATGCAGCTTTTGTAGTTCTCATTAAGCTCCACAGTGGCTTTGCAGCCACTGGATAAATGTTTCATTTATCCAGAATATTTTACATATTTTCATTTGTTAAATAGTGGTGTTTGCTTTGTTGATTTTTATTGCATTAAACAATGAGAACTAAATACGTTGTCCTCACTGCTCATAAAAAATTATTTTTAATCAGATTTGTGCATGTCCAGGATTGTCCCTCAGAAGCTGAAGCCACTGGAGCTGCCTGTTTGCACCTGCTTTTCAGACGTACTAAAATTGACGCAAAAATCCAGCAAGGCAATGCGTCTCACGGTTGATAAATCTTTTTGCGAGTGCTAAATTAATATATTTACATTTTCTCCTCCCATTACACACAATTGCGTGTAAACGCCCCATACTTCATTTTCATTCCAGCAGAAGTACTAATGGATAAGAGGCGCTATTTAGCACGTTTGAAAGACAGAACTCTTTCAGCACGCTGTTAGTAGATCAGTTTGTACTTTTTTTTTTTTTTTTTTTGCATGTGCAATGAAATAGCTCACGTTATTATATATGCAAACCTTTGATAGATCCGGCCCATAGTCTTTAAAGAAGTAGAGAGAAAGGAGTTGGTGATATAGCTGCATCACCGCAAATGTCTTTTGAAGACCGGCTGCCCTCACCCCTCTTAGTTGCAGTTAAAGCTTTCACATACACTTCACAGATTAGAAAAGACAAGACAGAGGGAGCATGATCTACAAAAGACCACAAAGCTATGGCATCATAATATCTCTTTGTCATCTTGTAGGGTAGAACTTCATTTTTAAGAAGTGCTCTCGTATTTTGAGTGCAAATCCCCTAATTTTATCCAGCAGGAAAATGGATAAGCTGTCCTGAATTGCAAGCAATTACTTTTATGGAAGATTTTCCACGTTCATGTGAGTGATACAGGATAAACCTGAACACAGAGACCTTTCAGCCAAAACTGCAGGATGTCTTTGTGGATGGCTGCAAAAGCAGAATGCACATATTTACTGCTGAAATCTCTACTGTAAAAATGATTCGAGAAATCAGTCAGTGTGTGAAATAAGACAGAGCTCTCCTTTCTCTTTGGGCCAAACATCCCTCTTTGCCAGCAAACGTCTGGCTCTCAAGCATCAACAGCAGCTTTGTACACAAGCCATACAGCAGAATTGCTGCTTTTATTTGGCCTTTTTTTTTCTTTGCAGCAGCTTGTGCAATGCAGGCAGGTATTCCAGAGGACATCAACGCTGAGTGCCGTGACGTGTGTTGGAGTGAAACCTCACTGCTGTCTGTGAAAGGTCAAAGTGCTTGTGAACAAGCTGGGCAATTGTCAAACAGCAGCAGCTGCTGGCCGTGCGACACACCAGGTCTCATTGTGAGTTTTCTGTTTGCTATTCATGCAAGGCCACAGAGTTTATTGGGAAGTTCAGGTTCGCTGATGTGCTGGCTGCAGATGTTTGTAACACATCTGATATCAACTCTGGGTTTTGAAAGAGAGAGACTATCTCAGCTTGCAATGAAATCATCAACTAAGTTCTAGCAGATGTTAATAGATTCTGAATAATAATGCAGGTCTGGTGCATGATGTAATATCACACACATGTAAACCAGTTAGCACATGGGATACTGTTCAGAGCATGATCATGCATTCAGCATTCTTGCTGGTGTTAACAGGAACCACAACACCACATGCAAAGCAATCACACTAACCGAGAGGATAATTACTTTTATGGCACTGTCGGTACACATCCTGTTTCAGACTCTTGCACACATTTTTTGTGGTCTTTTCTCTGGTGCACAGAGCTGTTATTGTTACACAACACCACATTAAGTATGGGAGAGGTTTCTTACCTGGAAATGCCAGACTGTGTGTAAAAATGGCAGCCACTTGCCTGTCAGACAAATTTACACTCAACATGCAACAGTTATAGTTATAAGGCAACCTGAGGATGGTTGTAGGAGAATTTCTCACGTTCCCTCATTTTACATTTGAACCAAATTAAGGCATAAAGAGTCTGTTGAGATTTTGTGCTTCACATTAATGTGAATGTTAGGGGAAGTGGTGACCTGCTGGTTCAAGAGGGACTTGGAGCTGCTGGAGGACCCAGGTACTGGTCCCTGGACTGGCAACAAAGGTTAAAGAGCAAAGGCCTTAACCCTCAGTTGCTCCCTGTGTTCTGTGCTATGGCAGCCCATCCTAGTTGCCCAGTGATGGGTTAAAGCCAGAGAAAGAATTTTCCATTTGAGATCAATAAATTATTTTAAGGGTCTATGCTGTGGTGTCCAAAGTCGGTCCTCAAGGGCCGCTGTCCTGACGGTTTTCCACGCCTCCTTGCACCAGCACAGCTGACTCAAATTAAATTAATCTACAAGCCTATGAATTTGAGTCAGGTGTGTGTTGGATAAGGGAGACATGGAAAACCTGCAGGATTGCGGCCCTCGAAGACCGGAGCTGGACACCCCTGGATGGCTTTGTCTGATGTTTATCCTCCACTTTTTTTCTTGTTTCTCTGTTGGCATGGCAGCTGGAAGTGATCCTTATTATTCATTCCTCTCTCTTGTGGCTGAATTAAAGCCCCACTATTGAACTTTGGCAGATTTTCAGTCCCCTGGTGAAAACTTACTCAGCTTCCATCTTGCATATGTTTGCTTCACTGAACTCTCATCAGCAAATAAAAGTCAGTCCGGGTTGACTCTTGTCTTATCTCTTGCTGTCACTTTCTCTTCTTTCCTTTTCCTTGCTTCCTCTGATAATGTCCTGCACTGTTTCTTTGCTAAATCAGCCATGGTGCACGTTTAAAACGGCTGGTGAGTTGATATCCAGGCTCCTAGCATGTGTTGTAAAGCAATGATGCACCAAGATGAGGAAAAAAGCAAAGTGCAGTTTGTCAACCTTGAGATGCTGTAGGACAACAGTGGCTCCAGTAATGTAGAGGTGAAATGTCAATGTGCCATTGAAACCACTCAGAAGCATTAAAGAGTTTTAAAGAAGAAAAGTGATGTAGTGCTTCTTTAAAGGCTTTTTCTCCTCTTCTCACTGCAACTTCTTTTGTCAACTACAATGGTCAGTCAGCCAATCTCTTGCACCTGAATCAAACTTGAGGTGGAAACTTAGGTTTCACCAAAGAAAGCTGCTATTGTTAAATAAGGAATGAAATCTCAGTCTTGCTTTCTAGTCAGTAGGCTACTCTTCTCTTTCAGGACAACCTACCACCATCATGTTCACCATTATCTCTTCTCCTGGAGATCCGTGTTTCAACTAAGACTCTGCTCATCCACCTTTTGTGTTTTGTCACCTGCCAGATATTACCTGTTTAAGTATCCAAATAAAGCCAGCAGGTGATCAAACCCGGCTTTTTTTGTCAATGGGAAAGGAGCCTAATGTCGATTATGAGCGGGTCGATGCACGTTTAAAAAACCTGTGTAAACCCGTCAATTTTAGTGGGAAAACGGCGATAGTATCCCACTGCTCTCTATGTGTCATATGCCTGTTTTGTGTTGTAGAGTTTACCCTCTGTGTAATCTTGTGTACTTCCTACACCCTTGTGCAGGAAGTAAACAGCAACACCTGGTTCTTGCACCAATTGCTACACCTGCTAATTTATCATTGGAGGAAGTTAACCTACAAAATTTCATTCTAGCCACCCAGTGAGCTCAACAAACCTCGTTCACCGACTCAGTATCCGTCTTGTTCTTTCAACCCAACTCTCCGTATTCCTGTCCTCATTCAGCTACCATCCTTCCTTCTATCCCTCCTTTGTCCATTCATCCTCACACTCACATTCATTCATCCTTTATCCTCTCTCATTTTTCTTACCCATCCACCTTTCCTTATTTCATCCATTATTCTTTTCATCTGACATCCTGAGCTGGAACCCACACACTTAGGGTCGTTCTTCTGGCCTAGAAAGACGAGACACTGCAGAAGAACCAATCAGAAAACTTTCAATCAATCCATAACTTGAACAATACCTTTCATTAAATCAGTAAACCCTCATTGTTGAGGCGTGGTTCTTGCTAGTCAACTCCCCTGAATGTATTCTTCTCAGTGTCTTAATGGCTGTTGTCGCTGTTATTTTCACTTTAACGTCTTTCCCCGTGTTTGGTTTCTGTCTGCTCCAAGTTAGTTTTGGAAATGTCCTTCTTTTGTTTAACTAAGGGCTGTCAAAAAATTAATCCTAAATTAATCCTATTGTCAAACCAGAGATTTTTTTTTTTTATCAATAAGTACACCTTAAAGGCTAAAGCCAAGCCAGAAATCTGGGAGTAGTCCTGGGCTCAGAGCTGAATTTCAGCTTCACATTAATACAGTTTTGAAGTCAGCCTGTGAGAACCATATCAGCAGTACTCTTGACTAATCTGCCACCATCTGAAGGAATTACACTACTCACAAAAGTTAGGGATATGCGGTAAACCCACATCTTTGTTAGCTTTTCTTTCAATAAATTGTTTGAGGTGGAGGAATTACCACATCATAATTCCAGTTAAATGTCCAACATTCATGATATAATATCAATAAGGTGTGAACATTTGACATTTTCCTTAAATTATAACCAAAGTTGAATATCCCTAACTTTTTGTGAGTAGTGTAAGTTGAGACATGTAAGGACAGGGTTTCAGTAGTCTAGTCTACTGAAGATAAATGCAGAATTCCTGGTGAGACACCTTTAATCCTAAATGTGTTCTAGAAGTGATAAAAGCAATGGGATTAATCAGGATTCATTTTTTGACAGCCCTACTTTAACAACATCCTAGCCCCTACTGTACATCTTCTTGCTTCCTTGTTTCACAGTCCAACAGTTGTGTCCTCACACCATGGATTATGACAAGCATGAGTACAATGTCAATTTGTAGATTACTGACAGAAAATGGCCTTTTTTTAATATAAAAAACAGAAATCAGGTACTAACTGGTTTTTTTTTACACTCTAAATGTTTCACATGCAGACTGAAAATCACTGTAGAAGTTGAACAGAAAACATCTCACAAACAGGAGTGTTGCTAATGACCTCAAATGCAGCACTGATAGTCATTGGGTTATTTGTATATCACTTTTTTTGGATATATAAATAAAATCATTTTTCTCCACTAAAATCACTTTGATGTAATACTTCATAATGTGCACTTTGTTCTTATTCATCTTTATCAATCTCAGATGTTTATTCAACCAGATTTCCTTTATTTATGCCGTAAGTGTCAGGGTGACAAAGAACATGACTCTTTATGATGCTTTATGCTCCCACTTGAAACACAAAAGAAGAAAGTTGTGTGAAACGGGTTGTGATTAAATATGATTTCTTCAGAGGCAGACATGATAGAATGACAGAACAATTTTACAATCAATTGCACTCAATGAGCCTCATGTGTGACCCAGAAGTTTATATTCATATCAAAGGAAGACGACATTGATTAAAGGCTAGACCACACAGACACCACTGAAATCAGAATCAGCCCAGTCAAAGTGAATTTATTTATGTTGTATCAGTGAAATTCAACCATTTTTTTATATATTCAGCCAAAATGAAGACATTCATTTAGCTTGATTTCCATCTGGTGGGAGCAGACAATCATATCCGTGCGGTATGGCGCGGACCCAGTGCTCCACATCTTCTTCCTGTGGATGCTATGAACAAAATATGAGTCACATTCTGCAGTTGTGAGGACTTCTGTTTCAGATTTAGGTCAGTATCAACATTACTTCAGCTCATATCACTCTATCATATTTACTGACTGGTACAGGGCCAGGGCACGAACTAGAACATTCACCCACAATACCCTCCTTCATCCTCTGCTCAGGCCAGCGTGAAGTCTGGATCAACATGTCTAGCAGTCTGATTCTGTGGTTCCCACACCACCAAGGTGATGAATAGTAATAAATAGGATAAATAAGTATTTGAATTTGATTTGCATTAACTGACTTTTGAGACCTGAATAAGCTTCATGTTAAATCTTCCGTAGAACTTTATGGTTGACTGAATCAAAGTTCACTCTGTTAAAACACAAACAGTGGTAAATATTTGTTTGATTTACTGTCATAAAAACAGGAGACAAGTGAAATTTAAACCTTTTTAAAATTTTCCTTGATATGTTGGCTGATATGAACACAGTTGTTTCAAAGTGGACTATTGAGAATTTGTTTTAATTGGAACACAATGAACTGATTATGTCTATAAAGTGCCTTGAGATGACTTTGTTATGAACTGATGCTATGCAATAGTGGTAACACCTTAGTCAGTGGTGGGGAGCCCTGGTCCTCGAGGGCTGCAGTCCTGGAGGTTTTCTAGGTGTCCCCACTCTAGCACATCTGATTAGAATCTAATAAGAAAAAAAATCCAACAGCCTATCAAGCTCTGTACAGTGACTTATTCATTTTAATCAGGTGTGTGGGAGCAGGGACACATGGTAAACCTGCAGGACAAGGGCCAAGGTTGACCTCTACATTGATCTTAATGCATATTCTTGCATTCTATTAGTCTCAAGGGTATCACCAACAGAATGGGCACCCAAACGTTTGTGGGAAATGACAACTGAAGTGATTCCACTGTGTTTGGTTCTAACGGTAGTTACAGTATTTTTGAATATTGTTAGCGGCCATCTTGGATTTGATCTCTCTCGAGCCTCTGGGGTCAAATCTGACTTCCCACCACATCTGAAAATAAGCCTCATGGTATAATCTAACTATGGTAGAAGTTTCATGTTTTTTTCAAAAAGCGCACAATTTTCATGGTTATTCACTGTAAGATGCAACTAAAGAACAATGGTAGACTGAAAAATTAAGACTGGAAATGACAGGACTAACCAAATATACAGATTGCAATTGGTTTGAAAGCTCTATCGGAATGAAAATGATCCATGTATACACCTCATTCTGAATGAAAAGTGCTATGAAAGGATTTTCATTCGGTTCATAGGGGTAAAATATTCCTTTTCCCAAACCGATCGTGTTGTCATGTAAACACTGAATCAGAAAGTTGTCAGGTTGCGTTCTTACAGTGCATGCTCCGACAGAAATGCGAAAGTGTGATGTTTCCTGAGTTTAGAAGATGGCGGCGAACAAACCAATTCATTGGATAGCAGCAGGGAGTTTGTTTTAAATTCAAACTCTGTCTCTACGCCTTTTTCTTCTTCATTGTCTGCAGTAGGAGCGCATGAGTATCAAGCTGCTGTTTGATAAAAAGTACCACCAAAACCACAACTGTGGCTATCAGTTTGTAGACCTCACCATCCATCCATCCATCCATCCATCCATCCATCCATCCATCCATCTTCTTCTGCTTATCCGAGGTCGGGTCGCGGGGGCAGCTGCCTAAGAAGGGAAGCCCAGACTTCCCTCTCCCCGGCTACAGCCGCCAGCTCATCTGGGGGAATCCTGAGGCACTCCCAGGCCAGCCGGGAGACGTAGTCCCTCCAGCGTGTCCTGGGCCTCCCCCTGGGTCTCGTCCCGGTGGGACGTGCCTGGAACACCTCACCAGGGAGGCGTCCAGGAGGCATCCTGACCAGGTGCACGAGCCACCTCATCTGGCTCCTCTCTATATGGAGGAGCAGCAGCTCTACTTTGAGCCCCTTCCAGATGACCGAGCTCCTCACCCTATCTCTAAGGGAGAGCCCGGCCACCCTGCAGAGGAAACTCATTTCGGCCGCTTGTACCCGCGATCTCGTTCTTTCGGTCTTGACCCACAACTCATGGCCCTAGATGAGGGTAGGAACATAGATGGACCGGTAAAGCGAGAGCTTTGCCTTCTGGCTCAGCTCCTTCTTCACCACAACGGACCGATGCAGAGTATTACTGCAGACGCCGCACCGATCCGTCTGTCCATCTCCCGCTCCATTTTTCCCTCCTTCGTGAACAAGACCCCGAGATACTTGAACTCCTCCACCTGGGGCAGGACCACGCTCCCGACCCGGAGAGGACTCTCCACCCTTTTCCGGGCAAGGACCATGGTCACGGATTTGGAGGTGCTGATTCTCATCCCGGCCGCTTCACACTCGGCTGCAAATTGCTCCAGCGAGAGTTGGAGATAACGGCCCGATGACGCCAACAGAACCACATCATCTGCTAACAGCAGAGACCCAATCCTGAGGCCACCAAACCGGATCCCCTCAACACCTCAGCTGCGCGTAGAAATCCTGTCCATAAAGGTTATGAACAGAATCGTGACAAAGAACAGCCTTAACGGAGTCCAACTCTCATGGGGAATGGCTCCGACCTACAGCCGGAAATGTGGACCAAGCTCTGACACCGGTCGTACAGGGACCGGACAGCTCGAACAAGGGGGTCCGGCACTCTGTACTCCCGCAGCATCCCCCACAGGAATCCCTGGGGGACACGATCGAACGCCTTCTCCAAGTCCACAAAGCACATGTAGACTGGTTGGGCGAACTACCATGCCCCCTCCAGGATCCTGGAGAGGGTGTAGAGCTGGTCCACTGTAGACCTCACCACCTGTTATAAATCACGTGATGTAAAGATCTTTCTGCGCATGTCAAACTGGAACATTCTGCAAAGCACATGTACACACCAGATCAGAATAGATTCACTCCCATGGAAACAGCTGCCCTGAAATCTTGAATCGGAATGAGTTCAATCCAAAAGGGGAAAAAGTCTCTGTGTAAACGTGGCTACTGACTTACCAACAGACTAAAGATTAACACAACTTGCACAGGCTCACACAGTGATGTGGCAATAGACACAGGAAAACCTAGAAAACAAGTATAGAGGGTCTAATTACAAAAAGAGAAGCAGGTGTGACAATGAGGAAACAGAATCAGGGAGCAGTAAGGGAATACACAAGGGCATAAACTCTACACACTAAATGAGAATCCAGGGGACTCAAAGACAATAAAGACCAGAAACTAAAGATTACAATACAAAAAGAAGAACTAAACCAAAAACCAACAGATCACGATACATGGTTGTAATAAAACAGACAAGTAGTCGTTGACAGAAACTAAACTTGAAGGGAGAAGACCCAAACAGAGCCAGTCACTTTGGCCATACATGAAATAAAAATTTAAAAAGGGCCTCAGGAGTCCTTTTTCATCTCCAAAAGTATGGGCTGAGTTTGTTGTCCAAAAGCAGAAAGTGCTGATCAGTCATGTGAGGCATCCTCCAGAGATTTGTCTCATCTCTTTCACCACTCTTTTTCAAAAATAGCCAAAACCACCTCAGACAACTTTTTTTTTTTTTGCTAAATGCTATTCATACAGCACATCTTCTTAATCAATTTTTCCTAAATGTAACTGCAAATTGAGCTTCATAATAACACAACAATGCAAACATTAAGTTGCAAAAATGGAACAGATGTTGCATAGACAATACTTACATAAAATTATCTGGAATATTCCAGTCCCAGTAAATAAATGGTTCACTATGTGATATACTAGTGGTTTGTACCACTTCCAGTTGGCTACTGTAAAATGCAGTGGGAAGACAGTGCAAAAAATATTCACACTTGCAAGAACAGCTGAATCAAGCTCAGTTTGACCTGGTCATTTAGATAACCTTGTCACCAGAGTAACTCATGGAGTTCCCCAGGGTTCTGTTCTTGGACCAATACTTTTCACATTATACATGCCCCAAGGTGACAGTTTTGTGAATTGGCAGTATAAAAATAAAGCTGAATTGAATTGAATTGAATTGAATTGAATTGAATTGAATTGAATTGAATTGAATTGAACTGAATTGAAAATGGTTTATTGTCTTGTTCCAGTATGGTATACATAAGGTAACTGAATTTTTTCAAAGTTTCTAAACTATGTGGAATAACCTGCTTCTTTTCATGTAGATACATTTTTGATTTGTACACTGTGACAATTTTATGATTACACTTTCCCACCCTATATCTTGAGTGTTAATTACTTTGAAGAACAAAAAAATTGAAAATGTGCCATGAACTTAAATGCTTTAAAAAGTAAACGGCATTTTAGATGCTGCATTGTCCAGGGTGTACCCTGCCTCTTGCCTGATAATAGCTGGGATAGGCTCCAGGAACCCCTGCGACCCTGAATTGGATAAGCGGTATAGAACATGACTGACTGACTGACATTAGCATCATTACCTGGAATTTCTATGGCCACAAAATTCATGTAGTGGAAGTCTGATGTTGTAACGCCTTGCCAGAAACTTGACCAGTGTTGCAAATATTTATCTCACCTCATGCCTACAACATCCTTGCTACTCTGCTGTATATAGACACACTCATTTGCTCACTCACTCTCTATAACTGTTTGGCAAACAGCCCTGTGCCTGCTGACAACCGCAGGCCTGTCTCACAGCTTTCCCCAGTAGTCTCTCCTTCCTCCTCCCTCCAAAAGTGTTGACTTTACCCACCTCATTTGGATAGGTGGAAAAGAGAGCAGTGGGCCAGGGGGCCTCCAGAGAGAGAGAAAGAGAGAGAGAGAGGTAAGACCCAGCCAAATGCCTTAGTCAGGGAGGCTGAAGGCCACCCTCTGTTCCCTGAACCCTCATCCTGACAGCAGAGTTACAGAGGGACAGTGGATTAAAGGAAAGAAGGAATTTAATGGAAACATATTAATTTGACTTTCCAACGACAAACTGTGAGCAGATTTTCCGTCAGTAATTCACAAGTTAAAACTGTTCAACACTCCTTTTTGTTTTTAATATTAGCATTTTAGGAAAAAATATTACTAAATAAAAACCAATAGTTATTGGTTTGAGCTTCTTTTGGCCTTTTGTTAACATGCAAAGCAGCAAGAGTATCACAAAAGTATCCATCTTTGCAAGGTTGCAGCTGGAACACAAACCTTTAAGTCAACAAGTGTCCCATACTGTTGGGCACCTATTTACTGACTGAAGTTTGCTTGGGACTTTGACAGATGTTTCATTAAACCAGCTGCTAAGTATTTTTTCAAAGTTCCTGCCCTTCCCTAAACTGTTCCTACAGAGAGCTTTCGAGGTATTTTTTACATAACAAACGAGGGCATTTTGCAGAGGTCTCAACTTCCTTTACTGAAACATTAAAAACAAACCCAAGTTACTGTTGAACAGCGATTTTAAGACTATAGAATAGAATAGAATAGAATAGAATAGAATAGAATAGAATAGAATAGAATAGAATAGAATAGAATAGAATAGAATAGCCTTTATTGTCATTGTACTGCAAGTAGTTCCAACGAAATTGCATTTGCTAAAAGCACCATATAACAAAAACACAAGGAAGTAAAGAATAGAAAAAAAATATGACAGAAGACAGATTACCTTCTTGGCAAGTAAAGTAAAGAGGTTTAGCACACCAACACCTCATCCCAGCAAGAGAACCTAACTGCAGTTATGATAACCGACAAGGGTGCTGCCATACATCCAATCCATACAGGAAGTCTCATGCTGAAGTTAGTTAAATACCGCCAAGAGTAACTTGCAGGAATTTGGAAGATTTTGGTTGAACTAATAGATGGGTTTCCGAGTAACGTCACAGATAGGATGCGCGCGCAACCAGGGGGGCAAGAAAACACAGGAAAAGCATTATTAAACTATGAGAAGACGTGTCTTTACATGCAAGACTCGACTTTCAATGCAGATGAGGTCATGATATGACGTGAAAGTGTCGGGGAAATATAATGTTTGAGTCCTGGTGTTTGTTTGGTTGCAAAAATCAAAACGTTGATGCATGTGAACAGTTAAAAATGGTGATAATAGTAGGCTACAGTAGGAGTGACGGTCTTCAGAAACCCTCTTGGATAACTTATACAGGTTCAGGCTACTTGATTTATTTAGTATTTAACCATGTCGGACAAAACCACCGCAGTGGCAGAAATTATTCCTGTGTTCTAGTCAGGAGACTGGTACTAAATACCAACATCACCGCCAGTCATTTATCAGTTTACGGCTGCATCATAACTCTGTAAGCTGTGTGTGACAGCAGTCGTCTGCTCAGACACGGAAAATAAAAAAGAAGAAAAAACTGATTGTGGAGCCATTTACTAACATTCATGCTGCATAACAACGCATCCCGGAGATTTAATATGAAGTACGGGGGTCGTAAATCAGATGGGGTTTGAGTTTATACTGCTAGCTTGTTAGCAGTTAGCTAGTCTGTCTACTGTCTACCAGGATTTCACACAAAACAAAAGCATAACTCGATACAAACAGCGAGACATACCGACAGCAATGCAGGAGAGTCCCTAACAGCTGGAATCGCCTGTCATCTTTGCCTGGTTTAATCCCAAACTAGTGAAAGTTGCTCCTGTATGGAGGTGGTGGAGAGACCGGAGCAGAACCTGCTGCAGACAGCAGACTGTTGTGGCCTATTTTGGTTTTAACAAAGAGTCAAAACAAAAGTTTAAGCTGCTTTGTCACTAATGTTTTTCAGGCAAATTTCAAATGCGATCCAACTAGGGCTAGACAATATAGAAAAAAAAGATTATCGATAAAAAAAATCTGTATCGATCAATATCGATATTTATAAAAAAAAAAAAAAAAAATTTAAAAACCATTATCAAATTCAAAGCTTTTTTAGGTGCAGCCCTGGCCATTTAAGCTTTTTCTAAATGACGTACTTATAATAAAGATCACACTACAGCCGTTTTCAGACTTGCATTGCGGAACATGAGCAGTAAAGTCCATCCGCTCTTTAAACAGACTCGTCTTTTCAAACATGTCGCTTCCTTACACTTATCGTGTCCCGGCGCTTTCAGACATCAGAAAATGTTGCGGAAAAGTCAGCACAGCCCCGCTCTCCCTTCAACTCTGTCCGGAACATTTTCTTGTGCTTTCAGCCAAAACGACGTGCCGCCACATTTCCGCTCTTGTGACATGTAGACCAGCCGGTTCGTGTCCGCTACATCTCTGAGGTAAAAGACCAGTACGCATGTCTGAATGCAGACGTTTTAAAGGACAGAGTTCACAATATTACCGCTTTCCAGTCCAAGTCTGAAAGGGGCATAACACTGAATTCCAGTTCAGCCTTTGCCTGGGTCTGCGTTTGTGATTGGTTTGATGGAAGGACTGACTGTAGTATCATGCTACCTGATAGGCTACACCAGAAAGCTGTGCTTCTATATTGAACTTTTATTGATCCTCTTTTTTTTATATTGAAAAAACCTCTATCGATCGATATATATTGATATTGAATTATCGTCCAGCCCTAGGTCCAACACCAATAATATCCATGTTTTAACAAGAAAAATGCCATTTCCGGGTGATGACTCCCTTGCCAAGTTAGTCTAATGGTAATAGAAATATAAAACAGCAATGCTGCTTCTGCATTTTTTTATTCGTCATCAAAATACAGATTTATCCAATATAATTTAGAACACAACGATCTCTGTTTGTTTCGTCGGGTTACTTTACATTTTTATTAATGATATGAGAACGTGTTTCGCCATAGACTGCAGTACAAAACACAGGCTTTTTACCCCCTGATTGCGCGTGCAACTGCCAATGTTTGTAAATGGGAAACCCATCTATGGGAAATTGTCTGGCAAGTCAAGACTTAAGGCTACAGTATACTTCTCTGACTGCGTTATACATTATCCAACTGCATAACCACGGAGACCCCTCCAGCCTTCATAGTTCTGCGTCATGGTGTTATACGCAGGGCAATTTCCCACCCGATCAGTAGGGGGCGCTACCCAAGACTGGCTAAATCTTATGATACCAACGGTCGGTAACCTCAGTGGTTATTTTGCTTCTGGTTACAGTGAGCAATGGCATCCAAGTGACAAAGACTGTTGTTGCTGCTGCAGCTGAATAACATTAAAACAGAGATACTTTTGATTCAAAAATGGAGATGATGGAGAGATTTTGGTATTTCCTCACTTCTTCAGCCAAACATTCTTTGGTTGGACTCCTATCTGCGTCTTCGTAGGCTAGCCGGTTTAAAAATGGCGCTGCCAGTGTTAACGTTGTGATAGACCAATCACAGCCCTTGCCGTCTCCTTTGTCCCTTGACAGAGTGATGGACACTTAAAAAATATTTTGTGTAGCTGGACATGACGGAGCGGCTCTCCGACAGGCTCTCCATCAACGTAGAGGGCTCTCTGTAACCTACATAGAGCACTTTACAGACAACTACAGTATAAATTAGCCTTTAATCATTATGTTCCTCCTTATCCTCGTCTTTTTATGTCCTAGAGTGGCAAGAAACATGCACGATCTTAGTTTTCTGCTAAATAACTCCTCATCTTTGTTTTCATGTTCACTCTTTTAACTGCTGTCCACAACGTCAAGTGTTTTCCCTCTAAAAACGTTCCTTCTTATACACTTTTCTCAGCCTGGTCCTTCCCCATAACCAGGCCAGTGTTTTGGTTTGTCACTTCTGTTTTTCTAATCTCAAGCCCACCACCTCTAGGTTCTGTTTTCATTTCCAGAGCTCCAGGGGTTGTATGAACATGCAACATATCCACACTAACACATGCTGAAGGGATCCACTTTTGGGGGGGATGAAACACAGTATAGATTAGTTTAGTGAGAGGTGTTGGGTGTGTGCACCTGGTACCAGATGTCTTTACTTTGGGGTTCTGACATGATTCATTCAGTTTACTATACTCCGCTGTAAACACTGTCTTTTATCAGGACAAAAGCAGTAATGTGCATGTGAACTGCACCCCACACACACTTTGTTTGCAAAGATTGCCACACCACAGTGCTGAGTGTGACATGTTGCTCTCCAGAGGCTGTTTATAGTAGGTCCTCACAGTTGTGTGTGACATTTTACATGCCAATGAGAGCTGTGGCATCATCTTACAAAAAGATATGCAGTTTTATCAGCCACAGTGCTGGACACAGATTCCTGTCCACAATATTTTTATAGAAATAACATCGCTCACATGGGTTAGAGATATCGACTACTCCCTGAATGGCATAAACACTGTGATGTGGTTGTTAATGGGACCTACCTTTACCAGACTTGGACGAGCCAAACTCACTCATTCCTCAAGCAAACTGGAAATCTGTCAATATCGTCTTTCTTTCTTAATTCATTCAAGGAAATGTGTTCTGTTGTTCTTTGATAGATGGTCTCAGGTCATCTAGCAAGACAGTGATCGGATGCACATATTTACCAGCTCAAAAGACTGGTCTAAAAGAAAAAAAAAAATGTCTTTGGAGACAACTGAAATCTATGGAGCCAGTCTGGTGACATTAGTAAGAAAATATGTGTTGCGTTGGATTACTGAGAATGAGATAATAAGGCTGTGGCCCCCAAATTACTTGTAAAGAACAACAGCAATAACTTGCTTGGCTTCTGCTTTTTGTTTGCATCACAAGCTGTGATTCTAAATGCTTGAGAAGAAAGTAACTTGGCTTCTTTTCTTGAACCTACAGTAGAAGATGGTTTCATCTCTCATCATCACATCTATGATGTACATTTATGATGTACATTACGTTGCATCCCACCAAAACTGAGAAACCACAAGATAAACTTGTCCTTTTCAGGCACCTGTGTGACGGTGCAGTTGAGTTTCACTTTACTTTTGCAGCTTTTACCTGCATAAATTTGGCGATTTTTAGGGAGCTTGTGGATGCGAATCCCGATGCCGAAAATGAAGTCTGTCCCTTTCTGAGAATGTAAATTATTGCTATCTTGTCCACGGTCACCGTGTTTGTTTTTGTCTAAAATTTACATTGAAACTTGGAGGTGAACTCTGTGCTGCCCTCTGATGGATGTATTCCCTTGCAACCATGCCACTGTGAAGCATGACAGCAGTGACATTTAACTATTTATGCACATAAAGAGAGCATAAATAGAACTTTATTGAGTTTTATCTGACTGATGAGGAGTGTTCGGCCCATTTGTGTGTCACATACTTTTGTTGCCACATTTAGGATTAAAGCAGAACTCAGTAACTTCAGCTCGGGGCTCCCCCTAGTGGCGTCCTTTCACTGTCGTGTTCAACCCCCCTTACACCCCCACAGCACACAGACGGCTTCTCTACCTGTCTTTCCTCTATTTTGATTCCTGGATATATTTCTAAGCTTTTACTAGCTTGTTGATGCTACTTTGCTGCGTTGGTAGCAGCACAGCATCTCCCTCTGCTCAAAGCAAAGACCTGTATCTTCTAAAACGGGACGTTTTACCCGCGATTTGCGGGTAAATATGCCGTGGATTATATTTTTCTCTGGTGTTGGCGAGTAGCAGGTAAGAATACTAACTTTTATTTACTTTTTACGGACGTGACAAGTGATTATTGAGCCTGAAGCAGTGATGCTTCACCCGGCGCCCAGGCAGCGCAGCTACGTGAATCACTCTGGTCCAGCAAAGAGTTGGTTATGAGAGCCAGGAGCCGTGTTTAGGTGGTGGAAGCTAAAGAAATGTTCTCTTCGAATTAGCGCTGGTAGTCTGGTTCAAATCAGCGCTGGAAGCAGCTCGGTAGATAGGGGACCTGAGTACCGTACAGCGGTTTCTGTTGTTGCAAGTTCTGCTCGGGTCGGCGCAGGCAAAGTTGTATTAACCTGCTCGCAGGCCAGAGCCCCCGGCGGGAGGGGGGGAACATTGAATCGCTCCGTAAACACTTTGTTTAGCCCCACGGGGATTCCGAAAAGCATTTATTGAGGTAAAAAAGTTACTGAGTTTCCCCTTTAAGGTGACCTCAATGACTGACATTTCTAGCTGGGATGTTTTACTAATGATATAACTGAACCCGACAAGTTTGCATGAGGTCATTACTCATCCTGACACGAAAGAAAAATGAGATTAAGTCAGATTTATCAAAGCATTGTGTGTGATTATTACTGCAAATCTCTCTCAATAGTATGACAATCCTTTAGCAAATCATGCAGATAGCACATATTTAAATTTTAAAAGATGGCAGAAAAAGGTGCAAGTAGCAATAAAGTTTCACATTGCTGTCATTGTTCTGACAACCAAATTGTGTAAAATTGCTTCAATTGCATTAATTTCTAAAGAAATTCTACAATGCTCACTGTAGCGCCATTTGGCTGCTGTAATCTATATCAAGTAGCAAGAATCGTTCCTTCATTAGCTCCCTGTCTTGGACACATGAAAGTTGGTCCAGGAAATTTTAGTAAAGTTTAAAGCGCTGATGACACCTTTTTGACATTTTTTGCCATGTTTTATCAACTAAAATGTTCTTCATGATGATCTATGTAACAGAAACAAGCACAGCTGCATAAATGAGTTATTGGAAAACATCGCTGCTTTTTCAGCACATCTGACCAGACTGTGGTGCTGTGAGCCAAAACCGGATATGACGTCTGCAAGAGCCTCTTCTTTGCTGCCTGTTTAACATTGAAGTGGCTTCATGGCTGTTTTTATGTTCTTTTTCCAGTTTTACAGACAAACAGTAACGACTCAGCCTTCAAATTGTATTGACAGTTAATGGTTAAAAGCTCGTAAGTGCAGCGTTCGTTTATTTAGGTTTCCTACAGATTTAGAATTTTATTTTGAAGAGACAGGTCAGAGTCGGGACTCACCAGGAAACAGTAGCCAGCAGCAGGACTTCTCTGCTTGTCCCTCCTGTCATCGTCTGTGTACTGGAGCTGGAGGAACCAACGTGTTGAGACTTCTAACACAATGAAACTGCGAAATGTCCTCTGGATGATTCTTTTTCAACCATCGTTGCTTCATCACATCGGTCTTACAGCTCCTGATCGACAGACAGCTTCGGCTCGGTTATATGAACGTCTCCGGTCATCAGATCTCCTCCAGATGCTTCCAAAGATGCATCCTTCCCTCCATCCTTATCCTTATAAATGGGAACTATTTAAAACTCGACTGGAACCATGTAGGTTGTTATCCTCTCATTTTTAAAAGGCTAATTATTTACCGTGGCTAGCTCGCGGGTAGCCGTTACGAGCTAATGCAGTAAATGAGTGTCTCTGTCACGCCTGGCTCTATGTCAAACTACTGCAGCTCCTCATCAGGTGTGGGTCCTCTTGTGTTGTTCCAGGTCGCTTCTTATAGTTCTGGTTCCCTCAGTGTGGTCTTGCAGGCTTTTATCTGAACCAGTGGACCTGAGGCTTGAGACAGACTGTACGCAGCTGGCTACAGGTCTACTCCAGTTTTAGCCTGTAAAATGTGATTTCCCCAAATTCCTCAGCATTATCTCACTTTTCTGAACTGGCTGATGATCCCAGCACACAAACCAGTTCCAATCTAGCTGTTCTGGAGCCATCTTTCATGTTTTCCACAGTTTAGATTATTCATGTAACTCAATGGGCGGACCGTCGCTGACGACACAACATGGCGGCTCGTTTTGCAACTGAAAAGCTATTAGCATTTAGTCGAGCCTCCTAAACATCTGCTATTTACGTAAATACACGTCTGATTAACTTCTAACTGCACAGAACTACTGATTTTTTCTTGGGGGTGTTGTTGTATAGCAAAGTTACTGGAAGTTAAGGTCGTGTAATCAGCACTTTAAAGCCTCCTTTATCGCAACCATAACAATAGTCCCTGATTAAACTGACTAGCATGTAGAATGCTCCAGGAAAGTTAAATCAGTTATGGTAAAGGCATCAGACATCAACAAACAACAGTTTATTGGTATGCATGTGTCACAAATGCTCGAAGGAATACATGTGTTTCAGTGTTTTTGCATATCTGTCACAGAGAACTACAGAAATCCAGAGAAGCAGGTGAGCCAGCCTAAAGCTCCTTCTCCATCCTCAGTACAGCCCTGTTCTGCCAGAAGCCCAAAACCACAGCCTCGTTAAAAGTTACGTAACAGCTCAACAGATGGTCACTGTGATGGTCCTTTGACTTAACTCTGCCACTCCTCTAATAGACACTGATGGATGTCCCTGGAACCAGCCAGATCACGTGGGCCCTCTCCTGATCAAACCCATGTGGGGAAATCATCCACACTGGACACATCACATATAGATACAGCTTTTGTGAGAACAAACCTGCACCCTGCAGTTTTAGAGATCTTGAAGTAAGAATGTGCCTGGAAACAACCTCATTGAGCACAAGTGAACTGAGACGGAGTAGCAGTGGTGAGTCCTATCCTGCAAGGAGCCACTGAGCAGTAGCCACATCAAAATCAGTCATATCAAAATGGCAGTGATTTCTTATTTAATACTCTCAGGGCCTGATTTACAAAGACTCCAAATTGCGAGTCTAATGTCTTTGCCTCGCAAAAAAAATAGCGTGCGCTGTCATTTTAGCGTTTACGGGTGATCTACAAAGATTACACGCGCAATCTGTAACATGCGCAAACAGCAGGATTTAAATGAGGATTTAGCGTGCGCTCTCCCTGCGCCACGGAAAGTTCAGAAGAGCATGTGGTAAACGCAAAATGAAATTAATCCTGATAGAGAGATGTTAGTTTCAGAGATATAATGAGGCAAATAAAAAACAGAATATAAGATAAATATGAAGAGTTCATTTGCAAAAAAAGACAAACGCCATTTAGAAAAAAACGGAGTTATCTGCTTTTGCAAATAAACTCTTCATTTACTTTTTGAATATTTTCAGAAAATCAAGCTCACGTGAAGTAGAGAGTTTTAATGATGTAAAATGGAAATATGACGTTTGTACCCGACAGCAACAAAAGCAGTTAACTCCGTTTTTCCACAGTGGCATTTGTCTGTTTTTGCAAATGAACTCTTCATAATAACTATAAATAAAAATAATGCAGCAGGTTTCCCTGTGGATCGTAAGAAGAGGCCAGTTTAAGGACATGGATAAGGACACGCTGGTAAAGATGATCTGATATTACGCACAGACTGCGCGCTCTTTGGCACAATGCCAGGCGCGGGACCTGCGTAATTGCCCCCCACCCCATGCAAAACTCAGAAAAAAAATAGTATCATTAGTTTGTGCGACGTTACTGGTTATTTTCACTGAGTTTTCTGTGGGGTGGGGGCCAACTTCACGCAGGAAAGCAACCTCAGAACACAGCAGCAGTCGCTGCGGCGTTGAGGAGCAGGAGATGATTTTAATTTAAAAATATGCCATTGGCAAAAAGTAAAAGAAAATAAAAAGACATAATTAATGTCAGCTTTAACTACCATGATGCTGCAGCTGCAGATGTTCTGGTTCATGTCTAGAAAAACCGTGTTTAACAGTGATGTTGATTGTTATTTAATTAAATAATGAAAACTTGACGTGTCGCCTGAACACATCATGAGAAATGATTCTGACCCGATGTCTGCATGTCTGCAGTCCTGTGTGCAGCATTCTTTCAGCCATCAGTGCGTAAAGCTGATGGCTGAAGGATTATTGCGTGCGTAATGAAGATAGCGCCTGTTTTAACAAGCGCAAACCTTTCGTAAATCGGGCCCTCATTCCACAAGGACTCTTGGCCAGACAAGAGCCCACTGCGCCAGTTTTAAATGCAACAGACTGTCTCAGACAGCACTAGAGGTCAGTGCATAAACTGCAACAATAGTTTAGCACAGCACTCACAAGAGACTGGAACTGCAGTCGAAGGCCAAATTATGTGGAAATGGTAATTAGTCTCACTTGGAGTCAGATCTAGGTCACCAACACAAAGGTTCGGCACATGCTCATTCATATTGCCAGGGAGGTAGTTAACATATTTTCATATATATATGGTTTCTGTACACATAACGTAGAGATGGCTCACTTTTACAACTGGTTGGTAAAGAAAGAAAAACAGAATTTTACTCTGATAGCAAAGCAGGAATTTTAAGCTAAAGAAATAGCACAAAATGCAATTATCAACATAACAGTACTCAAAGTAAAACACCAGACAGATCTTTGAAAATACTAGTGAAAGTATGAGCTCCTTTGATTCTAAACCTTCATTAGAAATAGGCAGTTAGTCAGAGCTGTCATCGGGAGCTCTATTACTGTAATATGCTGTACCCTCCTGGCAGATGTGGCAGCAATAAACACAATCGTGCTGAGCAATGCTTTAGTCGGTGAGTCAGGCAGAAAATCCCAGGTTACCAAATGTTGTTTTCCAAACAACTCAGAACTCCAAATTTTCAAGCCACCTGTTTGAAAACGTAACATGTAGCAGTTTTTGAAGCTGCAGGACTTCTCAGAGAAACTTCCCTTTAGTCTGGGGATTTAATGAACGGTGTATTGTAAATACCATCAAATTGGTTCCCCTCTGCAGAATATCCATCAGCTTCCCTCCCTCAAGGGCCCGACTGCAAGCCCGACTGGGCCCTGTGACATGTTTATCCAAATGTCCACAACTCCACGTGTGCACTGCATGTGACTCTCAGGACAGAGTACATCACAGGTGTATAATGTTCATTCTTGGAAAGATAAAGTTGTGTTTACCAGAGCAGGAAAGGTAGATTTCACCACAAGGTCACCAGACAGCCCCCCTTTTCTAAGGAGTTCAGCCTGAAAAGTGAAATATGCAGCAGCACCGGGCCCCTCTGTTTCTGTAGCCTCCAAGCGTATCTGGTGGTAAAGAGGGTGGTGACGGGTTATGTGAGCAATATCGGACCATAGCTGGCTGTGCAGTCAAGACAGAGAGGGCCATTGTATGAGAACCTCTGAGTGGACTCAGACAAACCTACGCCATCTGACACCCCCTGTCCTCCACTTCATACTGTACCTCAGTTTCTGGATTCTCTTTACCAACCAAGATTATATCAATACAGCGTTAAATAAACTTGGACTTTCATACCTCCTTGAAGCTTCTCCCCTCTTCATTTTCCTTTATATACAGCCTGATTCTCATATCCACTCCTCCTTTTAAATGTACAGCATTTTCCTTCACCTGACTTGGTAGCACCACAATTTAAACCGTAAAAGCTCATCATAATTGGTTTTGCAAATATTTCCTTTTCTTTATTCTTTTTTTTTTTTGACCATCCAAGTGGTAAGAGAGCAATCCACGCTGCAGACTGTCTCAGACAGCCAGCTGAAGAAAGCACTTTTACCTCTTTGTTCATTTCCATCAGGGAGTAATCATTGAATTTGGACAGTTAAACTTTGATCCTTGGAAATTCAGTATTGTGAATTTATGCAGGCCCTTTACAACACTTGGGTTTGGTCACAGATCGCTGATTGCAGATTTTATATACAGAAGTTTTGCTGCCAGATGATGCAAGAAGGTGACCGCAAGCCAGCGACAAAACTGTCTGGCTGATCTCAAAAGGATTACATCACATTGCCTGGCAGTCTGTGGAGGAACTCGTGATGCTGAGGGAATCAAAGAGCAGCTAGTTAAAATCAGCCATGAGTTTGATTTTCCTGGTATTTGTTATTCCGCTTGATCAGTATTAAAGTTATCATTTGAACTTGGCCGTTGATGCCTGTTTTGTAGCACTTGCTTCTGAAGGCCTGGGGTTAAAAATGCAAAAGAAAAAGTTTGAAAGAAAAATCTTTGAACAAAACCACTTGCTTTCATCTAGTTTTGTTTAAGTGAATTAATATAAGCCTTCAACAGTTGTTTGAGAACTACACAATCCTACACCCACTTGCAGATATTTTTACAACAGGAATTGGAAGCAATCTTTCTTTTTGGGATTTCAAATTGCTGTTTTTAATCTATGTAATGCTTTGTTAAAGGATAACTTTCTTTTTTTTTTCAACCTGGACCTTATTTAGGAGTTAGCACCTTTAACACATTTTTATGCCTAGTTCTGCTGTCAATTTCATATGGAAATTTCTTTTTTATTGCCCAAGATATGGAAAAAAGAGTAGCTACACTGCAAAAACTCAAATCTTACTATATATATTTTTCTAATTTCTAGTCAAAATATGTCATCACAGTCAAAATAAGACAAAATAACTTAAAGAGAAACATTTCAGTGAGATATAAGATCTTGTTTTGAGGCAATGCATCTTATTTCAAGAAATCTTGTCAAGAAAATTTTGCTTGTCCCATTAGCAGATTTTTTTGCTTATTACAAGCAAAAATATCTTTGCCACTCTTAGTTTTGAAAAAAATATTTTTTTTCTTGATAAGATTTCTTGAAATAAGATGCATTGCCTTAAAACAAGATCTTATATCTTACCAAACTGTTTCTCTTTAATAATTTTGTCTTATTTTGAGTGTGATATGATATTTTGACTAGAAATTAGAAAAATATACTCTCTAAGATTTGAGTTTTTGCAGTGTCAATTAAATTTTCCTCATGTTCCGATTTTGTTTGCTCTGAGGGGCCGTTCACACGAGGACGATTGCGGGTATGCACGTTGATTTTTTCATTACGATGCTCATGTGAAAGTGGATAAAAAGATGAAGACGAGACGCCACTTTTGCATCATCTGATCGTCACCGTGTGAACATAGCCTAAGTTTACTGCTAATTGCACCTTTATGTACTGCCCATAGAAAGAAAATGTTTTTATACTTGACTCATCTTTCTGCTGTTGTGAAAAGCAGAGCACTCCCCCTCTGTTTTCTTTATAGTTTGATTTAGGAAAGACAAACTGCTTTATTGAAGAATGCATCTTTGTAAACAAGAACTCCATGACCAGAAATGAGAATCACTCATTTAACAAATATACTTCAATCAATGTAGCTCATTTTGTTTTTTATGGGCACAATTTTTATTTTTTCAAGAAAGAATAGGCATTCTGGATTTGTTTTCTTTAGAAGTTCTTTTGCTGGCTGCAATTGGTGAGCTTTTTCTAGAGGTAGATCTGCTTAATTTTCATTCTATATTTTGTAATTCGAAGTATTTTTCATCTTTGCTTTCTGGATTGCAGCTACACAGAAATTAATCCGTTTCTGCAAATCATGCTAGAAATGCCTTATCTGGAAGGTTTCTGAAAGGCAGCAAATCCCCAGACAATCTGCCTTCTTTTTAATGTGAATAAGTAGCCGTTTCTCATTAACCCAAAGAATCAGCCCACATACCCTTCAGAGGAGGCTTTTTGTCACTGGTTTTAGGATTTGAACATAAAGTGACCAATAAATCAAAAAGCCTATCAGTGGCATTCTTACTGATTCCCTTGGGATAGTAAAAAGCTGATCAAGTGTTTCATGACTAAGAGGAAACTGCATCATTCGTCTGAAATACAGTTCAACCAAAATTTTTAGCAACTTAAAGCCTCAATCACTGGATGAACCTTAACGGGCAAGCTTCCCTAGTCCCTGATCTTTGATTTTAAGGCATTCAGAAGATCTTTGAAGGTTCCTCCTACACCCAACTCTCTCTGGTCAATTTTTTAGTAACACTTGCTATACATAAAGTCACTGATCTATATTGGTCCATCTTGGGTGTTTCTGTAAAGCTGCAACTGTAAACATTGCGGCCTGACCACTATGACTCAGCCCAGACAGTCACTGCTCTCAGCTTTTCATGAAAAACGAACTGTGAACATCCTCTGTAAACTCCAGGGTAGATGGGGTGAAAATATGTCAGATTTTCCACATTATTCTCTATCACAGTTTGCTCAAGTGCGTCTGCTTGTGGAAAGTGCTGAACTGAAACAAGCTTCTGGATTCAATGAGGAAGATTACTGAAGTCTTCCCAACAGCTGCTCCAATCTGAAGTATATCTAATTAATAACTAATTAAATGAAACAAATGCAGGTTGGACATTTATTCAACAAAACAAGAAGGAATAAAAACCTTTTTTTTAATTAAGCCAATCTATTTAAAGAATAATGTCATTATTCAAGAGAAAAATAACTGCAGTGTTAAAGAATTTTGATTGACATGTTTATTTAAAACCCTGCCGGTGTGCATATGGTTCAGTAACTGATCTAAGTGTGATAGGTACAGTATTGTTTTAGTCACATTTTCAGTGTGGTTCATTTAACATTAATGTATTGAGTCTTATTGTAATGTCCAATATTTTCTGAGTTATGTGTTTTGGTCTGTAAAGTTTTTCTGAGCTGTTACATGTGTTTAATATTGCACCAGCAATAATAGAAACAGTTACCAGGGGGCTCCAGCAGAGGGAATGTGCAGCTTACGACATGCAAACACGCACACTGCTTCCTCGCTAGGGGTGAGCGAAACTGCAAGATTTGGTATCAATCCGAAACCAAACGGTAGTTTTTATGGCTGTCAAAATTTATGTTTTAATGCAAAGAGATTATTCTGTGGAATCATTCAGTATTCAATGCATAAAGAAAGTAACTCTTACCCTAAAAATCTGAATTTGCCATTATCTGAAAAAGAAGCTGATTTTGGACAAGTAGGTGTCTTTTCATGGCTGAGAATTGTCAATCCACCGAAAAACACTTTATCCTCTTTATTCATGAAAATTCTGATCATTTTAAAGCCTTAAATTAAAGTATTGATGTTGTTACACTTGTATCAATCAAAATAGATACCAACATTGATTTTGATATTTTTTATATTTGGATCTACCCACTATCCCTCACCACAGTAAAATAAAAAATAAATAAATAAATAGAAAATATACTGGATCACAGGAAAGCTGGTGTCCATGTATCTTTTTACAAATATTCCCCCTATGAGTCCTGTTATAGGTGCCCATGTTTTTATATTTGTGAAATCAATGTTTTATCTGTTATATCTGTTTAATTCTACATTAGTAACCTGGTGGGAAAGATAAAAGTTTTAAAAAGCAAGTAAAGAACTAAATTATTTGGCAACAATTAGCCTGAAGCTAACCATTTCACCATCTTGCGTTCATGCTCTATGTATAAACACTGCTATCATATTTCCTGTTATGATCATTTCAAACATTATAGGTTAGTTCTGCTTGTGGCATTTGAGTTCCAGACTAAAGGCTGCTGGAAATGAGCTTGTTGATCGATTTTATTGTTCATCTACTCTGTATCAAGTATTGAAACAGTATGTTACTGTACATGATTTGATGGTGACATTTCTTTTGGAAACATGGTAAGAAGAACTGTGAACATGTCAGCATCTGTGCCCAGGGTTAAATGATTGAGAAAAATTTGCCTAACTTCAGTCAGTAGAAGCTGGAGCAAAGGAAAACTGGTGTGAACATTCCCCTTATCAAAGCTTTTATACAGATCAATAAAAAAATTATATTAACAATAAGATCAATGTAATTAAGTCTCAGATTAAGTGGAAACCTGTAATTAATTGGTTTTACAGAATGAAAATGATTGTAACATTTATGCATATGATGAACAAGATCCTTCAATAAAGATCCTTCTTCTTTATAGACAATACTGTTTACAAGTTGCATTTCCTTTTCCTACAAGTTTCCATTGAAAATGTGTCATCACTGTCACCTCACTGCATGAAGGTTGACTGGGGCCTTTCTTTATTCTTCTCACAATCTAAAATTAGATTGATTCTAGGAGTGAATGTGAGTATGTGAGTCTTTCATGCCTGTTGCCCAGGCTTTAGCTTTGAAAACATCCCATGAAGCCAACATGAAATAGTAGAAACTTTAAACAAAACTTGAAATCAGTGAGCAAGAACTAGATACTGGTTATTGTTTAAAGCTACATGACCATCAGCTACAAACTGACTGAATGTTTCTTCAAACTTTTAAATGGAGACAGTCACAGCAGAGTCACTCAAACCACTGAACAAGAATATTTACACTAGAAAAACATTTTAGAAGCGTCGGGTCTGTTTGATCATGAAGGAGTTTGAAAGCTTTCTTTGACTGAACCAGTTGCTCAAATTTTGCCTTTACAGGTTGAATCTCTGATGGAAGGTAAACACTAAACTGGCAAATAAGCAAAGCTTTGAGCAAATTCTGGAGCAGACAGTGAAGATTAGATGTGCAGACAGAAGATGATGAGGGGGGATGTCTTCTGAAAGGATCCTACAGTGGAAAAGGGGCCTGGGCTCCTATATGAGGATCAGTCAGCGCATGGCTGAGAGGCTAAATTGCTACTTCTGAGAAAAATGAGCCTAAATGTTGTGTTGGTGGATTACAAAGCAGAATATAGAAACATTAAGAGGAGAAAATCTACTGTATGAAAACAACTTTCAGCCTCAACTTGTGGGTACAGTATTTCAACGAATATGCAAACATCTTCAGCTGCTAGTTAATAGTCTAGTTTCCTCTTAGCTTGCTTACTCGAGCTGACTGAACTTCAGATGTCAAGCGGCTCCCTCCACCACCTTCTCATTTCACTGTTGTCAGTTACATCATGTTTAATCATAGAAAAGGTCAACCTTTCATCGGATTCTGGTCATGAGTTGATAACATGTACAGTATATGCCGCATTCCTCAGGGCCTTACCTGGTAATGTGATCCTCCGACTCCAGAGATCCTGGCTCCATGAATGTCACTGACTAAGTCGTGTGTGTGTGTGTGTGTGTGTGTGTGGGGGGGGGGGGGGGGGGGGGGTGTTCAACCCAAAGAGCCAGTGGGGTGAGAGTAACATGAGATCTGCCTTGCTGATTAGTACGACAATAACTCACTTTCAGCCCTTTCCCTTGAATTTCAGGGAGCACTCTCATCTTTATGTGGAGGGGAGTAATTGTTAATGCTGTCTGTCTGACTTAGTACATGTAATTGATAACTGCAGCCTGGTAATGTCTGAGGATGAGCAAGTGCTTTTCTATACATGATAGCAATAAAAATGTGAAAACAGTCTGGGTTTAGCATTCCCCATTGACTGTAAGTGAAAATCCCTTTAGGAATCTGTAAATTCACCACATATTTTCAGACAGAAACAAAACAGTCAGAGGAACCACAAACAATTTTTGTAAGTATGGATTTCCCAATTAAATCTATCCCCAGGTTAGTTTAACCAAACACTATTTCACAAGGCTGCATAAAGTTGGGATCTTTACATAACTTTATGACAGTCTGTAAACCTCAGAGCAGGAACAGCTCGCCCCACGCCTGAACATCCATTCTTGTCGTGCTTGGGATTGTTTAGTATTAATGAACAAAACCTGACAAGGAGAGGGGTAAAGAGGGGGCGATATTTGCTGGTGTTTAAGTCTCATGACCTGAGATACTCTTGCAATAATAACAGACTGAAAAGGCTTAAGGACTAATCATGGCCAGCAGGAATGTGGGACAGCAGAGGTGTAAAGAGAAGGCGAGGTGAAGGCTCGGTTTGATCAGATGTGAGAAAAACTGAAGATTTTTACTTCAAGGTGGTTTTGATGGTGTAGGGTGTGTTTTGATCTATTTTTTAAGCAGCCTCAAAATCAGAGCTGTTAAAATTGTGTTATACATCTGGGGTTTTTTTTGTTGTTGTTTTTTTTTTAGTTAGTCAGTACTTTTTGACTTATTACAGGCAACCAGGAGCACAGTTTCCCTGCTGGAATGAAAAATGACATTTCATTAAAGTAGCTGTATTTTTTTTTTATATAATGAAGCAATAAAAGGGACAGGTTGTAAAATCAACACTGCTAGCTGGATGACACTAACATGCACTGCAGCTGAAGGGAACTGCAGGTCAGGTGATAATTATTGGACTGTTATTAAAAGCGTCCCTTTTCCCATTACATAACTGAAAACCTTCAAGCCCCTTTATTCAGTTTGTAACCGCACCATTAATAGGAACGCCAATTTATGTAATAGCTGGTCAGCAGTCTTTACGGTACATCAATTTCCCTGCCTGTTCCCCATCATTTAAAGCAGAAGTACATTGGTAAATATGAGACAGCTAAAGAAAAACACTTGAAATTCTTAGCGTACAGAGCTATGATCATCCTCAGTTATATGTTTGGACTATTTTAAAGGATGGTTTTAAATTCAATGTACTAAAGATTTGATTATAAAAGTTTGCAGTTAGATTCTGATTGAGCATTGTGGCATTTATTAAACATAGTGAAGTCTAAATAACAGATTGGCAATGACTTTTGTAGAAGCAAACACTTGATTTTCAAAAAAAGGTGGAAAGTGGAATGAAGGTAGGGTAAATGACAGTCCTGGGGGAGAACGATTAAAAAGAATTAGGATCAGACTGATGGGCTCAAAGGTGGAGGAAAAGAAAACCAGTGGACCAGAAAAATTAAGTCAGAATTCAAAATTAGGTTAATGAGGAATGAAACGTAGCAGCAAAAAGCGTGTGTCAAAAAATCCAGGAAGAGTTTAGTGACACATTTCAAGGCTTGTAACCTATGGTCTACAGTGAGTTGAAGCCTTGTTGCGTGTGGTGGTTCAAGTGTTGGTGCGGTGTACTGACAGATAAAAAGCCCAAAGAAATTTACTCACAACTGTACATATAGTTTTTAAATAAAAATGAACAAGGTGTCTCTCTCCATCACTTTTTCTTTCATATGGAAACACAATTGTTTGTCCATTCAGCATCTCCTGCTGCTTGTGGGGTCATGTTGTGGGGGTAGCAGACTTTCCCTCCCCTTGCTACTTCTTCCAGCTCATCCAGTAGAATCCCAACATGTTCCCAAGCCAGCTGAGATGTCTTGGGTCTTCTCCATGGTCTTCTCCTGGCAGGATGAGCCTAGAACACCTCCCCATGGAGATGTCAAGGAGGCCTCCCAACTAAGGCTGCACGATTTTGAGAAAATTTGGAATATGCGATGACACTGTTGGAACTTGCGATGAAGATAAAATTCCCACTAAATAAAATATTTGGATATGCAGTGTTTTTTAGACACCACGTAGTTGGTAGCCTATTGAGATGACAGGAAACAAACAGATTAGATATATTTGATTGGCCGTTGAAACTCAGCACAAGAATGTACAGCTGCGACTGGAACATCATCACATCCCTTCTTATATGCAAATGCAGTCAGTCATTTTCTGTACCCCTTATCCAGTTCAGGGTCGTGGGGGTTGCTGGAGCCTATCCCAGCTATTATCAGGCGAGAGGCAGGGTACATCTTGGACAGGTTGCCAGTTTGTACCAGGGCTAACACAGAGGGACAGACAACCATGCACACTTACATTCGTACCTAGGGGCAATTGAGTGATCAGTTAACCTAACATGCATGTCTTTGGATGGTGGGAGGAAGCCGGAGTACCCGGAGAGAACATGCAAATTCCACACAGGAATGCCGCTGTTGGAGTTGTTGCACCCCATCCCCAGCCAGGACTCGAACTAGCAACCTTCTTACTGTGAGGCTGCAGTGCTAACCACCATGCCACCATGCAGCCCAAATGAAAACATAGACCATATTAGATATTGCAGTTTAGTCCATCTTTGCCATATGATTATTTTGCTGACTAATCTTGCGATGACGATAAATTTGAAATATATTGTGCAGCCCTACTCCGAAGCAGATGCCTGAGCCCCCTGGACTGGCTCTTTTCAATGTGGAGGAGGAGCCACTCTACTAAGACCCTCCAGGATGACCAAGCTTCTCATCCTATCTCTTTAAGGGAGAACCAAGACAGCCTGTGGAGGAAATCTATTCCAGCTGCTTGTAACATAATTGTCCCTCTGTCATTATTATCAGATTTGTTTCCATTTATTGATGTAAAGGAGTAGACTCACTTTGTTGTGTGCACTGTTATAACAGAACACTGATTAGAATACATCAGCCAAGAAACTCTTTTGTACACAAATTATGAAAAGAAGCAGATTAGAGGAGACAAAACACAGTTTAAATGGATTATCTTGAGCTTACTAGGAAAAAGCATAATTAATTGGAAAAATTGTTATATTTTTGTGCCCGTCACCATTATCCCCATGCCCAAACTCTGGTAAGACAGCTTGTTACAAAGAATTTAAGTATTACATCAAATGACTAACACATTTACCAGTCTTGTCTTTGACTAGCAGTGGGTTTGTGTCCACATAAAGCCTCAAAAAATGGTCCCTTTTGCAAACCAACTGGCTGAGAGGCTTCAAGGCTTTGTAAAGCGTCTTCTTACCATTAA
Organism: Atherinomorus stipes; assembly: GCA_023101725.1. Taxonomy (NCBI): domain Eukaryota; kingdom Metazoa; phylum Chordata; class Actinopteri; order Atheriniformes; family Atherinidae; genus Atherinomorus; species Atherinomorus stipes. The sequence continues at coordinate 1,991,339 of JALJCO010002985.1, read as the reverse complement.
TAGAGGACTTAACTCAACCTTAACCCAGTGACCAAAACAGGTGAGTGAAAGAGAAGGAGAAATGACAAGAAACTGACAGTGATCAAAAATTTTGGTTGAAGTGAAAAAAGAGAAGCAAGTGAAGCAATCAGAAGTGAAGACCTGAGACACAAGAACAGGAAGTAAACAGTTAAATCCACAAAGGGGCTAAGTAAAAAAAAAAAAAAAGAAATTTACTAAATGTCTACTAAACTAGAACATGAAATAATTAAAGTCCAAATACAACAGGACTAGAAAGAGAAATCCAACAAGAACTAAACTGAACAGAATCAAACTTCACAGACCAGAATAAATCCCATGCAGTCAATAGTGCAGCTTTAAAGTTTTCTATTTCTGTGACTGAAACAGTAGAAGTGTTTGTGATATTATTTAAGTGCCAGACATTTTCCTATTTTCTCCGGTCGTTATAACCTCTCACTCTGAGACACAATGACAAACACACACACAGTGGCCTGATTTCCTCACAGATCCCGAGAGATTAACGTCTAGTCATGATCAAAGAGTCAGATGTTTGTTATTATGCACTCGGGCACTTACAGTGTGAAAACACGTCTCAATAACTTAAACATGATAGAGTCTTTAGCCATAAGATTGAGGGGTATTTTCCACTGGGCAATTAACATTTTTCAGCAGTAAAGATGCTGATGTTTATTATATTTAGCTGTGGAATTTTCTCATCATCCATTGCATGTGCTTCCTGTGGAAAATCAGTCTTATCAGAGGTTTTTTTTTTTTTTTTTTTTTTTTGCAACTTGGGTTTTGTAATTTATCTACTTGAGAACAGAAAATCACAATTCACAAGCACACGTACTGCATACCAGCTGGGTCTAAAAATGTCTGAGCTCTGCATACTGGAACTCTTTGACCTGTCTCAGAGTGCCTCAAGTGTTGGTGGCTGAACTGGAGCTCATTGTTTTGGATCTTTTGCAGGGACAAATTATTGTGCAAGGAAATACACCATGATACCAACTAAGGGATGCCAATATAACATGTGGTCTTGGTTCAAAGTATTTGTCTAATCAGCTTTAATAAACATCTGACTGTAGTTTCTTCAATGATTTGTTCTCTTGTAATCTTTCATAATGTCATAATCTGAGTTTTTTGTTGTTGTTGAAAAAAAGAAAAAAAAACTTTAAGGTGTATTTCAATGACAGTCAAAACAACATATAATTATTTTGTCTGGTTGTTTGTACACTAATCAAACTGCATGCTCCCATGGCAAAGGATTTTGTTTGCTGTGCAAACTATGAAGGCTATTGAAACACTTTTTTTTTTTTAAATGATGATGTGTAAAATTAATTTGACTTGGCTGTTAAGCTTTATTGTTCTGCTGTATAACTTCCATACCAATGTGTGTATTCAGTGAGGGAAACAAAAAACAAAAAATTTTCTTTACATATGCTCACACATTTGGCCAGAAAAGCCAATGCTAATGAAACATTGTGCTGCAGCTTTGCTAGCGGACAATTCTCCATATGGATTTTACTGCAACAAAGAAGAAACATTTGCAACTTTTGCACAAAGGATCTATACAGTTAGTTTCATGGTGGGCACCTGAAGTTCAGTCTCTGCCCAAATAATGTTCCTACCAGGTTAAAGAGCTGAATAATAGCCAGAAAAATGTGTTTTTGTGGAAAGTTTATGACCTTACAGTGAATTTGACCTTTAGCCTTTTGGATAAAACTGTCAGCACTTTATTATTTGATCCTATTAAACATTTGTTTGGAATTTTCTCTCATAATCTAAGTCTTAGGCCATAATTCCTAATTCAGCTCAATTCTAATAACTTAATTCTTTGGTCCAACTGAATCTTTGTGCCAAATTTGAATAGATATCCTGTAAGTAATTCTGGTATAATCATATTAACAATCATGAGAGAAATGGTGTGACTGACAGCATAAATATGTAATGTTTCACTACTGTTATTGGTCCAGGCACAAAAAATAGTAGAGGGGAGAAGGCATCCCTGCATTACTTTAAGAGTGATGTCATCAGCATCGCTTCTTACAAATGTTATATTCTCTTTTCTGTACTGTATTTATCATATTTACATGTATCATACTTATTATAACTTTGTACAAAAAGTAAGGAAATTTGTGTGTTGGTCCATTAATTCTTTTGTAACATTGGTTCTTGGCAATAACTCACATTGTGCCTCTTTTATGAGGAAAGTGTGTTTGTGGGATGAGCAACAGAGTTGAGTAAGTGGGTTGTGTTCATGAAAAACTTGCAAAATATTTCTTTATTCTGCTATTGACTCTTGTTAGGTGCCCTTTATTGGATCAGAGAACTGAAGTCTGATGAAACAAGATGGAGTGGTTCATTTAGCAAATAGGATCCTCGGTAGCATGTAAACTACACGTAGCTACAACAGCCTGGCACCTCCCCTCATGCTGGTTACCAGCTTGCATCCCATTCAGCCGGCCAATGTAGTTGTATAGATCACTTTGGTACCAACAGCACGCCCAAGATCAGAGGTTAACAACCTGGGGTTCAGAATCCCCAAGGGGGTCCACAAAGAGCATATGGGGGTCCCCAAAGCTTTGACCATTTACAGCCAGTGTGATTAAAATCAAGATCATGTCTGCACAAAGATGAGTTGATGCGTATCGGCTTAAATTTGTTTTGTTTTTGGTTTTTTTGCTGTTGTTTTTTTTTTTTTTTTTTGGGGGGGGGGGTTCTTTTCAGTTTGGTTGCATCATAGTTTTATCAAAGGACAGGAAATTAATCAATCAGAGTGTATCATTTGTGGCAAGAAGATAGAAAATTAAAGCAATGAACCAAACATGATTTCAGCAAAGGGTGGTGAAGGGGGGGGGGGGGGGGGGGGGTCACAGCTTTTTAGTACAGTAGCTGCATGAAGGGGTGTCCTCAGGGAAAACAGATTGGGAACCACTGATCAAAATTACCCCTGAAAAAAAAAAAAAAAAAAAGATGATCCCTGAAGTGTCCCACACTGAGGGATTGCCACTGGTTTCAGAATATCATCACAAAATCTGTCTACTTGAGATTGCCCCTGATGATGACAAGCCTTGTTTTTCTAGAGAGGAAGATGCTGGCCCACATCATCACACTGCCTCCACTTAAAGCTATTACCCTATTGGTGCAGCAACTAGCAGTGTATCAGGGTCGATGCGCTAAGGTGCTGCTAACCATCCCTCAATCAGGCACCTGACTGTCAGCTCAAAACAAGAGGCAACAGCAGAATAAGTTGTTTGGCAATCGACAGAGAATATTTGGCAAGTTTTTCATGGATGCAACCAACATATTCAACTCCACTGCTGATCCCACAAATACATTTTCCAAATGGCTGTGTAAGATTCATTGCCAGAATCTGTTGTTACAACAAATAATCCTCCAAACAAAAAATTCTAAACTTTTGTGCTAAGTTTATTTCAAACGCAGTACATATGAATGCATTTCTGTATGGAATTATATTTTCTCTATAGAGACCTCAAATTTGGCTGCTGCTTTGAAACTCGTGCTTGGATTGAGTTAAAGCAAAAAAAAAAAAAGTATAATTTATAAAGACAATAGCTAGTATTTACCACAAACCATTATTTATTCATTGAAAAAAAATAAGGGCTGGTGTCATTTTAACATTATGAATAAGTACGCACTGAACCAAGAGTGTAGTGTAGCCGCCTTGTTAATGAACCGACTGTCCTTTAATCTGGTGGACTGGAGTTATTATCTGCTCATTTAAGCAAGATGAGTGGAAGAAACATTTGGCATTCAGATTTAGACCTTAAAGAAACAGCCAGGTGTGATCACCACCTCGTTGGCGTGCCTCTGCTGACCTTTCCACCCTCCAGGACAACAGCCCAGCAAGCAGCCGAGAACATGACTATCAGTGGCTTTTTTTCTCTCTTTTTCTTCACATGCCATGTCTTGATGTGCAGACTGTTATTCCATCAGTGCAGGAGCCGCGGGCAGATTACTCACATCTGTTTAACATGTTGCTGTGCACTCAGTTCCAATAGCAGGCTGGACCGTCATCTGACCAGTAGCTTCTGGTGACAGCACACGAAGACAGCGAGACAAACCAGTACAGCGTGCTGGTCATGCTGGCAGCTGGAGAGGACAAACACGTGTTTGAATACTTTTCATCCATACTCTCATGGCTTGACACGCCACTCAGCATAAGTAGAGCTGCACTGTGTTCCTGATATCTCCTCGTGGCTCATTGACTGAGTTGTTTACTTCTGCATGGGAAGTTGTGGCGTGCTTCGACAGTTGAGCTGAATGTGCCCCCTCAGCTATTTACTCCCTTCATTTCTGCATTTTTTAATTCAAATTATAGTCGGATATTTTTTTGGTGAAGTGATCCGTGATTCATGCCTTCTCCAGGTGTGTCCAATTACCCCCTCATTCAGAACTGAAGGGTGAGTTAGAGAGCAGTGGCAATCTTGGTACAGTCCAGCTGTGGTGGGGTGGTACAGAGGTGAGAGCTCAGCACCGATGAAGAGAAGAAGCAAGAAGCAGCACAGTGAAGGAAGGCTATGAACGAATTATCTTGTGGCCTCTTATTACATAAAGACAACTCACTGTATAGGACAACTTCAGGACACTGTCTGCACACCTGGATTAAGACTTTTCATTAGACAAATCCCCTTTTAACAACAGGTAACAGGACAAATTCTACTACAATATACAAAAAGAATATAAAATATATTTTAAAAATTCTGTTTGGTTATTTCTACCCTTTGATCATATCAATTGGTGTGGTATTACATCACTGGAAGCCCTGATTACTGTGAGGTATAAATTGTAAGGATGTAAGCAACACAGCAAAATATGCGGATAAAGCCCAAAAAAATGTACCAAGATCCCCTGCAATATTCATTGTCATTGAGTGTTTCTTGTTGGATTAGATTTTTGGAGTCTCACACAAAAACATAAAGGAAAAACAACATATATTTGCCATTTTCACACTTCAAGGACCTCAATATGGATGATCCATATACAGCCATTACAGGCTGGCACTCCCTCATGCTGGTCACCAGCCTGGTCATGTTTTGCTTTGACTAGAAATGCAACAGAAGTTGCACCATTGATCCCACAAGTGTTCAAATGGGCTGAGGTCTGGATTCATCCTCTGTCTTTGCTAATTCTGAAGGTACTTTAATCCTGGCTCCATGGGTGAGAATGTTGATGTCCTGGAGGATGAGGTTATGTCCCAGATGCTGGACATACGAGCTCACCACTGACTCCAGAACCTCATTTTGAGTATTTTTTAGTTAGGTGTCACTAATAGATTTGTCCCACACCTACATGCACTTGTTTATATCAACATGTGAACATTGTAGGAGATTTTGTCACATTTTTAGGGGTGCTACTGATACTGATACAAACACACAATCCTCACAAGATATACCTTGTTGTAAAGGTGACTAATCAAACTTTACAGCAAGTTTCCTTACTTTGTGTGATACGTTTTCTCATGCAGTGCTTAAAATACAAACGGTATATTTAAAAAAAAATAATATAACCAAACTGACCAAATCCTTATGTTGTCATCATACAACAAGCATCAGTTCTGTGGTTCAGTAATAATCATTGCTGTGCAGCATCCCACGGCTGAGAAACCACACTTCACAACATCCAGCTGACATCACTTTACGACAGCTTTTATCAACTCGCTGGTTGTCTTAAAAGCATACCATGGCTGATTCAGCAAAGAAATGTAAAGTGACATTGTTGAAGGAAGCGAGGGAAAGAAAGACAGAGCGAGCGATAAGACAAAAGTCAACATCAGACTGACTTTAACATGCTTGAGAAAGCTTGGAGAAGAGACAGGATGCAAGATGGATGACAAATTAGCCTTCGTTAGGGGGCACCAAAGTGCAAAATTCTGCGAAGTTCAGTAGAATTATTCAAAATTGACAAGATTTCATAAAAAGATTGTGCACACTTATGAGATGTATAGTTTTCCAAACAATTTCCCTCTTGATGGCAATAAAGAAATTAGTGAAAACCGCAAGAAAATGATTTTCATGTGTTTTTCGTATGACGTGTGAGAAGTTTCTCTGTCAAATTAAAAAGCTGACAGAGAGATTGCTGACTTCGAAGAGCATTTATCAGCCAGCCCTAGTTTCAATTTGGATGTCTCCCTTTGTAATTGCAGTGTTTTTGACTAAACCAGCCAAAAAGACTAACACCTGGATGTGCACATAAACCCTCCAGTTAGCTGGTGGAGTTGCCAGGCGAGGCACGCACCACCTAGAAAATCACCATATGAAAACATTCTTCAGCTGAACTGGAGTGGTTCATGTGGCAAGCATGCCCCGGCAAGCGGACACACACACACACTTAGACCAAACGAATAAAAAAATGTGTTCCACGGAGGTGTTTTAGACAGAATGAGTCTCAGGTTTAAGTGTCTTAAGCTGCTTTAAACTTTAATCTTCTTTATTGCTTTTACAGACCTCCTTACGCAGAGAACGATTAAATAACGATTGAATATAAACATGGTATCCTTTACAGCATCTGATGTACTATCATAGACTTGCTTTGGCCTTTTTGTGGCTATAAAATACCTCTGATTTTCTCTAAAGAATATATTTAAGTTTTTTTTATGCTTTTCAAGATAGCTTTTTGTAATTCTTTCATTTTCTACTAATATGAGACTCCTCCCACCCTTTAACAATAATAATAATAATAATAGTAATTTATTAATCCTGATTAGGAAATTAATTTTCTGTATTTAACCCATTTCAAGTTTAGCTTGTGAGCAGTGGGCTGGGATAGGTGCCCGGGGAGGGGTTGGGTGGGATAAAGGACCTTTTTCAGGGGCCCATAGTGGTTCACCTGAGTGCTGTGTCGGAGACTCGGACCCAGGTCTCGCCAAAGCCTACAGCCTTACCACTAGACTACCCCCCCATATTTTACCACCTTATAGAGATTTCTGTTCAAAGCATGGTTGCATGGAAGCAAGAGTGCAAACTTGAGCAAATAACAACCATCCAAACTAATGTTTAAAAAGCAAAATCCTGACCTGCTCTGCAACAATAACCATCAGTGTCAAACATCAAACCCTCTCTTTCTGTTTACAGTGGAGCAAATACCTGTTTCAAGGAATGGCAGTCATACTAAATCATCTGTACATTCAGTTCACTGTATATAGAAGCAGAAAATTTACTTTATTTCCAAATGCTAGGAAAAGGACAAGTAACCTGCTGTATGGGGCCACTCTTGCATGCCTTCTTTTGGCCTGCAGATTAGGGTGTCGGAGTCCTGGGGTAACCAAAACATGCAGCAGGAAGGGAGTAGTGATGGAGAGAGTTTACATTTTTTGTCAGTCGTGAAAGACCTTAAAGCAGCTGATTCATCATTTGTAAAGCAAGTTTATAATTCACACAACTTTTCTGAATACAAGGTGTTCAGCTGATGTTTTACAACATGGGCTGAATCTAAACTGGACACTGACACTGCTGGGATGAATTGGTCTACAGTGGTGTCCCAGACCACCTGAGTTCTTGTTTCCTGTGGACCTTTAAATTCTAACAAAGTACAACATTTGCAGGTAAAATAAGATTATTCTGACCTTTGCACATTTATCCATCCTTAAAATTTATCAAAGCCTTCAATCAATAAATAAATCATGTTTTTCTAGCACTTGTTTTTTGTTTTTTCTCATGACCATGTAGAAAAAAAATGCAAAAGCTGCTTCAGAGAAAATAAATCCATCTTTTATGTGTGTGATTAAGTTTCATCCCTAAAGTGCCATAATGCAAGACTGTGCTGTGCCATTCCAATTACTATACTGGTGGGTTTTGATCATATTTCACGTTCAAGTCTTTTCCATCACTTTTAATTATAATGTCAGTATTATAACAGTGACAATTTAAGGGTCTCCAAGAGGAGAAAGCAGGCGGTGTAAAGAGGTTTTGGGAACTCGCCTAATGTCATAGTCCATGGTGGGCTTGGGTATGGGTTCTTGTTGGATCTACTGTTGCTGTCATGGTTTATTTTGTAGTTTACTCCCTTGTATTTTCTGTTTGCTTTACTACCTGCTCCCCCGGCTTCCACTCAATTTGCCGCACTTGCTTCTTGTTTGTAATTAGTTTCCTCAGTATTTAAGCTCCCAGTTTTCCGTCATCCCTCACCAGTTCACTGTGTGTGTCCTGTCCTGTCCTGTCCTGTCCTGTCCTGTCCTGTCCTGTCCTGTCCTGTCCTGTCCTTTGTTAGTTCATTTCCTACATCGCCGCATGTAAGGGTGCTTATGCAAACAACTGTAATTTTTTATTAAATTAATTAGGACCATTCACATTCTGCTGAAATAAATTTAACTGCTCTTCGGTTTATTTGTAGGCCAATGATAACATTTTCTACTTGTTTTAAGAAGATATGAGGAGTTTGCCAAAATATTTTAACAAGTCACCTTCAATTTTTGTGATTTACTTCATGAATGCTGTAAAAACACAAACAATAGATGCTATAATATCTTCTAGGTTTGCCAAGTTGTATAGAGAGTTTGTCGTTGGACAGCCTTAGGGGTCTTCGTATCTATCTTATCTGCTGTTGCTCTTGCTTGCTAGCTGTCAGTATCTAGTGAATCATGACATGTCACCAGGGTGAGTGTTGAGATTTGCTGTAGATATTTCTCAAGTGCGCTGCACACTTTTATCAAGTTTTCCTTCATCCAAATAATGTCCATGTGTGCAATGGTGCCTTTATTTTAGGACACCGTATTTGTTTTTTCCTTGAAAGCAGTAAAGGTGGATGCTAATCGTTCATGAGCCACCATGAAGACTGGCTTATTTATTATGAGAATGAAGTGACCTCCTCCTTTTTTCAGTTAAAGGTAGAGTCCAAAGTTTTCCCCCTGAAATTAAACGTTAGACTTCTGCAAGTGAAATCCGTCTCAAACCGCGCTTTTGGGCCTCTACTCGCGATGCCATGATTAGTTTGAATGCAACTCCCTCTCCCGCTGTTTGTAATTCGCTCTTTCCCTTTGTTATGGTCTGGTCGGGATGTTTCTGGGTGGAGATTTCTGTTTATATCGCCAGCCAGTGACAGAGCTAAGGACATGATGCTGTGTGGAAATAAGCTCATGATTGGAGCAGACGCCAGTCACTCAACCTCTCGAAGGAAAAAAAAAACAAAGAAAAACGGTGGATGCACCAAAGAAAAGGTAAGAGCTTTAGATAGTGCACGTTGGAAAACCAGTTTTTGTATATGTAAAAAAAGTAGCCACATTCTTAACAATGGTTAAAGGCTCTCACTGACTGCACTGATGTAACGCAACCAATCAGGTGCAATAACAGACCAGGCTCGTATCATCAGGTTACGAAGGTAGGAACAGTGATACGTGGCGGACAGAAAAGAGCACAAATTGGAGGAAGAGTCTGAAAATCAGAGATTGAAAACATGTCTGGACCCATTCTAATAATATTCATATCTATCTGACAGTTTATGTCAACGTCAGTGGCATTTGTATACAAAAACCTTATAAAGCAGAGTTTGTACAAATCTCTCATTTTTACATATTTCATACCAAATATAAGGTCAAATTATTGTACAGAAAATGTTTGCATGATTACTTTGGTAATTTTAGTAATATGTATGTATGCACTAATGCACTTATTGTTGAGCATCCTTTGGGGCCATGAAAGGCACTAAGAAATAAAATCTATTATTATTATTATTATTATTATTATTATTATTATTATTATTATTATTATTATATGTCAGAACTGAATTTGGTTATATTACAAGAGTTAGAAGAGGTTTGAGGTGAAGGGTTTACAGTAAATATTAACATGTACAATTGTGTTAAATGTTTTTAACTAACAGTTTTGGGACAATTTTTTTCCTTTTGCTAGTATTTATTGCTGCCTTTGACCAAATTGTCAACAAATAGAAATGGAGAAAAAATTACATTACTTCGACAACCCTGATTTTTCTGGAAAGATTGCATCAACAACTATATCCTGCTTAATCTGCAATGGCCCCATACGGGGTTTTGAGTGCAAACTGTAGGATTACCCCTCTCTCCTCAGATCTTTCCATCTTAGCTACAGCACGGACAGCATATACATTTAATTCCTGTTCATTTCACGCTCTGTACCATAAATAACCACAGTACAAAATTAAACTTCAAGCCAAGACACACATCCAACAAAGTCAATCTATGAATCTCTGGCTGAACAAATACAAACATGAGGAAAACCTCAGTGCTACCATATGTTCTGTGCATGCTAGGAAATGTTTCCAGCCGTCAGGTATGGGGCCACTTCATCTTCATTTGGTCTGTGCACACACCATGAAGGTACATGTGTATTATTGCTGGCCAGGCCTGAATTTCACATCCTGAATTAGAGAGGTTGCTGTGGCTAATGTCGGTATTTGACAGTGTAATATTCCTCAGTAGTACTCAGGAAATGAGATGCAAAATCTCATTACCTTAGAACAGAATAATGGATAGAGCAAAAAAGTAAAGAATAAAACATTTTTTTAAGTTAAAGCATCATAACTGATAGCACAGTGTCAAAAATCAGCTGGAAAGGAGCATCTAAGATTTACTGTACAGTGTTTTGATGCCGTGCTGTCATGTATGCAAACTACTGCAATCCTTCCTCTCAGTCCCAACTGTAAATGATATGATAACTGAAGACATTTACAACCTACAGCACATTTCACTCATGCCTAATAATGATTTTAATTCTCTATTTTGAGAAAATCAAACATCAGTCTGACAAGTCACAGCCTTTTCACTCTGCTGCTTTGAACGGAAGAAGTGTTCTTAGCTGTAGCCAAGCTGTCAGCAAATATTCTTTTTAGGACAATTGAACACCTGTAAGGCCTCTTTAGCTCCACTAACTCAGGTAAAAAAAATTTCTCAGGACTGAATAGGCACATACAGACATATTCAACATTCACCTGTAGTTTTTTGTGTATGTTGTGGGACAGTTTCCATCTTTATGAATGGGGAAAGTTGTGGTTTCTTCCTGAGTCAGTTTGGCAGCTTACCCTGCTTGTACCAACTCATTCTGTGCCAATTTGTAACAATCAAAGGCTTTGGAAGAAAGGGGGCTGCTATTAACATTTTTCATACTTTTAGGTAAGTTAAAAAATAATAGTATATTTCACTACATTAGTTTATTTAAAACATGTACTGACGGCTTTAAAAATATATAATGTGCTGCAGATGGCTCTGATAAGAGCTGTGAGTGCACTACAGCAGGAAAGTTGCACACTTGGAAGTCTTTGCAAAGTCACACACATTACACACGACCATTTGTTCCACTGTCAACACCGAATTCTGCCTCGAGATGCAGAAGTAGCCTGAGTTTGAACCATATTGCTTTTCTTCTCAGCAGACTGTTATCGCATCTTAACATGTGACCTTTTAACAGCCATCTGCTGCTGTTTGAAAGTCACATGATGAAGATCCAACCTTATACCTGCTGCCACATGTGGCACCTGTCCTTCATTTAACTGGACTTCCCTGCCCTTATCTCTGAGTAACATGTGGCACAAAACATGTGGTTCTATTCGTATTAGTGCACAATGTTCAGCGGCTTCATAAATTACTCTGAACAGCTTCTGCTGTCAGCTTGAAACTAAGCTAACCTGAAACAACATCCACGTGGGTGTGCAATGACAAAATAAAAACACTTGAAATTCAGCAGTCAGCATACGTCAATGCTTATTTTTGTCTCTATGGCTTCTAAAACAAACACTACCGTAAGTCTGCCTCCACAAAACCAGAACGAAAAACAGAAAAGGCAGGCATCAAACCACAGTTTTTTCTATATGACTTCAAAACTGCTGAGAAGCATTTTTCAATCTGTGAGACATCAGACAACCTTTCCTTGCCATGTCCCATCATTAAGTATCTTCTTTTCTTCTGTCCACTCTGTGACACTTGGCACAAGATTTTTATGGCTTCTGTGGGACAGAGACTCTGGCAGCCTTGTGACGGTGCAAAAAAGTCTCTTGGAGACAAGTAAGAGTGGACTTAATCTCTGGATCTCCCAGCAGCTGTAGATGAGCACTGCCATCTAGTGCTGGAGAGCTCTCAAAGGATGGTAAGGATTCATACATTGAGCATCTGTTTGCTGTAAAGGGCCACCTTCATGGAGGTCTGTATGTCCCAGCTCAGTATAACAAAAAGGATCTGCCACTCATCTAAACGTGCCTGAAATAAATCAGAACTTCAGCCCAAACTTGGCAGGAAACGGAGCCAGACAGGCTGGATGATGATGCACCATGAAATAAACATGTGACTTTCTTTGTTTTGAAACTGAGATGCATCTGTTTAGTTTATCTATGCAGTTGGTTTGTACCTTTGACCAAAGTATTCAAAATGTTTTTTTCTACTTGCAAACAAATTATAGGCGTATTTAAGAACATGAACAGACGTCTTTTCTTTCCTGAACAAAGCTGCACTGCTGTTATTTGAAACAATCATTCAAAAGAAGCCGTTGCACCATGAAGAGGACAAATTCTGAATCTGAGGGACTGTGTTTGTTTGTAAAGCATGGAAACATTCCCACACTCAGCCAGCTGATGAATGTTAGACATCATTACTGTAATAAAGTTACATCAGCATGTTTCCTGCTGGTTCTCTGAGGATTCTGTCATGTTGCTGAACAAGATGAGAAGCGATCACAGAATCTGTGGAGGAAGAATCACATGTAGCCTTCTAGGTTCGGCCGAGGTGGAGTTTTATAGGCTGGAAAGGTTATTTGATGATTCCCCTGGGAACTTCAGCCTAATGCTGATGAGTCAGACCACTGACTGCTCGCTGAGAGAATTTAACTAACTTTTGGCAACTTTTCTGGAATCACATGACAGAAATGCTGAAATCACTGCCCTCTGACATCTCTGCCATCCTTTTGATTTCATGCGCTTTGCTGTTTGTGGACGAAGCACTTTGCCAATGTACAGAGCTGCTGTCTGTGAAGGACCTCCCGAAACAGTCTTATGTAATGTCAACACAGTTCTAGACATTAAGTTTGAGTAGCTACTGTATATGAGGAAACATGATGGAGCGTTTTCATTCCACAATCTGAGAGTTTTTATAAAAGGATGCAGACCAGAAGATGAATAGCAGAGAAATGTTGATCTAATTTAGTGGCATATTCTCTTCCCTGCTGACAAAAGAATATACAAAGTGAGTATTTTGTGAACAAGAAAAGGGCTTCACACTATTTGTGTTTCACATTTTAACGGCGTTTATTTAGACTACAGTATGATTCCTCCGTCATACTTTCTCTGACATCAAATGTATCTTATCTTTTTTGAAAGGTTCCCTAATTTCCTTTACGGTACCTTTTCTGTGTTTCCTTTACACTATCATATTTTTACTGTATTTTACTAACATTACTGCAGTTTATTTTAGTATTCACTTTATGGTGCCACATGATTAAAGTTCCTCTCTAAATATCTCTTCCAAGTTTCACCAGACTTCAAAACTCTTTAAGTTTTTAACACCATGGAATCATGGTGTTCCTCAAGGGGCAGTCTTTGCTCCTGTTTTTGTTTTTAATGTACATCAGCCCTCTCTGCAAAATGATTAGTCATTTTAAACCTGTGCCTTATCATTTCTATGCAGATGACTTTCAATTGTTCTTTTCTTTTAGAGAGTCAGAGTTGCACAAACTGTCAGAGTAAATTGATTGTGTTTCAAGAGTAAAGACCTGGCTGCTCACAAAAAGCTGCCTTCAGCTACAGTAAAAGACTGAGACTTTGATAATTGCTCCTGGGCACAAAATGCCCTTCATTATGAGTCTCCTTGGTTCTTTGGGCTCCTCTGTCCAGATGAGCATCAGAAATCTTGGTATTTGATTTGACCAGTCATTGACTCTGGACAACCATTCAAGACTTTTGATAAAAAAAGAACTCCATTTTCACCAGCAGTTCCAGGTCAGTGCATTTTTAGCATTTCCACCAGCAAAAACTGGGACAGGTACTCTTATATCCAACCTGACCTATCTTTTTGGAGATCATTCCGCTAGGCTACCAATCTTACTTGCTGACTATAGTTGCAGGATGTTCATGTGATGGGGCAGTGTTTACCAAAGAGTCTGTGTTTCTTATTGATGTGAGAAAAGAAAGGATTTCATGTGAAAATCTTTTTTTGCAGATGGGAAATGGGCAAGTAATATTTTTACCATTTCTTAAATGACATTTTAAGTATTCACATGAGCTGAGAAAATTAGAAGTACAAGGTTGTATCAGTCAACTTAACAAATTACTGCATCCATTTGAGCAGGTAACCTTTGGGTTATTTAGCTGCCTGTGCTTCATTGGAGACGGCATGGTCCATACAAAAAGTCCAACATGGACTTTTTTTTCTTTTTTTACCATCAGTCTATAATCCAGCTAAATTCAGCCAGAAATACGTTTTAAAAAGTTATATTACAAAATACTATTTTAAAAAGGCAGAGAAAAACATTAGCTTGAGGATCAAATTATTTCTCTGGTCCGCTAAGGTGTAATATGACCTTAAATGGCCGTTAGCCAACTCACTGACTGAAGTTATCACTTATTTCACAACACCCTACCATAAAGGCACAAATAAAAAAGAATTCTCTCTTTTTGGAGACATCAAATATAAACAGTATATTTTAAGAATACATTTGAAGTTTGAGAAGAAAGAGGGAAAAAAAGATGCTTTTAACGGTTGGTGGTCAATAAATGTTTTATATTGTTTTGTTTTTGGAAAGAATAAAAAACTCCATCAAAATTACTCACAGCTAAATCCAATTTGCTATTGATATAAATATGTTTGCCCTGTTAGCAACGCACAGCACAAAACAATCATTGCATCTTTCAGAGCAACTTCAGCTGCATAAAATGACACTGACGGAGTAAAAGCACAAATATTCTAAAACATCAGGGGTTTTACATAAAATGGTGACTAAAATAATGTTCATTTTTGTAGTTCAGTTTTTATGTAAGTTAGATTTGTTTTGTTTACACACACACCTCCCCTTCAGCTGGGAAAAATAAATGAATACTTTCTTGTCATTGCTCAGTTCTTTTAAAGCAGTTTTACTGCTGTATTTAGATTCACAGAACATGAAAATTACGATAGAAACTTTGAATTTTCCCACAATCCACTGCAGTTTATATTACACTGTATACAGATCTCACAGTGTCTTACTTTTCACAGATTGCAAAATCAGTAGATTTACAAACTATGTGTTTTGAACAGTAAATCTCTCCTCACCTTGCATGCAAAAAGGTTAATGTCCTTCAGAAATGATGAGTTTGGGCCTATTATTACTGTGACAGACAGCAGCAAAAGTTGGCTTTAAGATACTTCACTGAAACGTGTTGTTTGAAGTCTGCAGTTAGATATGAAATTTTAATTTTGTTTATATGTTTATGTGTTTTTTTAAATACAGGTTATGAGCAAATCAAAGGTGGTTGATCATTTCCTCCTTTGGACTCGACAGTAAACCAGGAATGGCCTCAAAAACTTAGATGAAGGTTTCACACAGACAGACCTAATGGTCCAGTGCCATCTGGGCTGTGAGAGTTAATGATCGGAGAAATTTATCTAAAACCTCTCCCAGACATGACATCTGTAACATAAATGGCTTCATCAACCTGTTAAAGGGATGTAATTCAATCAATTAGACATGCACACAACAGTGGTGGAGAGAGTACAATTTACCATTTGTGTGGGGTTGGACAGTATGAAAGGCGGAGTCACAAAGAATCGTTTTTTAAGACACCTTAAAGCAGGGTAGCTCAATCTGGTACGAGGTTCGAAGCAAGGTTATCATAGTTAGCTACAACTAACGAACAAATGAAAACTACAACTGAAAAAATAAAACTGACAGTTTTTTTTAAGAAACGATAACTAACTGAAACTGTATTGTGTCTTTACAAAACTAAAGCAAGCTAAAATTATTGCAAAAACATCCTTAGCTTTAGTCTTTGTAAATGTTTTGAATACATTGGCCTTTTGGGTTGATATGAAATCTATTTCTATTTAATCTGTTTACTTTGCTCTACTGGTTTTACTCTGAGTGACTTTTTGATGATTCTGAATGTCACACCAGACAAATACCTATCATTCAAGAAAAAAAAAACTTTAACTAACACTGAAACTAATAAAAAACTAAACTAAAACTAAGCATTTAAAAAAAAAAACTAAAAAAAAAAAAAAAAACTAGCAAACCTGCTCAAAACAAAATGAAAACTGAAACGAATTAAAAATGCAAAACTATTATAACTTTGGTACGTAGCCCTGCAGGTTTTCAATGTTACGCAGTTTCAACAGACTCAAATTAAATAGATCCAACAGCAATCTGAACCTTGGCTCATTTTTTTTTAGTTGCTAAGTTGTGTTGGAGCAGGGATGCATGGAAAACCTGCAGGCCTGCAGACCTCAGAGGACTGGATTGAGTTGCCCCGCTTCAAAGCATTTCAATGAAATACATTTGTAGATTTTTTTTACAAAAGCACATGGATGTCATGAGAAGCCACAAGTAGCCACGATGTGTCTGAGCTTATTGTACTCATGGTATCTTATTGGTTTCTATCCATAAAAGTTTTGCTGCACCTGCAGTTACTATTTTAGTTGCTTTCACCTCTACAGGAACATATTTGACCTCAGCAGTGAGAGGAAGCTGCTTTCCCCTTTGATTTACTCAC
Organism: Atherinomorus stipes; assembly: GCA_023101725.1. NCBI lineage: Eukaryota > Metazoa > Chordata > Actinopteri > Atheriniformes > Atherinidae > Atherinomorus > Atherinomorus stipes. The sequence goes on along the minus strand of JALJCO010002985.1, from coordinate 1,974,680 downwards.
CGTTTACTCCCAAAGCTCCATTAATATTTTTGTGACAGTGCTGCATGACTATCAAGCTTGTTGTGCATCAAAGAGTTGTAAAGAACCTTAATTTTCATGCCCTGATCAGATTCCTCGGTTTTATTGTGTAACTTCGGTTGAATAACAGTTTCATTCATGTGTTTCAGGAAAGAAGTTGTATGCACTCACAAACCTGCTTCTTTGCAATAAGCTCATCCTGCTAGGAGAGGCTTAGCCTTTTGTAAATATGAAGGGTGTTTTCTTGCACCTCTGACAAATTCCAGCTTAAATTTCAAACACCCGCAGACTCTAAGAAGCATTGCACTCAGATGCGGAAGAAACCTTCCCATTCAAATCCTTCCTGGCTAATGTAAATCTCCTAATACTCTTACAGCCTTTGTGGGTGGTTGCTTTTATCTGAGAAGATCAGATTTACTGCTCCATGTTTATGTGAGTCACGTCTTTTTAAAGAGGATGTTTACACTTAGGACCTAAAGGGTTGAAGCTTCTGAGTTTTGTTTATGTGCTCGTTGGTTGTATTTATGCATTTATATGTATTCAAATCAAAGCAAATTCAATATGTCTAAATGACAAAAGCTTATAATGTTGTACGTGTGCATATTAGGTCCTTGTTTGAGTTGTGCTTTCACACAACAATTTTATTTTCTCAATAACAGAAATGATGCCTTTCTAACTTGCTGTGGCTTAAAGTGTTGCATTACTTCCAAATGGTGAAATCTGCTGCAATTTCAAGCTAAAACATTGGTATGCTAATTTGTTTCAAATCAAAACAGTTTTCATTGTAATGACTACCATGTGACTGACTGCTGCAGAGTTACAAAACCACCACCGCTGGATGCAATGGACACAAAATCACAAACACCTGCCCATCTCTTTCAAACTCAGAAAAAAAGTAGTTTCAGATTGTTGTCTTTGCTATTTTCCCATTGATGTACAATGAATGTACTTCTATGAAAGCATATCGTTCAAAAGTTTAAATATAAGTATAGGCTATATACTTAAACTTCTAGTATATTTATTAGTAAATGGAAAGTAAACTTTAAGTATATTTCTGATAAGGACATAAACAGTAAACTGAAAGTATCCTGTCTTATTTAGTATACTTCAAGCATACTTGCACTACTTTTTGGTAAGGGTACTCAAAGATGTGCTGAGTTTTCTCTGATAATCTGATGAAGAAAACATGTCAGTCATTGCATATGTGAAGCTCCATTTTCCTTCTCATCAGTGGACCCAAAAGCTTTTTGAGATGTAACATGAAGAAATCAAATCAAATCAAATGAATGTCTTTATTTCTGTCTTGAATTGAAATTAAAGGCTATTTAAAGACTTACCAAGAGAGTTTGGAAGCTGATTTTTTAATCAGCCTAAATGGGGTTCAAATTCTTCAGACCTCCACTGTACCCAAAATTTACCAAAGACTTTCCAAACTCAAATTATTCTTTCTTCAAACAGCTGAAACATTTTCTTTGGATGTTGCGCACGAACCAACCCAGCATTCATTTCATTTTGTCTTGCAGAAAAAATAAACCAATAAAGATTGGGTATGTTTAGGTTGGTGGGCGCAGCTGCTCTCAGATCTTGTACACGATGAACAGTCACCCGACATTTTCATATTTGTGGCTGTCTGGGGACAGAGACAGCTGCAATTTTCAACAAAAGCGAGTGCAAGTTTCTGCAAAAATAAGCACTATGAATTTTTTTTTTCAGTATGAATTAAACCAAATTAATCTTTTTCAATGGACTTTGGCATTAACTCTTCATTTTTTAAAATAAATCTATTTTTGTTAAACTTTCCCCCCAAAATTGTTTCCATGTATTTGTTGAGCTCATTTTCTTCTGCCTTTGCACATGAATGCTAACTAACAGAATCATTCAGACAAGATTCCACCTCCATCACAGCGAAACTTTACGATGAAATCTTCAGAAATCTTTTATTTTCTAAACTGCATTTCCAGATATGGGCTGATTTTTAGGTCTTGAACCAAAGTGACAGTGTAGCCTGTTCCCTTGTGTCAAATGTGTGTGGATTCTTTAAAAAAAACTGCCCATATGTAAACTTTCAAGCACAACTGTACTTGAGAATCACTTAAACTGAACCTGCTGCCTCCTCTGACATGCATGAGGAAACGTGACCACTCTGTAACACTTGTGATGTAATGGACAGAACAAAAATAAAGCCTAGTTAGAATTACACATTTATTATAAGCCACAGTGCAGCATAAGTAAAGCAATGTGTCAGACACATTCTTTATGTTTATCTTTGCAAAGCAGCTGTTTACAGCGTTACAGCCTGTGAGTTTATCTTATCCAATGCAAATTATCTTATTCAAAATATCTTTAAAAATTTCCTGCTAGATTCAACCTGATGAGTTGAGCAAAAAGATGTGAAACTTTGTGATTTGGACCAGTGTTTCCACCGTCAAAGTTCCTCTAGTTAATGAATATAAGTAAAAACAATCTTAATGTATTACAGGCAATGACAAACTTTTTTGCCAGGTATTTTAATCTGGTGACGTCTTGGCTGGTTGAAGTGGAATACACAAAAATATCTCAAAATATACTTTTTGTTAGCAGTAAAGTAAATCGAATCTATTGCTGGATGTGCTTAAGTGCACTTATAGTGCATTTTATTTCTTCTGGACAAATCATTTTGCTGCTTTATTAAGCAACTTCATGAATTGATATCAATATAACTGAGCAGTTCTTTCCACATGCAAATATGAAGTTAAGATCATTTCTGTTATTAGGTGTCTTTAACATGCTAGGGCACAACTTGACAACAAGCTGTTAAGAAGAGCTTTATACTTTGATTTAGGTGTGTTTGCGCAGGGAAACGTGAGAAAAACTGCATATATATATGTACATATATATATATATATATATATATATATATATATATATATATATATATGTGTGTCCCCGGTTTCATTTTCTTAAAGCGCATTAGCAATATTTTATTTTGAAAGCGGAAGTAGCTCTTTATTGTAGCTTGTCTGCCTTTACAGAATAGTTGTTGTAGTTGCAGACTTTGGCCGCTAGAGGGCAACAATGCAACCAAATTCTGTCAATCATTGCCATAAGCACAGATTTTCGTCTTTTCTTCATACAGAAATACTTACTTTTCATTTTTAACTTTATATATAGAAATGCACCAAAAGTACATTAACACCTGTTTAACTGAATTACAGCTAATTCTGCCTTGATTTCATTTTTTTTCCATGTATTTTGTATATAACGCAAATCAAATGTGTATTTACAAATGACCCCTAGAGGAAGACTACCTGTATATATCTGTACTGAAACGACATTTAAAGCTTGAGATTAACAGTTACACAGGGCAGATGGTAGTGTTCAATATGTAAAAACAGAATTATATCCTTCATCACGGGTCGAGGAACAGGAAAGTGACTGAGGAGACAGTCTGCTGGAATCCAGAGAGGGTGGCAAAGATCTCTACCATCACACAATGACACCATTATGATTTCAGGCACTTGTGAGGAGCGTACATGATTTTCGTTTTGTGTTACGAATGTTTGTTTTGTTGTCATTGTTGGTTGTTTTGGTTTTCTTGGGGGGGGGGGTTCTGTTTTTGTTTTTCTTTTAAGCGTAATGCACCTTTATAATAGTGATGGGAGGAGCTCGCTGTTCCACGTTGTATTTATTGGGCCGGCAAAGTTGAGTAACTGCAAAATGGTGCCAGTTGATGACCGAAAAATTATATTATATAGGTGTAATTTCTGAAAACTTTTTATGTCAATTATTATTCTGTTGCCCATCGACTTTTACTGGCTTATAAATCTGTGGGATCACATTTATCCGGTGCGTTGCATTCTGGGTCGTGATGGCCTCGCGGATTTAATGAAACAGCAGCTTGGTACACCGAGTGGACAGATATTGAGAAGCACCAATACTCCGATTAAGTTAATAGGACGTAAAAGTGTTTTTGGGTGCACTTGAAAGAATAAATATCAAAGGAGAAAAAAATCTGTATGAATGGGAAACGTGTCTGTCAGTAGCATAGACCGTTAAGAGAGAGGTCAGTAACCTTCATTCAGAGTGTTTGGCGTGTTATTGCCCTCTAGCGGTCAAGGTCTGTAATTACATTCTATATTTGTCAAGTATGATAAGTTGCAATAAGGAGCTACTTCCGGTTAATGCTTTCAAAATAAATTGTTACTGAATATTTGTACAATGTTGAACTGTCCAAGTAAATTACATTACATAAACCAATGAATGAATTAATGAGCAATTGGATTGTTTCCTTTAAGAGGAGAATATAAAACTTTAAAAGCTTTGTCTATCATTTATAGCCAACCATTTTTAATCTTCTGTGAGTTTATGGGAGCGGGTTTATATGGATGAAAATAATAATAATAATGATGATGATAATTATAATAATAATAATAATAATAATAATTATTATTATTATTATTATTATTATTATTATTATAAAAATACAGTATAATAATGATAGTGAAGAAAAAAAAAGTCTCTGCTCTGATGGGCTTCATCAGAGCCTCACAGGAGACAATGGATAAATAAATAATCTGTTAAAAGTCATTAGAAATAGTTCACTTTCAGAAAATATTTAATTTTTCTCTCGTCAAAGGTAGCATCCATCAGTGAGCCTTACCTGGGTGGTGGTAAATTTGACGCTTCTAATATCAATGCTTGATGACAGCCGACACCAGCCTTTCCTTAATTGAGGCCAAGATCATTTCAGGGGGTTGCCAGATTATTGTAAAACCAATAAAATAATGAGAAAATTTTAAATGTGTCAAAATTAATGCTCTAATCAAAACAAATGAGTTTGTGAAATCAACACATTAATTTTTAATAATCTAAATTACTGTATTATTCATGCTGAAGCCACCTTCTTGCATTGCATAATTAACACCACCAGATGGCGCCACCGCCTGTTAGGATTAAAGTTTATTTTCATTGAGTCCAGCAGGTGGCGCCAAAACCAAATAAACTGTAGATTTTCTTGCCAAAATCAATCCCACAATCCCCACACACCGGCGGTGTATTCATTTGAATGGTAACACCAAAACGCTAGCAGAGCATACAGTGGAGTTGCGCTTTGAGTTTAACCAGTTCTTCACGTTTTGGATTTGCACACCTGGGAATCACTTATTGGACCACACAAAATGAATCGGTTAGTGTTTATGTCCCTTGTAGAAATTGTAAAAATGTAAGTTCATCTGAGTTACCTTTCATGGAGCCATATGTTCCCTTAGGTGAAATGCTAACTGGTTAGCATGCTAGCTCGCAGTCGCGGCCCTGCTAGTTTTTTGTGGGGTTTTTTTTTACGTCTCCGTATTTTCTTCACAGCTGAGCTAAAAGCTAATTGTTATTGAGTGTAGCAACGTGAGCTAACTTGTGGCTCAAAGATGCGATGGAATGAGCGTTGCACCCCCGAATATTCGGTGTTTCGTGAATCGGAAGACGGCAACTACACAGGCTCAACTTAAATAAGTTTACAAGAAAATCTGCGTCTGTAGTTGCAGCCTAATAAGCTAACAGCAGCCAACGCCTGCTTTGCTCAAGATAATTTTTACCTTTCCTATTTATGAGTATTTATCTATGTAACTTCATCTGATGCATCGTAGATCAAAACTAGGCAGCCTGCTTGCAGTTAACCACATTAATGAGTCACATTACCAACCATTTGTTTCTCCATCAGGGTCCCTTATTATGGCAGCTGGTAACCATGTCTTGCAACGGGACGTCTGTAAGATCAACCATAATCAATCCGATGGCCTTCCACGAACATCTCTGCATGTTTCCACTCATAAGAACATGAAGCAGGTATGAAGGTGACACCTAAAACAAAGATTTATTGTGTACCGAGTCTGTTATGCTTGTGTTAAATCCTGGTGACAGTGAAGTAGACTTCAGTAGTATTGTAGTAGTAGAGACTGTGGTAGTGGCCTCATCCCTTATCCTTTTGTTTTAGGTGGATATTATTAATAAGGACGAATTAGATAAGGACAGGTGAGTCTCTGATCCACTCTGTGGGGTTCATCTAATTATGACCATTCACTCACTGTCTGTGTCCCACAGATCATCCCTCTCCGGACCATTAAGGCACCTCTTCATAACTGTCCTCTCAATATCTGTGGCTTGAATTTTATGCTTTTCCAAACCTTGCCAGCCTTTGCTCCATCATGACTTCCCTGTCGGCAGATTTCCGGTGCACTACAAAGCTCAGAATCCAGGCAAAGCGAAGCGGCTGTCATCTTGCAAAAGGAAGAGTTGTGCGTCGGCGGAGGTGGGCATAAAGCTGCACCGCAGCTCATCAGATGTAGGCCGTCCCCGCAATCCCGGCATGGCCAACAAAGAAAATGAGCTGACGTGCTCGAGTGATGTGCGGGGCATTCGATGCAATGACAACTGTGGGCTGCCGGTGAACTCTGCAGAGGGCTCCAAGATGGCCGGGGCCAGCTCCAAATACAGTGATTTTACTGAGGTGAGAAGTGTCAAACAACTGCATTTTGTGTGGAAATATTTTCATTTCCCCTCGTATTTCTAATACAGTAAAACACTGCTCTTCCTGTCATCCATTGTTTGTCTATGCGTAGCTATCAAAGGACCATGAAGCTATGACTCACATCCTTTTTGGAAGAGATCTTCATCTTAAAGTAGCCCTAACACTATGGCGAAGAAATGCCAGTGAATTAGTGGCCTACTTAATAAGGTAACATCACAATGGCTAAAATTTCCGTGAGTAATTAGTGCTTATTTCTCCTGTGACTTTATTACATCTCCAATTGTTTTCATTTCCCCAGAATACAAGATACAGGCGTATTGCTTGACTGCTTACCCGTCTTAACAAACAAGTAAGTCACATTTTGTTTAATAAAATCAGAAGTTTAGTTTACCAGGTAACATTTACCAAATGACAGATAACTATAAATATTGAGCATTTTTAATGGTATGATGAATATTTAGTAGAAAATGCATTTTTAGAAAGCTGACGCACATCTTTTGATAATTTAGTCAAAACAATTGACACTTTAATCAGCTTTTCTACAAAAGTCTTGTGAAAAAGAAGAATTTCCTCTGTTTTGTTTACTTTCCTTCCTTTCTTTACAGAGCTTCTAAGTATTTAATGAATAGTTTATCAGTTGTGATTTAACTACAAGGCTGAAGTTTACAATTAAGACACTTTGAGTCCTATTTGTTTGTTTGTCTGTGGCATTCCTCATTACTGATAATCAGTTCCCCTTTTTAATCATCTTTTTCCCCTCTCATTCATCAGCCTTCAAACTGAAGCACCATGTTTGTCACTTGGCTGCTGTGTTGACCTCATGCCCCATGTCAAAGTCGTCCTTGCCAGTAAATATGAAGAGTAAGTGTCATTGAAGAAATGCGTAAATGATCTTTAAGATCTGCTTTTCAGATGGGTTGTGTCTTGAAGAGCTGAGTTAAAAACAGTAGGCTTTCCTATTTTGAGCTTTGAAATGTTTCTGCACTCAAGAAGCTCCAACTGGTCTGATGAATAACTAATGAGGTGAAGGGAGAACTGATGAATCCTCCTGGATGAGCTGTGAAATGCCTTTGACTTGCATGCTTGCTTTTAAATATCATATAAGCTTACTGACAGAATTTTCTGATTTCAGCTTCATGCTTTGATTTGTCATGTCTCATTATTATCTTCTCTTTTTTTATTAACAGACACATTATGGTGGTTTTACACTGGGTTCAATCCGTCATCAAGAAATGGTGGCCAGAACTTTCAAAAAACGAGAAGAGACTGAGGGACAGTTTTTCAGAAGACAGGTGGGCATTTCATATTCAAAAACAGTCTCATTGAAACTTGAAGAGTGGGAGGGAATGCATCAGTGCGTTCCAGGTTCAGACGAGAGCTGCTGCAGCACAAACAACTGAGAACTTTCATGCTGGTCATGATGGATGTCAGAAAACACAGCTGGGATGCTCAAAGCACTTCAGGAGTGGGTACAAGAGTTGCTACTGGACCAGGGAACTCTCAAAGTAGTTATTCTGGTTCATTGAAACACATTTTCTGTTCCATCGCATGGATGGCTGAGATGGCAGCAGTGCACATTATAGGAAGGAGTGGGTGGCAGTGTCATGTTCAGAGCAATTTTCTCCTGGAAAATGTTGGATACTAGTTAAATGTAGATGTCCTCGATGGTGTGAAGTGCACCACCCACTAAAAGCATTGTTGCAGACCACATTCACCTCTTGATAGCAGTTGTATTGCCTGATGGCAGTGGCAGGATAATGCAGTTCTCACTGAAAACATTTACCAGGACGGACTTGACGATCGTGGCAGCAAGTTCAGTTTGATAACTTAGACTCTAAATTCCTTTGAACTTTGAGTGATTAAAGTCATGTGGGAGTTGTTGGGAAAAACTGCTGTGTTACATGAAAGACCCTCCATCCCACCCTCAACTTATAGGACTGTTAACAACTTGCTGCCTGCTGCTACAGCACATGATGAAGCAAAATTCAAGTTTACTCAGAAATTTATCCAAGAAGCGTGAGATTATAGAGAAGGTGAAATTCTATGTTTTAAGTTTCATCCATGCACACAAGGTTTGCAGAGTGAATGCACAAGTGGTTGAGGAGGCTGGATTCAGCTTTAGAGTTTGGAGAAGAGTTAGTTTCTAGTTTCTTCTTTGTTTTTTTGTACACTGTGCTGGACTCCTGTCAAGATGACATCAAACTGGTTTTGAAAATCAACAACATGTGATTGGTCAGAGACAGCCATGTTTCTGAACAGTTACAGCAAAAAAAAATTCTGCTCCACTTCTGTCGACACCCAGATCTTTAGATTATTTAAGGATATTATACTGGGATGCTGTCCTTTGCATATTCTTCTGAAGCATTTATCTCATCATGCCAATCCTGATTAGCTGGTAAGTGTGATGCCCGCGTCTGCTTAACTTTAAGTAGCTTGCACTACGACGCAGCATCATTTGAGACGAGCGCCTTGTCTTGCTTTGCCCCAAGAGCTGTCTGGTGAGATGTCTCACTTCTGTGAGGTGGGATCATGCAAGTCAGTTTTCATCACGTTTCTGTCCATGCCTTCCTTTGAGATGTGGAGACCCCTTCAAAGCGAGTTCTCACACTCCAGTCGGAAAGCGGTTGATTTTTGACAAATCCTCACATAAGATTCAGTTTTTCATGACGTTGTGTCAGTGAGGTCTTACATCGAGGCCTCTGCTTAAGTTGTACTTAACTGATCATTTAAAAAAATATTTATTGCAGGAATATTGACGTCATGAGGCAACGTCTGAAGGATTTGTGGAAAGAAGGAGCCCGATTATGTTTGATTCCAGGATCTGTGGGAGAAGTGGCAAAGGTATGATGAAATGGTATAATTACATTGTTCAAATGGGATTTAGCTCCAAGGTCTGTTTTTGAAAAATGGTCTTCAAAAAGTTGGAAACTGGTTTATCTTTTAAACTTAATCTTGCTGTTTAACTTAATTCAGAAATTGAAAAAAATGCATTAGTTACAACTCTTAGCTGACTGTCAGCTCCTGTCAGTCTCTGGCTTCTGTTGATTTTACGTGGACACAAACAAACCACTCCCATTCTTAGAAATAACACAACCACATTTGGGAGGGTTGCTTGTGGCTCTTTATACATCCTGTTACATGGTGGAGAAAAAAAAAAAGATCAATTTGTCTGTTTTAGAAGTAAATAAATCGATTACATGTTTTAAATAGTTTTTGCAGAAAAGGGATGCACTTCTACATACTCAGTGTTTTGTAGAATCATCCAGCATGTAGGGGAAAAAAGAAAGTTTCTTCTGGTGGCAATGTCTGTTTGAAATAGGTTTTCCTTATTATGCTGCTAACATTTACAAACCAATATCATTTTAATGTGTGTAGGCTGTTTGGTTGCACTGACAGATGCCATGCTGACTGCTTTGTGTTGCAGGCCATCGAGGCTTATCTATCACAGCTACCCTGACAGCTGTGAATGTAGCATTCTGAGGATGTGACCACTACTGCCGATCACGGCTGTGTTTTCAACAGATAATGTTGCCAGAGGAATGGACTGGTTCATTCTACTTACACTCAAACCTCTTAAATGGGACTGAACTTGACAATTCAGACAACTCCCCTCAGTTGGAGTCGGAGACTCCTAAGGAAGGCTGCAAAGGCCTTCCTGTGCAGAAAAATGACTGCTTCACATTGAAGTGGACCGTCTTGTGAAGGGGCATGTTTAGTGGACCTCCATGAGACAGGGCGTAATGTCGCTCTATGAAGTGCCAAGGTCTTTGTCTCTACACCACTCTTCATTATGTTTTAAATGCCCTGTTTTGTGTTCTGCACCTGGGTTCGGTAGAATCAGGAGCTTCAGTCTGCAAGTCTTTAAGTTATGAGTACTTGTTTTCTTGTTTTCACTTTGCCTCTTCCTATGACATGTGGCTGTGTAATGTAAAATGTTGAAACAAGTGATTCTTTTAATCTTCTTTTAAATAAATTTGATGAAAATCAAATCTTTGTCTACATATTCTTTCTGTTCCTAAAATCATGTTGGCATTTATGCCAAGTATTTTTGTTGAATGCATCATTGAAAGTGGTTAAAGCGCTTTTGGGTTCTTTTCTAGGGGTTAATTAGGTTCACTTTTTACCTTTTTGCTATTGCTTTGCACAGTAACTAAGACTGTAAATGCAAACTTCGTCATACATATAGTTCTAAACATTTAAAGCCTATTAACTTTAGCAAGACTTCAAAATGGCATTTCCTCACAAATGCAAGTATTAGAATGTTAAATTTTTAGCAAAGATGAATTTGTAGCGTACAACCTAAACGGAAAACGTGGTTTTACGTTAAAAACGCGGTTACATCGGGGCTGTGTAATTGTCAGTATGTGCAATAAAGTTTTTTCTTTAAGGTGACGTCATTCTCCGCAGAGACAGCTGATGTAGGAATCTGCCGCTTCTTCCGAAACCTGCACTGGAATAAATGTTGACACACAATCAGTTCGAGGTCGTTTTAGTTTTGTAAAGATAGACAGCATGTTGCACAGAGAGAGAATACCGCTGTTAGGGTTTTTCGTGCAAGCTACGCTCGTCGTGGCGTGGTGTTTCACTGACATGGATCCAGGGCCTGGTGCAGGTGTGTCGACACAGCCGAACGGAGATCGGTTTAAAATCGAGGGAAGAGCGATAGTTCCTGGGGTGAAAATACAGGACTGGGTTTCTACGGCCAGAGTACTGGTTGAGGGTGAAGAATACATTGGGTTTTTAAGGTAAGAAATTATATTTACATCCGCTAATGTGTTAGCCGGTAAGCTAACTAGGTAGCATTAGCATTGAGAGCTAGCAGCTTAAGCATGAAACTGCGCTGCCGGTGACCGCGCGACAGCTGTTACAGGCAGATGGGAGGTTTAAAATGTCGCTAATTTACAGATTAAGCATTGGGCATTTAGCTCTCTCCAACCTGTTCTTAAACGTAGTTGTTAATGTCATCGAAAACCAGGGCGGTTTTCACTGTGAAGCTGTAACCATAACAAACCGTGGCCTCATGAGACGTGCCTGTTGTTGAAGTATTTACCTCTGGCGTGTTAGTACAATAAATGATTATTCAGCACTGGCCCCATTAGAATTTTTACTCCAGTATATTACTAAAGTCCAAGGAAGTTGTTCTCCTGAGATTTTTTTTAGGCTACGTGTTATCTTGGCTACTTTACGATTCACTAGAACATTTTGTACCATTTCCTCCGCTCCCTCTAACAGCTATTTACTGTCTGAATAGTGTTTTCTTTGACTTAAAAGACAAACTGGCAGCAGTGGAAACTGCATGTAGCTAACTTTGTATGTGATGAGCACTTCAAGTATACTGGGATTTTTAAACATCACTAATGTGGTTCAGAATGCATTTTTATTTTATGAACCACCATGATTTAAAAAAAAAGAAAAGAAGTTTTTTACAAGTACAAAAGTAAAGTAGGGATGCACCGATCCATTTGTGTATCGGCCAATACCGATCCGATGCTACTGTTGAATGAATTAACGTATTTCTTGCCATGTGAGATAATGCATCAAGCTTGACATAAACATTTAGCCATGTTAAAAGAAAAAGTGTAGCAAAATAACTCGGATATAATGTACTTAAATTTATTTATTGACAAATAACAAAGTGAACTTTAGCAAAAAGAAATAAATAAGACTTCTCTGCTTAGCTTGATGTAACCAGCGTTGCAAACATAGAATTGAAGTGACAAGGTCTCTAACTGTATTGCTGTGTATGATAACAAAATAAAATAAAAAAAGAAATGTAATGAAATGGCTGGATCAGAATACCGGATTGGCCTCATTCATCCAATATCCAATCCAGCTAATTAATCAATATCAGAGCTGATATCCGATCTGGGTATTGGATCAGTGCATCTCTAAAAGTAATTAATGATACTGAAATGTGTACTTGAAGTATTACTATGACTCTAATTGTAATGAGTGGTTTATCAAGAGTGCAAATACATGCAACTTTTAACTAAAAGTTTAACCAGTTAGGATTCAGTCAAAATGTTTGCGGTTATATGGTTCTGCTGTATATCTGCCGCTCTCTCATTCAGCCTTAATAAAGATGGACGTTTCTTTTGTTACAGAACTGATGGAAGTTTCGCTGTGAATGATGTTCCATCAGGATCTTATGTTGTTGAAGTCATCACCCCCACCTACAGATTTGAGCCAGTGCGTGTTGACATCACATCCAAGGGCAAAATGAGGTACGGTTTTTCTGTGTTTGATGCTGCATGTTTGTGTTTAGGTTACTGCTTTCAGGCTTTTTCAACCCACTGCAATGTGTCTTTTTCCCCAGAGCACGTCTTGTAAACTACATCAAAACTTCAGAAGTGATCCGCCAGCCATACCCGCTTCAAATCAGGTCGACTGGTCGTCACAGCTACTTCATGAACAGAGAAACATGGGGCTGGACGGACTTCCTTATGAACCCTATGGTAAGAAAACGTACTATAGTTGCATATATATTATTTATATATTGCTGGTCAGTGGTTTACAGAGATGTGTGGAGGCTATAAAAGGGGACACAAGTTAAACAGGTGTTGAGAACAAGTTGATGAAAGCTTGTTTAGCAGGTTTATCGTCACTGATCTGTGGGCTACAACTTACCAGTCTAGTTTATCTTCAACTTCCAAAGGACAAGTGTGTTACTATGGCAGTATAAAAGGATGACATTGCACCGTATGCTACAGATAGTGTTTGACCACCGCTGCTGATGATCAGACTAGTTGTCTAGTTCTAACTGAACTGCAGATGTCAGACCCACACAGCAGGACAGATGATACTTCTCCAGGTGTCTTCATGACAGGGTTTGTTGCTGTCAGTTTTAAAGTCTCAGTGTAAATCTTTATGGTCAGTAGAAGTGCGTTTCTAGAACAGTGTGTGTCGTGCCTATTTTCTGCCTGTTTTGTCCTGTGTTTGTCAAAATGAGCATGTACACCCAGATGTTGTGTTAATTTTAATGCTCTAAGTGGAGACAATAAAAACAAACATCTACTGCATAGTCATTCCATGCAAGTCAGATGTAATTAAACACTTGGAATCAATAGCCAGGTGTTGAGGTGGTTTTGTTTGTTTTCCTACTAGTGTTAAACTGGTTTTTATTTGGCTTTTATCTGGCTTCAATAGCTAGCTGTTGTCTAATAAAAATGCTCGGTGGTTTCTAGTGTCAGTGAATTGCTTTACAACTTTACTGCTATTTTATGTAGAGAGTTTGAAGTGAATTTTTATGTTGCTGATTTCAGACTTTGGGATTTTCTCACACTTCTGTTAGATTGGCATTTATGTGTATTATTTATATATACTGTATGTTTATGTGTGTGTGGCCGTGTTTTTGCAACATTATGGGGACCATGTTCCGGATTTTACCATCACCATGGGGACATTTTCCCAGCCCCCGCGGGTACAAACCCCGTTTTGGGGGTCAAGATTTGGTTTTAGAGATTGTTACAATTAGGTTTTGGTCAGGGTTAGGAAAAGGGTCAGGTTTAGGCAATTAGTTATGGGCATTAGGTGTAGGGTAAGGGGCTAGGGAATGCATTATGTCAATGGATGTACCCCACAGGGATATAAAAACAAAAACAAACGTGTGTGTGTGTGTGTGTGTTTGACCATGAATTTCTTGTTTTAAATTCAACTTTGTTGCCTCTGCAGGTTATGATGATGGTTCTACCCCTGCTGATCATTGTTTTACTGCCCAAGGTGGTCAACACCAACGACCCAGAGATGAGAAAGGTACATTTCAAATTACTTTTTTTTTTTTTTTTTTTTTACTTTCTAATAATAATAAATAATGATAATTATCAGTGTTTCTGAATTAGGTGGAATCCCTTCTGGTCAGTTAAACTATTTATTATGGCTTTTTAAACATTACACCTCACCCTTGTCTTTTCTTTATCTGTTCAAGCTAATCTGAAATACTTAGAATAACTGTTGATCTGTTTGCCAGGATTTATTTGTCTTCTCTTACTCGTGTCATTTACTGCCATCTTTTCAGGAAATGGAGCAGTCCATGAACATGCTGAATCCCAACCCTGAGCTTCCAGATGTCTCTGAGCTCATGACCAAGCTCTTCTCTGGCTCCAAGGGCTCCAGCAAGGCAGGCAGCAGCAGCAAGGGCACCAGGCCTGCAGCCAAGAGGAGGTAGTACTGTACCCTTCTGCAAGAGATCCACCTACACAAGCTTGACTTATGCCATGGAAGCAGAATTTTTAAGTGTCATTTTTTTCTTTCCCCTCTGTGTCTATTGTACAGATTTCTTTATTAGATGTTTTGAGCACATCTTGATTTCTAATATTATATTGGAAACTGAACGAAAAGTTTTTCTTCATACTGCACTGATTAAATTATCTGCGCAAGCTGTTATTCATCTGCTCTATACATACATCCTACGTGTAACTCTGCTATCCATCAGTCTTTCTTTTTCTAACCCTACATTTTGTATTTTTTTTCCACTGCTGCTAATTTTACCACCTGAAGAGAGCATATATGCATATTGAGAGATTTCCTTCTGTCGATTTTCCCCTAATACGACTGTGAATGAATATAAATTGAATTTTAAGATTGATAAATTCTTATTTAAATGCCTAGATGAATAAATTGCAATGATATATGACAACTGTGTTTTTATTTTGGACCTCATTTGTTTGAGAGGAAACATGAAATTCCTATTTCTTAAATAATTAGGTACTGTATAGCTGTACATTGTGTGCCTGAGGTGTACAAATTCAAATGATAAAAGAAAAAGTTGGAAAAGAGCTGTGTGGTTGCTTTAAGATCTCTATTAAGTGTTATTGGTTTTACTTTAAATAAAATGGAGAGTAGATATTAAAATGAATTAACAAATGTGTTTGTGTTAAATATTCTTATTTTCTTTGCTATCATGGTTGAATAAAAACAGCCTAATTTATAGGTTTCTTGGCTTTTTCCAGACCTTCAATCAGTTGTCAGTCATCATCCACATCTAAATTATGTTTAAGTTGAAGTTCAGTTCCTAGAGAAGTTTTGGATTCGTAGTTGGCCATAAATGTTTAAAACCATCGTGCTAGTCTTTGTCTCTTCCTATAGATTTGGCTGGAGGCAGTCACACCTCATCATATCATCTTTATTCTTTTTAAGGAAGTCCATTTTTCATGCCTCTAGCTTTGTTGCAGCCATAAATGGTTATCTGGAGAGTGGCTAGATTGTTTCCCACTTAATTTCTCTCTTAAATAATCTTATAAATCTTAAAAGAACCCAGCTGCCTCACAAGATAACTTTTTACCCATCAGGGCAGCATAAACAATGATGTAAACAACTGTTTTTTGTTAAGTTTCAGGGTCTTGACATTGTGTATGCTGGAGAAAAACATTGTTGACTCGGTTTTGTGCATGAATGAAAGTTAAACCCTTAAGGATTTAGAGTTTGTTTTAATAATGAGCAATGAATAAAAAAATATATGGTTATTTGTGCATTTAATGTAGAAGTTAGGGCAACGTGGACTAGAAGTCATAGAAATGCACAAGTCCTCTAGAGTCCTGAGCTGGCATTAAAATGGGGAATAGAGCATCCCCTGATGGAAACTACAGGAAAAGACAGACCTCAAGGAGAGTGTCTTTCTCCTTTTCAAGTAAAGATGAACTATTGCAATGAATTCAGTGAGTTATCTGTTGTTGTTCACGTGTGATCAACAAATACTTAATAAATCTATCAATATTTCTGTCTTTGGAAGCATGACTGACTTCCAGTCTTGACTGATTTGGCACCTGCCTCTTAGAAAAGAAATGTATAAATTCACCTAAGTCCTGTTTTATATATTTTACAAGAAAAATTAATTAGATGAGATCTGACCAAGGTCAAATAGTGTATGTACTTCAATTATCAGCTTTAGATTTGGTGTTAGATGCACACAGAACTGGTGTACTGTATGGATGGAACTGGAAATATCTGGAACTTGTGACACACTGGGGGACTTTGTGGGAAATTCCTCACTGGAGTCTTGGAACCAGTGAAACCTCTGGGCTGAGAAGCATTTGCTGCTACCAGCAGTCATTGCAACACATTTTACTTGTCAACAGTTTGCTTGGCTGAGGATTTGCAGCACATCTGAAGGAAAAACACAACAGTCAAGTTCTGATTGTTATTCTACTTTAGAGTTAATATTTTACTGTTTGTACTTTTGTACACACAGACTTTTACAAAACTGCACAGACACTGTGGCCACAGATTAGTTCACAAAGCCTTTTGTCAGCACAAAAGGCACAAAGTTTATGGAAAAAGCCTTCACAGATCATAAAAGACTAAACAGCTGCAATAGTATACAGTACAACATCACAGATACAGTGCTGTGTAAAAGACATGAGCCACCCTTAATGTCTTCATATATTGCCAGAAAAACAAGAAATGTTCACACAGATTTATTAAAATCCAGTATACAAGACAATAACAGAGTTTGCACAACTGTGAGCTTGAAAAATGTAAATGTTTGCAATTGTTCCACAGCCTGAAGATTATGACTGAAGTTGTCCAGTTCTTGTCTGTTGCAGCATACTTAACCAAGAACTCTTTAGGGAAAAATACTATTTTATGTTTGTTAAACTGTGATATTGTTGGAATTTTTTATAGGTACAATTACAGAAGTGGGAACAAAAAAAAAAAAGTTACATCAGAATGCTAGTAACAAGATGGAAGACTAGTTCTTTTCTAAGATGTTCGCTGTAGATACAAAACTAGTTCATCCTTTGAGTTGGGTACCTGTTTTACCCTTGAATGACTCATATGTTTAGAAAGCTTAGAAATAAGGAAATAAATTCCCCTGAAAAATATTAGAGTCAGACGGAGAAAATGAGTGAAAAAGCCGTCATTGTCCATCCGAAAACTGAAAGACCTTCAGTAAGTCTGAGAAAAATGTATCAAGTCCATTTCTTATAGATAATAAGAAAGTCTGGCGCCTTGGGAGAATATCTATAGAAATGACATTTGCACAGTAGTGTACTTTGCTAAAAGATTGACAAATCTATATCATCTTTTTTATTATCTTATGTCAACTAGGGCTTCAAACCCCCCCCCCCTCTTTTTTATTAGTTCTTTCTGTGTCAGAAATCAGTTTCCCTGAAGCCAAACATGAGTTATTAGTTTATTGTCCCAAACATATTTTCTTTTTTAAATTGTCCGGCAACAAAAAAAGTAATGGGTCAAAAATGATATATGTATCAATTGGAAAAAAAATGTTCAAGGAAAGGTAAAAGTAAAAAAAAAAAATTGTCCAAACAAACTTCCTGGAGACCCTCTGCAAGTATGTCTTACAAGACCACTTTAAAAGATCCAAATATATATATATATATATATATATATATATATATATATGTGTGTGTGTGTGTGTATATAAAATCAAAATCTGTCTCCTTGAAAACAAAGTAAAAAGAAAAGGCAGGCAGCTCAAGACTTTTGCACAGCGTAAAAAACTTTTTTTTCTTTTACCATGAACTGAATATTGACAAGGATTGTGATCCATAAATGACCACACATGTTACACTAGAGCAGCTTTAAATGCACAGAAATGCACAAATTAGCCCTTAAACACAAGATCAAATATCAAAAGCAAGAGCAAAGCTTGGAAACAGAAGAAGAAACATTCCCTCTGATATGCAACAGGCTGATCTACCATAATCAGCTAAACATACTAAAAATGATCTCCTAAATGTATAAGCCTTTATGTATTTTATATACAGCGTAAGTCAGAAATACATTACAGCAAGATTAGATGGAGTTTAAAAGATCAGATCAAAATATACTTACATAATCTGTCAGTATGTTGAAGGAAATATGTATTGTAATACTTTTGCCAGAGTTAACTGGATATGATTGGAGTAACAGAGTCTACAGATTCTTATATTGTTTGTTCATTGCAAAGTAATCTTGTTTGGTCCCCTTAGAGACATAAAAGGTTATTAAAAAAAAAAAAAAAAAGACACTCAGATGTCAAAGCTTTGTGTATATGATCGTGTTTTTTAGGTTTTTTAGAATGAGAAACACCTGTAAAGTTGGGTAGATGCCTGCGTCCTCTGCTAACAGGAACTGTTACAGTATTTCTGCATACTTGTAATGGTGCTCAAACATCAACACGCCGGCTATAAGCGCAGCGTAATGAGTCACTCATGACTAAATCACTGTTTCCTTGGCAACGCACAGACTTTGAAAACACTCGCTCAGCTGCAGGAAAGAGGGAGTCTGCACAAATTAAGTTGATGTGCTCCAAAGTTGCTGTTTTTCATTGGAGCAATTTAGAGACATTTGGACTTGCAGAGAGAAAATGAATGTAGTAGTTTTCCTCAGATCTGCTTCAACAATATGAGGATTAAAGAAAAGTCCGCCAGGCCGTATCCAAGGTTGATTAGCTGTTATGATGCTAAGAGACCAGGAGCCTCTGCTTTATATTTTTAATCAGCAGAAAACATAATAAACTGGAATTATGCAGCACATGTGATCAGTTACAGCAGCATTAGTTGACAAGTAAGCTTTCCCTCTGTTGTGATCTGTCACTAGTGGAGGCTGCAGGGAAAAATGGCATGAAGTCAAAGGAAATTATATTAACATGTCATATTTATGAACACATCAACAGCCAAAGGGTGATGTGTTCAAAGACTGATTTTAAATGTCAAAAAGAGAACTTAATGAACAATGTTTTGATGTGTTAAAAAAAAATAAACAGTTCTTATAATATAATAATGAAGACAAGAGAACTTTGATGTAAGTCCATTCATGCACAGGTTGGAGTGATGATGAGGTTAGATTTTTCTGGAGCCAAGGTTGCTATAACTACTGGCTTAGTGAAGCAAAAAAAAAAAAAAAAAAGCCTTTACAAAAACAAACAGGAATGCAAAACAAAGTGTCATGGAAATGAACAATGAAAATTAGTTTAACTGACACCAAATACTGACTTGTCTGCAGCCTCCTGCAAGGTCAGGCTGAATAAAGTGAATTATGAGCTCACATAATGATTAAATAAGAAGATGCAGAAAGAAATGATAGATTTTAGGAGGAAGAATCCAATCTATATCCAGATATGCTGAACTTGGTTTGAAAATTCCAATACCAGCATTGGCTTATGTCTAAAATGGATATTTTGTAAAGAACAAACATCATATTTTTTCCCCATTGTCTGCATTTGAATCAGCATCTGAGGCGGTCATTGGGGTGGTGGAACAAAACAGTATCAGCATCTGCATGGGCAGGTGAGAAACAAAAAATGCTGCTGATTAAAAATCATTGTGGATTGTAAATAATTAATGCAGCAGAAACAAGATTGTTTTCATCTTATTTAACAAAAAATCTTCAAGCAACACATTCAGAGACATTTCAGGGTATCTTGCAAATAAAGGCTAATACCTTCAAGCTCCTAGTACCAAGCAGAGATTAGTTTTTTGAGACTCTACACTACCAGGCTTTACAAGCCAGCAGTCATGCAGCTTTTTTTCTTTGATGTTTAAAATCAGTGTTGTGACCCTTTAGGATAAACTTCTAAAAAATGACCTTATTATTCAACCTTTTCTTTGTCCACGAATGACTTTTCTTATTTTGATAATCTGGAACAGCAGTTTAAGCTTCATCAGGCTCTGCTCACTTTCCAGCAACATGTATTTAACATAAATTACACACCCAGTTCATATCAGCAGGTTAAACAGCTGTCGCTGCCACATCAAGTCATTTTACTGTTGATATTCGGGTTGTGTCCGCCCCAATACAGGTTGTCCTCGCCTCTCCTCCTCCTCCTCCACTGGCAGAGCAGAAGCATGCGGAAGGTCTTTTGGAAGGTCTTGTTGCAGAGAGCGTAGCACATGGGGTTGATGGTGCTGTTGACATAGCACAGCCAGTAGCCCAGGTGCCAGAGGGACGTGGGGATGCACTCGGCACAGAAAGTGGAGATGAGCACCATGATGTTGTATGGCGTCCATGTGAGGATGAAGGCCAGGAGGATGGCGCTGAGGGTCTGGGCTGCTTTCTTCTCCTTCACCAGCACCATCCTCTTTCGCTTGGTGATCTGGTTCTTCAAGGCGGGGTCCATTGGTTTGGAGGTGGTGGAGGAAGAGGAGGGGGAGGGGTTTTTGGTGGACTGTTCTGGTTCAGGGCATGTTGTTGCACTTGTTGGATTGCTGTTTTTACCTTTTGAGCCAGGTTTGAACCGATAAGAGATGCACTTATGATTCTTTTTCCGAGGAGTGGAAAAATATTGCTCTTCTGTATAATCAGAGACTTGCCCGTTCGTATTACTTTGTCCACTCTCTTGCTCTTTGAACGATCCTTGAGGCGTTTCTATGGAAACGTGATGCTCCTCCTCTGATGATGACGTGTAGCTGTTAAAAGAAGTGATCTGGTCGGCTTTCACCCATGCCTCATCTGACCTAGTGGTGGTTTTGGTGGCATTACTCTGATTAGACGAGGACCAGGATGCCTGGCTCTGGTCTCTCCTCTCTCTGGTGAAATGAAAACAAGAATGAATGATGGTCTTCTGTGGTTTAGTCCCTTCTGGAACATTCTCTTTTGCGAGCCCTTGCAGCTCTGCGAGATCTTTTGTCCGCTTTTGTGTCTCCTTGTAGATCCTGCAGTAGAGTATGGTCATAACAGAGACGGGGATGTAGAAAGCAGCAATGGCTGTCCCAAATGTGATCACAGGCTCTGTTAAAAACTGGATTTGGCAGTGGTCCATTGGCACCTTCCTCTCCCCTACAAAGTACTGCCAGCACAGAATGGGTGGCGCCCAGAGGACAAAGGACACCAACCATGCCAGGCCTATCATGATAGCAGCTCTCTTTGGAGTCCTCTTTGCCCTATATGTCAGCGGCCTCGTAATGGAGAAGTATCTGTCAAAGCTGATAACAAGTAAGTTCATCACTGAAGCATTGCTGGCCACATAATCCACTGCAAGCCAGAGATCACATGCAAGATTCCCCAGGGACCAGTAGCCCATGAGAATATATGTGGTGTATAAATTCATGGACAGCACTCCTATGATGAGGTCAGCAAAGGCCAAACTCAGCAGGTAGTAGTTGTTCACGGTTTTAAGCTGGCTGTTTACTTTAAAGGAAAGCATCACCAGCACATTTCCTACTATAGTTATTAAGCTGACAATTGCCGACACTGTGGCGATGGTAATGGCCTCCCAAAGACTGTGAGGAGCAGTCTGGACGTGTGAGG
This sequence comes from Atherinomorus stipes, assembly GCA_023101725.1. Classification (NCBI taxonomy): domain Eukaryota; kingdom Metazoa; phylum Chordata; class Actinopteri; order Atheriniformes; family Atherinidae; genus Atherinomorus; species Atherinomorus stipes. Next base: position 1,952,974 of record JALJCO010002985.1, on the reverse strand, counting down.
TGTTGCCAAAAGTGCTGTTTTGGAGATCCATTGTCCCGTGTTATCTGTGTTACAGATAAGAAGCGTTCCTTAGAGCCCCCATGTAGACTGAGCTGCCTTCCTGTGATAAAAAGAAACAGTGGTACAATAAACATATACACATATAAAGAATATGTTTAATTCAATAGATATCTTTAACATAAATCAGTCTAATAATTTTTTCTTTTTATTATTATTATTATTATTGTTATGGATCCCCATTGGTTATTAGTGCAACAATAACTATTCTTCCTGGGGTCCACATAAAAAAACAAAAATGCATGATCAGTCACAAATCAAATATTTAAACAAAATTTAAGCTAATATCATCATTCAGCACAAGTATGTCAATAAGCACAAGTTTTGACAGTTTGACAATATTTTTTCTAAATCTAGATCATACAATTTAAACATGACATCAACAAATGCTTTCAGATTTTCTTTCTTTCTTTCTTTCTTTCTTTCTTTCTTTCTTTCTTTCTTTCTTTCTTTCTTTCTTTCTTTCTTTCTTTCTTTCTTTCTGTCTGTCTGTCTGTCTGTCTGTCTGTCTTTCAACTTGTCCTGTCCAGCAAGCAGAATGATGATCGGCTGCTTTATTATGTTATTTCAAATTCCTTTAAAAATGCATCGTCCTTACGAATCTGTTTAATATAAGGAGGCAAAAAATGATTCAACACTTACAGCTGTGTGAAAAAGTTTTTGCCCCCTTCCTAATTTCTTACTTTTTTGCATGTTAGTCACACTTAAATGTTTCAGATTATCAAAAAATCTTTAATGTGAGTCAAAGATAACACAAGTAAACAGAACATGCAGTTTTTTAATGAAGATTTTTATTAGTGGGGGGGGGGGGTCCAAACCTCCATGGTCCTGTGTGAAAAAGTGATTGCCCCCCCCCCCCCTGTTAAAACATAAATTAACTATGGTTTATCACATCTTTGGAAAGCTGATTTCAATTTCTCTAGCCCTACCACGGTTGGATTACTGTCACATCTGTTCTCAATCAAGAAATCACTTAAATAGGACCTGCCTGACGAAGTTTGGTAGACCAAAAAGATCCTCAAAAGCTAGACATCATGTTGCGATCAAAAAAAATTTAGTAAAAAGAATGAGAAACAAAGTAATTGAGATCTATCAGTCTGTAAAAGGTTACAAATCCATTTCTAAAGCTTTGGGACTCCAGAGAACCACAGTGAGAACCATTATCCACAAATGGTGAAAACATGGAACAGTGGTGAACCTTCCCAGGAGTGGCCGGCCGACCAAAATTACCCCAAGAGCACAGCGACGACTGTGTTCAGAAAAGGAACATCATACCTAAAGTAAAATATGGTGGTTTTAGTGTGATAGTCTGGGGCTGTTTTGCTGTTTCAGGACCTGGAAGACTTGCTGTGGTAAATGGAACCATGAATTCTGCTGTCTACCAAAAAATCCTGAAGGAGAATGTCCGGCCATCTGTTGGTGACCTCAAGCTGAAGCGCACTTGGGTTCTGCAAGAGGACAATAATCCAAAACACACCAGCAAGTCCACCTCTGAATGGCTTAAGAAAAACAAAATGAAGACTTTGGAGTGGCCTCGTCAAAGTCCTGACCTGTATCCAATTGAGATGCTGGGGCAGACCTTAAAAAGGTGGTTCATGCTGGAAAACCCTTCGATATGGCTGAATTACAACAATTTTGCAAAGATGAGTGGAACAAAATTCCTCCACAGCGCTGTAGAAGACTCAATGCCAGTTATCACAAACGCTTGATTGCAGTTGTTGCTGCTAAGGGTGGAACAACCAGCTATTAGGTTTAGGGGTCAATCACTTTTTGACACAGGGCCATTTAAGTTTGGATCCCCCCCCCGCCCTTAAAAATAAAAACCTTCATTTCAAAACTGCATTTTGTGTTTACTCGTGTTATCTTTGTCTCACATTTAAATTTGTTTGATGATCTGAAACATTTAAGTGTGACTAACATGCAAAAAAGTAAGAAATTAGGAAGGAGGCAAAAACTTTTTCACACAGCTGTAAATTATGCTGACTTTTTCTTAAAGCATTAGCTTTAGGTAAGGGAGTAATGTATCAGAATGGCTTCTCATATATATATATATATATATATATATATATATATATATATTTTTTTTTTTTTTTTTTTTCTTTTACTCACAAAAAGTTAAGATATTTGGCTTTTTGTTTGATGTCAGAATGAATCTAAAATCCAATACAACCTTTCCAGGTGAACCGAATTCAATGCACATGTACATTGTTCAATGGTAAAATATTTATTCTTGTCATTCTGTTCTCCAAAAACCGAAAGTTCAATATCCCTAACTTTTTGTGAGTAGTGTATACATACATATATATATATATATATATTTATGTGTATATAAAATGTATATTTATAATTTCCGTAATATCACTATCAACTGATATTGACAAGTGAGCCCTGCAGAAGGCCAGGTGCACCAATCAGTGTCGATTAGCTCTGCAACCACCTGCGGGGTCATCACAATACATTTTTACGGTAAGTACTTTACCTTGAATCAGTCAAGTAAATAAAAGCTTCTATGTTTGGAAATTTTAAAAAAATCAAATACCCTTTAAAAGAACTGTCAAATCAAAACCAAACTGCCGAGTTTCAAGCTTTAAAATTGGGTTATTTTGGATATGTATAATATTCAACACGGGAATCAAAACCGACCTGGAACCATCAAACGGTCTCATTGAGGGACAGTATTCAGTGTTACACCAATTCCACTATGTTATGAAGTGTCACGTGTACAACTGTTCGGCTACAGTTTACAGTCTTAGCAATGGAGGGTAGAGTGAGCCGAGGCAGGGGAGGCAGCTGGAAACGAGGTGGTCGAGGTGGACACGACGGCGACAGCTTCAGCGGTGAACACCGAGGCCGAGGGAGAGGAGGGCACCACCGCGGCCGGGGGAAACGAGACCATCACCGCGGCCGTGGACGTGGGGGAGGCGCTCACGTCACGGACCTCCCTGCACGAGTGAGACTATGGGAACTTATTCCAGCTAAGAACTCTAACTCACGCCAGCAAGCATCACTGAAAATGTAGATTTTTTTCCCCTCTCCTTTAGTCACCTAATGAACTTGATGCCTAAATAGGTCGTTCTATTCAATTCAGCCCCGGAACAAACTCGTGGGTTCAAAATTTAGCCTTAGTCACAGTGATATACAGGGTTATGGAAACTTGGAAAAAACTGATCATTTTCTGAATCACGTAATATATATAGACGAACCGAATGCCAGTTTTAACGTCCTGATGTTCAGTGTTAATCGCCTGCACAGTGCAGCTCAACCCAGCTTGTGCTGCAGAACATGTTCTGGCAGTGAACATCCCAGTCCACAGCGGAGCAGCATCAGACAGAACCATTACTATCAAACTGACAAATATCTCCTAATGTAGCTGCTGAATCTGGGCCTTGCAAATGACACCACAGGCTTCAGTTTAATTTTCACAGGGATTTTACGCTAGGTGACACCCCTTCCTCCTTAACTACAAGACTAGAAGGAAAACAATGGGGGATCCTTGATTGCAATCACAGAATGATCTTTTGGTAGTTGGGGCTTCTTGATTGCAGTTATAAAAATCTCCTTTGGTGCATCCATGTGGTCTTTGATAACCTGGCAGGAAAAGAGTCTCCTTTTGTTTGACTTATGTGAGAACACATGAAACATGAAAAACAAGCAGCACATTTCCACTGTATTATTCACACCTCTCTGCAGCTATGTGATAAACATGTCTGTTATTTTAGGCTAAGCTGCCAATCATGAACTGTGTATTAAATGACCATTTCACAAAAATGATCTGCAAAAAGCTGAAAATTTTTAGTTAATTTAAGGCATTTTTAGTCAATAGTGTCAAAACAAACAAAAAATCCTCACATCCTGTTTAAAAGTAAAGTTTTACTCATGTTCTTGTGTTTTTTTGTTGGTTTTTTTTGTGAAAAGTTATATCAGTTTATGGACTTTATTACAGTATTCTGCTTAATGATATTCTTAAATGTCTGCATGTCAACTGCACACTCCTCGTCCTTCAGGACCAAGATGAAGGGGACAAGTCTGAAGAGGAAGATGTCAGGACGGAGGTGTTCTCCAGGAGGAAGCTGGAGTCAAACTGGGATCGTTATGCAGAGTCGGAGCTGGCAGACCAAGACGATGACACACCAACTCAGAGAGGAACAGATTATCATGTGCTGCTGGAGTCTGCAGGTAAGAGCTGACCAACACCAGGCTCGTTAGGCCACCTACACCTGTGTTCATGTGTGCATCTGTGCAGTGGAAATATGCTGCTGCCACTGAGGCTTGCAGTTTTCTGAACTTGTCTCTGTATCCTAATTAGATGGAAGGAAATGTACGCTCTTAGGGAACTTTAATTGCTCTGTTTGGACACTGCTGTCTGTTGGCTGCCTACAAGATCCTTGTTTGTTACTTTCAGCCTCAGTAGTTTGTGTGGGCCCCTGGGTTAATACATCTTCCCTCAAAGGATGAAATAAAAAGGGTTTCAGTGCAGTCTCATTTAAAATGCACCAACTCTGGACTCTAAAATGACACTGTCACATTTGACTGAGACAAACTTCTGGGATGAGCGATCGTGACTGAAACACAAATGAGCTCATGTTTATTTCATATTACCTTCTGAAATTAATTGTCAGTTTAAATTGTATTAGGTTCATTTTGCAGAGGGGATGCGTGCGCGCGGGGGGTGGGGGTGTCACTGTAACTCAGTAATCTGTTCATCAGCTTCGGTAAACCTCTTCTGATTATTTCTGGTCTGAGTGGTGCAGTGATCATGACCCAAAGCTTCTTAATTATCAACTTTATCTCTTCAATTTCCTCCCCATATTTGGCAGCCTGAAGTTTAAAGGGACTAGAGGCAGAAATTAAAAAAAAACAAACAAACATGCATGTCCATTGTTTTTTTTTAAAAAGGTGCCATGACATCAAATTTCACTTTTCTGGGGTTTTGGGGGTAGAATATTGTCTATTGTGCAGTGATGAGGCCATGTGAATGTCCAGAGTGAGAATCAAAGTTCCTGTTTATGGTCTGTCAGCTTTGTCTCTCTGCTCAGAAACAGTTGAATCAGACAGCAGGCTATCATTCTACGTAGTTCTGTCATTCTACGTAATTTAATTGCTCCAATAAGAGCACACTATCAAGTAAACAGCACCCCCCACCCCCCCCCCTCCCTCTTTTCCCCTTTCCTTCCTCCCCCCCCCCCCCCCCTTCTCTTCTTTTTATTGGGTTATGGTTTGTTGTTGGTTTTTATAACCGGAGACGGCACCCTTCCTTTCTTTTATTTTTTTTTTTCTTTTTATCTCTCTCTTTCTTTCCACCCTCCCTTCTCATTCTAATAATAACTGTGGTCATTTCCCCTATTTTAGAGGAGTGGGCTCTTATCCCTTTAATTCCTTTTTTTTTTTGGTTTTGTATCTTTTTTTTTTTTTTTTTTCCCCCTTTTTTTATTTGGGTGATGCTTTCCATTAATTTTTTCCCTCTCTTTTCTCCCTTCTTTTTACTGTTTGCTATCTTCTTTTCTTCCGCTTCTCCCCCTCCTCGGGCGTAGTAATCCCTTTATTCTGAAGGCCTTATTTAACCTTTTGTTATTTTCTCCTCCCACACTAAACTTTTCCATAACGACATTTTTTTTTTTCTCTCCCCTTCCTTTTCTCCTCCCTCATTTTTCTCCTCTTTTTTTTTTTTTTTTTTTCTCTCTTTTTTTTTTTTTTTTTCTCCCCCCCTCCCTTCTTATTTTTTTTTTTTTTTTTTTTTTTTTTTTTTTTTTTTTTCTTTTTTTTTAAATTTTCTTCACCCCCCCTTATTATCTCCTCTTCTTCTGGTCTTTTTTATCTTTCTATCAATTTTCCTTGAAATTAAAAGATATTAAAAGTAGAAACTTCAATTTTGACTGAAAGCAAGAAAACTTGCTTTCAGTCAACTTTTCTTGGCATTGTAGAACTTGATAACTAATCATGATAACCTAATTTTGTTGAAGGAAATTGTCCTGCTAGCTTGAGTACAACTCATGCAGTTGTTGTGGAGGCCAGATCAGATTAACCTATGGTGATGTAACTGGTTGGGCTTTTCTTTTCATGTTGTGCATGTGCACATTAGACCAGATAACACATTTATCTGTACTGCAGCTGATATGTGAGAGTTTAGAAATCTGATGAGGATATAAAAGCTGATTTTCTCTGTACATGGGAAGCTGGCTCATGAATATAATTCTTACAGTGGCTTAGAGTAGTTTTCTACCCTGGAAACTGGGTATGCTATAACCCTATAGCATACATTGATATTTATGCTCATTGAAATATCAATTTGTGCAATTTCAGTATTGAAAAAGATTTCCTAAATGTTAAGCTTTAAACATTTTACAGTAGAGATTTTGGTTTGAAATAGTCGGGTCATTATCACATTAATGAGGGCAGGCTTCCACTTAATGTGATTGTCACTAGTTATATTGTCCTTGCAGTATTTAACAATACTTTGGTTTCCTAATGTTGTGCAGCCCTACTGGAAACTGTTATGTCATGGTTGCTGCCTCACTTTGTTTTGTTTTTTTCCACTTGGCCCCTTGTTAGTATGACTGCATAGGTTTCATAACGTACTGCAGCAGGTAGTAGAGGACTTAACTGTATAAACAAGCTTTTTGTGTGTGTGGAAGCCTAGATAAGCATTCAAATTAGTGTCACACAAACACATTGTTCCTGGTTTAGTTAAATGAAATAGCCATTCTAGAGAGCATTTTACTTCCTTTCTATTTTTTTTCCTCAAAATACTACCAAAGGATATTTGAGAGTTGTGGAAAAAGTTTGATCTTTTTATGAACTAAAAGGAAAAGTTGGTTAATGTGAGCAGGTTCTCAGAAAAAAATAATTTCATCCAGCACTTCAGAGTCTTATAGTAAACTAATTTGGTTTCATGGACTGTCTCTTTCTGCGTTAATGCTTGCAAATGCAGTTGAAAGCATCTAAAAGCTAACTTTGCACAACCTATGCATCACTTCAAAGCAGGGTTTCCCAACCTGGGGTCCGAGACCTCTTAAGGGGGTCCCCAAAGATTACAAGGGGTGGGGGTCAAAGCTTAGACTGTTTAGAGCCAGTGTTATTAAAGTTAAAGGTTGAATATGAAACATTTTTATTAAAAGCTACATTTAAATAATGCCTCCACGGGGAGTTTGGAGGGGTGCAGAATGAAAGTAAAGCATTTCCTAGAAAAATTATATTTAGCCTGAAAATAAATGTAAAATAGATTTTAACTGCTCGACAAAAGCGTTATATTTACACCTATAAGCCAATACAGGTCACCATTGTAGGTTGCCAATACGATCTCGGTGTCGGAATAGTATGTTCGGCACTGCTAGACTGGTCCTGGGAAAAATGGTGGAGTCGGTAAGTCAAGCAGCTGCTTCAGAGCCCCGGAGATATCGTTATGTCTCAGAAGAGGAGTGACCTGAGAAGAGCAAAAACTGAAGTAAATTTAAGTGAAGCCTACACTAAATTGACCCACATAAACATTTTCCATGGCATTTAAACATGGAAATGGCGACTTTTCTCCTGGATCGGTAAGTTAGCTCATTTGCTAATGTGGCTGTCAGTTATAAACTCCTCTGCAATACTGCACCTCTGGTGCATAGCCGCGTCAGCCTGGCAAAACCCAGCAGCTGGAGTTTTTCTGCTGTTGCAGCTACAACCTAGACACACATGATGTTGCTGTTATGTCCGTATTCCATATCCAACCTTCAAGGTCATGCAAAGATATGAGTTGATGTGTATCAACTTAAAGGGAGAGTCCGGAGTTTCTCACCGTTTGTTTGTAAACACTATTCAAACTCAGAGCCCCCCCCCCTTGGGCTAATGGCTGCTGTGCTCTTCAGCCTATTCAGCCCCAAGCATCTCCATCACAACTCAGAAGCAGGTGAAAGCCAAACCAATATTAACCCTGGTTTTCCAACGTGCACAATCTAAAGTTCTTACCACAGAGTACATCCTTTTTTTTCGCTGCATACACCGTTTTTTTCTTTTTTTTTCTTCGAGACCTCAAGTGACTGGCTGCTGCTTCAATCATGAGCTTATCCCCACACAGCGTCATGCCCTCAGCTCTATCATTGGCCGGCGATAAATACAGAAATCTCTGCTCAGAAACCTTCCGAACACACCAAAACAAAGGGAAAAGGCGAATTACAGACCGCGAGAGTTACAAATTACAACACGAGAGTAGAGGCCCAAAGGCCAGGATTGAGATGGTTTTCACTTGTACAAGTCTAGTGTTTATTTTCAGAGGGTAGTGTTTATTTCCAGACTTAAGTTTTTATCATCTTGGTTTGATTGCATCAAAAGATATAAAAGGAATCAGTTAGAATGTGTCATTTGTGGAGAGAACCTCACTCATGAAAGCATAAAGCAAAGCTTGGTTTCAGCAGGGTGGCCAAGGGGTCCACAGCTTTTTAAATAGGGCATAAAGGGGGTCCTCAGGAAAAATGGGTTGGGAACCTCTGTTTTAAAGCATAATGACAAAGTTAAGCTACAGTCAGATATTTGAGAAAGTCAAGAGGAGGAGGGTTGAATTAAACTTCCATAGTTGTATGAATTCAGTGGAATTTTGTGCACACTTAAGGCCCGTTTCCATCATGTCTGTACACATTTCCTTTTGCATTTCCAGAATATCTGATCTGACTTTGGGGTACAAATCTTACTGATCTAACCCTAAAGGATGGAACTTGACACAATGCATTCTGTTGGTTTGTCAGAAGAATCATCACTTCCATGTATGACTCGGCAATGAGACCAAAGCAGGAACAGCATCATGTGTAAATAAACTGTGGATTTTTTTTAAATTTAAAGCCACATGCTTAGAAGAAAGAAGACTACTGGTGGATGTCCGCCATCCTTTTTTGTTCAACGTATTTCACGGAAGGCGTTGCGCTGCTATGACATCACTATATTATGTAACTAATGCATTTATTGCTATCCAGCTCATATGCCACCAGCTGTGTAGGGTTAACTGTGGAAACGCTACAGAGATCATGAACTGTCCCATCCTGAGCTGGATCTGTTGGTGGACAGAGAACTGTATATTCGAGCACTTACTGGTTTAGAAACCCAGCTAAGACAAATATTGCTTTTCCATGTAAATGGTTGCTCTTCCTCCAACTTGCTGCCTGTAGTTTCACAAGACTGAGGCAACAACATTCAAGGAAGATCGTTAATGATGATTAATAACAACGTTTTAGGATCCAGACTGCAACCTTTGTCTGCCCGTTTATCATCCGCGTTTGATTCGGTTTCAGCTAAATTGAGCATTACACCGAACTTCACGGGATGTAACTGTTTTGGAAGAAGTCATGGGGCCATTTTTAACTCAGGATGAGTGTTTTGAGCTTTTGACTGTGTGTGTGTTTTTTTTTTTTTTTTTTCCCACGACATTTGAGAGTGAGTGTTGCGGTGCCATGTCACACTCTTCTTCTGTTGCAGCGTAAATGCCAAAGGTGCTCTTGTGAGTTGTTTGACTCGTATCCCTCGTCTCTGTGTTGTGCCCACATTGCCAGATTAGTCATGCCATATGCAGCAAGCGGCTAGATGACACTTAATTGTACGTGGGAGGTAATGCTTTCAAGAGATGTTTTTCTGGCCAATTAAGGTATAAAATCAGGAATTCACCCCAGAATCCTCCCTTTTTCCTCTTTGGCTAAAGTGATTATATGTTACTTCTTGAGAAGCTTCTATTGCTTGTATTACATTTTCCATTAAAGGCTGGGGTATTGTTATGTTGACGAGATTGGAAAGGTCAGAAGTATTTTTTAGATTTTATTTCAGAAGAAAAATGGCCTGAAGCAGTGTTTCTCAACCTTTTGTAATATGTCTTTCACATCTTATGAATTTCAGAATCCAAAGGCAGGAAGGTTGCGAGCAGAGCTTTACCTACAGCATGGTGGAGGCGTTAAGAGCGAGTGTGATTATAGGCTCTTTTTTACACCATTTTAATCAAGTAGATGCTGTATTTTGTCATTTACTGCACAGCAGTATGCCATTCTTTGGAAAATGTAACTGCAGATATTCAGTCTTTTACAAAAGGACATTTTATCAGATAATAGAGAGAACCCCTGATATCAGAGCCCAGAAAAATTGTACAAGTATCTGAGTGGGTTTGCATGTTCTTCTTCCTCCCTGACATGTATGAGAGCAAGCTGGAACATAGTAATCCACACAAAACCTCTCCACAGATGAAAATAAGCGCCTGTCCTGTTTCTCTTGCAAAACCTGTCACTTACTCGATGCTAAAGGCTCGACTCAGAAATCCTTGCTTGGATTTTATTCTGACTGATTTTATTCTTAAATGTGACTTGACTGACTGGAAGTGGTGAGTTTTATTATTTCTCAGTATTTTTCCATCTTCTGTGTTCTTGCAAGTCCCACAGTTAGAACAACAAGGCTAATAATTATTTGTGTA